>OY482674.1:67772090-68423277 GCA_960531455.1 Urophora cardui
TGTGAGAAGCTTTTTCATGGCAGAAATACTCTCGGAGGGTATGCCGCCCACTGCCGAGAGGTGACCGCTGCTCTTAAAAAACCCAATAATTGGATTTTTACTAATTAGAAAAATTTGTTTGGCTCGGACCGTGGTTTGAACCCGAGACCTCTGGCATAGCAGGCGAGCACTCTACCCACTGCACCACAGCGGCCACAATAATAATAATAATAATAATAATAATAATAATAATAATAATAATAATAATAATAATAATAATAATAATAATAATAATAATAATAATAATAATAATAATAATAATAATAATAATAATAATAATAATAATAATAATAATAATAATAATAATAATAATAATAATAATAATAATAATAATAATAATAATAATAATAATAATAATAATAATAATAATAATAATAATAATAATAATAATAATAATAATAATAATAATAATAATAATAATAATAATAATAATAATAATAATAATAATAATAATAATAATAATAATAATAATAATAATAATAATAATAATAATAATAATAATAATAATAATAATAATAATAATAATAATAATAATAATAATAATAATAATAATAATAATAATAATAATAATAATAATAATAATAATAATAATAATAATAATAATAATAATAATAATAATAATAATAATAATAATAATAATAATAATAATAATAATAATAATAATAATAATAATAATAATAATAATAATAATAATAATAATAATAATAATAATAATAATAATAATAATAATAATAATAATAATAATAATAATAATAATAATAATAATAATAATAATAATAATAATAATAATAATAATAATAATAATAATAATAATAATAATAATAATAATAATAATAATAATAATAATAATAATAATAATAATAATAATAATAATAATAATAATAATAATAATAATAATAATAATAATAATAATAATAATAATAATAATAATAATAATAATAATAATAATAATAATAATAATAATAATAATAATAATAATAATAATAATAATAATAATAATAATAATAATAATAATAATAATAATAATAATAATAATAATAATAATAATAATAATAATAATAATAATAATAATAATAATAATAATAATAATAATAATAATAATAATAATAATAATAATAATAATAATAATAATAATAATAATAATAATAATAATAATAATAATAATAATAATAATAATAATAATAATAATAATAATAATAATAATAATAATAATAATAATAATAATAATAATAATAATAATAATAATAATAATAATAATAATAATAATAATAATAATAATAATAATAATAATAATAATAATAATAATAATAATAATAATAATAATAATAATAATAATAATAATAATAATAATAATAATAATAATAATAATAATAATAATAATAATAATAATAATAATAATAATAATAATAATAATAATAATAATAATAATAATAATAATAATAATAATAATAATAATAATAATAATAATAATAATAATAATAATAATAATAATAATAATAATAATAATAATAATAATAATAATAATAATAATAATAATAATAATAATAATAATAATAATAATAATAATAATAATAATAATAATAATAATAATAATAATAATAATAATAATAATAATAATAATAATAATAATAATAATAATAATAATAATAATAATAATAATAATAATAATAATAATAATAATAATAATAATAATAATAATAATAATAATAATAATAATAATAATAATAATAATAATAATAATAATAATAATAATAATAATAATAATAATAATAATAATAATAATAATAATAATAATAATAATAATAATAATAATAATAATAATAATAATAATAATAATAATAATAATAATAATAATAATAATAATAATAATAATAATAATAATAATAATAATAATAATAATAATAATAATAATAATAATAATAATAATAATAATAATAATAATAATAATAATAATAATAATAATAATAATAATAATAATAATAATAATAATAATAATAATAATAATAATAATAATAATAATAATAATAATAATAATAATAATAATAATAATAATAATAATAATAATAATAATAATAATAATAATAATAATAATAATAATAATAATAATAATAATAATAATAATAATAATAATAATAATAATAATAATAATAATAATAATAATAATAATAATAATAATAATAATAATAATAATAATAATAATAATAATAATAATAATAATAATAATAATAATAATAATAATAATAATAATAATAATAATAATAATAATAATAATAATAATAATAATAATAATAATAATAATAATAATAATAATAATAATAATAATAATAATAATAATAATAATAATAATAATAATAATAATAATAATAATAATAATAATAATAATAATAATAATAATAATAATAATAATAATAATAATAATAATAATAATAATAATAATAATAATAATAATAATAATAATAATAATAATAATAATAATAATAATAATAATAATAATAATAATAATAATAATAATAATAATAATAATAATAATAATAATAATAATAATAATAATAATAATAATAATAATAATAATAATAATAATAATAATAATAATAATAATAATAATAATAATAATAATAATAATAATAATAATAATAATAATAATAATAATAATAATAATAATAATAATAATAATAATAATAATAATAATAATAATAATAATAATAATAATAATAATAATAATAATAATAATAATAATAATAATAATAATAATAATAATAATAATAATAATAATAATAATAATAATAATAATAATAATAATAATAATAATAATAATAATAATAATAATAATAATAATAATAATAATAATAATAATAATAATAATAATAATAATAATAATAATAATAATAATAATAATAATAATAATAATAATAATAATAATAATAATAATAATAATAATAATAATAATAATAATAATAATAATAATAATAATAATAATAATAATAATAATAATAATAATAATAATAATAATAATAATAATAATAATAATAATAATAATAATAATAATAATAATAATAATAATAATAATAATAATAATAATAATAATAATAATAATAATAATAATAATAATAATAATAATAATAATAATAATAATAATAATAATAATAATAATAATAATAATAATAATAATAATAATAATAATAATAATAATAATAATAATAATAATAATAATAATAATAATAATAATAATAATAATAATAATAATAATAATAATAATAATAATAATAATAATAATAATAATAATAATAATAATAATAATAATAATAATAATAATAATAATAATAATAATAATAATAATAATAATAATAATAATAATAATAATAATAATAATAATAATAATAATAATAATAATAATAATAATAATAATAATAATAATAATAATAATAATAATAATAATAATAATAATAATAATAATAATAATAATAATAATAATAATAATAATAATAATAATAATAATAATAATAATAATAATAATAATAATAATAATAATAATAATAATAATAATAATAATAATAATAATAATAATAATAATAATAATAATAATAATAATAATAATAATAATAATAATAATAATAATAATAATAATAATAATAATAATAATAATAATAATAATAATAATAATAATAATAATAATAATAATAATAATAATAATAATAATAATAATAATAATAATAATAATAATAATAATAATAATAATAATAATAATAATAATAATAATAATAATAATAATAATAATAATAATAATAATAATAATAATAATAATAATAATAATAATAATAATAATAATAATAATAATAATAATAATAATAATAATAATAATAATAATAATAATAATAATAATAATAATAATAATAATAATAATAATAATAATAATAATAATAATAATAATAATAATAATAATAATAATAATAATAATAATAATAATAATAATAATAATAATAATAATAATAATAATAATAATAATAATAATAATAATAATAATAATAATAATAATAATAATAATAATAATAATAATAATAATAATAATAATAATAATAATAATAATAATAATAATAATAATAATAATAATAATAATAATAATAATAATAATAATAATAATAATAATAATAATAATAATAATAATAATAATAATAATAATAATAATAATAATAATAATAATAATAATAATAATAATAATAATAATAATAATAATAATAATAATAATAATAATAATAATAATAATAATAATAATAATAATAATAATAATAATAATAATAATAATAATAATAATAATAATAATAATAATAATAATAATAATAATAATAATAATAATAATAATAATAATAATAATAATAATAATAATAATAATAATAATAATAATAATAATAATAATAATAATAATAATAATAATAATAATAATAATAATAATAATAATAATAATAATAATAATAATAATAATAATAATAATAATAATAATAATAATAATAATAATAATAATAATAATAATAATAATAATAATAATAATAATAATAATAATAATAATAATAATAATAATAATAATAATAATAATAATAATAATAATAATAATAATAATAATAATAATAATAATAATAATAATAATAATAATAATAATAATAATAATAATAATAATAATAATAATAATAATAATAATAATAATAATAATAATAATAATAATAATAATAATAATAATAATAATAATAATAATAATAATAATAATAATAATAATAATAATAATAATAATAATAATAATAATAATAATAATAATAATAATAATAATAATAATAATAATAATAATAATAATAATAATAATAATAATAATAATAATAATAATAATAATAATAATAATAATAATAATAATAATAATAATAATAATAATAATAATAATAATAATAATAATAATAATAATAATAATAATAATAATAATAATAATAATAATGATAATAATAATAATAATAATAATAATAATGATAATAATAATAATAATAATAATAATAATAATAGTAATAATAATAATAATAATAATAATAATAATAATAATAATAATAATAATAATAATAATAATACGTATAATCGTATAATCGTATAAATCGCAGCAAAGCGCCGTGTTTAAAATGATATCTACTCTAGATTAATTTTTGAGCTCTCGTGACCAATGTTTTTTTTTTGTTTGATAGGAAAAATTAAGGTTGTTGGTAGAAGTTATACATACATACCTATGTAGATCTATTTCGGAGATCGGCTTCTGAAAGGTGGAGGTGGCAAGCCCATTTTCAAATATGTTTGTATTTTTTTTTATGTGTATAATGCCACAAACCTTCAATGAATTTTCTTTATAATTGACAAAGATATCCCTTAAAAGGTTTTATTAGGCTCCTTTATAATCCCCATATATAAAAGTAGGCATGGTCGTCAACACGACAATATTTCTTCATAAAGGCCTGAGCTCATTACGTGGATATAATCTTCTCACTCCAGTTATATTAATGACTGAGATACCAAATTTTCGACATATACCTACTATATAGGGAAAGTGGGCGTGATCATGGTCTGATTTCACCCATTTTCAATTCCAACCGTCCCAGTCTGGATAGGAACTTGCATTGCAAATTTGATCAAAATATTTAAATTTTCCGCGATTTAGAGTGCGACAGACAGACGGACAGACGGACGGACATGGCTCAATCGATTTCCCTTTTCATCCTGATCATTTTGATATATGCATATAAGTCCATATCTATCTCGATTATTTCATGGCGTTGTGATTAAAACTATAATACTCTGTGTACTAGTACATATAACTGAGTGTAAAACGCATACGGTTTGGAATGGAAGCCCGACGCATACGAAAAATTTTCACTTCATTGCTTTACTATACACAGTCATTGATTCGAAGGCGGCCATCACCGTACGATAGTCATGGGGCATAGTCATGGAAGTTGTTATGTTCCCTAAAGGAAATTTAAGGAGGAATATACTGATGATTTGTAGAATATTTGGGCCTACTGGGTAGTTATACCCCAAAATGTCTATATCTGAACAATCGGTAGTATTGCAACTATATGTTATAGTGGTGCGGTCTTGGCAAATTTCCGTAACATTATTTTGGTGAATAAGTATGAGTATAAATATTTCAAACTTCCATGTCCTTAGTTGTTTAAATAGAGTATTTATACCCTAAAATATCTATATCTGAACAATCGGTTGTATGACAGCAATATGTTATAGTGGTCTGATCTCCACAAATTTCGGAGACATTATCTAGGTCAATGTGAGAACAAATATTAGCTTAGCTTTTTAAATAGAGTAGTTATACCCCAAAATGTCTATATATGAAAAATCGGTTGCATGGCAACTATATGTTATGTTGGTACGATTTCACCGATTACGAAAAGTAATCAATTGTACATGTTCACATGACCTTTGGCCGTCGCCCGCCCCTCTCATCACATTGCCACAGCATCAGCGCCACATCACCATTCACACCTCAATATCACATCCACATCAACAGATCACATCATTACACTCAACATTATAACATTATCACACCACACTTTACAACATCCATTCACACCACACATCTAACATACACACATATTGTAACACACCACACACAAAACAAAACGTCAATATTGTTACTAAACAAAAAACACAATTGTTAAACCGCCAAAGCGTCAAGACGTCCGCATAATAGTGCAACTCTAATGAACCGTATGCAGATGCGTATGCGTGTGCGTGTCACTGACAGTCGTGTTGCATACCTGTGTTTAAATGAGGCAAACTCCAGTGGCACGGATGTAAATGCACCACACGCATAGAAAACTCGAATATGATTTCGAATATGATTTCGAACACGCATTCGAACGCAGCTAAGTTGAAAATTTTCTACTTCTATGCGTGTCGCAGCCGATATTAGGTTGGTTGCTACATCGGTATACATATTTTTTGATAAAAACTTCGTTAAATTGAGTTAAAGTGAAGTAGTGAAAATGTGTTTGCCAGCAGAATTGTTAATTAAAAGGGGTTTTAAATATATTTAGAGATGGTTAATATTAATTATATGTTAATTACTAGGGCATGGAATTTCATGTACTAAAAAATTAAAAATATGCGCATAAAAAATGCAACAAAAATTGAGAAATATGCATGAAAAATCAAAAAAAAAAATGCATTAATTCAAATTTTTCAACTTCAGATAATTCATGTTTATTGAAGTTACAATAGTTAAATAAATTAGGTACAAACATTTTTTAATTCAATTTTGCTCTTACGTTGTACGTATGTATGTTTATATATATATATATATATATATATATATATAGATACATAAATTCAGTCTTGAACATTTCATAATTTGCAAAGGTTAATCCTTATTCAACGATTCATTAGCGTACACAATGAAATATTTGTTCATATTCTCAAAAAGAAAACTTTGCCGATTCGGTCGAAAAAAGCTCTTATACATAGAAAACGAACGTTCTACATCCACAGAGGTAATCGGAGCATGTTTGAAAACGGCTCTTTGTCGACAGGTATGCACCGTATCGAAAATACTAATAATAGCCGTGTTCACACGAAACTCTATTCGTCGTCAGATGGCTGTTATGGATGAATTTCGTTTGTATAACACTGTCAACTATCAAATTACAAAAATAGGCAATATAATGCGAAATATGTAATAAAAAATGCAAACAACGCAAAATATGTAAAAATATGCATATATGACCAAAATATGCAAAATATTCAAAAACATTTGAATGCCATTTTTAAGACAATTTCACGATTCGCAAAGATTGTTTATTTATTTGGCTCTACCTAAATCTAAGAAAAACATGTATTTGCATAGATTTCCATGCCCTATTAATTACTATCTGCATACCCATGTACATAGTACATGAATTTAAATTATGTATACATATGTAGTTATAATAATAATAATACAATGGCGCAATTATAACTCTGACGAGTTTTATGGCCGAGCTTCTCTCCCAATTCGAGGTGTGCTCCTTTTTGTTTTTCCTACTAATTGGGTGGACCTACAGTTTTATGCCGGCTCCGAACGGCGAATGCATTTTTTGTGAGAAGCTTTTTCATGGCAGAAATACTCTCGGAGGGTATGCCGCCCACTGCCGAGAGGTGACCGCTGCTCTTAAAAAACCCAATAATTGGATTTTTACTAATTAGAAAATTTTGTTTGGCTCGGACCGTGGTTTGAACCCGAGACCTCTGGCATAGCAGGCGAGCACTCTACCCACTGCACCACAGCGGCCATATGTAGTTACCCGTGTGTAAATACATAATTGAAATTTAAATTAGTTTAACTGTAAAAAAATAATTAAGTGAAGTGAGTATTCTTTTGATTGGGGATTTTTCGCCTTGGTATAACAGAACACCAGATTTCAGAGGTTGTGCATATACATATTTGTATTATTGTCTTATATTTTAAGGCAAAGAAACTGTAATTCTTACAATACATAAAAATCAACGGATAGCATTTTGGCACTATGGCCGCTGTTGTGCAAAGGGTAGAGTGCTCGTCTGCTATACCAGAGGCCTCGGGTTCTAACCCCAGTCCAGACAAACTCAAAAAAAAATTTTTTCTAATTAATTAAAACCCAATTATTGGGTTTTTAGAAATAGCGGTGTATTTCTGCTATGAAAAAGCTTCTCACAAAAAATGCATTCGCCGTTCGCAGCCGGCATAAAACTGTAGGTCCACCCAATTAGGAAAAACAAAAGGAGCACTTCTTGAATTGGGAGAGAAGCTCGGTCATTAAACTCGTCAGAGTTATAATAGCGCCAGTGTATTATTATTATTATTAATTTGGAATTGATCCACTTCACGGGTTTTCATCAAATTAAAAAAAAAACACTAACTTCCCTTTCCAAATACAAATCACGTACCCGAATGGTACTTTTTTTTTTTTTTAATAATTTTAACGTATTCCGTATATACGGCAATAACACTTCCTATCATAATTAATATCAATTCTAAATCCTCATTCATTATACATTTTATTGAATCTTTCGCGAATTGGTAAAATATGTATTTTCAAAAACAACAACGGCGGAAATTGTATATATGTATGTAGTGTAATTGACAGACGCAACCATACGCATACACTGGAGCAGCCAGGGCCGCACGCAAGAAAACGTTTAGATCCGCATACGCACACGCATCCGCATACGGTGCATTATAGCCCAGTTAGTCGAGAACGTAAACCCGTGTACCGTGTCAGCTGATCCAACCTATTCAATGGGATTTGTATGTAACCGATTATTCAACGACGTACGACGCAGAAGCCCGTACCGCAGAAATCAAAATCATTTTGATTTTTTACGTAAAAACGTGTCAGCTGATCGCTCGCATGGTTGCAAGGTAGAAGGGTTGCCAGTTGAACATTTTTAGTTATTAAATATTTAAACAGTAATTTTCACAGCATTATACAACTAACTCAACAAGATTGTAAAATGTTATCGAATATACATACATATATGTGTTCACATGGAAAAAATAGTATGTCTACTTAAACGAACCTTTTATTATTACTTTAATTTTTAAAACGAAAGGAAATAAAACGTTTATAAATGTTTTTTAAATCCCAAACAAAATGTAAATATATATATATATAAATTAATAACAAGATAATAGCTTTGTTCAACAACTTTACTTGCAAGTACTTGCAAAAAGAGCGTCAGTGTCAAATTAAGAGTAAAAACGAGAAAAAGAGAAAATTATCAACCAAAGTAATTGAACACAAAATCGTAAAAATTCGCAAAAAAACAGCTGATACGCTGTTTTGACAATTTGATTATTAGGTTAGGTTGTAATTGAAATTTTTGAAATTGGAAATGGCTATTCCACAACATCATCAAGATTCGTTTTTGCGCTAACTTATTTAGTACACAATTAGAAATTTGCGTTTAAAATGTTTGTATATTTCCAATTGAAATTTTTGTGATCATATATTTTTGACACTTCTATTTTTTTTAAAGCTGCTAGTAGTTGCAAGTGAAAATTTTACTTGCAGCGTTTATTAACTCTCTCGAGGTCTTACTCTCTCAATTTGGCTCTCTTTTGCGAATTTTTTGGGTTATTGGACAACATTAATTCGTAACTATTCTTAAAAATGTGTAAAAATTTTGAGATATTGAATACTCCTAATAAATGAAGATATTACTGAAAATTAAAGCTAAAATTGTATTTATCCACAATGGTGGCTGTATTTTCTTAATTGATTACTCTTGGTGGTCTTCTTCTGCAATTTTTCTACATTAAAAAGTTATAAATTGCCACAATAAATCTGAGTTTCTGTAACAAAATCAATTAAAGTGATGTCACACTAATACGATCCACACTTTGTCACCACCTATTTATACTAGAAAAGATATGAGTTAAAGAAACTCAGTACAGATTTCTTAATTAAACACAGATTTTTGTGAGAATCCGGTTGCTTCTCAATATAATTTTTTTATGGATTTTCAATTGTAAATTTAATGTTCTGACTGTGTTTTTTGTTATTTTATGTTTTAGCCCTTGATAACTATCACCAAGGTGTGATGGCAATATATTGGGCAGCAACAAAATTACAAGAAAAATGTGTTTTAATTACCAACTAAGCCGTAAAAAAGTAACTAAATTAATAAAAAAAAAAGTCGTCAACGACAATTTTAAAAACGATTAAATTAGCATTTTCTTGTCATTTGGCAAATAATGCACAGTTGTGTATTGAAGAGTAATCCGCATAAAACTTTGAAGATTGCGGATCTTTCCCTCAACCAGGTGAACATATTTCAGAATGCATTCGGGAAAATCTTAGACCTGGTTTTTGTAGGTGATAGCTCTAAGTCTGTCCTTCACCGCTGCGACCCTCTTGTTCTACCGGAGGACTTATATCACCCTTCTCTAGAGATTACATACGAAATTGTAAACAATATTAGTGGATGCATTTCTAGTTCAGCTAACACAAGTACGTATTATAATTTTTCCAAGGCCAACTTTAAAAACTTAATGATGAGTTAGCTAATTTAACATGGCCAAAATTTAATAACGATGTCGAGAAAAACGTTTTACTTTTTAATAAAATTATTCATTGCCTATTTGAAAAACTTGTGCCTAAACGTGTTCGTGAGTACAATGAGCCATTACAACCTTGGTTCACAAAAGAGCTTAAAACTTTAAAAAATAAGAAATCCCGAGTTTTCAAATCATACAAGAAATCGGGCTTGCATACCGACTACTTAAAGTACGCTGAGCTTAGACGCCAATACTTTGTATTAAATAAAAAATGCTATAGAGCTTATATACGTAAAATTAAGTCTAATTTTATTCGTAATCCAAAATCGTTTTACAGTTTCGTAAACTCCAAGAGGAAAGTTAATGGGTTTCCGTCTGCTATGAGATATCAAGACAACACTTCAAGTGATAGTCAAGAAATTTCCAATCTTTTTGCACAATTTTTCAAACATAATTATTCCAACATAGAAGAACTTCCATTTCGTAACTATCCATATCGATTATCTCCTAATACATCAATTTACAAACCAAATATATCTGCAGATGACGTGTTATCAGCTTTATTATCATTAAAAGAGTCATTTAGTTATGGTCCTGACCAGATACCAACATGCTTTCTAAAAAAATGTTCCATAAACCTGTTTAAACCACTAACTGCATTATTCAATAGTTCCTTAGAATAAGGCATTTTCCCTATGCTCTGGAAAGAGTCATTCATTATCCCCCTTCATAAAAGCGGGAGTAGGTCCTCCATAGAAAATTATCGAGGTACAGCAAATATTTCTGCTATTCCTAAATTATTTGAATCAATAGTTACCAATAGATTGTCTCATTCAACGTCCTCATTAATTTGTGATTCCCAACACGGTTTCTGTAAGGGTAAATCAACGGTCACAAACCTACTGGAGTTTACCACTAGTGTTTCTAATGGATTTTCTCAAAACTTGCCCACTGATGTTATATACACGGACTTCATTTGATAAAGTCAATCACTCCTTGCTGATTCTTAAACTTGATCTTCTTGGCTTTCAGCCCAGTCTTTTGCAATGGATATCTTCATATCTTTTAAATAGAACACAAAGGGTGATTGTTTAGGCTACCAGCCTAAACCCAAGAAAAACATGACCGCCCTAATGTGCAATTATTAGTAACGAGTGGCTGAATTAACAGCCACCGTTAACTACAATAAATTCTCTTTTTCTTTGGCTTCGTTGCATAATTTTAACTATGCTGTTTGCTATTCTAGCGTCAACCAGCTGCAGCGACACCTCGTCAATATCTACATCTACAACGTAAGTCACACTTATATCTATATTTTTAAGAACCTTGTTTTTGTACAATTAATTAATATTGAAATAAAATTCCACGAATTTTATACATACGTATTATAACGTACTCAACAAGTTCTTTTCTTTCTTTTGCATAATTCCCACGGAATTATTCATGGTCCTTACGCGCCTCCACGAGGAACACGGAATTTGGTCACAAACACCCACTTCCAAGCAAGCGACCTCACAACAATACAGTCCACACAATCAAAAGGCTACACCTCAAACTCATCAACACAAGAATTCCAACCACCCAAAAGAAGTTGAAGCAACAGCAACAACACCTGCACATACATACATCCACCATAAGAAACATACACAACAGATATCCATCACCATTTGAAAGCAAACAAATTATTTCAATCGGTAAGTGGTTCCCTTTTGTGATTTTCTGCACAGTGATAAAACGAAAAAAAATTATAAAAATTGTGATCGAAAGTGCTAACGAAGTGCGAGTTTTTTTTTCTTATTGGATTTCCTTTGTGTGCAAACACAATCCAACAACAACACTGCACTTCGACGGCTTACGGCCAATTACGCGGTTTTTTTCTCATAAAAATTCCACAAGCACTCACAATTAATTTTTCTTATTTATTACTAAAAGTTGGGTGGCACCACGAAAATATTTGCAAAAAATTAAATATATTTTTTCAATTTGCACATTGCGTCCCGTGCTAGTAAGCGAATATATAAAATTTGAGGTTATAAGAATAACCATATACTTTGCATTTTGTTGTTTTTTCACATTACATTTCATTTTGAGGTTATACGAATAACCAATATATATTGCGTTTTTGTTGTTTTTATATGACACAAAACTTTAAGGTTAAACACGCGCACATACATATATACAAACTATAATTTGTACGTATACACATACATATATATATAATTGCATTTTTAACCACGTATATACCCCTCAAAAATATATTGAAATAAAAATTTAGTTAAAAATTTAAACAAAAATTTTTTCACAATATTTTCATTGGAACTCGACGAGTTTGGTGTGGCAATCGATTCAGTTTTATATACCCCATAGCACTTCTAAAAGTAAATCTCTACGAGATTGTGCCGGTTCAGTTCATATAATTTTTTGCTCATTAAATCTAATCCTTAGATTTCTATCTGGGTCCAAATAGGACAAAAATTTATATCTGAACAAGTTAGTGCTTTGAGTAAATCAAAATTTTCAAAATAATAAAAAGGATGGAGAGTTATCTTAGAAACGCCGATAATTTAATAGAATTCAACGAATTCTTTAACTCTATCCCTGAGGAAGAGCACAATAAGCATAGCCTTATACCTCATCAAGAGGAATTAAAAGCCCTGTGGCGGAAGTCAAAAACCGCCTATGACGCGTTGATAAACGCACCGGGTACAACCAAAGAAGATTTAGCAACAATAAAAAAGAAAAATAAGGTATGCTATGCAGTTTACGCAAAATGCGTTGCGACCATGTCAGCTTTATCAGAAAAACTGGCACCTCCCTCCACTCCTCAACCCACTGTAAATTCTGCAGCTCAAAGTCAGACCACGTCTGACGACAGTGCTTGTCGTGAGCATAATATACGTCTACCTCCTTGTGACACCGACGTGTTCAAGGGTGACTATATTTCATGGCCATCCTTCCGGGATATGTTTACGGCCATTTATATATTAAACAAACGCCTTACGTCTGTGGAAAAATTATACTACTTAAATCAAAAGACCACGGGGGAGGCTAGGGAAATAGTTCAACGGTGTCCACTGACCAATGAAGGTTTTGCCACAGCGTGGAATAATCTGTGTGACAGATACGAAAACAAACGTATCTTGGTTAACAGTCAATTAAAAATATTGTTCAACCTGAAGTCAGTGGAGACGGAGTGTGGCACCGCCATTAAAAATATACAAAGAGAGATAAATAATTGCATCTCCTCGCTACAAACCTACAATATTGACATTACAAACTGGGATGCAATTCTAACATATCTCTGTTCCTCGAAACTCCCTGAAGGCACTCTATCTCTTTGGGAACAAACAATTCAAGATAAAACGGAGTTGCCGAAGTGGTCTGACATGGACAAATTTTTATCTCATCGTTTCCAAACACTAGAAACAGTTTTGGATATTAAAGAGAAAAAACCAAATAAGGCTTCAAACCCCCAGGTCGAACCTACCAAGCTGGACACTTCTGTCAAACGTGGAGCTTACCAAACCAGCGTACCAAAAAACACATGCAAGATGTGCAAGAGTAGAGAGCATATTTTACGAAATTGCTCAAAATTTCAAAATTTGTCGACTAAAGACCGAATTTCATTTGTTAAAAATAATAATTGTTGTTTAAATTGCCTTTCGGTTCAACACACAGTGTCGAGATGCACCAGTTCATATAATTGCAGCTCATGCCACTCTCGTCATCATACCATGCTCCACCTCCAAACCAGTGAAACCCAACCCTCTTACGATAAACCTTCGACCTCTCAACATGCACAGGAAAAAGAAAATTCAAGTAATGTTTCTTCGCTCCACGCGAATACTAGCAAAGGGGTATTGCTAGGTACAGCGAGGGTTCACATCCATCATAATGGAAAAAACTTTTCGGCTAGAGCGTTAATAGATTCTGGGTCTGAATGCTCTTTTATGACAGAAAGACTAAGACACAGAATAAACATGCCTGCCAAAAGTGCCCACGTACAAGTTTCGGGCATAAGTAACACATATTCAGCGCAAGTCAAAAAATCTTGTGATATTCAACTACGATCTCCTATAGATCCAACAGTGAATATCAATACCAGCGTTCTCATTCTGCCACAACTAACTGGAGACCTGCCGACTTGCCAAGTAAGCGCAATGACTCGGCAAGCTTTCCCTAACTTAATCCTGGCAGATAAAAGGTTCTTCTGTAATGAACCAGTCGATATAATTCTCGGTGGGGACATTTATGCGAGAATTATACTAAAGGGACTTCAAAAGAATTCAGAAAATACACTTTTAGCACAAGAAACCGTGTTCGGTTGGATTCTCACCGGCCACGCCGAGAAGCAGAATTTAACCAATAACAGCAGGGTGTCATTTTTCAATCGGATCATCCCACAGCATAAACCAGAGGATAAATTTACAAAAAATCATCGTCAAACTAGCTGGAAAGCAAACAAAATTTCTCAACCGAAAACTGGTATCGGTTTAATACAGCAATATAATTTTCAAACCAAAAATCCAACTAATAGGGTGTCCACAAAATCAACTCGTCATTACGAAAATAAAGTCCTGCAGTTGAACAAAAAAGTTCGACCTAAATCGAACGAATTTTCCTACACACGTTCAAATAGGGAAAACCCAACAATCATGTACATACGAGGTGTACAAAAACAGAATACATCAAAAAATCTGCAATCTCAAAGGGAACGCGACAAAACTTGTCGTGGAAGTGGTCTTACCACCCTAATGCGCAGAAAAAATATTCAACATATTTAAATTTCTACTGACCTACGTCAACAACCAAAAAGGTACACTAAACTGCCCAGCATATTTTTTCAGTTGGTACTATCCAGTTCCAACTACTCTCTTTCTGGTCCCCCGAGGAGCTTACGCAAAATAAAATATTACTTTCGCTTCCACAAAGAAGCGAACTCCCAGTCTTTCTTTTTACATACATATACCGCAGCTATTTACAAAAAATAATAAATATGTACACTCGAGTTGCATCCACGT
Organism: Urophora cardui; assembly: GCA_960531455.1. Lineage (NCBI taxonomy): Eukaryota > Metazoa > Arthropoda > Insecta > Diptera > Tephritidae > Urophora > Urophora cardui. Next base: position 67,788,204 of record OY482674.1, read on the forward strand.
CCTTTTTTGTCTATGCCAACATATTTACAAAACCATCTATATAATTTGCACACACAAAATCTACGAAAAGAGATTTTTGCTAACAAGCAAACAATTGCAGTCGTTAAACACACAAACGCATATGTAGGTATGCGCGTATGTACATATAATTGTATAAAAACAAAACAAAAATTTTCGTTTGGGATAACCAAACAAACAAATAATATAGATACAAGCAAGGCAGATCTAGGAAGGTAGGCTCGGGGGCGAATTCAGAAACTACTTTTTTTATTTACAAAGGTAGAGTGTAATGTCAAAATCAAAGCGAATTCACATCATGACCAATAGGAATGGGCGAGTCCCAAGCGAATTCAGATTTTAACTAAGGCGAATTATCATTTTGACATTACACTCTACCAATTACAATAACAAAATACATGGGAAATTTCTGAATTCGCCACCGAGCCTACCTTTCTAGATCTGCCTTGGATACAAGTACATTAATGCCTGCCTATGTGTGTATGTGTTTACACACAAGAAGTTTGGACAAGCAAAATTTGTACTCGCAAGATTTACAATGTACGCGCAAGTCGTACGAAAAATCCCCAATAGCGATTTCAACTTCTTAGTTGATCAAAAATATTTTTTTCGCTTTCCAAGGAAAGCCACACACTTAAGTCTAGCTCCATATGGAGCCCCAGCAATTCCTATTGCTTCCGAAGAAGCCACAGAAATTAGGGCTTACGCCCACCCCAAACCCTCAGAGCCCGAATACATACTCTGAAAATACCTAAAACCTATACATAAATACCTAAGCACATACCATAGTCTGTTCGTTTATGTACATATTTGTAGCTCAGGTGGGGTTAATTCCGGTATTCGGGTTTATTGTTCGTCCGCAAATAACTCGTAAAACCTGTAATAAAAATATATTTAGCACCAATCGCATACCACACGTAAATTATAACACAATAAAAAAAAAAGTGATACTGTTTACCAAAAGAGACGACCCGCCCTAATGATGACAAAAGCGACGAGCGCTCTAATGCCCTTACAGCCACCTGTTGACAATATGCGCACAGTTGTCAGCGAAACAACAAAGATAGACTTCGCAAAACCATTTCCAATTCAAACATATGTATGTACATACGCATTATATTTCTCACGGAAATATGTATCTATGTATGTACTAAAAACGACAGGGATTTCACCAACAAAATATGCGCCTGTATACATATGCACACGTATATGGATGTGCGTGTGTTGCATAATTTTTAAAATTCCAAAAAATCGACGAACGTCCAACAATAAGGAAACGGTGCTCCTCTTGCCGTACAATTTCTTTAATATGTATGCTCTTCTATGTACATATATACATACGTATTAAAGGATCAGCCTCGCAACCTTAGCTCGCTGTGATGCATTAATCAGGATGTACCAAAAATAAGATATCCTCTAAATATATGTATTTGTACATATGTTTTAATTGCTTTAAAACGAGTGTCACTTATTGTCGTGCCAATAGCACCACCAAGTCGAAACAAAATGTACTTGATACATCTAAGGTTATGTTGTGCAGCCACACGTTGCGCTGCCGGAGCCCCGGGTACATAACCTGCACGACAAGAAAAACCACAAGAACAAATTAGTCTCCATTGGATTTACCAAATTCAATGGAACTTTACTTACCTTTTTGCCATGCTCCTCCCGTCCAAAACGATGTCGTCCTTTTACTACAGCTATGCCCTGAAATGAAAAAGAAATTTAAACATAATTAATTAAATACATTAATAAAATAATTTACAATAATTTCACAATACTTACCGATTTTACTCGCCAAGAAATCCCAATTTGACAATGAAAAACCAACGGTTCTTTCATTGACAAGTGCTACACTTACGTTCCACAACTAAGTGCACAACAAAAGAGACGTCAATCAGGGTTGCCGTTTCTGGTTACTTTTGACCAAAACTAGGTTCACTTTCGTTAGCTGGTTACTTAATGCCGATTTTGGTTACATAAAATTTTTAAGAATACGCTTTTAATTTTCCACACTATAAAACATTTGTTCTCCAAATTGTTTGGTTTCATTTTGGCAATGTTGCGTCAAACCGCAATTTACACATGACATTTGGTAAAATAATTGCATGTCAAATCTTCGTACAATTTGCAACAACAAAAAATTCAACATAAGGATTTATAATTGTTTTCCAAATTTACGTTTGTAAAACAATTTCTTTTTATGGTGTAAAAAATTTTAATTTTTTTTGAGTTACGCTCACAATTGGTTGCTACACATTTGCTGGAAAAACCAAATTGCCGCTTCACTCCCAACAATAAATTTGCTTTTGCAATGTGCTTGCACCTTTACAGAATTTACTACCATCCACATTTTAGCGCTATTTTGTACACACAGATGGCGCTGTCTGTTAAATGGTCCATTGCATTTGCTAACCATCCACAGATGGCGCGCTGTTCGCAGTACCTTTAATTGCAGTAATACACATAGATGGCGCCCTGTATATATAAAATTGTTTCTTAAAAATATCCAAAGGAAACACAGTGGGTCACGCTCACACAATTAGTGGTCAAAAAATAAAAGTCGTCAACTGACTGAAATTGACCAAATCAAATTGCCACACCCATGCCACCCAACATGAAAACCCGAGATGTGGACCCGCCGGGTCAGACGTGGTGCAGGGGTCTGAGCCCCCTTCATCGAACGTCATAGGGAGGTCGGAGTCTCGGCACTACCGTCCGCCCTTATCACATGCGATGCCGACGGCATTGGAGGGTAAATAATTTAAATGTGCAGAAAAGGGAACCGCGTTCATTTACTAACCCTTTTTGTACCGTTTATACCTACCTACATGTATATTCTATTTTTTCATGAATTCTAGTTTTAGTCATTATTATACATACGTACATAAATAGATATACATACATACATATTAATATATACAAAAAAAAAAAAATAATGAATTGCCTACATAATTATATTTACTAGAGATGAGCGAAACTGCGATTTTTCGATATCTGTGATTTCGGTGATTGCTATTTTTAAATCACTGTGATTTTAAACTGCTATTGCGATTGTATGGACTGGTATAAAATCATCAGTTACCGGCAGAGATTAATTTTGCGTTTTCTGAGCGATATAACCTGTCTTTATTTTATGTTAACAAAATGATAGCAATAACAACGTATTCCGCAGTAATATCGCTGTTTGTAAATATTTTTTAATTTTTTTTCTTATATTTCTATATATGTACGTATGTGGTCTGCTCAAAAGTGTAAACAAAAAGAAATTTATAATGCTTTTCCGATTGCGATTCACATAGGTGAACTGCTTACTTGCTACATCGATAGCAGTTGCCAATAAGAAGTGAACTGCTATTTTGAAAAAGTGATCGCAATTGCGATTTGTGATTTTTTATTCACAGTGAAAAAATCACCGTTTGCGATATATCGCTCATCACTAATATTTACCATAATTGAATATGTATATATAGTGGTGAGGTGTTGCCACAGATGTTGCATGCTGCAAGGGGGCCGGCATGTTTAGGCTACCAGCCTAAACCCAAGAAAAACATGACCGCCCTAATGTGCAATTATTAGTAACGAGTGGCTGAATTAACAGCCACCGTTAACTACAATAAATTCTCTTTTTCTTTGGCTTCGTTGCATAATTTTAACTATGCTGTTTGCTATTCTAGCGTCAACCAGCTCGAAGGACCATGAATAATTCCGTGAGAATTATGCAAAGATAAAAGAAAAGAACTTGTTGAGTACGTTATAATACGTATGTATAAAATTCGTGGAATTTTATTTCAATATTAATTAATTGTACAAAAACAAGGTTCTTAAAATTATAAAATGAAGTTAACTTACGTTAATATAGATATGGACGAGGTGTCGCTGCAGCTGGTTGACGTTAGAATCGCTTAATTTGTGCAACGAAGTGAAAGAAAAGTAAATTTATTGTAGTTAACGGTGGCCGTTAATTCAGCCACTCGTTACTAATAATTGCACATTAGGGCGGTCATGTTTTTCTTGGGTTTAGGCTGGTAGCCTAAACAGTGATTTTCAAAAATGCCTACTCGTCTATTATTAACCCTAGATAGATAACGCTATTTTATACCCCTGTAAAGATAAACATACGTCATAATGACGTATCTTCATTTAATGGCTTTTAAGGAGGTGAAAAATATAAAACTTATTTGTTTTTTGACTGAGATAATTTATTTCATTTATTTCCAGTCCTATGTGGAACATTTAAACATAAAATTAAAGATAATATGAGAATAAAGAAATTCATTTTTTTTGACAAAAAGCTACAAAAATTAGACAGCCTTCACAAAAAGGTGCAAATTTCATTCATAATTCTAAATTCATAGAGGTTTTTTTGTTTACTTAACAAAACAACCCTTTAAATAATATTTTAAATAAAAAAAAATAAAATCAAGCAAGATTATATGCATGTGTTACAAACTTGGTTTTGGTGTTGTCCACACAGAGGTGTGTTACACTTGAAACATTATTTTTTTTACATGCGTCTTATTTTAGAAGGACAGCACCAACAGTATTTTATTTTCTGGGAAGAGCCTGATTTCTACTGCCTTCGAGATCATTGCTGGTGTTATTTTTTGTCGTCTTCTTGGGTATCACTAACTCCATCTGAATTTTGTAGGGCAACTTGTATGGTGTTGCGCAAAGTTCTTTGCAAAGAAGATATTTTAAGTCTTGTTTTCATCCGTAGATTTGCTAACAAATTAAAACTAAAAAAAAACAAAAACAACATATTAATCTAATAAATTGAAATACAAACGTGATAAAAAATTCATGCAATGGAAAAACCAAAATGTCACACTAAAGATGAAGCTACGTCGTTTTGACGTACGTTGTGATCATAACTCAGATAAAAAAAAACTTATGGCAAAAAATCGAGCACCAGCAATGACCTACAACCACCGACTGAGAAAACTGAGCGTATGAAGTTGCTTCGGAAATAAATGGAAGTCTGAGAGAGTAAAAATAAAAATGAATACGTCATTTCGACGTGGTTTATCTAATTAGGGTTAATGTTACTTCAGGAGTTCCTCAAGGCAGTCACCTTGGCCCGATTCTGTTTTTGCTATTCATTAACGATATAACTACTACAATTAAATACTCAAAAATTTCATTGTATGCGGACGACGTAAAGCTTTTTAGATCAATCTCTTCATTTGATGATAGAACTTTGCTTCAGGAAGATTTAAATTCCTTAGTTTCTTGGTTTGACACTAACTTAATGCCACTTAACCTCAATAAATGTAAATTCATGCGCTTTTCCCGGAAAACCGTACAGCCAGCTTCTTATGCAATAAATGGCTTAGGTCTCGAACAAGTAAATGAGTTTGTGGATTTAGGTGTAATAATGGATTGCAAACTTAGTTTTAACATTCATATTAATGCTACAGCAAATAAGGCAAGAGGTGTCTTAGCGTTTGTAAAACGTTGGTCAAAGGAATTCAGCGACCCATACATAACTAAAACACCCTTTACAACCTTAGTAAGACCTATATTGGAATATGGTTCCATAGTTTGGAATCCATACTATCAGATTCACTCTGATCGCTTAGAGTCAGTCCAAAAACAGTTTTTGCTTTTTGCTTTAAGGAATTTGCCTTGGGATTCTGGTTACAATCTTCCACCGTATACTAGCCGTTTAAAACTCCTTAATCTTCCGACTCTTGCAAGTCGGCGAGAAATGTTAGGGGTAATATTTATCGTTAAGCTCTTGAATGGCTTAATTCTTTCTCCTTTCTTGCTAGCTGAAATAAACTTTAACATTCCTTCTCGTTCAACAAGACACTTCAACCCTATCTACTTAAAGCAATGTAAATCAAACTTTGAATTAAATGAACCTTTCCGGGGTTTATGTAAGAGCTTTAATACCTATTCCAGCTTTTTAGATATTTCGGACTCGCTTTTCATTATAAGGGAAAAAATACTGTCTTATCTCAACACATAGTAGCGATTATTCTGTTATAATTCTCAAGACTAACTTCAAACGTACTATACTCAGCTGATGATTTTATTTCTCTGTAGCTGAGCAGTTTAAGATCTCGACGCTTAACAAACTCCTGCCACTCAACACCTCGGCATTTTATGTAAATAAAAAATATCCGTACGTCATGCGGGTGCGCCTCTCGTGCGGTCGGGCGGGATTGGAGGGCGTGGGTTATTATTATTATTATATTATTATTAGTAAAAATCTTGTTTGTTCAAAAATAACTAAATGGCAACCCTGCCAAAATGTAAACAAACTATATATATATGTAAATATGTGTGAGTAAAACAGCTGATTGCTCCGTTGCCCCACGGGCTCAAAAAATCCTAAAAATTGCATACGGGCGTTTGCGTCAGCGGGCGGACCACACGTTCTTGACTAACTGGGCTATTAGAGTTGGACTATAACAAGGCCCGGCAAATCGACTCACGTGAGTTAATGAGTATAACACACATAGGCTTACGCTCTGTGATTCAGTCCATAGATAACTAGATACGAAACTCTTCATTTCGTGAGAGCGCTGTCAAAATGCGCATTTTTTATAACATTTTTCATTGGTGCCACTCTGTTCGAAAACTGAAAATGGGTATTTTACATATTATTTCTGGGAATTTTCGGCTTCCTTATGTTATTGAAGACTATAGCAATAATAAAATTTTGTTTATACCAAATTAAGATAAGGATATAACCACAAAAGTGATACACAGGATAGTATGATTTTCCCACATTCCGAATATTCGTGTTCGAACCCCAATCTCAGAAAAATTAAGAATAACGCACAAAAAGTGGTGAACGATAATACATGTAGTTGGATGGTATTTTTTAAGAAATATTTTACTCTATTTTGCAATTCTATTAAAATATGAATATATTAGAATTGAAATATAATAATTTTTAACAGGATATATATATAAATCTACTGAAGAACGCTGCCCGCGTTCCATCTCATTAACATATTTTTTATAATTTTAACTGAAACACAATTTTTTCCAGTTAAAACAATAAAATTCACTGAATATTACACACAAGAAATACAATTACCTCTGTATTTTTTATAATTCTTTATTATTTCAACAAAATTGGGCGCATAAAACAAAACATTAAAATCCACCGAAAGTGACAATTTATTTTGGCGCGTTTTCCTTTCTGGCACCAGCAATTTGCACAAACAGCTGATCGGCCGGGTTTTATGTTGTGTTGATGCTGGCAACAAAGCCACATTAGACCCGTGGGAAAATCGTAAAAGTGAGAGAGTAAAAAAGAGTTTCGTATCAAGTCATCTTTGATTCAGTCGTTGTTTAGACAGCGAGGAAGCAGCACAAGCACTGGCTGCGTTGCTTTGTTTGTTATGCGACAGTGTGCCATTGCGTATGTATGACCATGAATAATAAATCATTTCGTACTGCAACCAAATTTTCAAGTTGCAAAATTGCAATGCTTTATTTTTCAATTAAAATAATAAAATTTGCTTATTCTTAAAGGTTCTACTAAATCTTCAGTTATAACTTACGCCCCATCCTTGCATACCTTAACAAGTTTAGTTATGTACTTTTGGAAAAATTTCGTAAATGATATCAACTCTCAACTATTTCTCAATGAATATTCTTCAAATAAATTTTTAATGTATATTTTTTACACTAAAAACTCCTTATAGATATTTTTTTATTATTGGAATTTCCAATATTTTACATTGTTGATTCCAAATTAATTTATAAAACATTTTTTTAAGTTAATTTCCAATATTTTAGATTGGTGAATCCAAATTAATTTATAAAACATTTTTTCAAGTTAAAAATTTCTAAGTAATACATTTTTCATTATTATTCAAATATTTATTTTATTTTCAAAACGTTGCTATTTTGTACGTTTGCCCCATATGCTTAGTTCTTACACCACTGTTGCATAAATCTCTCTGTTCTCACTAACACAATCTCAGTTTTAGTTTTGTCGGGGTCTGGACTATAATAAACTTAAACCTACATACATACATACATACATACCTATCTAAAACCTCTATCGTTTTTATTTTACAACACGGAATACCTTAAAGCACTGATGGGCGTTTTGACTCCTATGAGCAGTTACTCTCAGCACACGTATTCTTACGCTCTTATTTCAGTTGCTGTTGAGAGCGAAAAATCAATTGAGTCACAGTGGTGTTAGAACAGAATTTTCATGTCAGTTGTGTTTCGGCAAGCAAAGGGATGACACGTATCGTCGCTTTGCTTTTATTTTTGATGCTATAGTAAATTATGCGCTATTTAATGAATGAAAGCATTTAGGGCAATTCTAAATAATTTTTCACTGCGAACAGTGCGATTGAGAAACACATATAGGTACGCGCATAAATAGTATCATAAAACAATCAAGCGGCGCACGATGTTGCTTCGCTGTTGTTTGTTAATCAACTGACTGCAAATGTTCTTTGTCCCATGGTAGCCACTTTACGCTCGCGGTTACCAATCCATGCTTACATTTCATTTGCCCACCAATGCCTTAAAGCAGCGTTGCCCAGCCTCTTGCCCGCGGGCAGACCAGCTGTTTGCGATTCACACGTATACACACCGATTGTCACTACTACAGACCAGTGATGCACACCGCCGACTGCGCTACTTACACAAGCGCAACATATTTTTGCATTAGTGTGTGCGTATAAGCAGATGTCGCATACCTATTGCTCAGAAAAAAGAAAAAAATTCTTTGCGCGATCGATGTACACAGCATGAAATTCAAGCGCAGACTAATTGGTTGTAGGCGTCGCAATTGCTTGCTAGCAGCACACACACGACTCGTATGTGTAGCCGAGCAGCTCCGTTTTGCTCCGTATTGCTCTTTCGTTCAACACTGCTACAGACAAATAAAGAGCGTAAAACGAGCACTTAAGGCCAGGATCCACCAATACAGGTCGGCTCTTGAGATCAGCTGACTTCTTCTTTTTCTTCAACATCTATCCAATTTCTTTGCTTCTGCATATTCTATACATAATTCGTGTTTACTATTGGTCAAATTCTTCATTCTCTGAGTTTCTCCATCATTCGCTCGTCAGCTGAATGTAAAATTATTTCGTTCTCCTTTCAGTTTTGACATTCCGTTTGACATTCAGCTCACGGCATGTTTGTGTGTATGTACCATGGACCGACCTGGTAATGGGATCATGCTTAAGGCGGATTCATCGTTCGAGTTCTGAACTAAAGTTGAATTTGTGTTAACTAATTAAAATAGTTCAGAACTTTTCGGAATTCCTCTCACACTCCGCAAACACAACAACAACCACATGGGAAAAAAGTTCTGAACTCGAACGATGAATCCGCCTTTACGATGGGACCAGGCAATCGTCGCTTAGCAAAAATAATTAATTTGCCTTCGACTGTCGTGAAAGCAAGTGGTCGCTAGCTGGTCTTAGCTTGAAATTCTTTTGTTATAAATACAGATGCCAAACAACAAACAAAAGTACGAAGAGTTTGCATATAACATACGTATGTATACAAAACTACCAACAAAAAATTTACCTTTTCCATATTTCACACTACTTAGCAAGATATAAGTCCTTAGAAAAAATAGGTGCAGTGAAATAACGCCCGTGGAATTAGCGCCTGCGAATAAAATGAAATTAAACCCGTGGGTTTTATTTCCATTCAGAAAGGGAAAGAAGGCCCGCGCGCCCTATTCGGCGATGTGGGCTTTATTTCTCTTTCGAAAGGGCAATTAACCCCGCAGACGGGGTTTTTTTTTTTTTAAATATGGTGTATTAGTGGGAAAAGCGCCACAGGCGAAAAATAAGAATAAAAAATCGCGCGATTTTTAATTCCAGTTTTTCGTTTTTTTTTAAATATGGTGTATTATTATTGGAAAAAGCGCCGCAGGCGAAAAATTGGAATAAAAAATCGCGGAATGTTTAATTCCAATTTTTCGTTTTTTTTTATATGGTGTATTAGTATTGGAAAACGCGCCGCAGGCGAATCAAATGAGTAATCCCGAAAATAAGACATGTGACACAGAAGACACTGATGTATCCGAAATGGATTGTTCTGACCATGAAGAAACGGCGGACAATTTTTGCGAGAGTCAAAGCATGTTGTTGTGTGTTATTTGTTTTACCAAGCCACGCGATGTTCTCTTAAGCCCATGCAATCACTTTAAATTGTGTACGGATTGCTATGGAGAGCACAGTAAGGTTGCAATTGTAAATGGCAATAGAAATATTTTGTGCCTGGTTTGTCGTCAAATTGTTGAAAGCTCTATAAGAGTATTTGTTTAGATTGTGGTCTGAAAGTGTCAATATATATGTAATGAAGTTTTGTTTATTTTAATTGAGTATTTAAATATTTACTTACTTACAGACCTTGAAAATTGTTACTAATAAATGATTATAGAACGTTGCTGAAGCTTTGTTTATTTTGATTGAGTATTTGAATATTTAGAAGAGGATTTAAAAAAAATTTAAAGAATCGAAAAATTGGAATTAAAAATCGCGCGGTTTTTTATTCCAATTTTTCGCCTGTGGTCTTTTTCCAATAATAATACACCATATTAAAAAAAAATTTTTTTTTTAAATCCCCTTCTAAATATTCAAATACTCAATCAAAATAAACAAAGCTTCAGTAAATTTCTATGATCATTTATTAGTAACAATTTTCAAGGTCTCTAGGTAAGTAAATATTTAAATACGCAATCAAAATAAACAAAACTTCATTCTAAACAAATACTCATATAAAGTTTTCAACAATTTGACGACAAACCGGGCACAAAATATTTCTATTGCCATTTACGATTGCAACCTTACTGTGCTCTCCAAAGCAATCCGCACACAATTTAAAGTGATTGCATGGGCTTAACAGAACATCGCGTGGCTTGGTAAAACAAATAACACACAACAACATGCTTTGACTCTCGCAAAAATTGTCCGCCGTTTCTTCATGGTCAGAACAATCCATTTCGGATACATCAATGTCTTCTGTGTCACATGTCTTATTTTCGGGATTACTCATTTGATTCGCCTGCGGCGCGTTTTCCAATACTTAGGTGAATTCTGTAACTCCGTCTCATCTCAAGTCACTAAATTTGAGATTTGAGACATGAGAAATTTTTAGTGACTTGAGCCATTTTTGGTATTCAGTAACCGAAAGTCACTAAAAATTTCACCAAAGACTGTGGTGAAAATGTACTGAGACTGTTTGAGATAACAAAATAATTTAACGAATACTCACTAATCGATTTCATACGAAAATAGGTTTTGGAAATGAATTTATGAGCAATATTTGCATTAAAAAAATAAAGCGTATCATTACTACCTATCACTTATAAAAATAGTTATGCATATAATGTTTAATGAGTGTTTTATCTGAACCGATTCGCCAAAAAAATCATGTAACGTAAAACATTGAAATATCGATAAATATCGTATCTCATCACTATTTACACTTGATCGAAATGTCGAAAAAAAGTAAGTTAGCAAAACCAGCAAAATTTTATTATTTTGCTAATTTCATACAAATAAACTTGTTTTATTACAGAAAATAGCAAGCGAACAAGCAAAGGGCAAAAAAATTGTAAATTTTTATAAATTTTGACGCTTTATTTAGTTCACCTCAATGTTTTGTTTATTTTGTGACCTCCTCGCCACCAGGTCACTAATTAGTGACGTATTTTTTGAGACTTGAGACGTGAGCTAGCTTACAGAATACCTAATTGTCTCAAAATCAATATCACCACGAAAAAGTCTCTATTAGTGACTTGAGACAGCTTACAGAATACTAGTAACTAATACACCATATTAAAAAAAAAAACGAAAATTGGAATTAAAAATCCAGGGATTTTTTATTCCAATTTTTCGCCTGCGGCGCTTTTCCCGATAATAATACACCATATTAAAAAAAAAACGAAAAATTGGAATTAAAAATCGCGTGATTTTTTATTACAATTTTTCGCCTGCGGTGCTTTTCCCAATAATAATACACCATATTTAAAAAAAACGAAAAATTGGAATTAAAAATCGCGCGATTTTTTATTCCAATTTTTTGCCTGCTGCGCTTTTTCCAATAATAATACACCATATTTAAACAAAAACGAAAAATTGGAATTAAAAATCGCGCGATTTTTTATTCCAATTTTTCGCCTGTGGCGCTTTTCCCACTAATACACCATATTTAAAAAGAAACCCCGTCTGCGGGGTTAATTGCCCTTTCGAAAGAGAAATAAAGCCCACATCGCCGAATAGGGCGCGCGGGCGTTCTTTCCCTTTCTGAATGGAAATAAAACCCACGGGTTTAACTTCGTTTTATTCGCAGGCGCTATTTCTTTTTCAAGAAAGAAAAAAAACGCCCGCCAGCGTTAATTCCACGGGCGTTATTTCACTGCACCTATTTTTTCTAAGGACTTATACTAATCCCAAATTATATCTTCTTCTTTAGCCATTCAAAATATTATTGCTTTTCCAAGCAAAATCTGTCCTCTAAAAATAACATTATAAAAGCTTAAATTCATATAAATTTTTTATTAAATAAAAAGTTACTTAAACTAAAATTATTTTAAATACACAGCCCCATTCAATGCAAAAATATTTCACAAAACAAAAACGTTTTAGGTATATACTCAAATTTCTAAATTTTTTAAGGCTCTCATGTTCTGCTAAAGCTCTAAACTCAGCATTTACTACGTTTATACGTTGGAAAATTCATGAAATCATTTCATGAATTTTCGCTGCATAAACGAATTTTCATTAATTTAATTGTTCACGAAAATTATTCATGAATTTCGCCATCATTTCATGAAATTATGAAGTACAAGTCCGGCAACGCCAAACCAACAGCTGTTCATTCAGTCAAGGCAGATTTAACAGGTAGGCTCGGGGGCGAATTCAGAAATGTCCAATGTATTTTGTTATTGTAATTGGTAGTGTAATATCAAAATTATATTTCGCCGTTGTTAAATTCTGAATTCGCTTGTGACTTGCGCATTCCCATTGGCCTTGATGTGAATTCGCTTAGATTTTGACATTACATACTACCTTTGTAAATAAAAAAAGTAGTTTCAGAATTCGCCACCGAGTCTACCTGGTAAATCTGCCTTGACAGCTAATGTCGTTAGAACGTTGCCACTTTTTAAAAAAGCTGAATTTCATGAGTTCATAAATGCTGCATAAACGAGACCATTTTCGAATTCATGAAATCAAGAGTTCACGAATTCTGCCGTATAAACGTAGTAATTAATTTGTTCTATTTTGTCAAATTCACGTTTTGGAAATAACTCTAAAATCAAAGGGACAATACTATTTGTTTTGTTTTAATAGATTTGGGATGCAGTGATGTATTATTTGACAAAAATGTACCAAATATGTCAGCGTAGTACCTATGTACTTTTGGCTGCCGGAATGTACCAATAAAAGTACAATTGTACCACATTTTCCATCCCTGATCCACACAGGCTAAGAAAATACGAATTACTAGTAAACCCGGCCACGCGATGCTGTGGCTTTCAATTAACCTTTTATAGAAATTACAATAAGTTACTTATTTTCATGGAGGGCCCTTTCATATAACACCTCAAATTTAAAAATCAAACAAACTATGGCGTAAAACTGAATTTTTGAACAGGTGGCAACCCTTTTTGTAAAAATGGTAATAAATTACTCATTTTCAGGCCAAGCATTTTCATATGCCCGGCAAAGTCATTTCATATGACACTTTAAATTTAAAAATCAAAATGTGGAGTAAAAATAAATTTTGGAACAGGTGGCAACTCTCTTTGTAAAAATTATGATAAATTACTCATTTTGAGGCAAAGAACTTTCATATGACACCTCAAATCTAAAACTCAAAAAGACTATAGCGTAAAAATTAAATTGTGAAGAGGTGGCAACCCTTTTTTATAAAAATTATAATAAATTACTTATGTTCACACAGATCCCTTTCATATGACACCTGAAATTTAAAAATCACGCAAACTATAGCGTAGAACTGAATTTTTGAACTGGTGGCAACCCTTGTTGCAAAAATTTTAATTAATTACTAATTTCCAGCTCAATCCCTTTCATATGGTACCTGAAATTTTTAATCAAGCAAACTATACAGGACAATTAAATTTTTAAACAGGTGGCAACCCTTTTCAAAAAAATTAAAACTTCCTGCACATCTACAGGCCCAGCCCTTTCATATGACACCCCATTTTCGAAAATCGGTATAACGGTGTAAAAGTTATGGTGTTCACAAAAAATCGCTTAGCGTAATATATATAAAGATTCCGTCCACCTGTTAGGCAAACAGGAATTAGTAGGAAGCAGTAGCTACCATGTCCAGTGATGCCAGATAATCTCCGCTAAAATTCCCACAGAAATTGGAAAAAAATCCCTAATTTCCCACATTTTAAATAAAAAATCCCACAAAATTCCCACCTAATTTAAAGCACTTATTTCAGTAATATAAGTATATACAACATGCAAATAAAGTTTTTTAATAGCTAAAAGCATTAGTTGTACAAATTATTTACATTGTGCAAGTGGATATGATTTTTGTTGATTTTAAAGTTGGAGCAATTGATATTTTTGGATACTTTACTTATACTATTTAACATATCACTAGATAGTTTGTTTGGTTCTTTACATTTAACATCCGTTACAACTGAAAATGTTCTTTCTGATTCAGCGTTTGAATAGGGTAACGTAAGTACAATTTCAACCAATTGCTTAAGATTATGAAACAAAAAATTGTCATTACAGGTTTTTATAGTTTATTATTTTACTCCACATTACATCAACAAGTAATTTTTTTTAAATCGTCTTTTTGTGTTTCGGTTAAAACCATACAAATACTTTTGTATTCCGATTCTGTGAGATCAGGATTAAGATTTTATTTTTTAGTTAGAGCAATAAGTGATACACGATTGTTTTTAGAAAAATCAAAAATATTATCTGGATCTAAAAACTGCAATTCTTCGAAAACACCGTCAAATGGAAAACGTGATATTGGCCCCTATTATGAGTTTTGTTCGATCTTCGATATTCGCTCGTCATCGAATATCGAATGTCGAAATATCGTCTTCGTATTATGACACTTCATCGCCACCGATATTTTCGTTGCGTATCTAATTTTTCATCGAACAAATTTTTGCTTGCGACGCAGTACTATTTTCTGGTGAAATAATTAAAAATGTAAGTTTTTTATGTCTATTTCAATTTTTCCTCTACGAAGTCGATATTTCGATATTCGATGACGAGCGAATATCGAACAAAACTCATAATAGGGGCCATTATCTGAAAAGTAGAAGCTTCTTAAAAGCGCAATCACTTTTTTTTGAATACAATCTTTTCCTCCAAATTTAAATTTGACAAAATATATTCGCATTCATAACCAACGTAAATGTTATGCACGTCAAGTAAATATGCAGTTGGAAGTTCCAAAACTTTTGGCTGTAATTCCCACGGAATTGTAAAAAAGTCGGGTTTTAAGAAATTTCTTGCAATTTTCAACACAAGTGTCTTAGCTTCTTGCCCTAGTCGGTGTATAAGTACATTTCGGCTTTGGAACAATGCGTTAAATTCATTGAAAATGTTAAGAACGTACTTAAAAAATCTAAAGTAAGCCTTGTTTTGAATTCTTTGCAATACTTCATAAATAGTTTCTGCTTTTTAACGCTTATCTTCAAATGAGGCCAGGCGAAAATAGTTTCTAAGTGGCTCCCAATTCTCCAAAATTCTATCGATACAAGGATGTAAAGAAAGCTAACGTGTTTTTTCAGGTTTAAGAATTTTTTTTTGCTTCTACGCCGAAATATTTGCTCTTAGGAGTTTTTCAGTGTGAGATGTGCTTATTTTAAGTTATACTTTAAATTATACATATGTATCTATGTAGGTATGTAAACAGTTCTGCAACCAAAAAATGTCCCTTTTTTCCCTCTTTAATAATTTTGCAGTGAAATATCCCTCAAAAAGGGAAATTTCCCTCAATCTGGCACCACTGACCATGTCATGTCTTTGCCAGTTGGATATAGAAACTTACGTACATGCATACATAAATAATCATAGGCATAACTGGTTTGCCAAAGAAGTAATACTATGTTCATGCTGGATTTGAAACGCAACATTTTGCATTTTCGAAGATGGCTTTTCGAAAAGTGTTCATGCTGCCGCGTTTTGTAAATGCGCATTTGAGAAGTTCGAAACAAACGGAGCTAATATCCCAGATTACGCAATCAGGTGTTGATGTTTATTTTTTTGTTTTGTCTAATTAAAAAAATAGAACAAGAATTTGCAAAATATGTAATAATATAATACACTAATTTTGCAAACCAAACGTACGAACCGCTTTGGTATTATTTTTGATCTCTGTTTTGTTTACTTTCGTTCATCACATGTAGAGTGACGTCATCATGGAGCTCGTGTGCCCATGCTCATGCTGCTCTATATGCGTAATCTTGCAGGTATTTCGTTCTTGTATTGCCACTATTTTCCATTCGAATGGCAAATTTTTTCGAAGATTTCAGGGTTGCTTTCTGCGTTAGCATTCAAAACGCAAAAAAATAGTTGCGTTAAGTTGCATTTTGGTGGTGGCATTTGTATGGAGAAATGTAACATTTAATGTTGCGTTTTGGACTTAACGCAAAACTGCCTCCGAAACGCAAAACGCAGGCTCACCATGAACATGCTATAAGATCATCATCATTAGAACCAAAAATGCAAAGCATTTACGAATATACCCAACAGCGAAAATGTTGATTCTAGAATAGATGATGTTTACATACATTTACATATACAAACCTCACACACAAAACCAAACTCAAAAAATAACCAAATTAATATTTGTAAACTCCATACACTTCAGTTTGCATTGTGTACAAATTGTGGTATTGGTCGATCAAAAGGTGTAATGTCGCGACATGTCGTAGGCATCCTGGAATTGGGTATATGTCACTAGAACAGAACAGCGAAGAAGCAGATATGTGTGGTGATACAAAAACAAAAGCAGCCAATCGAAGGCACACACGGAAAAAAGCCACTAAAGGATCATACGAATTTTTACTCTATATTAAAAGGTATAAATTATTGAGTAACTTTTTTTCCTTTTTTTTTGGGAAATAACGCCCGCGGGCGTTAATTCCACGGGCGTTATTTCACTACACCGAAAAAATATGCTACCAAAAATGATGGTACATTTTCCTTTGATTTGGTACATTTTACTTGCTCAATTAGTACAAAATCAGAAACTCATTTTCCATCCGTGCTGGCAATTATCTGGCGCTCTCTCCCACTATTTTTATACAAACATACGTATTAACATATGTACATATATATCACTCGCGGAAAATAGCCCAGCAGCAAAAAAGGGAGTTCTACACCACCCAGTAAACAAAAAAAAAATTACATCTGGCAAAAACGACATAAGTCGAAAATATACAATTTTTCTTATATAATATAAAAACATATCTAGCGTTATATATCCACACGCAGATAAAGAGCGCTTTCACATTACTCGGTGCGGTATCGGATCGACATTTTTGATTTTTACCGAAAGTATACCGAAACCTTACCGACAACATGTATTTCAATTGGCACTTTCACATTAGTGTTGCATACATGAAATCGGAGCGCTTTAATTTCGGTATACCGCAACGCGGTAAGACCGGTCAGTAAAATTTGAGGAATTACTGCATACATTTTTGCGGCGTGAAAAAAGAAGAAGAACAAAGTCAGTAAAAAACTCGTTTCGGATATAAATATAGCAAGTTATAATGTCTTCGTCTTCGCTAGAAGACATTATTGTTATTATTGAGTGATTTGTTGAAGTTAAAAATTTTGTTTTGCAAATTTCGATGTTTGTTTTCCTATTTTCTGCCGATTACGCACCGAAAGTATTCCCACAAGTGTGAAAAACACAGCAACGCGGAATCGTTTCGGTAAGCTGAAAATACCGAGCAAAAAATGTCGATCCGATGGCGTACCGAGTAATGTGAAAAGGCCCAAACATATATACAAATCGGTATTGCGGAAAAACGACATAAATCGAAAATATATAAAAACTTTTATAATCTATATATAAAATTACATCTAGAATTATATACCCACACGCATACATATTAGAGCCCTGCGTAAACACTACCGTTCACTGTTCGAACACGTATGCACTAACATTAAACACTGTCGAACACATGCATTTACGAATTCAACACCAAACATTTCCGATAACTAGCAGCAGGCATGCAGAGACGTTCTCGTTATCGCTACCGCAAGTTTCCGTCTTTAACGTATGTACACAAATGTATATATGTGTGTTGTTTCATAATTTCGCAAAGCGTGCGCACGTGACCCTGCTCGCTCAACATCTGCAAGCAGACTGATTATTTTTAGTAATTTTTCACTTTGGCATACAGTAGGCGCAACAACACACGCTCATTTTTCGGTCGTTGCTTGATTGTGGTAGTGAATCGCATTTGGACAGCCCTGGTCTACTGTGATGTATCCGAAAACTAAGATGGTGCTTACGAGCAGGGTTTGAATTGCTGACTGCGAAATAGTCAAAGCAACGAAAAAACGACTATCGCATTGCAGTCGATAGTCGTTTTTTCTCCACAACGACTATGACTTCGCATTGACTACACACAATGCGGCAGTCACATGAATATGAGATAGTCGTTGAGGCGAAATACGACTATCGACTGTCGTTGCGACTGCGACGATGCCACAGTCATAGTCATAGTCAGCGTTGCCAGAATGACGATGGCATCGTCATTTTGACGATTTTTGGACTCCATGACGATGGGACGATTTCATGTCACAGAATGACGATTTTAGTAAGTACAGAGAAATATAGATTTATTCGTAATAAAAATTATTTACTTTATAAAAATTTCCATAATTAGAAAAAAAAATTAAGGCAATCTGATTGGCTTTCTTCAATCCCTTTCCAACACTGGTACTATTGTTTTCATAAATCCTTTTACTACATTAAAATGCAACATTGCCTTGGTTCTGAGCGCACTGCCACACGAATAGAATAAGTGCATTCATTGCTCAACATAATCTACCATTCTCCGCCGTAGATGATCTTGTAAAATGTATAAAAAGCCGTTTCGACGATTCTGAAACGGCGGAAGCTTTATCGTGTGGAAGAACAAAAGCAACAAGTATTATTCAGAACGCTCTTGGGCAGTGTCAGCTAGAATCGCTATGTGACATACTCCGAACAACTAAATTTTCATTGTGCGTTGATAACTCCACTGATATAAGTAATACGAAATTACTCAGTCTTGTAGTGAGAGTAAGAGCGCTTTCACATTACTCGGTGCGGTATCGGATCGACATTTTTGGTTTTCACCGAAAGTATACCGAAACCTTACTGACCACATGTATTTCAATTGGCACTTTCACATTAGTGTTGCATACATGAAATCGGAGCGGATTAATTTCGGTATACCGCAACGCGGTAAGACCGGTCAGTAAAATTTGAGGAATTACTGCACACATTTTTGCGGCGTGATAAAAGAAGAAGAACAAAGTCAGTAAAAAACTCGTTTCGCTAATAAATGTAGCAAGTTATAATGTCTTCGTCTTCGCTAGAAGACATTATTGTTATTATTGAGTGATTTGTTGAAGTTAAAAATTTTGTTTTGCAAATTTCGATGTTTGTTTTCCTATTTTCTGCCGATTACGCACCGAAAGTATTCCCACAAGTGTGAAAAACACAGCAACGCGGAATCGTTTCGGTAAGCTGAAAATACCGAGCAAAAAATGTCGATCCGATGTCGTACCGAGTAATGTGAAAAGGCCCTAAGTATATACTTTTCAGTGAAAGACTTTTTTTGGTTTGGTCCGTGTTGAAACCTGCGACGCTATCAGTTTACATCATAGATGCCCACACAAATACAGTCTCATTTTGTCGTAGTGTTGATGCATGGCGTTTGGTCGCTAGAAACGTGAGTTGCCACTTCTCTGTAATGGCACCGAACTGAGGTGTTTTTTGTTTGCTAATGATGATTTTAGGCTAATGATAATTTTCCACCTTTGTTATTTAAAATACTTGTACGTAAATACATCTCACACTCAAATGATAAATATGAATATACAGCCTTGCCCAAAAGTATTAGACACCAATGTTTCTGTAAAAATCATATTCATACGTACGTATATGGAAATATAATAAATATCCCAATATGCAAAATACATTTGTTATAAGTTTACAATAAACTTACTTCAGTAAGCAAAACGTTTCGAAAATCTTTAATATAAAATTTGTAATTCATTTAATAGTACCTAACTGCTGAATCAACGAAAAGGAACCCTAATTCTATAATAAAAATTTTTATACAATGTTTTGTAAACGAGAGGTGAAAAATTTATCCCAAACAAAAAAAAAAATGCGCTACTCGGGACTCGAACCTACGCTCTTTGGTCCGTAGGCAGCATATCTCACCATTATGCTACAATCGTATTCGGAATTAAGAGTTTTTGACAATAAAAAACTCTAATTCATGCACGTCATCACACATTGTGGACATTTTCGCAAATAAAAATTATTTACTTGCATTCATAATTGCGCATAACGGTTACGCAGCTGGCAACCACGAGCTAAAATTCAGAAGAAAAACAACCAACGGCAAAGTCGACTGAAGCAGTGCTTTGCTACGTCACGTCAATATACATATATGGATCTGCGACAGCGCTGTGCTCGCGAGCAGCTTCGTGGGCATCTATGGTTTACATAATGCGATAAAACAGTATTTCATCGAGAACAATGTGATTTATGGAAACAACATGATTGCATTTGCCGCAGATGGGGCAAAGAATGGATGACGATTTATATTTTTACATTGACGATTTGGGACAAAAAAAATCTGGCAACACTGGTCATAGTCAATAGTTGTTTTTTCAAAAAAACGACTGAAAACTTCGACTGCCACAGTCATAGTCGATGGCAGCTGTTGTTGGCAGTTGTTTTCTCAACAAACGAGTTTGTTTGTTTTGATGCGTAGTTTAATAAGGGTTGTTGGCTGGTATACCCAGCAGGGCTTTCTATTACATGTAATGGGTAAAATCATCGAGAAATCTTGATTCATCGCTTACACTTTCGAATACGGATTGCATTACTTTAACATAGGCATGTCATTGGCGGTATTGTCTTACAATATTGTAGACAATAATGCATTATATAATCGCTACTAATATTGGATAAAATAAGCTGTTACAAGTAATAAGTCCTTTCACTGGTATAAGTAATTGCATATTTCACACAATCCAGTATAGTAATCTATAATGTACATATTATAATAAAAACTGGCAAAATAAACGAGAATGAGCGTAAATTGCTTTACAAAATTGCTATTTACAAAAATTTAGATCAATGTAGGCTTTGCAAAATATATCGGCAGTGTTCCAAATCTTTTCGCTTATTTTATGCAATACCGGTAAGCGAAAAAATAATTTTAAAACTAAGAGTAATTAATTTATGCCGAAAACAAATAGCAAACAGAGTGAATAGAAAATCAATTCTTTGCAAAATGTATTTTAAAAAAAGCACTATTTGAATAATAATTATTACACTATGTATTTGCACAGCTATTGGCTTATTTAAAAAAATTTTAACAATGGAATAACACGACTAACCACGACAGTTTTATAATGAAAACTGGCAAAATAAACGAGAATGAGGGTAATTTGCTTTACAAAACTGCTGTTTAGAAAAATTAAAATCAAAGCAAAGCGTTTGCAAAAAAATAACGGCAGTACTCCAAACCTTTTCGATTATTTTCTGCATTACCAGTAAGCGAAAAAATAATAATTTTAAAACTGTCGCATTACAAGTAATGAGCAAAGTAAGCGAAGGAGTGTTTATTAGCTATTTGTAATGCGTTATTTCATTGAATACAAGTTCAAGCCATTACCAAAATATGGAAAAACCCTGCTGGGTATACCTGCATATATGTACATGTATGGATGTACATATATACATATGTATGTATCCTGTAGGGAAAATCTCTAGTTCCGAACTAGGTCGCTTCTAGTGTATTTTTCGACACTACTAGTGCGAGCTAAATCTCTTTTGCATGTTATCAACTGGCGAATTTAACACGGCGATGTCCTAGGCGGTGTCAATTGTCACCCTCTGCACTACATTTTCGATAGTTCCGAACTAGTACTAAATTCTACAGTTTACACTAGTTCATTTATTGGCACATTTTCGATAGTTCTGAACTAGCTACAAGTACCTACAAATTCTACAGTTTTACATCTGCCGCTCAAGTGCAGACTTTGACACACTTCATGCAAGTGGCGCGATGGCCGACTGGCTAACGCATGTGCCTTTCAATCTGAGGGGCGCGGGTTCGAATCCTGTCGGTGTCAAGGTGGATGATGATTTTTTTTTATTTTATTTTTTTTGACTAATATTTTTTTTATCGGGAAAGCATAATTAGGGGAACATTTCATTTCATACAAGTTAGGGCCTTTTCACATTACTCGGTACGACATCGGACCGACATTTTTTGCTCGGTATTTCCAGCTTACCGAAACGATTCCGCGTTGCTGTGTTTTTCACACTTGTGGGAATACTTTCGGTGCGTTATCGGCAGAAAATAGGAAAACAAACATCGAAATTTGCAAAACAAAATTTTTAACTTCAACAAATCACTCAATAATAACAATAATGTCTTCTAGCGAAGACGAAGACATTATAACTTGCTACATTTATAGCCGAAACGAGTTTTTTACTGACTTTGTTCTTCTTCTGTTATTACGCCGCAAAAATGTATGCAGTAATTCCTCAAATTTTACTGACCGGTCTTACCGCGTTGCGGTTTACCGAAATTAATCCGCTCCGATTTCATGTATGCAACACTAATGTGAAAGTGCCAATTGAAATACATGTGGTCGGTAAGGTTTCGGTATACTTTCGGTAAAAACCAAAAATGTCGATCCGATTCCGCACCGAGTAATGTGAAAGCGCTCTTAAGATGCAAATAGAAAACTCTTTATATGAAACGCTTCACTAAACATCTGAGAATTGCAGAAATATACAAAGCCGACGGAAATTGAACGAACGAAAAATTTTCATAGAATTTTTGTCACTTCGAAATTGCATACAAATCAAAGTGTGTCTTATAATGGTCACTCAATTCACTCCTCCTGAACTGGTGAGGGTCTAACTACAATTGATCTAGTTCCCTTTTGACACCTTTTCGCTAGTTCGGAACTAGAAATTTTGCTCACTAGTTATTGAGTTCCCTGCAGGGTATGGATGTTCGTCCACACATATGTACTAGGTACCTTCAATAGTATCTCAACTCAAAAATTTTTACCTTTCAGGAGTGCCGTTCAGAGTTTTTGCCATGCATAAAAGATTTAGTGAAATAAAATCCTGCATACATACGTATGTATGCATACACTCAAAGTCAGATAATACGCATATTTCCTCATGCTTAACTCAATTTATTTATATTTTTTTTACAAGCTTTTATTTAACTTCACTTTTTGTATGTATGTATGGGTGTATGTCGTAGAAGTTTGCAACGAATATTTAAGATACTTCTAGTTAAGCTAGGTACTTAAAACTTGGAACATAGTTCAGGACCCGAAGACAATGCAATGTGAAATAAAAAAAATACGATAGATGGCGCTGGTATCGAGATATTTGTAAAATTCGTATTTACCGACCGAATTTGTTCATATTCGGCAGATATATTGCCTATGAGAAAGTAAATACATCCGTGGAAAAAATCGTTGCTAGGTGGCGCTGGTGTCAAAATATTTGTAAAATTCGTATTTACCGACCGAATTTGTTCATATTCGGTATATATATTGTAAGGTGGCAACACTGCCCATCTTATAAAGATGGCAGCACCACCCATGAGTACTAAATGCTGAATAAAAGCTGAAAAAAGCTCAGCTTTTATTCAGCACCACAGCTATAGAAGCTGTTGGAAAAAATAAGAAAGAAGTGAGATTCGAGATTTTTTAAGCAAATATGCAGAGCGGTCGTGCGCCAACTTGTGTAACGCGGTGCAAATATTTAATTCGATAAAATTATACAAAAATAAAATTAAACAATTTAATTAAACCTGAGTGTCTTTCGAACTTATTTAAATTATAAAAGAGAGTTGGTGTAAACTACAAATAATGTATTACGATGCCGGCATGAGCCGACAACGGGACTCGATAAATGTCCAACCCTACAAGGTGCTTCGGGAAGCTACCCCGGAAGCACCAAATGGCGACCGTGACTCCGGGCACGGAGTCTCCATGGAGGAAAAACCTCCCTCGGAATAACAAAAATTAAGAAAATTGATGGCGATCAAGTGGTGAGTGGTGTGTGGCTAACGCAGTGGCTAATACGTAGCGAAAAATGCAAAATTACAAAAAAAATCTAAATTACTAAAAATCAAAAAAAAAAATTTAAAAAACTTTAAAAAACTTACAAAAAAAATTTAAAAACGTTAAAAACCCTACAAAAAAAGTATAAAACTCAGAAAAACTGGCAAACAAAAAAATTATAAAATGTGAAAAAAAATGTCAAAAAAATTAAAAAACTTAAAAACCTTACAAAATATTCTAAAATTCGAAATACAAAAAAAAAAGAGCATAAAACTGCAAAAACCACTTTATTATCAACTGTACCAAAAATTGCATACAAAAGTGCTGTTAGCAGTTTAAAACCGTTACGTTGCGGTATAAGAAAAAATCATCACGCCACGCCACTATATATATATATATACATATGCATGCAAGCTCGGGGAGCATATATGTAAATCAACATAAGCAGCGGAACATATAAGTAGCGGAACGTACAGATGGCAACTTGGCAGCGAATGGCAACTTGGCAGCGGAACAGACAAAATGGCGAGCAAGTACCTACCAGCAACAATAATCATTTTGTCATTTACATATATACATTTTTTTGATACATACAATTTTTTTTTGATAACTTACATATGTACATATGCTATTTCGAATATATACATATATTTACGTATGAATACCTATGTCTTACATAAATGCATACATAAATTTTTGTGTACTCTTTTCCTGATTTGAAATTTGTGGAACTTTTGAATTCGCCGCAAATGGCAGAACTTTTCGGAACTTTTTGAACGAAAATGCATTTAAGCAATTAATAGCACATTACTACTTTCAACTTTTAAATTTTTCTTGAAGCTTTTAGCTCAAATAAACTTCGAACTTTCTATATACGGATATATGCATACAAATTGCATGCATACATACATGCAAATTGCATGCATCGCAATTTAACAGCTTTTGACTTTTTTTGAATATAATTTTTTTTGAAGTTTAATACATTTTGGTACATGGAAATACATCGCGATAAACGCTTGTTGTTGTTATTGCTCAAAATACAGTGTTTAGTTCTATATGAGTGCTACAGTGCCTACGAAAATTCCCAAACATCATCGAACATTTTAATATCATAGCAAAATAAATTTGAAATACAGAGCGTTGGAAATTCCTTCAATCTTTTACGATTACAGTGCCTAAAACCATTTGTATACACGATTATCGTGCCAACAATTTTTTTATATATTGCGATTACAATACTTTAAATATTTTTTCATAATTTTTGAACAAGTTCATCATTTACGTCGAACGAATCCTATGCAGAGCATTACTTTGATTATTACATACATTCCGAATAATTTCGTGTATTTCAGTGCCCTAAGTCAGCTATTAGATCTCCAACGAATGTCATACACGATACAGTGCCTCAAATAATTTTTCATACATTTGCAACAAATGTGATAACTTTTCAGATTTTCTATTTCTATTTTTAAATATATGGTTATACCAATAAAATTTCCAGTGAATACAGTGCTTTCGACAATTTTACATACTGTCGATATATTTACAGTGCCTCAAATAATTATTTAATTAGAAATTCTCTAAATATACAATAACTCTTTCAATAAATTTACCTGTAGCAATTACAGTGTTTCCAATAATTTTTCGTCCATTTCGGCCACCTACAAAATAAAATATTTTTCCTCGATAGTATAGTGATTAGTATCACTGCCTCAATAAATTTTCACTTTATTTTTTATACTTTAACAATTCAAAAACTACTGTTTGCTGTTGTATAGATACATGCCTCAAGATCAGGGAGTAGCTAAAACTACGAATACGGCTGATAACGCTGAAACTACGAATACGGCTGATAATACAGCGACCCGTGGGCGTATCTCACTTTTAGAAGATTTTAGAGGTTTTGACGATTCCATAATCGAACCAACTGGAACACCAAATACCATAATCGAAACAACCATGGCAACGATTGAACAGAAGAAAACTTTTATAACCCATTGTGCGACTATTATTAGAGATAACTATAGGGGAGATCCGCTAGCGCTCGAATCATTCCTCGACAAAATCACTTTGATAGAAGACCTTACAGATGCTAATTTAATACCTACATTCATTGCTTTTTTGAAATCTAAACTAGAGGGTAAAGCACGCGAAGCGATTCCGACTGATGTTAATTCAGTTACTCAAATAAAAACGGCATTACGTAATAGAATTAAACCCGATAATTCAAAAGTCGTAGCGGGTAAAATAGCAGCCTTGCATGTAATTAATAACAATTATTCGGAATTCGCTAAGCGAGTCGAAGATTTATCAGATGCATTAGAAAGATCATTGATAATCGAGGGTATGACTCAATCAAAAGCACACGAAATGGCCATTGAACAAACCGTAAATGTTTGTCGATTGAATACTCGTTCAGAACTCGTAAAGTCAATTTTGGCATCAACAACGTTCACTGACGCCAAAGATGTCGTTGCAAAGATGATAGTTGAAAGAAATAACGAGGTAAAAGAGAAGCAAGTATTAGCGTTTCGTACAAATTCAAATCGGTCCAACAACTTTCGAGGTGGTTTCAGAAACCAAAATTTTAGTAATCAGTTTAACAGAAGCTATTCGGGGTACAACAACAACAATAGGTACAATAATAGTAGCAACAATAATCGTAGATATGTCAACAATGGCACTCGGTATAGCAACAATTCAAACAATCGCAACAACAATTCGAACAATCGTAACAATAATTCGAATAATTCGAATAATCGCAACAATTCAAACAATCGCAACAATAGCGATAATAGCCCAAATACCAGGAACAACGCTAACGTAAGGACTTTAAACGCATACGCCCCTCAGGAGCGAACACTGAGGGAGACGGAGCAAGAAATGTAAACCAATTTGCTAATAACAAATCGATATTCTGTTTGAACCTTAACTATTCTGATTTCATAGAACTAAATTGTAGCGATTCAGAAAAAGCATGTAGTTTTCTGGTCGATTCTCAAGCAGATATCTCACTAATTAAAATTTCAAGTTTGTCACAAAATATTTTTATAAATCGTAATGAAGTTGTTAACATAACAGGCGTAACAACAAACGCTGTCTCTACTTTGGGTACTATAAATACAAAATTAATCACTTCAAATTTTTCAATTCAACAAACATTGCATGTAGTCAGCGATGACTTCAACATACCTTCGGACGGTATTCTTGGAAAGGATTTTCTAAAAGCAAATAAGTGCATAATCAACTACGCCAACGACAGTATAACTATCAGCATAGCTAACAAACGTTTCAATATTTCAATTATTCACGGTACAAGTGCCGACACAATTGTAGTACCACCTAGGTGCGAGGTTTATCGTTTATTTCGTTTGAAAAAATCGAATTATCCTGTTTTTGTAGACTCACAAGAAATCTGTAGTGGTGTTTTCACAGCAAAGTGTATCGTTGATACAAAAAACCCAATTATCAAAATTTTAAATGTCACCGATGATGTAAAATATATTAAAAATTGCAACATTATCACAGAAGAAATCACCAACTACAATATCTACAAAATAAAAGAAGTAGCAAAAGAACCGAAACGATTGGAAGAATTAAAAACAATTTTAGAAAAACAAATACCTGAGTATGCTCGAAAAAAATTAGTTGATTTATGTCTGAAATACGCTGATATATTTGCACTTGAAAATGACAAAATGACACTTAATAACTTCTACGAACAAAAACTTCGACTTACAGATAAAACTCCTGTTTATATAAAAAATTACCGTCTGCCTTATACACAAAGAGAGGAAATCAATAGACAAGTTGATAACCTAATGCGAAATGATCTGATTGAACCCAGCTCGTCAAACTACAATAGTCCTTTAATTTTGGTACCGAAAAAAGATCCAACCGGCAAAAAATCATATCGTATGTGCGTTGACTTCCGAGCAGTAAATAAAAAATTAATTGCCGATAAATTCCCTTTAGCTCGTGTAGACGATATTCTCGACAATTTAGGAAGAGCAAAATTATTTTCGACGCTTGATCTTTTTTCAGGCTTCCATCAAATCCCTCTACATCCTAATTCTAGAGATATAACCTCTTTTAGCACCGACAAAGGAGCTTTTCGTTGGAAAGTCCTACCTTTTGGCTTAAATGTAGCCCCAAATTCCTTCTCGCGTATGATGTCTATCGCGTTTTCTGGCATTTCGCCAAACCAAGCTTTTATGTATATTGACGATATCATTGTCATCGGGTGTAGTGAGGCGCATCATTTTAAAAATTTGGAAAAGGTTTTTGATATTTGCAAAAAATTTAACTTAAAGTTAAATCCCCAAAAATGTAATTTTCTTCGGTCAGAAGTGACTTTTCTAGGCCATAAATGTTCGGCTAAAGGTTTGTTGCCAGACGACTCGAAAATCGCAGCTATAAAAAAGTATACAAAACCAACGGATAAAGATGCCGTACGGCGCTTCGTCGCTTTTGCCAACTATTACAGGCGATTTATACCTAACTTTGCGTCACTGGCAGCGCCTTTAAACCGTTTGAGCCGAAAAAACGTAGAATTTAAATGGGATGATTCTTGCGAAAATGCATTTCAAAACCTTAAAGATTCCTTAATGTCCCCAAAACTCCTACAATACCCAGATTTTTCTAAAGAATTCATTATAACTGTTGACGCTTCTAAACTTGGCTGTGGCGCCGTACTAAGCCAAAAGCACGAAGAAAATGAATTACCAATATGTTTTGCATCTAAATCTTTCAACAAAGCCGAGCAGAAAAAATCTATTATAGAATTAGAATTACTAGCAATTTATTTCGCAATTAGACAATTTCGTCCATACGTATATGGAACACACTTTTTAGTAAAATCGGATCATCGACCATTGGTATATCTATTTAATATGAAGGACCCAGCATCTAAACTCGCACGTATACGACTTGAACTGTCAGAATACAATTTTACCATTGAATATATTAAAGGCAAGTCAAATGTAGTAGCAGACGCGCTATCGCGCATAACTATTAACGAACTAAAAAATCCAACTAAAGGCATTCTTGCCGTGCAAACTCGATCAAAAACAAGACAACTAGAACAAAAACAACAGACAACAACTAGTCCTCAAACTAGTCCTGAAGATACCACATTACAAGTTTATGATAAATTTTCTTATGATTTTTCGAAAAAGATTCCGCGGATAAAAACTCAAATACAATACGATAAAGATGATAAAATTTCAAGTTTACAAATCTGTGCACATTTAAAACACAAGAAAATGGAACTTTTTAATTTTGCAAATGTTAACGAAATAACAAATCTAGATGAGTTACTTTCGAAGCTTGAATTAGAAGCTAACAAACGCAGTATTAAAGAGTTGGAATGGCCAAAAAACGATATATTTTTCAAACATTTTCAAATATCAAATTTTAAAAATAGCGGAAATAGAATTTTAAAATCTTTAAAAATAATATTAACAGAACCAATAGAAACAGTGACAGACGAAGATACGAAACAAAAATTAATGAAGATTTATCACAATGACCCAATTTCTGGCGGACATTTTGGCAGCAAAAAACTATACGCAAAATTAAGAACAAAATATTACTGGAAGAATATGACGCGTGAAATTGCCAAATTCGTTAAAAATTGTGATAAATGTTTGTTAAATAAAGCAAAGCCCAAAAATAAAGAAAATTTAGTACTAACACCAACACCATGCAAACCTTTTGAAATTGTTGTTATTGACACGATAGGACCATTACCTCAATCAGATTGCGGTAACAAGTTCGCTGTTACCATGATTTGTGATTTGAGTAAATATTTGGTTACCGTTGCGATCCCTGACAAAAGTGCAAAAACTGTTGCTAGAGCCATTTTTGAAAATTTTATACTAACATATGGCGTTATGAAAGCTATAAAAACAGATCTAGGGACTGAATACAAAAATGAAATTTTTTCAGAAATTACTTCACTTTTAAATATCAAACATAATTTCTCTACGGCATACCATCACGAAACACTTGGCACTATAGAGCGTAATCACAGAGTATTCAACGAATACTTGAGGGCATACCTTAATGAAAATTTTTCCTACTGGGATGTTTACCTCAAGTATTTCACATTTTTGCACAATACAACAACAAACACAGCATTTGAAAATAAGTTCACTCCGATTGAATTAGTTTTCGGAAAAAAAGCTATTTTACCGATTGAACTTGAAAACAATAAAATCGACCCGATATATAACGTAGATAATTACGCGAAAGAATTAAAATACTTACTACAAAAATCACACGCGCTTGCAAAAAAGTCCGTTAACAAATTTAAACTTCAAAATCATACCGGATATAGCAAACATTCGAAGCCAATATCACTTAGTGAAAATGACAGAATTTTAGTACAAAAAGAACCAAGAGACAAACACTCAAGTATATATAAGGGTCCGTTCACAGTAGCAAACGTGGATGGAGTCAATGTTACATACATTGATGAAAATAGTAATAGGAAAACAGTACATAAGAATAGAATACATAAAGTAGTCAATTAAAAACAAAAATTTTTTCTGAATTTTGAAATATGTAAATCTTATCGCTAATCTAAGTTCAAATTTAGAAATTAAATTCACATTTATTAGCTTTAATACTTAAATGTAAATTGATATCTATATTTAATAAATACTTTAAGCTATTTATAATTAGCTTTAAGTTTGTGAAATATAGTAATATGTACATTTCAATTTTTTTATTAAAAACTAAAATGTAAATTGTTATGAACAAACGAGTAGTAAAAGGGGGAAAATCACATGTACATACATATGTATATATTCAAATTACAACTCGTTCGTTCATAACAATTCACATCATCCGCGTCAAGAAGAATTCGGCAAATTTGGCCAATTTGACGAATCCTTCTTTTCGTAAGAGGGTGATGTAAGGTGGCAACACTGCCCATCTTATAAAGATGGCAGCACCACCCATGAGTACTAAATGCTGAATAAAAGCTGAAAAAAGCTCAGCTTTTATTCAGCACCACAGCTATAGAAGCTGTTGGAAAAAATAAGAAAGAAGTGAGATTCGAGATTTTTTTAAGCAAATATGCAGAGCGGTCGTGCGCCAACTTGTGTAACGCGGTGCAAATATTTAATTCGATAAAATTATACAAAAATAAAATTAAACAATTTAATTAAACCTGAGTGTCTTTCGAACTTATTTAAATTATAAAAGAGAGTTGGTGTAAACTACAAATAATGTATTACGATGCCGGCATGAGCCGACAACGGGACTCGATAAATGTCCAACCCTACAAGGTGCTTCGGGAAGCTACCCCGGAAGCACCAAAATATTGCCTATGAGAAAGTATATACATCCGTGGAAAAAATCGCCGCTAGGTGGCGCTAGTGTCAAGATATTATAGTATTTATTGACGTGCCCCAAGATTTTCATCACCACAAATATAAATTCATATATATATTCGAATTTATTGAGTAAGCAATTGTTCACAAAAGGGCACTTATAATTAACTGTGGTATTTCACGATGAATTGCAAGAAAAAGAGTAGCGTTAGAAAACGGTTTTTGGAATAAGTAACTGCTTTCGTTGGTCGCTGTGGTGCAGTGGGTAGAGTGCTCGCCTGCTATGCCAGAGGTCTCGGGTTCAAACCACGGTCCGAGCCAAACAAATTTTTCTAATTAGTAAAAATCCAATTATTGGGTTTTTTAAGAGCAGCGGTCACCTCTCGGCAGTGGGCGGCATACCCTCCGAGAGTATTTCTGCCATGAAAAAGCTTCTCACAAAAAATGCATTCGCCGTTCGGAGCCGGCATAAAACTGTAGGTCCACCCAATTAGTAGGAAAAACAAAAAGGAGCACACCTCGAATTGGGAGAGAAGCTCGGCCATAAAACTCGTCAGAGTTATAATAGCGCCATTGTATTATATTATTAACTGCTTTCGCGGTCGACGGCCAGGTTGATTTCCAGTTTTTGAGCGATCGTCGCGCCGCTCTGCGGGACAATTGCTGTCAGCTGGAGACGGAGTTGCTACATCCACTCCCCCCCAGTGACCTCCGTGGATTGCGAGGGAAACGAAACGGATTTGTCTTTTTTGGAGTACGTGCGAAGTGGCTTATCCATGCATCCAGCTCGTAGTTGAAATTCACCAGAGTCTTGCTCTTCCGTACGCTGACATGTTTGAGAATTTTCAGATGTGTCTTTATTTTCAGTGCTTACCTCATCTTCTTTGGCAGTGTAAGCTGGCTTGAGCCTCTCCACCGAAACAACTTTCTCAGCACCATTAACTTTGATCTTAAATATGTGGTCGTCAATGCGCTCGACAACCTCATGAGGTCCAGAGTATGGTGGTTCAAGAGGCCGTTTGACTGAGTCTATGCGGAGAAAAACGTGCGAGCATGAATACAAAGTTTTCAGGACGAATGGCCGAGATTTCGTGTGATGCGCTGTCGGAGTCGTTTAGCATTACATAAACACATCGCCCTTTTACTTTAATTGTCATGTGCACACAAATAATGTATAAACAAATATGAATGTACACAAACAACATTCTACCCAAATTAGTTACATTGAACTCAGCGGGAGTTTATACAAAGACTGCACCCGCCGCACATAGCTAGGATCTTGTTACACATATGCGGACGGTCAAAGACACCGCCAAAGACAGTCGCAATGCCCAACTGATTACCAACGTCAGTTTGTCAATGCGACTAACATATTTATATATTTATTGCAACCATATGTTGACTCAGCATATATTTTAGAATTATACATTTTAGTTTGTATGTATTAGTAATATGTATATACACAGACATACATTGTCCCTGCAGTAAATTTGTTTCACTGCTGAAGGATCAGTGATGATTCTTTGTTGAATATTCATCACTGTCGTCATAACTCAGTATATTTTTATTTGTTTTTGTTTTTTTTTTCTGAGGAAAGCAAACCATTTATATGAAAAATTCATCAGTCTCTATATGAAAGTATTCACTGATGCCTCCTCGTCATAGGTGAATTTTATCAGTGATTCATTAAGGATTCATTGCAGATTTTTACTGCAGGGGTAGTTCGTAAATAACTTGTAAGTATTAGTGTAAGAATTTAGTATAAAAGAAAGTAAATTCAATAAAGAAAGACAATTGACAATCGAACCTTGAAGTGGTAATTTTACTTATTTATTTGTGGCTATATGGCGATCCTGCCAGGCTTTTAATAATAATAATAATAATAATTCCCAACGGTCTACCCTCCATTTCCCGCCCGACCGACGCGAGGGGCGCAATCCGCATGACGCACGGATATATTTTTTAATTTTGCAAAGGTGTTGAGTGGCTTGGAGTTTGTTAAACGTCGAGTTCTTATGCTGCTCAGCTACAGAATAGAAATTCATCAGCTGATTACACATACATAAGTTTATATATACACTTAGAAGCAATTACTTAGTTAACAATAAAATACATATTATACTAAATTAGTAGAAGGAAACTATATCTAGTAGACAATTTGTTATTTGTTAAGAATTGAAAGAAGAGTTTTCCTTATAATGGATAGAGAGTCAGAGATGTCAAAGTAGGTATAGTATGTGTTAAAACTTTTGCATAGATATCGGAATGGCTCATTTAATTCAAAATTAGTTTTACATTGTTTTAAAAAGATGGGCTGGATGTCTTGATGGACGGGCAGGAATGTTTAAGCTTATTTCAGAAAGAAGAAATGGGCTATTTATTGATCCCTTCAGCAGTTTCGTTACGAATATTACACCCAGAGTTTCCCTAGGACTAGCTAAAGTTGGAAGGTTAATAAGCTTTAAGCGACTAGTATACGAGGGAAGATTGCAATGAGGGTTCCAATTCAAATTTCTTAATGCAAAAAGTAAAAATTGTTTTTGAATCGATTCAAGTTGATCAGAATGAATTTTATAACTCGGATTCCAGATTATAGATGCATATTCTAGTGTCGGTCTTACTAAAGTTGTGAAAAGGGCCTTAGTTACGTAGGGGTCACTAAATTCCTTAGACCAACGTTTTACAAACGCTAGAACACTTTTAGCTTTATTTATCATGACGTTGATGTGAAGGTTGAAATTAAGTTTATAATCGAATCTTACACCTAAGTCGACAAACTCATAAACTCGCTCCAGATCATGATTATTAATGGCGTAAGCTATAGGATCGACATTGCTCCGCGAAAAGCACATAAATTTACGTTTATTTAGATTTAGTGGCATAAGATTTATATTGCACCACGTAACCAAACCGTTTAAATCATTTTGAAGGAGCGATCTTTCCTCCGGTGAGGTGTAGGACTTGAAAAGTTTCACATCATCTGCGTACATTAAAACTTTAGAATAATTTATAGCACATGAGATGTCATTAATGAACAACAAGAACAGAGTCGGTCCGAGATGGCAGCCCTGCGGAACCCCAGAGGACACATCAATAGTAAATGAATAGGCATTCTTAAAAACAATCCTTTGTGTTCTGTTAGAAATGTAAGAAGAGATCCAGTTTAGGGGGATAGGTTGAAAACCCAGTAGTTGAAGCTTGTGGATAAGTAAATTGTGATTAACCTTGTCAAAGGCTTTACTAAAGTCAGTATAAATAACATCCGTTTTAGCACTTTCCCTAAACCCATTAGAAACACTTGTTCTAAATTCCAGAAGGTTGATTTACCCCTACAGAAACCATGCTGAGAGTTCCCAATCAATGACTCAATCGAGTTTTTTATCTGGTTGCTAATAATCGACTCAAACAGTTTTGGGATAACAGACAATTTTGCTATGCCTCGATAATTTTCAATTGAAGATCTAATACCACTTTTATGCAAAGGAATAATAAAGGATTCTTTCCAAGCAATAGGAATAATGCCAGATTTCAATGACAAGTTGAATAGCTTTGACAAAGGTAGATAAATATGATCCGCACATTTTTTAAGGAAACATGCGGGGATCATATCCGGACCATAACTAAAAGACTCTTTCAGTGATTTAAGGTGATCTAAAACTTCATCTGAATTAATATAGGCAACATTAGTTGTATTATTTTGAGAAAGATGGTACGGGTATATGCTGAAATTTAAGTTATCTTTGGAATAATTAGATTCGAAAAATTGTGCAAAGAGATTGGCAATGCTGTGATTATCACTAGACACACAATCCCAAAAACTCATAGATGAGGGAAATCCGCTCACTCTGCGTTTTGAATTCACAAATAAATAAATAATAATATTTCACTCGGCTTTACACAGCGATATCGCCAGCCATAGTTATATAAAATAACTTATATGGCTCATAGCGATACCGCCAGCCGAAAATATAAAATCAAAAGGCAAAATAATTTAGCCTATTAAAATATTGGTTGTTAGACCGCGCTGATAAAGGAGTGCTGTGTTGATGAGAGGAGGTGGTGGCCCAACTGTGCTGACATATATACACATGAATAAAGTTTAATATGCCCAAAAATTAACACAAAGCTCTTGTGTATGCAGAAGCGCGCTGGTGAAGAGGAAATGGCAAGCAAAAATATAAATAAATAAAAAATCAAAAAGAAGACATCAACGGCGCGCAAACAAGAAGTGGAATATTAATAATCTCGGGACTGGCAGCAAACATTGGTAATTTGGAGACATACCTAGCGGCAAGAATGGCAGCGTAAGGTAGAGTTAAGAAAAAAAATTTACTTAGAAAACTTTGGCTCGCCTTATGGTCGCCATCCAAATAGCAGTAATTTGCTTAGGGGTAAAATTTAATGATAAAAATAAAAAAAAAATTTAACAACAGAATTTTAATTTGCAAAATATAATGAATAAGATTTCGACTCAAGAGGAGTCTGATAAATCACATTCATTAAAGCTACGAATCAGATCCTCGAGAGTCGCAAATCCGAAAAAGTTGGAGCTAGACCGATTACCATCGAAGAGTATCGGAAAAGGAATAAACAAAATAAAACGGAAGAAATTCGAAAAATACCTGTCTCAAAAATTGTACAAAAAAGAAAAAGAACAGGAAGAAAAGTAAAAAGACGAGTAGAATTAGCAAAGTTACATCAACAACTTAACTTTGCTACTAACTCAGATAAGAGATTAAAAATACAAGAAAAAATTGAAATGTTAAGACATCAAAAAAAAAAATTGATTGAGTAAATTCGAATGCCTCAAAAAAAATTACTTTAAATAACCTTTTCTCATGGATAGTGCATTGCCCGATGACCTTGACTACGAAACAATAAATTATACTATTGATAATTTAGAGCGTGAAAACGCATATGAAATACGTAGGTCAAGGTCTCGCGAAAATGGGAGCAATAGAAGCTATCTAAATTGGTTAAGACAGCATTGACAGTCTATAGGAATGGGTAGAGAACCCACTATGAGAGACGCTTTATACCCTACCACGTTAGAAGAGGAAACAATAAAAATGATTAATTTAGTATTCCCAAATAGGCATTAAGCAAATAGTGTAAAATCGAAATAAAATTTTTATAAATAAATGCAAAAATACATAAACTAATAAAATGGTTTTAAAATGGCATGGTGGAAGACCGCATTGAACGGTATTTTAGTAGCTATAGCAGGATACGAGGTAGGGAAAGAAACCTCTGAAGATAAAAATAATGAGAACAAAATAGCCAAATTCGAAGCACACCCAATTCTAGAAGATAAATCAAAAATCTCTGATAAATGGTTAGTAATTTTTATATGCGTAAGTACATTTTTAATTGTTGCAATTACAATTTTAATAAAAAATTATATAAAGAACAAATTGAGACAATTGAATAATGCACAACAACGTGTTTAAGCAAAAATTTGAGATAGCAAGAAATGAGTCAATGGAAGGATATCTACGACACATTATATGAAGAGAGAACAGAAGCTAGCAAATCGTACAAATGCACAAATAAAAGTACCCCTATTACAACAGAAACAATAATAAAGCACTTGAACACCATTTTAGAAGCCCTAAATAACATAGGACAAGTAATTAAATCAGTAAATAACAGACTTACCTAAGAACATCAAAAAGAAGCTTACTTAATTTTCGCTACCGTACGAGATAAATTAGTATCTTCTTTAGCTAGATATAATATAGAGACAACAATACCAACCACAGTAGAGGAGGAAATTCAAATAGATTTTTCATTACTTCTATCTGAACGCGTTCCTAGCCGAACACCTTCACCTTCATTGAGTCAGACTCCATCAGTAGAAGAAAATAAACCACTAACCATCCCCACCGTAAACGTCACAATGCCACAAACCGTAGTAGAATTTATTAAAACTGCTTCGTCAGTATTACCGGAGTTTGATGGTAAACCAGAAAATCTACATAGTTTCCTAGACGCACTCGATATACTTGAGCAAATCAAGGATACACACGAGGCATTGGCCATTACCATGATAAAAACAAAGCTGAAGGGTACAGCAAGGAATTTCATTAGTAATGAGACCACAATCGAACAAATTAAAAACCGCAATAAAGGGTGAATCAGTAGAAGTTTTAACCGCAAAACTCCTGAACATCCAACAACGTAGCAAAACTGCTAACCAATACACAGCAGAAATAGAAAAAATCACAAGGTCATTAGAAGGAGCATATATCTCTGATGGATTAAACCCAGACTTAGCTACGAGATATTCAACACAGGCAGTAGTTAAAGCCATGTGTAAAAACTGCTCTAATGACAAGGTCAAAATGATCATGCCAGCAGGAACGTTCACAACGATGAACGACGCAATCTCGAAATTCACTAACAGTTGTACCGAAATCACGGGCAGCTCAAACACAATTTTGAACGTACGACAGCAAAGTCAGTACCGGAGTAATTTCCGTGGAGGCTACCGAAGTAACAACTATGGGAATTACTAAAGTAGGAGATTTAGACCGCAACCGAGATACAACAATAATTCGAGATCCAACAATAATAGCAATCAACGAGGATCACAATCCCGAAATACAAACAGACCATACACACAAACGCGTAGTTGCACCGAAACGGAAAACCAGGAAACTCCACTTCAAAATTAACAAAAAGAAAAACAACACAACTATTCAAAATTATAAAATTAATACTGAAAATTTAGACGACTATACACTAATTAAAGCAACCACACACAGTAAAAGTTGCACAGATACAGAAAAATTAAAAAGATTAACCAAAAATTTTCCAAATTTTGTTAAAGATCAATTAACATCAATTTGCACAGAATTCATATATATAGTTGCACTGGAAACAGAACCAATTACTTCTAACAATTTCTATAAACAAAAATTATATTTGAAGGATGACAACCCCGTTTACATTAAAAATTATAGATTACCTCAAACACAAAAAGGTGAAATTACAAATCAAGTAAATAAACTAATCAAAGATGGTATAATAGAACCTTCAATTTCAGAATATAATAGCCCAATTTTACTAGTTCCTAAAAAATCACTCCCAGGGAATACAGAAAAAAGATGGAGATTAGTAATAGACTACAGACAAGTAAATAAAAAAATAGCAGCAGACAAATTCCCACTTCCAAGAATTGACGATATTTTAGATCAACTTGGAAGAGCAAAATATTTTTCATGCCTAGACCCTATGTCGGGTTTTCATCAAATAGAATTACACCCAGACTCTAGGGACATTACTTCATTCACTGCCGAAAATGGCACATATCGATTCAAAAGATTACCATATGGATTAAAAATAGCCCCAAATTCATTCCAACGAATGATGACATTAGCATTCGCTGGCCTTAAACCATCTCAAGCATTTCTCTACATGGATGATTTAGTTGTATTAGGTTGTTCCGAAAACCATATGGAAAAAAATTTAAGAGACGTGTTCTCTACTTGCAGAAAATACAACTTTACACATGTTATAAAAGTGTATAAACCAAGTTTCGTCATAATATCTCAATTATTTGTCGAGTTATAGGCTAAGAAATCTCGTATATCCCTTTGTGTAAAAAGAGGCGGTGCCACGCCCATTTTCCAAAATTTTTATGTTTGTTGTTTCCGGTCTATTGTAGAAATCATACCACAAAATTTCAATGAATTATCTTTACATTTGACAAAGATATCGCTTAAAATGTTTTTATTAGGTCACTTTATAATACCCATATATAAAAGTGGGCGTGGTCGTCAACCGATTTCGCTAACATTTTCAACATGTATTACCACAAGTAATAAAAGTGTACACATCAAGTTTAGTCATTATATATAAATCATTTGTCGAGTTATGGGCTCAGAAATCTCGTATATTCCTGTTTATAAAAAGAGGCGGTGCCACGCCCATTTGTCAAAATTTTTGTGTTTTTCGTTTCATGTCCGCAGTTGGACTCCTGCCATAAAATTTCAATGATATATCTTTATATTTGACAGAGATATCGCTTAAAATGTTTTTATTAGGTCACTTTATAAGACCCATATATAAAAGTGGGCGTGGCCCTCAACCGATTTCGGAAATTTTTCGTCCAAATATTTGACTAAGTGAGTATATCGCGCGTACCAAATTTCATCGATATATCTTCAACGGTTTCTGATTTATGACTCATAAAACTTTCAATGTTTGCCCCTTAATAAGTGGGCGTGGCACCGCCCATTTTCCAAAATTTTTGTGTTTTATTTTATGTCCATAGTTGGACTCATGCGACAAAATTTCAATGATAGATCTTTATATTTGACACAGATATGGCTTAAAATGTTTTTATTAGGTCACTTTATAATACAAATAGATAAAAGTGGGCGTGGCCGTCAACCGATTTTAACTATTTTCCGTCCAAACGTTTGCCTAAATAAGTAAATCACGCGTACCAAATTTTGTCGATATATCTTCACTGGTTTCTGAGTTATGACATATAAAACTTGCAAGGTTTGACCCTTAATAAGTGGGCGTGGCACCGCCCATTTTCCAAAATGTCATCAAATTTCTTCCTAGGGGCCTGAGCTCAACACGTGGGTAAAATTTCATCGCTCCAGCTATATTAGTGACTGAGATACCAAATTTCCGATTTTTTCTATATAGGAAAAGTGGGCGTGGTCATGGTCCGATTTCGCCCATTTTCAATACCAACCGTCCCAGTCTCGATACCAACTTGCATTTCAAATTTCATCAAAATATCTCAATTTTTGCGTGAGTTAGAGTGTTTACAGACGGACGGACAGACGGACGGACGGACATGGCTCAATCGATTTCTCTTTTCACCCTGATAATTTTGATATATATAAGTCTATATATATCTCGATTATTTCACTCTGTTACAATCCACCGTTATGTGATTAAAACTATAATATTCTGTGTACTAGTACAGCTGAGTATAAAAATATCGTCCCCTCACTATTTGCTAGTGTTATAGCGTATAATTTTTTTTGGGTTTTGAGAAAATCGAGTTTAAAGTTTTTGTCAAATCAGATATCTATTAAATTTTTAAACAAGAAATTATACACCATTTTTTCCAATGACATTTTGACCCACTTTGTGGAAGTAGAATTTGACGAAATTTTGACCAGAAATAGAATCAATGATGGAGATTCTAAATATGCAATAAAAAAATAATGGCGTATGAGCACATACACTATTGTTATATTGAGGGGACGATATGTAAATAATGAATTTATGTAAAAAATTTTGCTTACTCTTGTTTTTGACGCTCCATTTTCAATTTTTTCTTTCGATTGTTTGATATTTATTTTGAAATTTTCCAATTACTTTCCATTGACCATTCACAGTGACACACATTTTTTAACTTTTCAACACTGTTTTCAAGTTGGTTATGACTTAGCGAGTTTTACACTTGCTGCTTATTTTTTAACTGGTAGCTTATTTTTATACTCAGCTGTACTAGTACACAGAGTATTATAGTTTTGATTTCATAACGGTGGATTGTAACAGAATTAAATAATCGAAATAGATATAGACTTATATATATCAAAATGATCAGGGTGAAAAGAGAAATCGATTGAGCCATGTCCGTCCGTCCGTACGCACGATAACTCACGCAAAAATTGAGATATTTTGATGAAATTTGGAACGCAAGTTGGTATCGAGACTGGGACGGTTGGTATTGAAAATGGGCGAAATCGGACCATGGCCACGCCCACTTTTCCTATATAGAAAAAATCGGAAATTTTGTATCTCAGTCACTAATATAGCTGGAGCGATGAAATTTCACCCACGTATTGAGCTCAGGCCCTTATGAAGAAATTTGATGAAATTTTGGAAAATGGGCGGTGCCACGCCCACTTATTAAGGGTTAAATATTGAAAGTTTTATATATCATAACTCAGAAACCATTGAAGATATATCGATGAAATTTGGTATGAGTGATTTACTTACTTAGACCAATGTTTTGACGGAAAATTGTCAAAATCGGTTGACGGCCACGCCCACTTTTATATATGGGAACTATAAAGGGGCCTAATGAAAACATTTTAAGCGATATCTCTGTCAAATATAAAGATATATCACTGAAATTTTGTCGAATGGGTTCAACTATGGACTTAAAACAGAAAAACACAAAAATTTTGGAAAATGGGCGGTGCCACGCCCAATTATTAAAGGGCAAACATTGAAAGTTTTAAGAGTCATAACTCAGAAACCGTTGAAAATATATCGATGAAATTTGGTATGCGTGATATACTTACCTAGGCAAATGTTTGGACTAAAAATTGCCAAAATCGGTTGACGACCACGCCCACTTTTATATATGTGTATTATAAAGTGGCCCAATAAAAACATTTTAAGCTATATCTCTGTCAAATATAAAGATATATCATTGAAATTTTATGGCAGGAGTCTAAATGCGGGCGTAAAACTAAAAACACAAAAATTTAAAAAAATGGGCGTGGCACCGCCTCTTTTTAGGAGCAGGAATATACGAGATTTCTGAGCCCATAACTCGACAAATAATTGAGATATTATGACGAAACTTGGTGTGTACACTTTTATTACTTGTGGTAATACATGTTCAAAATTTTAGCGAAATCGGTTGACGGCCACGCCCACTTTTATATATGGGTATTATAAAGTGACCTAATAAAAACATTTTAAGCGATACCTTTGTCAAATGTAAACATAATTCATTGAAATTTTGTGACATGATTTCTACGATAGACCGGAAACAAAAAATAGTAAAATTTTGGGAAAATGGGAGTGGCACCGCCTCCTTTTAGACAAAGGAAACTAAGAGATTTCGGAGCCCATATCTCGACTAATAATTGAGATATTATGATGAAACTTGGTTTATACACTTTTATAACTTGTGCTAATAGACACGCAAAAATTTATTGAAATCGGTTTATGACCACGCCTACTTTTTAACAACGATATTTCTGGAACACCCTTTGGGAATTTGTAACGTGACATTTTTGTAACTGGAAGTCATAAAGGAATGAAATTTTGCACAAAGAATAATATTCATATGCTTAGTTGGATGACTGATAAAAATTTTGAAAATAGGCGTGGCTACGCCCACTTTATGCAGCACTCACTTTATATAAAATCCATCAAACGCAAACAAACAATGAAAGCATACAGTATCTAATGTTCGATTCCACTCAAACTTAGGCTTCCCTACTTGTTTTGTATGAAATTCCTCAATTTTTGTGGTGTTCTTTTGCATGTGGCTAAAGTAAAAAGAAATTTTTAAACAGCTTTTATTTAATATTAATATAAAAATTTACTAAAAAGGAAAAAAATAATTTTTTTATATTTTTGAACAAGATTTATATTAGTCCTTAGTTCATTTGGATATTAATTTCAATCTAATCATATATTTAACGTATTTCTTCAAAGCATTTCTGTATATGTATCAACATAAATAAAAGCGTGGGTGCTCTTTACGTAATGCATATCTTACGTAATTGGAATTTAAAGTTTTTATCGCTTCCTTCCATTTCACCAATACTGTTTTATAACATGAATATTTAATGAGTACCCGCGCTTTTATTTATGTTGATACATATACAGAAATGTTTTGAAGAAATACGTTAAATGTATGATTAGATTGAAATTAAGATCCAAATGAACTAAGGACTAATATAAATCTTGTTCAAAAATATAAAAAATTTATTTTTTTTCCTTTTTAGTAAATTTTTATATTAATATTAAATAAAAACTGTTTAAAAATTTCTTTTTACTTTGTTTTATTTTTGCCTTTTTAGTTTTACAATGCATATTATATCTAATATTTGTCAACACTCCTACTATCAATATAGTCCAACAGTTTTTAATATGAAGTGCACTATGTTTAAATTTTAATGGTTCCTTTTTTTATTATCCAATTCCTGTGGAGTCTTTTTAGTGGTTTTACTATACTCTTTTGTGAACAGATAACTTCGTGCAATCTTACCTACATATGTATGTTGGCGTTGTATCTGTGTTTTTTAGAATCTCTCTTGTTAGTTTTTTTACTTTCGCAGATTAATCTTAATCAAAAGACCGGCCTTATAACTTTGTTTATTGCTAACGCTTCCAATGTTTCAAGATTGTCGGCATTTTTCCGTGTTTATAGGTTTTTCTGCTACTGTTCCGTTATTCATAAAACTTGCATCAATATGTCGACACCTGCGTCATTTATCGGCAAAATTTTATTACGGATTTTCTCTATTTTTTGTAGGTAATGCGTGTTCAAAATAGGAACAAAATTGGTTCATAAATACTAATTTTCTAAATATCTTTACACTAGCGCCACCTAGCAGCGATTTATTTCCACGGATATATTTACTTTCTCATAGGCAATATATATACCGAATATGAACAAATTCGGTCGGTAAATACGAATTTTACAAATATTGTGGCAACTCCGTCTGAGAGAGGATGTAAACCTCAATTGTGCATAAGGTCATATTCTGTTAGACCAATATCTCGAAAGTAACGTAAAGTAAAGGTAATGACGAACGTCGCCGAAGCGACCGACCAATGGCCATCGCGATGAACGGCACCTATTCCCTGGCGTTCATAGTACAGGCTAGTGGAAATACCGTAAAAGTTAACATCGATTCTAAAAAAACATCAGAAGAAAACCATCGATACATCGATATTCTTTTTTTCAGCTAAATTGTTCGAAAAATGTATGGCTCCGGTGGATTTGATGATAATTATAATTGATTGGCTGTTGGGTACTCTCTCACACACCCCGAAATTGGAATTTTCAAGGAAATTCTACACGTAATGTGGAGTCACATTGCCAGCCTGTGGAGGATTTATTATGTTTATGTATAAATTACCACTGACTAAAACAACAGTCAAATATCGTCAGAGTTGACATCGATGTATCGGCGATTTTTCGATACTGAGTAATTTTCAAACATCGATGTTAAACATCGAATTTTCGTTCGATACTATCGATGTTTCAAAAACATCGATGTATCGTTTGCATCCCTAATTGCACCTAGTCCCTGTTGTTCATCGCACGGGCTAGCGTAAATACCGAACAATACAATAAACGTTGCGGAAGCGTCCGACCAACGGCCAT
The DNA here is from genome assembly GCA_960531455.1 of Urophora cardui. NCBI lineage: Eukaryota > Metazoa > Arthropoda > Insecta > Diptera > Tephritidae > Urophora > Urophora cardui. The sequence goes on from OY482674.1 coordinate 67,832,981, forward strand.
CGCGATGAACGCACCTAGTCCCTGTTGTTCATCGCGCCAGCCCGCGCGAAGACAAACACCTCTACGATCACCATGCTATTGCTGTACATATAAATTTAAATAATAACTTAAACTGTTTATCCACTTTTGAAAAAAAAAAAAAATAAATAAATAAATAATAATAATAATAAAAATAAATAAATAAATAAATAATAATAATAATAATAAATAAATAAATAAATAATAATAGACCAAGATAAACTCCATTAAACAACTAGGTTAATATTACACTCCTAGGTTAAGATACATGCCATATGTGTATATGTAAAGATTTTGCCAACTTTATTATTTGTAGCATTGGCAACAAATAATTTATTGTATTAGTTTGTAAGATTTGCGAAATTATTGTTACTTTCTAAACAAGAAAGATTTAATAAAAACAAACATGAAAAAAAAAAAAACTCCGTCTCCAGCTGACAGCAATTGTCCCGCAGAGCGGCGCGACGATCGCTCAAAAACTGGAAATCAGCCTGGCCGTCGACCGCGAAAGCAGTTACTTATTCCAAAAACCGTTTTCTAACGCTACTCTTTTTCTTGCAATTCATCGTGAAATACCACAGTTAATTATAAGTGCCCTTTTGTGAACAATTACTTACTCAATAAATTCGAATATATATATGAATGTAAATTAGTTTAGGTTAGAGTGGCTGCCATAGGGGCACACTTAGGCCAGTGCATAGGCCCATTGTGATACCACAAGAAGAAAAACAGATTACTCCTCCTTTTTAAACCAGTTTGATAACCTAATGAAATTCACCAGGTCCTTTATGTCGACAACCGCGACTTTAGATAGGCTCTCCAGGAAAGGTGTCCCAAGAAAGCGTCGTCTGGCGCTGTTAAGAGCAGGGCAATGGCAAATGAGGTGTTCGATTGTCTCCTCTTCCTCATCATCTTTGCAGCTTCTGCAGCATCTACGGTAGGGTGCACCCAGTCTCTCTGCGTGTTTCCCGATGAGGCAGTGTCCTGTGAGCACCCCTACAAGGTTCGAGATTTCCTCTCTCCTTAGAGTACATATTTGACGAGATCGCTTGTGGTCCCACTTCGGCCAGGTTTGTCTTGATGTTCGACATACTGGGTTCTGTTGCCATCTATCGCTTGCTAGTTTATAGATATGCTGTTTAAGCATTAGCTTGCATGTGGCAAACGGCATACCTATGCGTTCTTTGTCAGGAAGAACCTGCTCGGTAGTGCCTTGCCTTGCAAGCTCATCTGCCCTACAATTTCCCTCGATATCCCTATGTCCCGGGACCCACACGAGGTGCAAACGGGTCTGTTTGGCCATCTCCTGCAGAGATCGGCGACAGTCCAGTGTTAGTTCAGAATTGAACGAGTTGGAGCCAAGAGACTTAATTGCTGCTTGGCTGTCGCTGAAGATGAATAGATCCCTGTGGATAGGTTCATGTCCTCTATGGTTGACAGCCTCCATTATAGCTGACACTTCAGCCTGGTAAACGCTGCAGTGATCGGGTAGTCTAAAAGCTAGCTGTAGATTCAAGTCATGTGAAAAGACTCCACCTCCAACTTTGTTGTCCAGTTTCGAGCCATCGGTGTAGATGGAAACGCTACCTGGGGTTGGATAGCACCGATTTGGCTCTTCCCACTCATCCCTTTTTGGAATCCTTGTTTCGTAGTTGCTGTCTGCAACTATTGTAGTAGTACAGCGGTCCGTACTACCGGGTAGAAAACCTAAATTGCTTAGAATGCTAGAGTGTCCTGTGGCTTTTGTATGCCAACCGGATGACTCTCTTAAACGTAGAGTTGACGTAGCCGCTACTTGAAAACCTGCTAAATCTAATGGCAAGATATCTAGAATGGCCTGCAGAGCTTCACTAGGCGTCGTCCTGAGTGCTCCACTTATGCTGATCATGCTAGATCTTTGGGCTCTGCTCAGAACGTTAAGGTTTGACGCCTTGCTCAAAGCGGGCCACCATACTACGCCCCCATATAGCAGGATTGGTCGAATGATCGCAGTGTAAATCCACCTGCAAATTCTGGGACTAAGTCCCCACTTTTTGCCTATGGCTCTTTTGCATGTGTATAAAGCAATATATGCTTTGTTTTGACGCTGAATGATGTTATCCTTCCAGTTCAGCTTTTTGTCCAGAACTACCCCTAGGAATTTAGCCTTGTCGGCCAGGGTCAGGCGAACGCCATTTAGTTCTGGTAGATTTAACGGTGGTATTTTATACCGCCTAGTATAGAGGACAAGTTCCACCTTATTTGAATTGACACTGAGCCCACAACGAGAGGACCACGCTGAGATCTCTCGCAGTGCTACCTGCATCAGATCACATAAGGTCTGTGGGAACTTCCCTCTGTAAGCTAAAGCAAGGTCGTCCGCATATGCCACGACTCTCCCGCCGCCCCAAACTACGTGTCTTTTTAAAAGTGAGTTGACAGTGAGGTTCCATAGCAGCGGGGAGAGGACACCACCCTGGGGTGTGCCTCTGAAAACGTAGCGTGTAGATTTGACCTCGCCCATTGATGAGAGTACAATCCTTCCCCTCAAAAGTTGATCAATCAACCCAATCAGAGATACGTCAACGCCTAAGTGACTTAAAGCGTTGCTTATGGCCTCTGGGGTGACATTGTTAAACGCGCCTTCGATGTCTAGAAAGGCCACCAGGCAGAACTCCTTATCGGCCAAGGATGATTCAATGGTAGAAACCATACTATGTAATGCCGTTTCGGTTGATTTCCCTTTAAGATATGCATGTTGATATCCAGAGAGAAGTTTACTGTCAATTGTAATAGAGAGGAAATTACTTATTATCCTCTCCAGCGTCTTTAGCAAGAAGGAGGAAAGACTTATTGGCCTATAATCCTTCGGCTCATAGTGCGAGGCTTTCCCAGCCTTAGGAATGAATATAACCGAGACGCGTCTCCACGTATTCGGGATATGATTGAATGCAAGACAAGCAACGAATATGCGTTGAAGCCAGCTTGCTGATGTCCCCAGGGTATATAGGAGTTGTGCAGGAATGATCCCGTCTGGTCCCGCAGCTTTATAGGGTTTGAAGCTTTTGATTGCCCACCTAACCCGTTCCTCAGTCACAGGTATATTAACAGCGATACCCGTTGATGGTATCGCCAGTAAATTTCGCGAGCTACCAGGAAAGTGTGTGTCCAGCAGCAGCTCTAGAGTTTCCTTTTCTGAATCCGTCCAGGATCCATCAGGCTTCCGAGGGTAGCCCAATGACGTTTGTGTTCTTGAGAGCACGCATCTAAGTCTTGCCGTCTCATCGACGCTTTCGACTCCGGTACAGAAGTTCCTCCAAGAGGTTCTCTTCGATTGTCTCAGGGCTTTTTTATAAGCCCTTAGATTTTCTTTATATTGCAGCCACTCGGGCTCATTGTCGAGTCGTCTAGTACCTCTCTTCGATTTTTAGTAATAAATGTTGGTTCATTACCTATGTTACACACTACCATGTTAGTTGTCAAAAGGTAATCAAAAAGTGACTCACCCCTTTCATTTGTGTCAGAGCTGCCCCATTGTACATGATGCGAATTTGAGTCCGCTCCGATGAGTAGATGGCCGGGGCAATATTTGGCCACCAGGTCCATCAGCAAGCCTTGTGGTGGAGGTGTGCGTGAATCATAGGGCATATACACCGATGCCAGAGTTACTGGTGTGCCTTTGATCGTTGTGCTGGCCGCAGTAATGTCGCCGTCGCTAAAGTTAGGCAAGAGAAACATTGTTAGCTCGTACTTAACCAATATACAGGTTCTTATATTACCTTCAACACAAGCTCGTATGAGCCTGTATCCAGTGGCCCCCAGTCCGCAAATCCTCAGGTTATTCACCCAAGGTTCTTGGATGAGGACCACATCAACGTCGCCTTGAGAAAGGCGACTGATGAGAGCGGCTGATGCCGCTTTAGATCGGTGGTGGTTTATCTGTAGCACTCTCATGAGTGTCCACAGCCCCCACCCCCTCAACCACCGTGACGTCGGCAGCCTCTTCGTCGCTGTCCAGCAGGACATCCTCCATTGTCAAATCATGCAGCGCATCTGCACAATTTGACGTGGCGGACTTCATGCTGTCCACGTCGGAGAGATCCGCCTCCGCTTCGGGCGCCTCGATGTCCGAGTCCACCGAGGTTTCCGGAGCTGCTGGGGTTACAGGAACCCATACCCTGGACCTAGGCCGGACCGGAACGTCCTTCCAGTCGACGACCTCTAGTCGCGCACCGGGGTACACCTCGCCGACCCTCGCGACCGCAGCCTTATACAGGCTAACGGTCCTTGCGTCGTCGCAAGCGAGCACCTTGATTTGGCCTTGGTACCATCCCGCGTCTCTACCACGTGGGGGTGGTCCTGGAGACGCCAGCACGACGTCAAGAATGGCGTCGGTGATGGCGGCCAGGACCCACAACCACTTGTCCTTCGGGATGGCCCCACGGTCATTTCCACGGTCCAGGACCCCAACGAGGATCCTGTCCCTGGCAACCTCGGCGAAGGTTGGCTTGGGCACACCGGCGTGCTGCTGTAGCCGCTTCGGATGGGGCTTTATCTCCTCATCCGATCTTTGGCGCTTAAAGGGAGTGCCACTTTCCACAGTTTTCCCCAGCGCGTTTTGGAAGGATGGCAGCAGAGCTCTCGCCCTAACTACCGTCTCCCTCACGTCCTGGGGCAACGTTTCGAGTGCCACCCCCCGTATCGTTTGAGGACCTTTGCGGCCCTCCGTTTATCCCCATATTGGGGTTTATTGTCCAGGGGGAGGCGGCTCGTAGTTTCCCTCGCTGCCGCTCCTCCGGTAGAATTATTAACTTCGGCTACCTTCCCCTTCGAGTCAGCATGGCCAGGTCGTGAAACCACTGCCGCTGACGTCGAGGGAAAAGTTGCCTTACCGGCGCTTGATTGACCCCTGGCCTTAGCAAGAACTGTACGGCTCGCCGTTTCCAGCGTTGCCGTGACATCAGCCTTGCTGGTGCTGGGACCCATCATGTCACCCTTCTCACTACTGTTGAAGGCTACTGTTGCGAACAATCTGGCAACGCAATCGCCATAAGCCCCATCATCTGTCAAGTTAACGAACGAATGTGTGGTGATCGCTGATTGGCTGATAAAAATCAAATACCAAAAAGGGGAGAATGAAAGCGGGAGCCATACACCATCGGGCAGAACGTGAACAGAGGGCAGAGCAACACGAATAAATTTTTTAATCAGTTTAATTTTGTTAAATTCAGTTTGTTGCTGGATAAATAAATATTATCAACGATTGGGGAAAATTTTCGTTTCGTTTTTTTATATCTTAAAAAATTTATTCTGCCCACATCGCGCGTTTCTTTAATTTAATCGCAATCCCAATAAATGGTATTTCATCAGATATTGGAGGTGAGGCTACATCAACGGCTAATGACGTCGGCCAGCCTGCCTTGAGCGCTGCCACCAATATTGTGGCTGCAGCATCTTCCAATATAACTGCTCCGGGTAACAATTTACCAGCATCAATGGAATACGCTTATACTAGTGCAGGCGCTCATCATCAGGCACCAGTGGGGCTGCCCGTAATGCATGATGCAGCTAACGTTCCTTTCGCACCTATTGGACAATGCATCATGTCGCCTGGTCGAATGCCCATTCCGAGCCACCTGACACCCAGTCCAGCTCATTCTTTAAATTCCGTTACTTCCCTCAGGCTCCGCCGGCAAGCTGAGCTACTACAGGAACAAAGCGAAATATTAAGACAAAGGGAGGCATTGCTTAGAGCACAACATAGCTTTTACGATCGCATAGATGCCATTAACTTCGACGATGGGGTGAGGGAAACACAACACACCCCACTTGGAGCTTCCACCTACCAGCAGAATGCAGTTCCACCTGCACCGCAGATTTTGCAATCACCGCCAAGTTCTGTCGCACCAATTAGCGCAGCCGCCTCCGCTTCAAATATGTATAACAATATACCGATGCCATCAACGAACGTTCCAAACGTAACCTTCGTAACAGCACCTAACATCCCACAATCAGGAGCTATAAACCAGGAGTCTATTATTCAATCGTTGCTAGAAAGAATACAATCACTTGAATTGCAACTCCAGCCGCACTCAGAAGAGAACCGAAGAAGTTCTCCACCACAACTCGCGCAAGCAACTCTACCAACAAGTGGCTATACTAACAATATATCCTTTGGAGCCCCATCTTATCGCCGCCTAACTAAGGACCATATTGCTTCTCGCAACAACCTTGTTAAAGAGCTGCCGAATTTGATGGTAAACCAACTGAGTGGCCGTTGTTTTACGCTGCCTATAATCAATCAACTGAAGTATGCGCCTTCTCCGATGAGGAGAACCTGATAAGACTGCGACAGGCACTGGAGGGTCCAGCCCGAAACGCGGTTAAAAATTTGTTGCTACATTCATCTTGCGTGTCTCAAATAACTTCTACCTTGCAAATGCGGTTCGGACGACCCTAGTTAATTATAAGCGTTTTACAGCGACAAATTTGTGACTTGGCACCACCGTCAGAGAGTCAGCTTGAATCGATTGTGGACTTTGCAGTCGAGGTGCAGAATATCTGTGCGACTATGTCAGTGTCAGGACTAACGAACCATCTGAACAATCCGGAACTCGAACAAAGGCTTGTTTCCAAATTACCTGGAATGCTTCCAGCTTATTGGGGAATGCATAAGCGAACGCTGCTGACCTGCAATTTGCAAAACTTTAGTGATTGGCTGTTCCAAATAGCACAAGGAGCCAATTGCGTTATCGTACCGAAAGATTCAACTAAAGTACGAAAGCGCGGTGCAATCAACCATCACTCAAACACGGTAAGCTGTATCGTTTGCGAAGGTAATTGTAACGATATTCCTAATTGCCCCTCTTTCAAGGTAATGTCTCGTAGTCAGAAATGGGAAATTGTCCGAAAACTAAAGTTGTGCCATCGATGCTTGAAAAGGCACTCCACATCCTGTTGCAAATCTACAGTGACCTGTAACGTAAATGGCTGTACCCACAGGCATCACTCCATGCTACATAACTCCGAGATCGATCAGAAATCTTCTAAAAATTCTAAATCGCTTGCGGCAACAAAGGTTGCAAACGTTAATATGCACAATGTTGGCAGCAACAGTACACTTTTCCGTGTGCTCCCAGTAGTCTTACATTCAGGCGGTCGCAGTGTATCCACTTACGCATTCATAGATGATGGTTCGTCCCTCACACTAATAGACGAAGAACTCCTGCGTAAGCTGAATGTATCAGGAACACCTCAACCCCTATGTTTACGTTGGACTGGCGATACACACCGGAATGAGGATGAGTCAGTAGTGGTCGACTTAGACATAACAGCTCAAAACAGCACTAGGAAATTCATTATCAAAGATGTTCGCACCGTCAAAAAGCTTGATTTACCTACTCAGTCAATAAACGCTGCCGAATTGCAGTCTAAGTTCAAACATTTGAAGGGCCTGCCTTTGCAGTCCTATTCCAACGCAACTCCTCAATTATTAATAGGATTGAATAATGCTTCGATTGGGTCTCCAATTAAGTCTATATACGGTGGTGAGCATGAACCAATAGCTGAGAAGTCTAAACTAGGATGGACACTGAAGGGCCAAGCACCTGGAAATGTTCATAATACTTCTCACTACGTATATCACATTTGCGACTGTTCCACCCAGGCAGAACTAATCCAATTGACCAAATCGTACATTTGCCTTGATAACTTAGGCGTTTCCGCAAATTCATCTATGTTAGTATCTCAAGACGACGAACTTGCAATGAAACAGTTAGAACAATATAGTAAACGAGTTGGCAGTAGGTTTGAAACTGGGCTGTTGTGGAAACATATCGACATTACCCTACCCGATAGTCGTCCTATGGCTCTGCAGCGAGCGCAATGTCTATTGAGAAAGATGTCACACGAACCCCAGTTGGCCGAGGTACTTCAGCGAAAGATTGGGGATTACATACAAAAAGGGTACGCCAGACGTATGACAGCTATTGATCTTGCAGTAAAAAAATGCTGGTATCTACCGGTGTTCGCAGTAACAAACCCTAACAAACCAGGGAAGGTGCGCCTAGTCTGGGACGCAGCTGCAAAGGTTGACGGCGTGTCCTTAAACTCCATGTTGCTCAAAGGTCCCGACTTAACCACGCCCCTATTGTCGGTGCTTTTTAAATTTCGGCAAAAAAGTATTGCTATTTCGGCTGATATAGCCGAAATGTTTCATCAGGTTCGAATCCGACAAGAAGACCAAAATTTCATGCGCTTCCTTTGGTATGAACCTAATTCCACCGAACCAACCACGTTTGTAATGACAGTGATGACCTTTGGCGCGACGTGTTCACCAAGCTGTGCACAGTATATAAAGAATAAAAATGCCGCAGAGTTTCAAGAAGAGTATCCTTCCGCTGCAAAGTGTATCATCGAGAATCATTACGTGGATGACATGCTGGTAAGCGTTGACACCGAAGAGGAAGCTATTAAATTGGCCCAAGATGTACGTCATGTCCATGCAATGGGAGGGTTTTATATTAGAAATTTTTTGTCAAATTCTAGTCGCGTATTGGCGGCCCTTAACGATTCGACAACTACCGAACTTTGCCTGGACCTCGAAAACGAGTTACCAACGGAAAAGATATTAGGTATGTGGTGGACTACCGCCAGTGATCATTTTGGCTTTCGTGTATCCGCCAAATACAGGGAGTCTGAGATTTTTCTTCATCAGAGGCGTCCCACGAAGCGTGAAGTATTAAGTCTAGTTATGACTATATACGACCCCCTCGGTCTTATCGGTTTTTATGTTGTATACGCTAAAGTTATCTTGCAGGAAGTATGGAGAGCCGGGTGCGAATGGGATGAACCAATTCCAGATGAGCAGTATAAAAAGTGGCTTAAATGGCTTAGACTTATTCCAAAAATAGAAAACTTGGAAATCCCACGCTCTTACATGCGTATAAAGTTCGATGGACCCCCACGAATAGAATTGCACACATTCGTGGATGCAAGCGAGAGCAGCTACGCCGCAGTATGTTACCTCCGATACTCCCGCGGTAGTACAATCGACTGTATGATAGTTGCTAGCAAAACAAGAGTTGCTCCTCTTAAATTGTTATCAATACCCCGCCTGGAATTAAAAGCTGCACTTCTAGGATCTCGTCTCGCAAAACATATCATCGAGTCGCATTCTATTAAAATCGATCGCTCTGTATACTGGTCAGACTCACGAACAGTATTGGCCTGGCTGCATTCCGACCATCGTCGCTACAAACAGTTCGTAGCTTTCCGGGTCTGCGAAATTTTGGAGTTAACAGACGTCAGTGAATGGCATTGGGTTCCTACTACCGATAACGTTGCTGATGAAGCCACAAAATGGCATGGCGATCCAGACTTTTCCAACGACAGTCGCTGGCTCAATGGACCGTCTTTCTTGTACATTCCGCATACCGAATGGCCAAAACCCGAAGAGTGGCGAACATTTTCAAGTGAAGAACTTCGTCCACAGTTTGTCGGAGCTCATTTTTTACCTCCACAACACTATGTTGGACCTAAACCGGATTCATTTTCATCTTGGCGCCGCCTACTTCGAGCAACAGCCATGACTTTTTACTGTGTTCGTATTTGGCTGAGTGTGTTGCGCGATAATCAAGCGGAGCCCGGCCTTCCAAGTACTGACGATTTTCGCAAAGCGGAACACCATCTTTGGAAAAGAGCTCAGCAAGACGAATTCAGTGATTCAATAGTCGCGTTGTCAATCGGTAAGACCCTTGATAAATCCAATAAAATATACAAATTATCACCCTATATAGACGACCACGGTGTTTTAAGAATAGACAGCCGCATAAAGATGGAAGGTCGTCCGGACCCGGTTTTGCTGCCAAAAAACCACCATATTACGCAATTGATTGTATATGACTATCACATAAAATACCATCATGCTAACATGGAGACAGTCATCAACGAAATCCGGCAGTATTATTGGATCCCAAAGCTCAGAGTGGTGGCCAATAAAACTCGTCGCTGTTGTCAGGCATGCAAAAACAGATCTGCCCAACCGCAACCACCAAGGATGGCCTGTCTACCTCCAGCCCGTACCGCACAGTACTGTCGTCCGTTTTCCTACGTCGGCGTAGATTACTTTGGCCCACTTCTGGTTGCAGTTAGAAGAAGCACAGAAAAGCGATACGGTGTTTTGTTCACCTGCTTGACAACCAGGGCAGTGCATCTGGAAATCGCATATTCACTATCTACAGACTCCTGCATCTTAGCCGTACGAAATTTTATGGCTCGTAGAGGGAGCCCCTTGGAGTTATGGAGCGATAACGGCACGAATTTTAAAGGAACTGAGAGAGAACTAAGGTCTGAATTCGAGGTCCTGGATCGAAACCGTCTGACGAAAACGTTCACTTCAGCTACCCTCAAATGGAAATTTATATCACCTGCATCGCCACACATGGGCGGAGCTTGGGAGCGGTTGGTCCGCTCAGTCAAAGATGTGCTCCAAAAGGTTTTGAAGACTAGCCGGCCTACCGATGAGCTTCTTCGAGCTACATTAATGGAAGTAGAGATGACGATCAACTCACGCCCTTTAACCTACATTCCTATAAATCATGAGGTTGAAGAGGCACTTCCGCCCAACCACTTTTTATTAGGCAGCTCAAGTGGTGTTAAGCCGATTACAGAACCAATTTCCGACGGTGTATTCATGCGTCGAGGATGGCGAACATCGCAGCAACTTTCAGATGCATTTTGGCGGCGTTGGCTTAACGAGTACCTACCCACAATTACCCGAAGAACAAAATGGTTTGCGGATGTGAAAGATATCGAAGTTGGCGATGTTGCCTACATAGTGGACCCAAACAATCCAAGAAACTGCTGGCCAAAAGGTAGGGTTATCGAGGTGCGAAGGAGTGGAGATGGAAGAGTTAGAAGCGCTACGCTCAAGACAGCCGCTGGAATTTATGAGCGACCTGCTGTGAAGATAGCCGTTTTGGATCTTAAAAGCGCGGTAAACCCTGATGGACAGGATATACCGGGGGGAGTGTTGCGAACAATCTGGCAACGCAATCGCCATAAGCCCCATCATCTGTCAAGTTAACGAACGAATGTGTGGTGATCGCTGATTGGCTGATAAAAATCAAATACCAAAAAGGGGAGAATGAAAGCGGGAGCCATACACCATCGGGCAGAACGTGAACAGAGGGCAGAGCAACACGAATAAATTTTTTAATCAGTTTAATTTTGTTAAATTCAGTTTGTTGCTGGATAAATAAATATTATCAACGATTGGGGAAAATTTTCGTTTCGTTTTTTTATAGCTACCTTCCCTTTGGCGTACTATGGCCAGGTTGCGAAACCACTGCCACCGCCTCTGGGAGAAAGGTCGCCGTACCAACACTCGATGGACCACCCGCAACAGTGAGGGCTGGGCGGCTCGCTGTTTCCAGCGCTGCCGTTCCAGCGTTCCCACTGGAGTTGGGATCCATCGGGCGTCGATCGTCCCTACTTTCGGCTACCTTCTCCTTTGGCTCGGTGTGGCCAGGTCGTGAGACCATTGCCACCGCCTCGGCGAGAACGTACGCCGTTCCAGCACCTGGGAGGTGTTCAGCATCAGCAGGAGCCGGATGGTTCGCCGTTTCCAGCGCTACCATTCCGGCGGTCCTACTGGTGCTGGGGCCCCCCAAGCCGCCAGTCAAAGTTGTTGTTGTTGTTGTTTGGTGAGAGGCAAGCCTCCCACCCACGTGGACGCCATGTAGGCGCGAAAGCGTCCTTGGCGCTTGCGCCGACGCAGTCCTCCTCCGAGTGCAATAGGACGAAGGTTTTTTGTTTTGTTTTGTTTTTAAAGTTATGTCCATGCGAAAAGGGCCCCAACTCGAAGCCGCTATCCTTCCCCGTTTCGTGCAGTCACTAAGGATCCCAGGTTATGTGTGAAATCAGGGACAGCCTGGGGAGGTTGGAACCCCCGCACACTGGGTGATAGCGGCCAAAAATAAAATCGAAATTAAAGTATTAGCAAATCAAATTTTTTTGAAAGTGATTGACAGATATAACAATTTGTAAAAAAAAAGCTTATATAAAATTTTTTGAGTCTCGTTTTGTTTAGCCGTACAGGGTGTTAAAAACTGAGCAAAAAATAGGTCCTTTTATTTCTCAACAATTACACCTTATACAAAATGCTATAACTCATTCAATTATTAACGTATGTAATCGAGTGATACATCATTACATAGATATTAATTTGGCCTTTTAGAAACAATAAGCCTTTTGTAACCAGCGGTAACTCTTAAATTTATATGAACTTTCAAATATTGACAAAAAAAGTCGTAAAAAAAAATTTTGCTCAACTTTAAACAAAAAAATAAAAAAAATAAAAAATATGACCTCCCCAATTTTTTCATATGTTTTGAAATGATATATTTTTAATCAAACTGCATTTTAATTCTTGAAATCCACCTCCGCTTTTCGCTTAAATAATCTTTTTCCCATTTGACTAAAAGTGCATTTTTCAAAACGCAATAATTAGGCTACTTTTGACATTATGAAAAATCTTATTCTTAGGCGACTAATCGAATAGTTTGTTCACCGTGTTGTAGGCAATGGTTCACACTTTCAAATTATGAAAGAATTTTTTTTATCAGCATTATCATTATTTTTTTGCAGCCTTTTTCTTTTCGAACAGAAAAAAAAATTGTGTAAAAATTGGAAAATTTCAACATGAAATAAAAAAAAAATACAAAATATGACCTCTCCAAATTTTTAATATTTGGTGCTAGTGAACGTGCTTTATAAACAGGTGAAGAAATCTTAAAAATTCGTTTGCGCTTTTTTGTTTTATGAACTTTTTTATGGAGTGAGTTTTTCTAAGTTTTCATACATTTTTCCCATACAAAATCCCCAAAAGTATGCTTCAAAAAGTATTAATAATTTTGTATGGGGAAAATTTGCCAAGTTAATTTAAACGCCATATTCAGGGGGATGGTTTATGCTTTCTAACGGTGTATTTGATTTTGAATAAAAAATATTACATACAAGATATTAAGCAGGGAATATAGTCAAAAACGTGTTTTTTTGCCTAATTGGACATGAATATCTCAAAAACTAGAACCAATTTGAAAATTCTGACTTCAGATTCAGATTCAGCACACTGAAATCCTTTAGAAAAGTATAGTTTCATTTGTGGTATAAAAATTTTTTTAAATGTGATTTTTTTGAAGGAAAATTTTATGATGAATGCTTATAAAATGCTCAAAAGTGCATATATTTTTAATTTGAAAACCATGGAATACTTTGCGCTTTTTCCAAAATGATTACTGTATATTATTTATATTTAAAAAATGTGTGCTCTTATTAAAATTGAGCATTTTAGCTATAATAGTTAACAAAATATTGAAATTTCAAAAATACCGTTATATGGGAGGGGGGTGTATTTGTGGGCCGATTTTGTTCAAATTTTCACAGTTTACTATCTTCAATCAAGAAAGCTTAAGTTCCGAGTTTAATGCAATTATTACTATTTTTGGCCGCGTTTGTATGGAGGTGCCCCCACTGTGCCCCGCCGTCATGTGGGGGGGCCCAGAGCCATCCATGCAAAGACAGGAGTAATCTCAACTGCACCTGCACCGCCAACTTAACGGCGACGGCTGGAAACGTACTCCGAGACTTGCCAAGTTTTAACGGGGCGGAAGACGGTTGCGACATTAGCCTGACAGCCATTTTTGTGGGGTGTCACCCCCACATACTCAGGTGTCAGATTGCCACGCCCGCCAGCCCGAAGCAAACTAATCCGAATAGAGAAGCCAGAGAAAGTCCGTAGACAAAGCAGGGTCAAAATGGAGGAGTGGTCCTCACCTACTTTATCTGTTCCCCGTCCTAGATGGTTGGGGTTAACAGTGCCACCAAACGTGAAGGAAAAGTAGGAGATTGAGAGTGAGAGGTGCGAGGCTTCATTTCCGAGGATCGGCCATCGAGTTAACACATCACTAACCTTTTTGGCACCTGAATGTATATTTGTGGTGATGAAAATCTTGGGGCAAGTCAATAAATTCTATAATTGGTGACCCCGACGTGATTTCCCAACAAAGTGTAGCTGGAAGAATTATACACCCTTTCTTCACCACACGTTATAATAAATTGCAAGATGACATTAGACGCTCCACCAGTTCGACCTACTGGAAGCAGTTTGGAATCTGCACAGGTGATGCAGCAGCAATTTCCACCACAACAAACGCAGCAAAATTTGCAACAGGCACAGCAAGCGCAAATGGAATCGGACGATCAGCGGTCTGCCAATCAAGTTACTGTGGATAGTAATGCAAATCAATCAAGCAATTACAACAATTATTATTCCCTTCCGTATCATACCGGTAACGATGCACACATCATGGCAATTACACAACTGAACCTACCTGAGTTCTGGGTGGCCGATCCCGAGATTTGGTTTATTCACATTGAAGCGCAGTTCGCAACTAGAAATATAAGGAACGATAACAGCATGTATCAGGCGGTTGTCGGTGCCCTGAAGCCTGAAGTTCTACGAGAACTGTCTGACATACTCAGGGCACCACCCAAACAAGATAAGTATAATTATTTGAAAACTAACCTAATCAAACGATTCACCGATTCAGTTGACCGACAATTATTTAAATTATTGACAGAGCTTGAACTTGGCAACCGAAAGCCTAGCCAGCTGCTTAGGGAGATGAGGTCACTCGCTGGAACCAGAGCATCTGAAGAGCTTATTCGCAGTAGATGGTTGGCTCTACTTCCCGACATAGTCTGCAAAATCCTCAAAGCTGTCCAAAATAACAGCACACTCGATCAACTAGCCGAGGCAGCTGACAGCGCAATGGAGAACCATACCAGTTCGCGTTTCATGACAGCTAGTATTCATAACATGCCATGTGATGTCCAAGCTGTATCAACAGGAGCTGCGTTAGCCAATACAAATGCCAGCGTTGGCAAAAGCAATAGAGAGCATCGACTCTGCAATCTCGAAAAGTCAATGGAATCACTAACTGCTTCATTTTCTGAGCTTTCAACTAAACTCAATAAGGAACGTGAAAGGAGATCACGGTCACGTTCGCGTACTCCAAGTACATCAGGCCAGTGTTTTTATCATAGCCGGTTTGGTGAAAGAGCAAATCGCTGCCTACAACCTTGCAGTTACAAACCCCCTGCAAGGCAGGGAAACTAACAAAGCTGTCGTTAGAAATACAGGCGGTTGACGATAGTAGTCACAAACCCATCAAGGAGTACCGCCTTCATGTTTATGACAGATACTCACAACTGAGGTTCCTGGTAGACTCCGGTTCTGTGGTCTCTGTTTTGCCGTGTGGTTTCATGAAGCAAAAACTTGAATTATCAGATTTTCGACTTTATGCAGCCAATTCAACCAAGATTAACACCTACGGCCATCATGCTCTAACACTTAACCTTGGTCTCAGACGTGCGTTCTCTTGGCCCTTCCTCATTGCCGACGTTCAGTCCGCAATCATCGGGGCTGACTTCATCGCACACTACGGATTGCTGATAGACCTTCAGAAACGTCGTCTCATCGATCCACTCACGTCACTCTCAACAACTGCAGAGCTCGCTGAAACCACGGAATATGAAATTTCAACTCTTGATCAGCACGCCCTCTCCAATATTCATTGTGACGCTTATTTAAAATTATTGCAGAAATTATTGATATCACCAGGCCTAATATAACTTCAGCAACTTACGACGGCAAGAACGTTGCTCATCACATAGTGACCATGGGTCCGCCGGTGGTTGAGCGGGTGCGCAGATTAGCTGATGACAAGCTGAAGGCCGAAAGGACGATATCGATTTACTCTTGGAGCTTGGGGTCATTCGGCCCTCTAGCAGTAAATGGGCAAGCCCAATACATATGGTCCCAAAAAAGTCAGGCGGGTGGCGTACAACGGGAGACTTTAGTCGATTAAACGCGCAAACGGTCCCGGACCGCTATCCAGTTCCAGTTCCTGAAGATCTGTTCCAGCGGCTGCACGGAAAGACGATTTTCTCCACAATAGACCTAGTGCGGGCTTATCACCAAATACCCTTAGCTACGGAAGACATTGAGAAGACGGCAGTAACGACACCATTTGGTCTTTTCGAGTTTTTGGGCATGCCGCCTGGACTTCGAAACGCCACGCAAACATTCCAGCGGCACATAGACAACGTCTTGAGAGGTTTAGACTTCGCGGGTTGCTTTATAGATGACCTCATAGTGGCGTCCAACACCCATGAAGAGCACCTGCAACACTTGGAGCACATCTTTAAAATACTGCGTAAAAACAAGCTTACCTTAAATACCAGCAAGTGTCAGTTCGCGAAGGAAGAAGTCCTGTACTTGGGATACACCATAAGTAAATCGGGTTACAAACCACCAAAAGAACGAACTGAAGCCATTTTGTCCTACCCCAAGCCGGAAACGATTATGGATCTCCGTCGGTTTCTTGGGATGGTCAACTATTACCGTAAGTGTGTACCGAATGCATCAGAGCTGCAAGTACCCCTCAACGCATTCCTCAAAAACGCCAAGAAAAATGACAAACGCAAAATTCCCTGGACCCCAGAGTCTGAGCAAGCACTGGAGAGGTGCGAGCAGAGTATAGCGGCGGCAACTCCTACTGCCTTCTTATCGCCATCGGCACTGATTTCGCTCACCACCGATGCCTCCGAATCAGCCATTGGCGCATGGTTAGAGCAGTTCGAGGACGAAATCTGGAAACCTATTGGATTTTTCTCCAGGAAGCTGAGTCCCACTGAAGCTAAGTATAACACATACGATAGGGAACTTCTGGCAATATTTGCCGCTATTAAATTTTTTCGACACATTTTAGAGGGACGGCAATTTATAATCAAGATGGACCACAAGCCACTAGTCTATGCATTCGCCCAGAAGGCCAGTAAAGCTTCACCTCGACAGCTAGCACAGCTCGATTTCATCTCACAGTTCACCACCGAAATCGTTTATTTAAAAGGAGAGGACAATGTGGTTGCTGACGCCCTTTCCAGGGTCTGCACCATTAACATGCCAACTATATTGAGTGCAGAAAGAATCCATCAAGAGCAAAAAGGCGACGAAGAGCTCCAGCAGCTGATACATAGCAACAACAGTTCCGTAAAGCTGCAGCGGTTAGTGATCGACGGCGACACTTCCATCTATTGTGATGTATCCTCAGGCGTGGTAAGACCTTTCATTCCTAAAACTCTACGTAGAACAGCATTCGACATCGTCCATGGCCTGTCCCATCCCAGTGGTCGAGTAACCGCACCGATTCAGTTGACCGACAATTATTTAAATTATTGACAGAGCTTGAACTTGGCAACCGAAAGCCTAGCCAGCTGCTTAGGGAGATGAGGTCACTCGCTGGAACCAGAGCATCTGAAGAGCTTATTCGCAGTAGATGGTTGGCTCTACTTCCCGACATAGTCTGCAAAATCCTCAAAGCTGTCCAAAATAACAGCACACTCGATCAACTAGCCGAGGCAGCTGACAGCGCAATGGAGAACCATACCAGTTCGCGTTTCATGACAGCTAGTATTCATAACATGCCATGTGATGTCCAAGCTGTATCAACAGGAGCTGCGTTAGCCAATACAAATGCCAGCGTTGGCAAAAGCAATAGAGAGCGTCGACTCTGCAATCTCGAAAAGTCAATGGAATCACTAACTGCTTCATTTTCTGAGCTTTCAACTAAACTCAATAAGGAACGTGAAAGGAGATCACGGTCACGTTCGCGTACTCCAAGTACATCAGGCCAGTGTTTTTATCATAGCCGGTTTGGTGAAAGAGCAAATCGCTGCCTACAACCTTGCAGTTACAAACCCCCTGAAAGGCAGGGAAACTAACAAAGCTGTCGTTAGAAATACAGGCGGTTGACGATAGTAGTCACTCACCCATCAAGGAGTACCGCCTTCATGTTTATGACAGATACTCACAACTGAGGTTCCTGGTAGACTCCGGTTCTGTGGTCTCTGTTTTGCCGCGTGGTTTCATGAAGCAAAAACTTGAATCATCAGATTTTCGACTTTATGCAGCCAATTCAACCAAGATTAACACCTACGGCCATCATGCTCTAACACTTAACCTTGGTCTCAGACGTGCGTTCTCTTGGCCCTTCCTCATTGCCGACGTTCAGTCCGCAATCATCGGGGCTGACTTCATCGCACACTACGGATTGCTGATAGACCTTCAGAAACGCCGTCTCATCGATCCACTCACGTCACTCTCAACAACTGCAGAGCTCGCTGAAACCACGGAATATGAAATTTCAACTCTTGATCAGCACGCCCTCTCCAATATTCATTGTGACGCTTATTTAAAATTATTGCAGAAATTTTTTGATATCACCAGGCCTAATATAACTTCAGCAACTTACGACGGCAAGAACGTTGCTCATCACATAGTGACCATGGGTCCGCCGGTGGTTGAGCGGGTGCGCAGATTAGCTGATGACAAGCTGAAGGCCGAAAGGACGATATCGATTTACTCTTGGAGCTTGGGGTCATTCGACCCTCTAGCAGTAAATGGGCAAGCCCAATACATATGGTCCCAAAAAAGTCAGGCGGGTGGCGTACAACGGGAGACTTTAGGCGATTAAACGCGCAAACGGTCCCGGACCGCTATCCAGTTCCAGTTCCTGAAGATCTGTTCCAGCGGCTGCACGGAAAGACGATTTTCTCCACAATAGACCTAGTGCGGGCTTATCACCAAATACCCGTAGCTACGGAAGACATTGAGAAGACGGCAGTAACGACACCATTTGGTCTTTTCGAGTTTTTGGGCATGCCGCCTGGACTTCGAAACGCCACGCAAACATTCCAGCGGCACATAGACAACGTCTTGAGAGGTTTAGACTTCGCGGGTTGCTTTATAGATGACCTCATAGTGGCGTCCAACACCCATGAAGAGCACCTGCAACACTTGGAGCACATCTTTAAGATACTGCGTAAAAACAAGCTTACCTTAAATACCAGCAAGTGTCAGTTCGCGAAGGAAGAAGTCCTGTACTTGGGATACACCATAAGTAAATCGGGTTACAAACCACCAAAAGAACGAACTGAAGCCATTTTGTCCTACCCCAAGCCGGAAACGATTGTGGATCTCCGTCGGTTTCTTGGGATGGTCAACTATTACCGTAAGTGTGTACCGAATGCATCAGAGCTGCAAGTACCCCTCAACGCATTCCTCAAAAACGCCAAGAAAAATGACAAACGCAAAATTCCCTGGACCCCAGAGTCTGAGCAAGCACTGGAGAGGTGCGAGCAGAGTATAGCGGCGGCAACTCGTACTGCCTTCTTATCGCCATAGGCACCGATTTCGCTCACCACCGATGCCTCCGAATCAGCCATTGGCGCATGGTTAGAGCAGTTCGAGGACGAAATCTGGAAACCTATTGGATTTTTCTCCAGGAAGCTGAGTCCCACTGAAGCTAAGTATAGCACATACGATAGGGAACTTCTGGCAATATTTGCCGCTATTAAATTTTTTCGACACATTTTAGAGGGACGGCAATTTATAATCAAGATGGACCACAAGCCACTAGTCTATGCATTCGCCCAGAAGGCCAGTAAAGCTTCACCTCGACAGCTAGCACAGCTCGATTTCATCTCACAGTTCACCACCGAAATCGTTTATTTAAAAGGAGAGGACAATGTGGTTGCTGACGCCCTTTCCAGGGTCTGCACCATTAACATGCCAACTATATTGAGTGCAGAAAGAATCCATCAAGAGCAACAAGGCGACGAAGAGCTCCAGCAGCTGATACATAGCAACAACAGTTCCGTAAAGCTGCAGCGGTTAGTGATCGACGGCGACACTTCCATCTATTGTGATGTATCCTCAGGCGTGGTAAGACCTTTCATTCCTAAAACTCTACGTTGAACAGCATTCGACATCGTCCATGGCCTGTCCCATCCCAGTGGTCGAGTAACCGCACGCATGCTTAAAGAGAAATATATTTGGCCCGGCGTCAAGAAGGATGCACTGGAGTGGTGTCGTAACTGCATTCCTTTTCAGCGCTCGAAGATTCAACGCCACAACCGCCTATCGCCTCAACACATTGATATACCAGATGCTCGGTTCAATCATGTGCACATCGATCTCATCGAGCTACCGATCGTTAATGAACTTCGTTATTGCTTAACGATGATCGACAGGTTCTCCAGGTGGCCAGTTGCCATACCGCTGAAGGATCTGACAGCAGACACCGTGTGCACAGCGTTTTATGCAAATTGGGGGGCCCAGTTCGGCACACCGCTAACCATCACTACCGATCAAGGATCCCAATTTGAGTCTGCTCTCTTCGAAGCCTCAGCTAGGTTGATTGGCGCGAACCGCATACGAACAACTCCTTATCACCCGCAATCCAACGGGCTTATTGAAAGGTGGCACAGAACTCTAAAAGCCGCCTTAATGTGCAACAATCAAGCACCGTGGCCAGATGTGCTTCCTACAGTTTTACTTGGCCTTCGAACCAGTTTCAAGGAAGATTTGAGGGCATCGCCTGCTGACCTAGTATATGGCACAGGTTTGCGCGTTCCAGAGGAGTTTTTTGTGTCGGAGGATATGCCTGCTGATCCTCAAATTTTTCTTGAGAAGATTCGAGAACATATCAAAGGCCTTCGACCGACTATAGCCACAAATAAATAAGTAAAATTACCACTTCAAGGTTCGATTGTCAATTGTCTTTCTTTATTGAATTTACTTTCTTTTATACTAAATTCTTACACTAATACTTACAAGTTATTTACGAACTAAAATGTATGTCTATGTATATACATATTACTAATACATACAAACTAAAATGTATAATTCTAAATATATAAATATGTTAGTCGCATTGACAAACTGACTTTGGTAATCAGTTGGGCATTGCGACTGTCTTTGGCGGTGTCTTTGACCGTCCGCATACAGGGCCGTAGCTAGACTTAAATTTAAGGTAGGGCAGCGTTGGTTTAAGGTAGGGCGGAAGTAAATAATGTATCACAATTAATCTGACATCGAGGCATGGCTTCCAAAATCAATCAGCATGTATATCACTTTTTTCTAGGTCAGTGACGTACATTTAATACCTATTTGTTGACACATAATTATTGTGAGAGTACATAAGCAATACTCATTGAGAATAAGCCAACAAGATGATTCATCTTCCAGATTTAGATGTGGAGATCCACGTCTAAGTGCGAGTGAGTACCGGGTGGGCGATACGAGTAAATAGATACGACCAAAAGTATCATTTAAGTTTATTGTTTCTGCAAACTTATTCTAATAATAAAAATAGTAAAAGCATTCAAAACAGCTGAATTCTGCGGTTCGCCATGTTATTAAAAATGCGAAGAACTTCGTTCAGATCAACCGATTTTGTTCTCTTTTTCTCAAAGGCGAGAAATACCATACCAGCCATTCTCTCGTGACCCATTGACAGCCTTTGAGACCTATTGATTGCAGTTATGGGCCCGTCAGAATGAATACTTTTCCAGCAACCCAGCTCCGTTTAACTGACACATACTTCAATTTCATATATTTGGTACGGCAAAGTTGAAGTACTCAATGTGTCGATCGTCATTCAAATACATGTAATTCCACTCTGCTGTAAGTTAAATGGATTGCTGGATTGATGGAAAAGTATTCATTCTAACGCCCCCATTAGTGTTGAAAAGGTTGTTTCGCACACTGCAGTACTACATCCTATGGTCGCTATAAATGCAAAAAGTTCATATGTGTCTTTAAACGCCTCTCGTTGCGGTGAAGATAGGAACCAACCGCCATACGCAAATAAGCGAGAGACAAAATTAAAGCCGAAAATATTATTAAAAAATTAAATGCAACAGAAAATTTAATTTAAAAAATTTTTAATTTTAATTTAATTTCCTTCGATTATTCCATACATAAGAGAGCTATGATCTTTAAATTTGGTATGTGGGTAATCTGTGGCCGCTGTGGTGCAGTGGGTAGAGTGCTCGCCTGCTATGCCAGAGGTCTCGGGTTCAAACCTCAGTCCGAGCAAAACACCGAAAAAATTTTTCTAATTAGTAAAAATCCAATTATTGGGTTTTTTAAGAGCAGCGGTCACCTCTCGGCAGTGGACGGCATACCCTCCGAGTGTATTTCTGCCATGAAAAAGCTTCTCACAAAAAATGCATTCGCCGTTCGGAGCCGGCATAAAACTGTAGGTCCACCCAATTAGTAGGAAAAACAAAAGTTAAGGAGCACACCTAGAATTGGGAGAGAAGCTCGGCCATAAAACTCGTCAGAGTTATAATAGTGCCATTGTAGAATTGCCTGCTAGAATTGTGTGTCCGAAAGTACTAACACTATTACAAAATTATGATATTACCACCACATTTGCACTCGTATGTGTTTCTAGCCAAGTTCAAAACCAATGAGATAGATAAGGATGAAATGGAATTTGAAAATACACATACGGGAACGTGATGAATGAAACGGTCACAAAAGTTCCCGATGCCCTTAAGAATGTGATACGAAATATCCCAAAACTTTTGGTCATTCCTGCCGGTCATATGACCTGCACAGTTCTTGCAGGGAAAGTGCCGGAATGAACCATTCCTTTAACCAAACTACAAAAATTCGATGGTCTTATTTAATTATATCTGTGTTGCAGGGTGGATTCTCCATATCATACATTGCAACCGCAATAATTTTTTATCTCAAACTATGACAAAAAATTTAATTATAATAATTCATCTCACTTGTTGGCCTTTTTAAGGTAGGGCATTGCCCCAAAATGCCCCCCCCCCCTAGCTACGGGCCTGTCCGCATATGTGTAACAAGATCCTCGCTATGTGCGGCGAGTGCAGTCTTTGTATAAACTCCCGCTGAGTTCAATATAACTAATTTGGGTAGAATGTTGTTTGTGTACATTCATATTTGTTTATACATTATTTGTGTGCACATTACAATTAAAGTAAAAGGGCGATGTGTTTATGTAATGCTACACCTTCCCTCTTTAAAAAAATAGATATATATTTGTAGTCAACTATATATCTATTTGACTGATTCAATGAACCGCTTGATATTTGTTTGGGTTGACAAAATTTTAATTGTTTTAGGATCTTGTAACCATTGTTTTGTTTTTCTTTTGTTAATATTTTTTTTTTGTGTTTGTTTGTATAATTTGTCTGATATTTGATTTGGTTTTCTTTTGGCTGGTGCCGTATATAAGATTGAGTAAACTGGAATGCTTATCTATTTTTTGTTATTTATAATGGATAAAGTGCCATGCTTATTTTTAAAGGTTTTAAATTGGTTTAAGCCTATTCTTATGAATTACGATTTCCTTTTTGTTTTTATTGCTATCTCCTATGCTATGTGGAATTAAAGTATAGTTGTTATTCTTATCAATATTTTTAACTTTATAATGTCCTGTATATCTATTTTCTAACTTATGAGATGCCTCTTCTCTAACTAATACTAAATCTCCTATTTTAATTTCCTTACTATAGCTATTTCTATCATAATTTGTTTTTTGTTTTTCTTTAGCCTCTTGGACTAATTTCCTAGCTCTTTGCTGTGCTATTTGAAGTCTATATTTTACTTCTTTGTCATAAGCTTCGTGATTGTATAATGGGCTAATTTTGTTATCTTTCAAAAATTCGTAATTTGGTGGATTTTTCCCAAATATAAGTTCAAAAGGGCAATATTTATGTGTCGTTGATGGGGTTGTATTGTAACAATACGCGAAATATTTGAGATATTCATCCCAATCATCTTTGTCGCTGGATATGTATGAACGTATATATTCATTGAATGTCCGGTGACTGCGTTCCACAGTACCCAAAGTTTGATGATGATAAGGTGTTGAAGTTTTATGCTCAATTTTTAATAATTTACACAGTTCTTGGAATAGGTTATTTTTGTATTCTGTGCCCGTGTCTGTTAAAATTGTTTTCATTTGGCCATAAATCAAGATGAAATGCTCGAATATGGCTTTGGCGACAGTTGTTGCATGTTTGCTTTGAACTGGAATCGCTACCAAATATTTTGTTAGGTCACATATAATGGTAACTGCATATTCGTTTCCATTTATCGACTTTGGTAATGGGCCGACTGTATCGATTTGTACAATATCGAATGCATTCGGGGGTGTCTCCGTTATCGTCATTGGTTCTTTGATGTGTTTATTAATTTTATTTTTCTTGCAGTGGATGCAGTTCTTTATATATTTTCGTATGTCATTTTTCATATTCAGCCAGCTATATTTCTGCTTGATTTTATCTGTCATGCGATTTATTCCTGGGTGGCCACCACTAATAGGATCGTCAAGATATTTGTACAGAATTTCTTTAATTTTACCGGGATTTGTCACATATATAACCTCTGGGGTTAGAGCGATTGTTAACTTTTTGAGAACTTTATTTCCCATTTCCATAAATTTGCCTACTGCAGTATAATTCTTTTTAAACAATTTGTCCCCTAAGGACAACTGTACTTGTACAAGTCCTAAATTGCCGGCTTCTCTTTCGAGCCTGGTAAAGAATTGTCCTAAGTCAATCTTATCCTCAACAATTAGGTTGCTTGTATCAAAATTGCTGCAAATTTTCTTTCCTTTTTTGAAATATAATTTCGGAGGATTGAAAACGAGCTCGACATGTATTTTTACTTCAAATTTATTTAGCGTTTCGTAAATTTTGGGGTTCTCTTTGTGACTTTCTTTAATTTCAGTTTTATTACTGCTGGTATGTTTCGCTGCTGATCTTATTGTTATTTTTAATATTTTGTTTGCTTCCACTGACATATCTTTTAAATTTGTTATAGTTATGCGGGATAATGCATCCGCGATATGATTTTCTTTACCAGCTATATACTCCACTTCAAAATCGTACTCTTCTAAATCTAATCTTACTCGTGTTAGCTTAGATGAAGGACTTTTCATTGAAAATAGGTATGTTAATGGGCGATGGTCGGTTTTTACTAAGAATTTTCTACCATATACGTATGGTCTGAAGAAGGTTATGGCCCAATGGATTGCGGCCAATTCTTTTTCTATCGTGGCTTTGTTGGTTTCACCTTTTATGAATGACCTAGAAGCGTAAGCAATTGGTAACTGTTTGCCATCATGTCCTTGGCTAAGGACTGCTCCGCAAGCATACCCACTAGCATCTGTCGTTATGCAAAATTCTTTACCGAATCCCTAATACATACTTATATCTATGCATATCTTCCTACAATTTAATTTTGTCAATAAATCAAAAAAACCTACCTAAAAACATTCAATGAATGTTAATGTAGCCCAAATAACACCATCTGCATGCGTATGAAATTTTTACACTTTCATTTACGTTTACAAAGCATATCAATAAATTTTCGAAAACTTGCTTAAGTTTCCGAGAACTTCTTGTGGTTTCCGAACATTTGTGCTAACAACATCGAACATAAACGTGCGGCATGGAGATAAAAATGCTTCATTCTCGCTGCTGAAGCAAAATTTCACTGTTCGAATACTTCGAAAACCATACATGCGCTACAGCGAGTGCAGCAACACAGCATGTTCGATATCGAGATGTCTTGCGCAGCCCTTAAATACATATGTACTTGTATCGCCGGTGCTCGAAATTCGACCATGCAATTTATTTTCTCAACTTCGTATTGGTACAAAAATTATTCCTTTTTCGCGTAGATAAGAAACACTTTCCAAATTCCAGTTGTACCGCAACACTGATTTGTCCTTTTGATCACGGTCCGACGCGAATAGTCCAACCAGTCAACGACGCGCGCACGTAGCCCGTGTCAGCTGACACAACCTGTCTTATGGAGTTGTAGTGTAAATGCCCAGTCACCAACGCATGACGACGGCTCTCTTGACGCACGTATCGTAGAAACCTAGCTCAATTTGATTTTTCACGTAATAACGTGTCAGCTGATGTTCTCATGATTGCTCTGTTTGCAACAGGGTGGCCGGGGCGATCATTTTGTAGTAAATTAGTACGAATCTTTCAATATGCTCCCAAAGTACCTAAATAACTATTCCGAATGTTGGCGATTATAAAATTATGTTAACCCTAAAAAGATAATCTGCGTCAAAATTACGCATCCCCTTTCGAATTATTGTTCTCACTCCCCCAATTATGTGAATATGTCACTGAACGTTATATATATTTCTATTGTGCTGCATATCTCTCACGTGACACATAATTTTCTGTGCTAAGTTTTGTAAATTTCCCAATATGAGGGGTCAGTGAGTCAAAATTACGCATGATTATCTTTACCGTGACTTTCAGGAAGCATTTCTCACGTATTGCATAAGGACAAGGATGACTTTCATTCATCATAACATTCTACTGAAGAGCCAGTATAATAAAAAACTATATGTGTTGTATTGTGGCAGCTGTAGGGAAGTGGGTAAAGTGCTCGTATGCCATACCACGGGTCGCTGGTTCAACCCCCAGCCGACCAAACACCAAAATTTAATTTAATTAATTTTCTTATTAAAAGTCAATTATTAGGTTTTTAAAATATTGGTCACCTTCTTTTTAATCAGCGCGTAACGGTCTAGACGATTTTGGCCGAGTCCAAAAAAGCGCACCAGTCGTGTCTGTTTTGTGCTGCCTAGCGCCAATTGGAAATACCTAGGCAGGACGAGTCGGTCTACACCTGATTTTCCAAAATTGTGTTTGACCGACCTTCATAAAAAACTTTTCATTTATTTTTCTTAATGAGTTTCCAGTTCATTTAGATCAATGATGCCCAAACACATCTTACGGGCGAGCAATGTCATAATTTAAAGAAAAAAAAATTTTTTTTTCTATATGTTTGTTTTTGTAGTTTTTTACAACTTCATTGACATCTCGATAACCCAGTAGAAAAATTAGGACACAAACCAGACTGATGATCGAAATTAACTAAAAATCCAACTTTGTATTTATGTTATGCAAACAAAGCTATCGAATATGCATTGGAATATATATATACATTTTTAATTAATAAAATTAATATTAATATTTATAAATAAATAATTAATTAATATTGAAAAGTGGATTGGTTTTAGAAAGCTTAAAAAACATCTTTAATACGAGATTTATGGACTTTGGCTACAATTACTGAATTTATTAATTAATTTTCAATGCCCTCTAAATTTTTCAAAATATATAAATAAATAATTAATTAATTATTAGTGTGACAAAATTATTATATATATTTTCGTCAATGTTTTTAGTACATATAATTGCGAAAGTGTATTTTCAAAATTAAAAATTGTAAAATCAAAACACAGAAACCGGATGTCAGACAAACACCTCGAGTCGCTTTTGCAACTATCAACCACAAATGTTGAAATAGACATGGATAACATTATCGAAAATATGAACGAATCAAATTAGTATATATATGTCGTCCCCTCAATATAACAATAGCGTATAATTTTTTTTGGGTTTTGAGAAAATCGAGTTTAAAGTTTTTGTCAAATCAAATATCTATTAAATTTTTGAACAAGAAATTATACACCATTTTTTCCAATGACATTTTGACCCACTTTGTGGAAGTAGAATTTGACGAAATTTTGACCAGACATAGAATCAATGATGGAGATTCTAAATATGCAATAAAAAAATAATGGCGTATGAGCACATACGCTATTGTTATATTGAGGGGACGATGTATATATCTACGGCTGAGAATAAGATCGCCCTGTTTCAAAATTTGTTTCAAAAACGCCCTATTCCAAAAATTGTTTGAATAACGTCCTATTACAAATTTTGCTTCAAAAACGCCCTATTTCAGACAATTATTCAAAAACGCCCTATTTCAGAGAAACATATATGGAATTTTCTCTGAAATAGGGCGTTTTTGAAGCAAAATCTGAAATAGGACGTTATTCAAACAATTTTTGGAATAGGGCGTTTTTGAAACAATTTTTGAAATAGGGCGATCTTATTCTCAGCCGTCTATATGTACATACATGCATATATGTATGTCCCACATTTCATTCTTTTCATTGCTGGGTTGTATCTGTTCGAATCAAAATAAAAAATTGTTTTTTTATTTCCATAGAAACGTTTCGGGAGTATACAAATTTTTTTCCTATGCTCGCCTATGCTCGCCATATACACAAATTTCTTATGGAAGTGTATAGGCGAGTAAAATCCTATACTTACGAGCATTACAAAAACAAAATGTGTATGCGAGCATAGGGCTTGGGCATCTATGATTTAGATTGTAAGTCAAAAAGTCTGATTTTTGCAGCAAAGTTATTCAAAATGGGGCGGAAAATGGGTGTTTCCTAATTTCAGGAGAAAATTGAAGAAGTTCTTTTGGTATAGTTTTTTTATAGTAAACAGATTTAAATATATTTTATTTATAATGTTTACATTTATTTTACATATCTATAATAAAGTTTGTGCAAGTTCAGGGCAAATTTGTAAATAAACTGTGAAGATATAGCTGAAAAACCTATCATGCGTCAATTTTACGCATGATTATCTTTAACGTATGTAAAAATATGATTATCTAACTAGGGTTAACATAAGTGTATTTTTTTTTAAATATGGACATAAAAATGTAATAAAAAAATTTAAGTTTTTTCTTGCGTTTTTTTTTAATAAATTTGACTATTGCCGCAATCGTTTTTTACACGGAAATAAAAATGTAAATAGAGAAAATGAAGGTTTTTTGGCGTTTTTTTTTACTAAGTTTTACTACATATTGTATCAATCGTTTTTATTTGTTTTTATATGGAGATAAAAATTTAAATAGAAGAAAATGAAGTTTTTTCTTCTGTGTTTTCTTTACTAAATTTTACTATGTATTGTGGATATTTTTGACTGTTGCATTTAATATATTTGACTATTGTGAATATTTTTGACTGTTCAATTTAGCAAAATTACCCCGGATAGCAAATTTTTAAAAACTGCCAGGTGAATAATATTTGGTGAGCCGGCAAGACTCGTGAATTTGACAACAAGCATAAACAACAAAAAGACCGAAATACGTACATATGCAATACATAAATAAAAAATAACCGCGGTGAATATTATTACTAAAAATTAAAACAAAAATAGTATCTGTATATAATTGCTGCATTTTATTAATTGCAAAAATTATGTTTCTTAGTGCACATACATATGTACATATTCTTAAAAGCCTTTAAGAAATAGTAGTAGAAAATGTAGAAGCACGGAGTCAGAAGTAAACAAAACTGCAATTAATATTTGGTTTTAAATTATCATGGTACAACATTTTCAATTTAAAAATTTATTTATTAATAAATTTTATGAATAATACGATTTTCAAGAAAAATTACTACGAAACCAAACACAAGTTACTACGAAATCAAAAACTGCATGTATACTTTGCTGTACAATGGTAACGCTGTTATTCAACTCATTCCAAACAAACCAAAAACAATGCAGAATGTAAACAAAGGAAAACAACTGATTCTTGCGTTGGGTATGCGTGCTTTTCTGTGCGTGAATGGTGTCGATTTCAGTTCAACTATTGCGTGAGGTAACTGAGAGATATGACGCCGTCGGTCAGTGGTTGGACTAGAAATCATGGTCAAAATCAAGCAGATCTAGGAAGGTAGGCCCGGTGGCGAATTCAGAAATTTCCCATGTATTTTGTTATTGTAATTGCTAGAGTGTAATGTCAAAATGATATTTCGCCGTGGTTAAAATCTGAATTCGCTTGCGGCTCGTCCATTCCTATTGGCCATGATGTGAATTCGCTTTGATTTTGACATTACACTGTACCTTTGTAAATAAAAAAAGAAGTTTTTCAATTCGCCGCCGAGCCTACCTGTTAGATATGCCTTGGTCAAAATTAAAATTACTCAGTGTGCTCTCCCGCACTCTCTCTCATTTTTCGCTTTAATGCATAGCTGTCCAAATGCGAATCATATGAGCAATGAGAGTAAGCGCCCGTATACGTATACACACCGATTGTCACTACTACAGACAAATAAGGAGCGTAAAACGAGCGCTTGCGATGGGACTAGGCGATCGCCGATTAGCAAAAATAATTAAGTTGCCTTCGACTGGCATGAAAGCAATTGGTCGCTAGCTGGTCTTAGCTTGAAATTCTTTTGTTATAAATACAGATGCCAAACAACAAACAAAAGTACGAAGAGTTTGCATATAACATACGTATGCATTAGTATACGTACGTTGTTTCATAAATTCGCAAAACGTGCGCAGCATGACCCTGCTCGCTCAACATCTGCATGCAGACTGATTATTGTTATTCATTTTTCACTTTGGCCTACGGTAGGCGCACCAACACACTCTTATTTTTCGGTCGTTGCTTCATTGTGGTAGTGAATCGCATTTGGACAGCTATGCTTTAATGCAGAGATCCCCAAAACTCTAAGGGTGCCGACAGTCAACAACGAGTTGACGACCCGTTTCCGAAGCCCGAGTGCGTTCCGAGTTAGACAAAGTGCGTGCCCGTATGAAAAGACAAAAATCAGCTGTTTTCTATTTTGAACAGCCTTGTGAGTGTTGCCGTATTTGAAATAATCGGAAGACACAAAAATTTCACATGAAATACCCAAACTTAGTACCGATGTTTATTCTCAATTTAAATTTTTAAATATATTGTTTTCTTTAAGAAAAAAAGCGACACAGGCGAAAATTTTTAATAAAAAAATGCGCGATTTTGTATTCCAAGTTTTGGTAATTATCTAGTTTAGGTGACAACGGTGAAAATTGGTAAATTTTCAAGAAGTGGGGTGTCAATCGACGCGTTTTGATGACATGAACACGAATCCGAAGCGGAACTTAATTTTTTAACGCAACAACAAAAGACGGCGGTGTAAAAACGGGTTTTTGAGTGGCGTGGTCCTATCCCTCCTCAGGAGTCAGAGTTGCAGTTCTGATGTATTTTGTTATTTTCTTGTTGAAAAGTGAAAAATAAGTAAAAGAAAATACACTTTTTTGGCAATGAATAAAGGAATAACCATACGCAATTTTTATTTCGTGCAAACACAAAAAAATTTCTAAAAGCTGCCATTGTCGCAATTTTGTTTGCCTGTGTGAATTTTATGACGGAAAATATCAGTTGTTCACTATCCGCTGGCCCGCTATCCGTTGACCCATTCAAAAATGGTAAAAAGGGATAATTTTGAAATAAAAATTACTTTTATTTATCGTAAATTACTAGTTACTAACATCATTTATGTAACTTTTTTATTTCATCTTGTGCGAATTTATGCTCCGAAAAAAGTTATAACTGGATAATCTCGATTTTAAGTTTATTTGAAACTAAAATAAACGTATTAAAAATGGTTTCATGTGAATTAATAACATATACATAAATGATAATTATTTTCAATAAATGAGCTAAACAATTATCTAATAACTCATATTTCGCTTAAGTAAACTTAAGCTGTTTTTCCTATGAAGAAAGATATACAGCCTTATCGTGAACTTCATGTGAACAAAATGTTCCCAAAAATTACAAAGCAAAACAAAAACAAAATGTGAAAAATTGTTATTGTTTTGCTTTATATTTTTCGAGGGAAATTTTTCACATGAAGTTCATGATAGGGCTGATATTCCATTACATTTTACACTCGCATTGATTTCGTTTAATAATACAATGAAAAATACCGTTCAAATGTTTTAGTGGCTAAAAAAGTTCGTTCGGCAACACCGCGTTGAGCAAAAGCAATCAGCTGACACGTTTTCCGGCAAAAATCAAAATGCTCGTTGATTTCTGCGGTACGGGCTGCGTACTCGTATGTTTCGGTCGGTGGTGAGTTTTCATTTATATGGCACTCTCATAAGGTAGATCGTGTCAGCTGACACGGGTTGCGGCAACTCGTTGTTGACTGTTAGCACCATAACTGCAGCAGTGTTAGCTTTGTTCGTTTACGGATATTTTTTGAAGTTTTTCGAAAACTTTTAAAAATAAACACTTTTTCGTCGTTTTTTTACGCCAAATCTCCAACAGAAGAGAGCCAACTGAGAGAGAAAACTGACATTTAATTTTGTGAGAAGCTGTTGAATCTGTTGGACAAATTTTTGCCAACAGCATTTTCCAACAGGAAAACAGCTGATCAAACAACAGCTGACTGGAATTTTTACAAGTAACAAGACTTGCAAAATATACAAATTAATTATAAAATTGGAAAAATACACTAAATTGGCAACAAATATGCATGAATTAAATATGCAAAATAAGTTACATACTTTCTGCTAAGTATTTGTATGCATATTATGTACCTTAGTAAATTATAATCTCCTTTGCCGGAATATATATTAACGTGGCCGCTGTGGTGCAGTGGGGAGTGTTGTGGCCACTACGGTGTGGCGGGCAGTGGCTAGTCTGCCATACCATAGGTCGGGGGTTGGATCCCCACCATGGATATATGGAAAATTTGTATATAATGAACCACGATCCCATAACAATTAATTTTCCAGAGGGGTGGTCTCACAGATCACAAAAAACAAAGTCCCACCCGCCGGCCGCTGATAGTTCCGGAAATATTCCTTGTTAAATTAATGTATGTGTAGAACATCTTTCTGCGTGGCGGCCTTCGGCCGCGCTTCAAAATAATTACCCTCAGCCGCAGAATTCTCTTTCTGGATTAATATCCATGGACCAATCCACAGTTGTTTTGTATAAAACGCCTTTTGCGTTAGCAGCCTTCAGCCGCGCTTTACAAAAATACCCCTCAGCCGGGAGAATTCTCTTTCTGGAGAACTTTAATATTAATCGTGCTTTTATTTAAGCGCATATACATCTGCGCTTAAATTTTGGATGGATTTCTAAGCGCACATCTCTATACGCGCTTAGTTGTCCATACAAAATTTAAGCGCAGATGTATATGCGCTTAAATAAAAACCCGGCTATTATAATTTAGTAATAGTTGAAAGTGTTAAGATAAGATGCATTATCATCTACAGAATATTTCCTGAAAGTTTCACTGAAACATTCCCAGTAGTTTGTAAATAAATGAAATTGGTTCATTATATACAAGCTGAGCCTGGATAGACAACAAATTCTAATTAAAACCCAATTATTCGGATTTTAAAAATAGCGGTCATTCCACCCACTGCCTGGCACACCCTCCGAGAGTATTTCTGCAGTGGGTCGGCTTCAGTATAATGCGCCCGCCGTATTTATTTTCAAACCACGGGAACTTTCGGGAAATGTTCTATTGATGTTAATTTTACTAATTATAACACAGATATAATTCGAGAAAGGAAATTATGCTGGCTGGGGATATTTTTTTTAAAGCGCGGCCAAATGCCGCCAACGCAAGTTTGTTCTACTTTAAAGCATGGCCAGGGCCGGGTGCATTAAATTGAAATCTCTTCTGCGGAGCAGCAGACGTGAAGACATACCACGGTGGAAAACACTATGGATCAGATAGTGACAGCGAAAGTGATGATGAAGTTAATTGTATTGCAGATACATACATACATATGTATGTACATACGTATATCACCACTGTGTCCAGGCAGAATTGTAACTCCATTAGTAATTATATAGAGCAAACAATGCCGAATTATTGTAAAAGAGAATTCCGGATGTATTTCCGAATTCCAAAAAAATAAAGTGATAAAAGTCTATCTGATTAAAAAGAAACCCAAAACGAATCAAGAGAAATTAAATAAGAAAAAAACCATATTTTATTTTATTGTTTTTAAGTTATATGTACATATATACATAAGTAACAGCAATAATTTCCACCAATTTTATTATCATTTTAATTTTAATCCTTTTATGCAACTTTGAATTTGGGGCTTGTGAATGTAAACAAAAATCAGCTGTTTGCGAAAGCTGTTGAACTCTGCAAATTTTGTGTTCGTTTACCACTTACGATATTTTTCTGTTCTGAGAGGAAAGATGACAATTTTCTCCAACACCTGGCTGTTGGAGGCTGCTGAGTAAATGCTGTTGGAGAAAGTAAGCGAACAAAGCTGTTAGTAACTGCAGCAGTATTAGTGAAAAACGACTAGTTGAGTGCCCAGCTACTACCGTCGCATCGTTCAGTAGCTTGCGGGCAAGCAAAAAGACAACAACGTGCACGCATATATTTTTCGCTTTTATGCGCTGCTATACCACGTCGCACAATGCAATACGAAAAATACTTTATGATGCCCAATGCTTGCGCGACGTCGTATAAAAGCGTATGAAAACGAAGTATGCGTGTACGTTGTTATCTTTTTGCTTGCGCGCAAGCAACTGAATCGTCGCACGGTCGTAGATGGTCACCTAACTTTTGCGCTCTTACTACGACAAAACGAGAGAGTATAACAATCTGTGTGAGTTGAGCGTTGCACCTCAGTGATATGAAACGAAGACCCCTGCTTTAATGGAAAAGCAATAGGAGATATTTGGCCGCGTTGATTTCGATCTGAGCGTAAACTGGGCCAATGCATATAAAATAGAGAGAGCGCTTTTAAATTAAAGCGACTCTTCAACTGTGTTTACGATATTTGTAAACACGTTTACGATATCTATTTCTCTTAACTAAAAATTTTATTTATTAATTATAAACAAATTAAATAATTTATAGAAAAAATTATATGCCTATGCACTGCTCCTGACTCATACGAACACATCCACATCTATTTTATGTGGATATGAGTATGTTAAATGTGCTAAACAGCCTGGCAATTGTTTGTATGGGAAAAATGTTAGCCTATTAATATATAGATAAACACATATACAACTCAGTTTTGCGGAAAAACGGCATAATACGATAATTTTAAATTTATTATTTTTTAATAAAATAAAACTCGCGTTATATCTCCAAACGCAAATACACATATATATACAAAGAGAAACTCGATATTCGAAAAAAAGACCTAGTCAATAATTCAGAATTTTTATTTCTTTTATAAAATAAAACTTTACCCTAAAGCAAATATATACAAAACCCAAAAATCAATAAAATAAGCGATCGTGCAATACAAAAGCAAAAATATATTTCAAACAAAAAATTTTATTTGCGAATATTTGCACAATAAGCGATTTTAAATCAAATTAAATTTCTCTGATTCGTGAAAATGCCAGCAGACAAAACCCCGAGTAAGGAGTCAAACCTAAAAACTCCAAAAACTCTTAAAATTCCCGAAATGGAGGAAGATAAGCTCCAAGGTACCCCTGCAGATGGAACTCACTCAAAGCAGGGTGCCATCCCCAAAAAACCTAAAGATTTTTCGGCTGCAAAGTTTATTATGCAAAGTGACAGTCTTATTACACTGCACTAGATTCGCATCCGCACACATTCAAGCCAACTCCGAATCGACCTTGGAGGTAAAGACAAAAAGTCTTGAAAACTTTTGGACACGCCTACAATCGGCATATGATGCCGAAACCGATGACTCGGCTCTGCCTGAAAATTTCAAATCTTCCGCTTTCACAAAATACGAAAACTGCCTTGACCAATAGGAAGAAACAAAGGCCATGATCAACGATCAACTCAAACTGCTAAGACCTATTTCATCTGCTTCAACCCCGAAAGTAGACAACTCCCAAACCCACACACGAGAAGCAAATTCAGGCCCTTATCTCAAAGTGCCAGCTTGTGATACCGAAATATTTTATGGAGGTTATGAACAATGGCCGTCCTTCCGGAACATGTTTACAGCCGTGTACATCAACCATCCAAAATTATCACAAGCCCAAAAATTGTATCACCTCCGATACAAAACGAAAGGTCAGGCAGCAGCAATCGTAAACCAATTCGGTCTAAGTGACGACAATTTCAATATGGCTTGGGCCATTGGAAATTGGCGCGCTCTGTTGGACTCGGCCAGAATCGTCTAGACCATAGGTGGCCACAAATTAAGCGTAAGGGAGCCACACGAATAAAAATTGCAACAACCTTCTTCTCAGAGTTATAAAAATATTATTTTGCCAAATAACGGTTTATTGCAACAACATGTACTTATGTATGTACATACATAAAAAAAATCATACTCCCATGAGCACTTTCTATTCTTAGATGTTATTTTGAAAAGAACAAATGTACAATGTACATTAGAGTGCGTTTAAAATTCAAATTAACGATATTTTACTGTATCGCCCCCTCAATCTGTAGTAACATGGTCAAAGATATCACACATAAATTTTGGACCCGATTGGTGGCGGTTAAGGCGTGGCGCATTGAGGTCAAAGTTCAGAAAACTCTATGAAGGGTCAAAAAATCCAAATATTTTTTTTAAATATATAATATCCAAAATTAATACTTCTATACCCAATGATAACAAATATAAATTTTGGTTCCGATTTATGACGGTTTAGTGGTGTTTTAAGGGGGTCAATGTTCAGATTGCCATAGAAGACTTACATTTTTAGTGTCGCATATGGTAATCTGAACTTTGACCCCCTTGAAACACCAGTAAACCGTCATAAATCGGGACCAAAATTTATATTTGTTATCATTGGGTATAGAAGTACTGATTTTGGGTATTAGATAATTAAAAAAAATATTTTGATTTTTTGACCCTTCATAGAGTTTTCTGAACTTTGACCTCAATGCGCCACGCCTTAACCGCCACCAATCGGGACCAAAATTTATGTGTGATATCTTTGACCATGTTACTACAGATTGAGGGGGCGATACAGTCTTTTTATGAACTTTTAAATTTTTCATACAAATTAAAAGCACCCTAATGTACATACATACATATGTATGTATAGATATGCTGCAGCTAGGCATTCAAATATTTTGCTAAACTACATAAACGAGGTAGCAGATATAAATCTACAACCATATGTACATATGTATGTGTGTAAGAAGGCGTAACTACACAATGAATGTCGGTCGAAGCTGGACCGTTAGGTTTAGTGTTCGCCGCGACGACGATTTCTGTGAAAAAAAGAAATGTGCGTTGTTATTCTGTCGAAATTGATTTGCTTGTTGTTGGGAGCCACTCGGAGCCACAGCGATGTTGTTGGGAGACAAACGGAGTCACTGGAGCCATAAATAAAAAAACACTTCAATAAAATGGTCAAAACACTCTCTGCAAAATGCGCACTTATCGCACTATATCTACACCAGATACCCATACATATTATAGTCTTTATTTCCCTACAGACGTGGACAGCGAAATGCCAACCGCGCAACCCCGCACTATTCGCTCCGCCGTCACCGTGCCTACCGCAGCAGCCAGCGCCGCGCCACGCGCACCAACAACGCGCACTGTCGACCGGCAAATCGCCGCACCACGCAACGTAGTGCGTTCACCACCGGTAACGCCAACCATCAACAACGCACACAACGGAACGTCCACAGCAGGTAGGAGTGCTCGCCAGGTGTCCGTGGAATGCCCACTATGCCGCCGTCTCCATGCGCTGTGCCTATGCGGAATATTCCGCGGCATGCAGCCGCTCCAACGCCAGCAAGTGGCGCAAGCGCATGGCTGCGTCCCATACAATCGTAGACTGCACTTCGGAGGTTCGGTGCCAAATATGCGACCGACCGCACCATACGCTGCTGCACCGTACGCCCAGCCACCGCATGCCTGTGCCGCCGCCAAACCGAAATCGCGGCACACCGCGCCCTTATCAGCCGCAACGCGCATGGGGCCGCTACAATCAACGAGCACTGATGCACCAACTCCGCGGCGCAACGTACCATCGGCGCGCACCAACATCAACCGCACGACGAGGCAGGGGTCGTGCATGAAGGGGCTTAGCAACGTTGTGGAGGCCTTGCAACAGCTCCAGCGTTTGCTAGGCTAATAAATTCGCCTAGGGGGGCCGGGATGTTCACATGACCTTTGGCCGTCGCCTGCCCCTCTCATAACATTGCCGCAGCATCAGCGCCACATCTCCATTCGCACCTCAATATCACATCCACATCAACAGATCACATCATTACACTCAACATTGTAACATTATCACACCACACTTTACAACATCCATTTACACCACACATCTAACATACACACATATTGTAACACACCACACACAAAACAAAACATCAATATTGTTACTAAACAAAAAACACAATTGTTAAACCGCCAAAGCGTCAAGACGTCCGCATATTAAACTTAAACCTACATACATATATACATACCTATCTAAAACCTCTATCGTTTTTAGTTTACAACCCGGAATACCTTAAAGTAAGTAGCTAGAATCTCGAGCGCGAGTAGAGTAGAGTGCCAAAAGAGTGTCCCAATTGTTCAGTACATAATAATATACTTGTATACCGAGATTCAATTTGATAGCTAACAAACTGAGGGAATAGTTTGCATTCAAACCGACGAACTATACTTACAGATGGACAGAAATTTAAAGGCAAATATCTCCTAAACGAGAGCTAACCTGGAAAAATGAATGGTACCATCGTCTTCAGCGTTCCCGAACAATCTTACTAGGTTGCCTCATCTCTGTTGAAAAAAAGGTTCACTTTTCGTGCACAAAATAGCACATTGGTGAAAAGTGACGCAAAAAATAGCGTTTTATAATTTTTCTAAAAAAAACAGTTTTCGGAATTTTTCATTCAGAGGTTTTGTTTCTGAAAAACTTTTTCTGTATTTTTCATTCTGAAAATTTATTTCTGAAAAGAAGTGTCAGATATATTTTTTCTGAAAAGAGGTATTTCTGAATTAATGTCTTCGGAATTCCTGGGGACCACCGTTCAACCACTACAAATTCTATGTCGTTAAAAGCATAATTTAATTATCTTCCGAACGAGGTAGGTACTGCTTGAGGTTATCGCACTTTTAACTTCAGCGAAAATAATTTTTTAATGAAGTGATAACCACAAAACACAAAACTACCGTTAATTCAAACACTTAACCATAAAAAAATTAAAACAAAAAATAGTGTCGAGTTCAGCAGTCCCTTGCCAATCCTCCCCCTTACTTGAATTTCTTGGTATTTTTTCAAATTACTTATTTGTAAACTGGTGTTATCAATCGTACGCTTACGGCCTTATTCCGGTGTGGTAACATAATTTACTTTACTGGTGAAATAGAGAATCTGGTACTTTAAACACTCTTTTCGTATTCTGGCAGCAGAAAATTAAGTTACCACCTCAATACGTGGTAATATTTTGTTACCATTTTCAGCCCGATTCAATTCCGTTCGTATGGAAATGCTTTGACAGCGTTACCATTTGTGCCAGAATACCAATTGAAAAGATGGTAACAATTTTCAGCAACATAAATTACCAGTAAAGTAATTTTCCGGTAACGCTCGGAATAGCAGTGTTAGAGGGAAGCTGTAAGATCTTACACTTACTAGGCAAAATGTGGCATCTATTGTCACAAACTGGTAGGTGAAACAGAAGTTCAGCCTGGAACATCATTCACAAGGAAAAGAAATGTGTTAAACGTAATGTGCCTTGGTGGAACAATAAACTTGGGCACCTTAGATATCAAGTGAGAAAGCTATTTAATAATGCTAAGGCTCTACATCTCTTACTAACTAGAATTAAGAGTTGAAAAGATCCGAGGGGGCTACATGGACGGATTACTGTGGAAGGATTTATAGTCTTCCTAATGAGATACGCCTTCAAATAGCCCCATAAAAGATCATACTAACTCTTTTTGAACTCTTAAAGTCCTTGATGGTAACTACACACAGCAACGGGAAGAAATAAATAGACTCTTGGTTGAAACACACTTTCCGGCCTGCGCGGAAGGCTACTATAGTTTACAGGCCTCGAGCAATTTAATTTCGGTTCTGAAGATAGAACAAAGCCTTGCCACTAAGCCATATCGACGTTTAGCTCATACAAATCTCCAGGACCCCATGGAGTCTACTCCTGTTTACTACAACAG
Organism: Urophora cardui; assembly: GCA_960531455.1. Lineage (NCBI taxonomy): Eukaryota > Metazoa > Arthropoda > Insecta > Diptera > Tephritidae > Urophora > Urophora cardui. The sequence goes on from OY482674.1 coordinate 67,872,683, forward strand.
GGAATAACTTACATAGATAGCCCCAATCCTATCCAGTTTATATATCTACTTTTGCCCGATTATCTGGATGATGAAACATGGGTGCACATCCTGTGCGAGTATACTGTGCTCGCAAGAAAAACACTATAATACTTTAATCCATTGGAAGTTTGGAACAAAAAGTCTGAGGAGGCCTTACATTTATCAAGAGCCCCCATATACCCATAAGAGGCATAGCGCCAAACATGAATTTTTATTTAGAGTTTTTGGTCGTTTTGTTTTTTTTTTTTTTTGTAAAATCATATTTATTTATTTGTAGTCTGGTACGATAATTTAAAACTCACTTGTTTATCCAGTAGTATATTACTACTACATTGCAGAAATTCTTCTGGTCCTATTTGTTTAGCCAATTTCTTCTCCAACCGACAGAGAATTCGTGCGTATTCCGGTGCAGTTAGGCAGTCTAATTTGCTCGATTCGGTCTAAGAAATATAAATACAACTAAAATTAGGAAATATATTCAAATTGAGCTTATAATAGCCGCTTTCGATTCTTTGCTCGCTATAAATTTCTATCTGTAAAATTTATATGTTAATAGTAGCGAGCAGAGGGAAATTTTTATCGACCAGTTAGCGAGTATGGCTACTACTCATTATATGTTCGAACATTTTTGTTCGACCCGACCTCGCTTATTCGATGGCGAATCGAAAACGACAAATATAGATTTCAAGTCTTTAAATTATGTAATTAAATCTAAAATAAGTAAGTAGCTTATATGTTCTATTCCAACCAAGCAAGTATAGAGGCCTGTGTATCTGGTTATTGAAAACTTCTTAACCCTTTGCCTAACTTTGTACGATATATCGACCAAATTTTTCGTGTCACTTTACATGCTTTTGTTGCAAAAACTAAGCACTTTTTATACCAAAAAAGCAATAATATATTAGTTTGAAATCTTTTCTTTATAATCAAGCATGGGCACCACCACAAGCAAACAAGCAGAAAGCGTGAGCATGTAGTAGTGTGCTTAAAATTGCACAGTGAGGCAAAATTCAAAGGGCCGTAGTTATAGTCGATTTAAAACAGTGTTTTGCCACACTTAGAATGATGCTAGCATAAACGTCATTTTATCTCTGTCATAGTCGACTTAAAATCGGTTTTATCACTAAAACAGCGTTCTAACTTTAAAATCAGGTGAATGTCATTTTAAAATCTTAAAATCTTGTTCTAAGCTGGGAATTCGTCATGTAAACTATAAAAATAGAAAGAGGGTACGTGAATACAATAAAAAATAAATAAATAAAACGTATAAAGAAGACATTTTAATAAATATGCAGGTGGCACTCAATGCTTTCCCGCAGACAAGCTTTTTCTCCTGCGCTCCAGTTCGGTGCACAAGACCTTGTTGTTCCCTAAAATCACAAGTTCATTTTGATTTATAGTGTGTAGTTTTATCTCAAAATTTAACTCACTTTTAGTTGTGTTTTAGCGTATTTTAAATATACGATTAAGTTAAAATATGCAAACATCAAAAGTGGAATAGATAGATGCGCTTACTTTTTTCTTTTCAATTTAAAAGTTGACACAGGGTGAACTTTTCAATTTAAAGGTTGACTCAGGGTGAACTTTTAAAACACTCGAAATTTCTTAAAATTACAGAGCGATTCTTATTATTTTATATGGGTAACCCTGTTCCGTTTCATTTTAGCAAAAACGTTGTTCTAACTGGTCTATGACACACCACTCTTTTAAACGCCATTCTAAATTTAATACCGATTTTAACTAAAACCGATTTTAGTGAACGACTATGACTACGGCCCAAAAATTTTTCGTAACTTCGTGTGTTGATGAAAATTTAATTATATCAGATTTTATAGCATGAAAATAGAGGTTATATTAAAAATAGGTATGTTTGTAGATACAAATTTAATAAAAAATAAATGTTGATTGATTTCGATTCACATTCGAATTAATTGCAATTTCAATATAAAAGCATACAAAATTAACTCATTTTCAATTTTAAAGAGTTGAAAATGGCATACAAAATTATACTTCATTTGATTTCAAATGGCTACATTTAACACTATTGAGAATATTTAAAATAAAAAAATAATAAATTTCCCAACCAAGCTTAAACATTTTAAAAAAATTTCATACATCAGTCGCCCACTGTTGTTACGGACAAAAAAAAGGCATCAACCTGCTTCCATCACTGTTGAAGGCGAACTGAATCGTTTTCTCGCTGAAATAATTATGCTCTGAATTTGTGTACGTATACATTTTTTTACGCTCGCAGCCAGTGATGCCACTAACATATTTTTCCTCGTACCAAAAAACGTACCAAATTGCTTTTGAGAGTACCAAACAGATTTTTTTGTGGCAACAGTCGTAGTAGACAAATGGTTTTTTCTTCACTTAGGCAGTGTGCCAATCGGTAACATTTTTCTCTATGGGAAAATGAGGTAGAAAATTTTACCATGTTGAGAAAAAAAAACACAATTTTGCTGTGCCAAACGGAATAGAAAATTTTGACAGTTACCAAGATAAACTTTTGGGCGAAAACGGACAACGATACAATTTTAAAACGTAAAATGAATATAATTGTTGATGGCAATATTGATGGATACAGAAGAAATGTATTCATGTAATGATCTGGTGTTATTTTGTTTTTAAATATTTGTGTTACTTGTGTATGTATGTAATTACAAAATGTCAAAATTTTACCTAGCCCATTGAGCTATGTAAAATTATGACACTAGAATTCACCACGAATACTGCCAAAATTTTACTCCCTTATGTCAAAATTTAATTTTTTCTACCGATTGGCACACAGCCTTATTATTTTTTAATGGAAAATTAACTTCAATATATCGCACCCTAAATCATAAATTAACACAACTCAAAATTCAAAAAGTTTCAGGAGCCAAAAAACTTTTTGTCCTTACAAGCAATGTGGTTGAAAAGGCAATTGAAATTGCAATTTTTCAGTCAAAGGGACACCGATTGAAATTTTTTTTTTGCAACCGCTAGAGATAAGTTTATGATAAAAAAACCGATTTCAAAAAATTTTGAGTTGTGTCACTTAATGATTTAGTGTGCGATATTAACGTTAACAAAAAGGAAAAAGAGTATTTTAAAAATTAAAGAAAACAAGCCAAAAATTAATAAAGATATCGCGCTTTAAATTAATTTAACTTTTTACATTTCCATCACTATATTTCCAGTTAAAACGTGCTTGATACATGTATATTTATTGAATAGTGATCAGGGCTCACTAACAGCGGCTGTAGCATGCTATCAGCTGATTTTTTTCTTCGCGAGAAGCAAGTGCCACAGCACACAAAGGTCAAACTGAGTTACCTTATTCCCTCCATACAATTTTTTTGCTAATTTTCACAACTACTTACCAAAAAGCTCTAACAAAATACACGGTAAATGTTTGGTGGCATAATGGTACGACCGGTATAGTTGGGTCATGCTAGTGATCAAGAATTGTATCGATTTCATAACATCTACGGCTTTGGGATACCTATCGCGTGTTGACGATGTAATTAATCAACATAATTACTGTTCTTTTAGTTTACGAACAAAAATAATATATAGAAAAATAAAAAATAGATGGAAATAAATAAACATTGTTTTCCCAAAACGTTGCTTTTAAGGAAAAAGTACCAAAATCAAAAGCAACGTACCAACGTACCACATCATTTTCAAAGTACCAGTTTTGGTACGAAAGTACCAGTTTTGGTACGAAAGTACCAAAAGTGGCAACGCTGCTCGCAGCACAAAGAGCTCTCTTTGCCCATGTCCGTTTATAACAGGCCCAGGCAGCTAGTGGTACAATTGTACGAAAAATTGAGAACCAAATTCATACAGATTATTACGCTCTTTGTTTGCTTCGCTTGTGTGAGCGCTACGATCAATGAAGTGCTGTCGTTTGTTTCTGTTCAGTGGCTTATTATCAAGCAAAAAGACAACAGCATATGTGGACACCATGAATGATTATAATTATTTTATGTTGATGAATGCGTTTGAGCAAATGCAATGCATATTATGCTACAAATCTTTTTCAGGAAATGTTTTCTCAAAAGCATTTATCAACATAAAATAATTATAATCATTCATGGTGTTATAATTACGTATTTATTGCGCATGCACCTCATAAACCCTGATGAAATCTGAGGAAGTGTTACCGTGTTTCAAAACTTTCGCAAATTTTTTTTTCCATATTATTGTATTACAATATGAACAAATATTGAAATAAATAAAGTTGCTTTTAATATCAAAACGCCACAACTCTTTAAGCTTTATTTTAGTTTATAGTAATTTTGAACATCGAACAAAATTTTTGAGTGAGTTTGTTCATGCTAAGTACATATCTATTTCTCAAGCTTTGCTTGAATACAAACTGTTTTTATTACCAAATTATTTTTCTAATGAATTTCATGCAGGGACTGTAACGGTTATGAGTTATATCGAAAAAGTTGTTTTTTAATCATTATTTTCTGAGTTTTATTTTCTGAAAATAAAAGTTATTTTTTTAGTTTTATTTTTCCCTCAGAAAATAAAAGTTATTAATAGGTCCATTTCTGTATACACTAACTGGTCAAAGAAAGCGAAATGTCAGAAAATTGAGAGAGCAAAAATTACAGTTCCACTAACTCTCCTTGCTAATTTTTGTTGAACAAATTTCAACTAGCAAATTTTACTAGCGATAATAAGAACAAAACAAAAATATGTCAAACAAAAAAGTAAACGTAAATCAAATTAGCTATATGCTTTTATTAAAAAAAAGGTGAAAATGGAAGTAGTAATCCAATTTATCCCAAAAACATGGAAAACCAGCAAATTTTGATAATTTCGTGTATCCTTACTTTTTGCTAACATAACTCATTGAGAGCAAATGTCACTTTCCCACAAACCTCGTTGCTTGAGACTAGTAAATTTTATTTTTGGTAGAAAAATAAAAGAAAATTAGCTATTAATTCGGTAAAATTTAATTCGGTGCGTGAACTTAGGCGATTTTGATATAGACTCATTCAGGAGCGGATTTCCATAGGGGCAACATGGGCAGCTGCCCAGGGCGCCGTTTCAATAGGGGCGCCAAAACTAAGACAGAAATTTTTTTTTTTTTATTTACTAAAAAATGTTTTTTTTGTCAATATTACAACAAGAATGAAAGATTTTTCAAAAAAAAAAAACTGTCGAAAATCCCTAAACTTGATTGTTTTTTTTCAAACTCCTCGAAAAGAGTGAGTTTAGTTTCAGGACGAAACATTTTCACTATAAAATTGTTTTTCAGATTCGTATGATGAACTGCAATTTAATGATATTGCGAAATCTGTGCCACCTAATAATTAGGGTTTAAGATCAGATCATTTTGAATAGGCATGGGTAACACTGCGCTGCGCGGCGCAATTGCGCTAACACCAACCCTGGCGTTATTGCGCTAACTCCGATTTGAGAAATGCGCCAACTCAATATAGCGCCAACTCAATATGGCGCCAACTCAATATTGCGCCAACTCATTTTGTAATATAAAACCGACTCAATTTCGTGCGCTAACACCAGCACCAATATAGCGCTAGTGTAAAATGGCGCAACCACAACGCCAATAACAGCACCATAGTATATGTATACGTATGACACCGTCACAATTATGTATGCTTGATAGTGATCTATGTGACTAATTTCCAGCATATTTTCACAAATATACGGAATATGTTTCCAAATGATTATGAAAATTTAAATTAATTGTGCCCTCGTATATGTAAGCAGAATTGCGCCAAAAGAAATAAAACGGGGATGGTGACAGTAACAAGCGAAAAAATGTTATCGATTATTCCATGACAATTGCGCTAAAGGTGTTATTGCGCCAGTACCGTGAGTTGGCGCCACGAGTGCCGCTGGAGTTATTGTATCAGCGCCAAAAAAATTGCGCCATTACCCATGGCTAATTTTGAAGGTTAGAAAATGGAAAAAATGTGGTACCTATATAAGAATCGAATCAAATTTTTTCAATCCGTAAAATATATCAGTAATGAAATGTCACCACACGAAGGCAAGTACGGTTTTTTTTTTTTTGAAATATTGGGGCGCGGCTTGATTTGTTTGCCCAGGGCGCTTCTAGAGGTAAATACGCCCCTGGACTCATTATAAACTCATTTGCAAAAAGACAAAATAAAGGGGGTGGGGGACTTTTTTCGGTCCATATAAGGCGTGACCGTCTAATGTACGTGCCCTTAAAGTAGCCTGAGAACAGAAAAATCTACTCTTTTGTCCAACTACATTTTTAGAATATAGATTTAGGATATAGATTTTATTGTATCATTAAATTAATTAGAAAGGAACAATTTTTATGAAATCTTAAAACTAATTAGAAAGTAATATATATAAAATTTTAAAACTAAGGTACAATGTCGTATCGTTCATTAACATATTTATCTTGCACTAGAATTGCATAATTACGTGTGTACGTACATTCAATGTATTTAATATTATAAAATAAATCTCAGATATTAATTCACTTTAAGTACTCAAAAAGGGAAACTTTCCATTATTCCAGCACGCCTCCAGAAAAATGACTTATACAGGGGTGTAAGAGGGCTCTCACAGATCCCAAATGTGAAAACCAAACTTGCCGGAACACCTTTTTGCGTTGGCGGCATTCGGCCGCGCTTCAAAAAAAATAACCCTCAGCCGGCAGAATTCTCTTTCTGGATTAAAATCCATGGACCACAGTGGTTTTGTATATAACACCTTTTGCGCACGTTTGTGTGCGTATAGTGTTTATACATAGTAAAATTAGCAATTTTAACAACAAATATCTCGGAAATTACAAGCCTCCGGCTAGATTGGTTTTAAGATTTGGGAACTGTGAAAGCACCTCTACACCCCTGTATAAGTCATTTTTTTCAGGGCGTGCTGTAATAATGGAAAGCCGACCCATCTTTTCTGCTTTCTCCGGCCAATTTTGATTGTTCAATGAACGAGGACTCCGGATGGGGTATTTTGACAATTCGCCTCCAAAGCAGCATGAAACGCAACAGCGGCAGTACAAAATTTTTTGCTGATTGTGATGAAAAATTTACGTTTATGAACGCTCTGCTTGTACTACAAAGGCAGATTGTGCTTCAAACTGAGTTTCCGAACAAAGCCTATGAATGTTATGCTTGCCTGCGGTTACACTTACACTATCCCTGTAACTTCAACACGAACAATACTACCCAAAGGCACAGTTCTGAATATGTAAAGTGGCCGCAACACAACACCAGCACAATCCCAGAATTTCACTCAACCATCCTCATGACCAGTCAGCAATATTTCATACAATTTTCCCCTACTATCCACATCACCATCATTTGCTTCTTCTTCGTCTTCAAAAACGCCACCATTTATTGGCCATTCAATAATGCTACAATCAGCATCCTGTTCATCGCCGGCATGCACAATTTTTTCATAAACACTTTGACTAACTTCCGATGCTAAATAATTGCACGTAAGGTCGATATGAAACGTAATTGATATTTTTTGGTGCTTCGCCATTGAACAAATTCCATGTGGAATAATAACCATCCGCATGATACCATGTAAATTGCGTACCTGCTTCATTCAAACAAACCAACTCTCTGGCCATGCCCCGGTGCTATATACGCATGACCTACCGTTGACAATTCTTTAATGGATTCAATGGCACCCGGATCTAGTTTATATGTGGCGATTACTTGCTCCAGTACAATATCGTGATGTATTACGGGTTCACGAACGAAGCCAAATCAAATTGATAGATATTTTCACCTTCGGTGCCAATCCAAACAATATACTTTTCCAATGAACAGTATAGCGATGACTTTTTTTAATTTGCCATCGAATTGTAATATTTTTGTGGGCACTAGTGTGGCGCCGTCAGGTTCCCATAATATTATATTATTTGATGCAGTTACCGAGAGTACACTTCCAGTGCCATAAACCCATTCGAGTAGCTGAATTACTTTCAAGTATGTAAAATCCAACACCCGGTTGACCAAATACTTTAATGGCTGCAGTTGTGGTTCCAATTGCCATCAATTTGGAAATGGGATTGTATGCAAAGGCAGATAGTTTATGTGGAAAGCCATGTCGTTCAGTCCAAATTGGGAAAGAGGAATATTACCAATAAATTACTGAATTTGCGAATATTTTAAGCACAGCGCAATAATTGATATTTTTATTTTTATACAAAATGGCGAAATAAAACCAAAAGATGCTTGCAAGGTTGCATATTTTAGCACACGGTTGCATTTCGATGTACTTTTTAGAAACTTTTAAAACTATTATTTTGTTTACTAAATTTTCGCAAAATAAATAGAAACCTGTACACAAAACAAACTCTTATTACTAGAAATATGGTTTTATTTAATAATAGTCAATGAAAAGGTATTTTTTATGCAACTTTTTTTTTGTTAATGATACTATTTAATTCTAAATTTTGTGACACTACCCTGCAAGCGCCGTGATAATCATTTGACCAATCAATTGATGATCACATGTGATCCATCACTCTCCATCAAGAATTCCTATCACATTATTAAGGGCAATATGAAAAATGTGATGGAGTGAAGTGTATACGTGTGAGTTTGCATCTCGCTCCCACTTATGCGTAATCATATGATTTTCTATATATAGCTGAACTCTTTCCTCTCTCACTTTTTACCCATCAATGTTGATGTAAATACCAGTCACATATGATCCATCAAGCGTGTTATATTAATCCGTCAAATATGATCCATCACACTTGATATACGAATCTATCACAGCTGAGCCATCAAATTTGATGCCTGAACCTTTCAAAAATGAGCCACAAACAAATCTATCATAGTCTATATTTATTATATTCATTACACAGATATTATTTACATATGCATATGAAATAAAATTAGATTTTTAACACAAAAAATACACTTTTTACTGCTCGCGGTGATGGCTAAGCTCGACAGTCTTGCATACGCCTCTCTCGAATTCTATGGAGTCGACTTCTTGGAAGACATCTGAAATTGAATTCAAAAAAAATATATATATGTAAATGTACATCATAAAGCTGGTTTGACTTAAATATGTATGTACTTATCTTTATTCTTTAAAAAACGGTTATTAATTATTATTTTTTATTTTCTTTATTCACTATTAAATTATATTTTTAGCACACGAAAGAACGCGTTCAACTAGCTTCCACGAATTTGATTTTTTTTAAACGAATTATGAAAAAAGGAACCCTGTCCTCACACAGATGATAAAAAAGTGTGTCAATGTATTAGTGTGAAACTTTTGCATGTGCTAGTTTCCATCACACGGGTTTTGCTGGGTATCGAATGCAACTCAGCCAGAAATTGGGACCCTTGATACCAAATAAGCAACTCTTAAAATCAGCTGAGCACAGCTGTTCGACCTGTTTTAAACACATCTCAGAGTCATTTCACTGTACTCCGTACACAATGTAGGCGTTTCATAGATCAATTGATTGCGCTCAAATCACACAGACACGGTATGCTCTTTCTTTTGTAAACGATTTAGTCGTCGCTCAGCAAGTGGCGTAGCAACATCGTGGGTGAATGTCGCTTGTTTGCGCATATGTATATATGTAAAAGCATAATTACTTATACATATGTACGCATGCTTGTCGTTTTTATAACCGACCGCATTCATTGAGGGCCAGCAAGCGACTAAACGAAAACGAACCAATTGACTTGCGCGATGACGGCGCTCTCACTAATACAGCTGCATTTCAATTTTGCCTATCACTGGTCCAAACCATAGTTTATATCAGAGTACGGCAAATTTATGAGAGAGTTTGTGTTGGTGAGAGCAGACCGATTTGCACTACATTGGTGAAAATGTGTGTGATGCTTCTCATTTGCCCGTGCGGGACACTTTTGCCGGTGCCTGGTTTATATCTACAAGTTGCGAAACTCTCAGCTGATCGTTTGGCATGTTGTGCCTGTCACCATGCAGTGCTGTGCAAAAGTTACAAAAAAAAAATTGAAATGAATTTTGAAATCTTTAAAATTATTGTGTGTATTAAATTTGTAATGCTATATTTGTTGCGATAATAACAAAAATTTAACATATTTTTGAGTTTTCATTGATTTTATTAGGAATTTTTGCTATTTTCTTGTGAAGATTTTGCTACGTTTGAATACAACACTGTGGTCGATTCTTCTTCACATTTGGTTTATTTAGGCACTCTGCACACGGAGCGTACTGCTTTAGACGCGTATTAGATACTACAGACGAAAGCTGTACGCTTTGATGTCGCGCACGTATATTTCAATTGAGGGCTGCACACGAGTCGTCAGCTTCAAGCATTCGTCAAAGTATGCTGGCTACATGTCGCTTGGCGTAAAGCAGTGCTGGTAGCTAGGCGTACTACGCTTAGAAAACAGGAAGAAGAAGATGTTTGTTTACATTTTTCCACTTGGTGGAATTTATGAAAGCAGTAAAATTTGTGTAAAAAAATCGGAAAAAATCAGTGTATAATGAAAGAAAATGGAAGATTCCGTAAAATTTTTCATCTTTTCTATTTAAAGCTTCGAAATTTAAAGCAAATACCGTATTATTAATTTGTTTGTTTGTTTTGTGCAGCGAAGTTTCATGTCGCTTCGTGTGCAGATCTTGAGGCGTAGAGAAATCGACGCTACATGAAATGTCTCGTACGCGTCTATGACGATACGCCTCGTGTGCAGAGTGCCTTAGTTTCCCATTCTCCCATTGACACATAATGTGCCTGTCACTTTTTGCAACAACAATTCCCATGGTTGAAGTTTGTTTTGATGGGAATACAGTGAGTCACAGTGAAAGTGAGCCATCATTTATTCACAAATTTTTATTATTAAATATCTTTGTTAACAATTACTTGACTTTCCTAATTTCTTTTCAACGGAAAACTTTCAACAACATGCTAGAAATGATCAAAAAGAAAAACATACACATATATACGCCACACAATCAAAGTAATTTTTCTAGCAACTCTAATTTAAATACTTACAGTTTCTCTCAAGAATTATTATTTTTCTCTTATATATTTGTACAGTTCACATTTTACATTATGTGTTAATTATATACAAAATCTATATAAAAGGGGATTCAGGCAATTATTTTCCGATTTTAAAAGGTGTACTTATCAGACAACATACGCTAGAGCGCGTAAAAATCGTGTTTTGTTGGATGAATAAAACACATTGCATGCTAATAAAATTTGTATTATATTTAATTCATTAGGGATAGAGTAATTGAACTATTGAAACAAGGCAACAAAGTATTAAAACCGTTTTAGGGCATATTCCTCTTAGTGGCTAACTTTCACTGTGAGACCGTTTCATGAACTTTTCCGGTTTTAACTATTATTTTTATAACTAAAAAATAATTTTCATCAAATATTTTTTGAAATACTAAATTGTGGTTTATTCTAAAATATACCTAAGTACATAATTTTGTTTTTCAATCGGTTTGTGTATAATTTTTTATTTTCATTAACCTTCGAACATAACGTGGCTCATTTTCACTGCGACTCACTGTATGTGTCAAAAATATAGATACACATTTATTTATTTAAAACAAAAATGAAATATCCATGATGCTAATAGTTGCTACCCAATAAACATTTTTGTGGAAAATGCATTTGAATTTCAATTGAGATCAAATCCATTTTCCAATTTCCAACAATAATTTTTAACTTGAAATCAATTGCAAAAGCGTGTTTTTTTTGATATGAAAATGTTTTCTGTTTCTCCACTTGAAAAAAAATATTGGAATTCGACTTGAATTCTATCGATATTCTCCAACCAAAATCAAACGTCAGAATAAAGCTTTTGAGCAACGAACGCTCATCCGATGGAAGGAACAAAATTGTAACAATTATGATTGTCTGTTTAACTTATTTGCTCACTTTTTTGTTATGCATTTAAAAATAACAACATTTTATACACAAAAATTAGTTGAATTATAAATTCCTTTTTAAATTTTATTCTTCACTCATTTTTAGTTTACTTATTTCTAATATGATTCAATTTAATTAATACTAATTATGCTCTCAGTTCAGTTTGGAAAAGTGTTGTACCTCAAGTTTAAAAACATATTGTATCCGTTCAATAAAACACGGAAGTTATGCAGACAATTACAATGAAAAATAACAAAAGACTATACTTTATTAGCGCAACTCGCTCTTATATACAATAAAATTGCTAACGGAATTATGGCGTGATTATTTGTTCTGTTATTGGAATAAAATAAAATAGGGATGGGAGGTTGATAGGAATAATTGGGATTGCCAGATCGGTAAGTATCGATAGTACACTCCATGCACAGTGTCAAACTGGTTGCACCAACTTAATCTCATACACATATAAACTTGAGAATTGAGACTTTTCTCCAATATTGGATTCGTGCTAATTGGGAAATATCCAAATGTAGGAGAATGTAGACTTTCCAAAGCAACCATCCAGGCATTAACCAAATAGTATGAATTGGCACAGCGTTTTATCAGCAAACACAATCTCTAACGGTAGAGAGTGTAATTCTCAAAATGATCTCTAATCCAAATCGGAGGTTGAAAACTACACTAGAAATAAATTGGAGACTGATTAGAAAAAGAAGTATTTGCGAATTATCACTAAAATCTCATTAGAAAACTACATTGGATTTCAATTCGGAAATTATAATTTTATAAATTTGAAAATTATGTCCCATTTTGTTTGAAATAGCTATGATTCTCGACTGCTTCTCGAGTCGTCCTCTAACGTTAGAGATTTGAGAAAAGGACTAGTTCTTGAGTCATTCTCAAACCTGTATCTAACCTAAATGTTTGTTGGGTTTCGCCATGCAAAATGGCCGTTTGAATTCAAATTTTTTTCTTTCCTTTTGAACATTTTCGTATAAGCTGGGTTGCACTTTCTCGTACTGCTCTATTACTACATTTTCCTAGAAATATAGAAAAGGTAATATACGGATACCAATGCCTTTACTACTTCGTTTGCGTATATGCAAATTTTAATTCATGTAAGATTAACACGATCGATCTTTACACATAGAACAGCAACAATTTTTTTTCAAATTACACGATTTTTGAAACTTGTTTTTAGCTTTTTAAACGTCATTTGACATTTTGGTAAATTCAACCAAATTTTAGTGTTGATGCATCATTGGGAATTTTTAAAATATACGCTATTATTCAAATATAAAATTTTATTCCTAAATGTCATTCGGAATTTGGTTTTTTTAACATGATGATAGTGTCAATATAAACTAAAAAATGTTAAAAAAAGGAACGTCAAAACTATTTTGAAAACTACAAAATTTTTTTTTGAACATTTGGAGTTCTGTTCGTGCAAAACCCAATTATTTTTTTTTACATAAAAAGAAAATCTGCCGTGGGAGGAGTTTAGCGTCATTGGAAATGCGTGATAATGGCATTTCCATTTATATTTTCAGTTTTCAGGTGAGTTAAAGGTGAAACGCATTTTTATTTCTAAAAGTTTTTAATGTAAAATATTTTCTTCTTCCTCCTAATAGTTTGAAATTTTACCAGGAGGAGGTCCTCCCATATCTCGCAATACCGAAGCAACTTTTTTTTATTGAATGTACATATATTGTATTTTTGTAAATTGTAAAATCAATCCAGTTAATTTAACTAGCTTAAACTGCAAATTTATCTAGTTAAAAATGTAAAATAAACAGGAAAACTCAATACTATTTTAATGTTAGTTCTACACATTTATCCGTTATTTTATGCGCACTTGGGCAGATATGCGGAAAAAAATTAATATATATCGCACACCATATCAATGACATGGCAAAAGGCGACGTATAATGGCTATTTTTCAGTCAAAAGTAGAGCTCTATATACCCGCGTATCGAGCATTTTGATCTGATCGTTTTTGTTTGAAGCCCGTTTGTTGTTCAAATGCCCGTACAAATATTCGAGCTTACAAACAAAAAAATATGTATCGGAAAAACAAAAATAAAAAATACATACAAAGAAAAAATAATAATAATAAAAAAAAGAAAAAACCAAACTTCAAAATACCCGAATTGTTCAAATGCCGGTACAAACATACGGGTAATAAACAAACAAACAATTGTTCGAGCATTTCAACAATTGTTCGGGCTACTCGAAAATATTCAAACAAAATCGAGAGCCGTAGTCAAAACAGACCCCGAATGAAAAGTTTTTTTGTTGGCAATCGCTAGAGATATGTTCTGTGTACCGGTTTATGATGAAAAGTCGATTAAAACAAATTTTGAGTTGTGTCACTTTATGATTTAAGGTACGATATATTTTTATTAAAATCGTTTTCGTAGTGAAGAAAAAAATTCAGTAAAAACGGAGTAAATCCTAACTAATTTGCTCCCATTTTGGTAGTAACAGCAATTCTACGAAATTGCACAGCATTGATTCCTTCATTCTCTCCATTTTCGCACAAATACATACGCATTTTTAAAATTGATCAAGAAGAAGACCGTTTGAGTTACCAAACTATTTAGTATAAACAATGGTCCAAACACGGAGACACGAAGTTGAGCAACCCGCTGCTTTTGATCGTTTGTGGGTGAGAAGGCGACGAGGAAAGGAGGGGGGCACCAAGTCGTCGGTGCTCGGACAACACGCTTTGTGCAGCAATTCTTATCGCCAGTGACCAATCAGAGCGTTCGAAGAATGCCAGAACAAAACATAATGAACAAAAGTTGGCCAGCGACGAGTTGATGTGTTTGGACAAATGGAAGACAGAACAGCGGCACAAAAGAGAATCGTTGGATAATTTCGCAGCAGAGTTGCTGTGTTTGGACACGGACAATACAGCCAGAATTTTCATAAACTTTACAAAGAGACTCTCAGAAGAAACACATTCTTTACAGGCTCCCTTTGAGAAATGCGATTATTCTCGGAGTCACCACCAAAATCGAATTTTATAAATTTACTTAAAACTAATGTGCTCAAAATTGAAGAAGTTTTGTTTTTTTAATGCCCCATCGAATATAATAAAAAATAAAGCACCTATACGTAAAAATTAATTTGGAACCTGCGCAAAAAAAGTGTAAGATTTTTCGTACAAAATTAGGAACTCAAATGTACGATATATCGTACATAACTAATTTGGTCGATATATCGTACAAAAGCCGCGAAAGTTGCTGCTTAGCGCTGCTTGTTACGTTAAATTCAAACGCAAATTTTTCGAGGTTGCGTGGCACGTAGCTCCTTTATATTAGTTAGTTATAGACAGCGTAAAATAAAGTGTCGGGATTTGAACAAGCTCAAAATTTTGAAATTAAAATGTTAATTGGATTACAAATAGCCATGGGTTGCATGTGACGTGGTAGAATGACAACACTTTGGAATCCTTTTAAGGATACGATGTTACTAAATCACTTCATACTGTTACAACAGAATCTAGATTTTATTGACAATATGATGATTCCGTCTAATTGCAATGACAAATTCTTTAAAATTCATCCCATAATCGAATCAGTAGAAAACCGTTGCAAGCTGGAGTCTGTGAAAAAGATGTTTGTATAGATGAAAAAATAATACCATTTGAAGGTAGACTGCCCTGCATGATGCTAAAATTGTATTTATAATAAAACGACAAAAAATAAAAGCTTTTTTGTTACTTATCGAATAAATATATAAATGCATATGCATACACTAAAAAAACTTCTCGCGATCATTATTTATTATTTTGCACACGCGTTCCAACATATTATTTTCTTTGTTTTCACTAAATTACCTAAAAAATGTGTAAACCACATTCAAACAAATTCGTTGCAATGGCCATTTATATGAAAATTCAATTTATCAAATTAAAGGAATCAAATCTTCATAACAAGTACAAGGTTGGAACGGAATGGCGCTTAAGAAATTTTTCCTTATTTTTATGTATGAATTTCTTAAAAAAAAGTATATGATACCATATAAATAACTTTATTTCATAATCCTTTTAACATATTTTAGGGAAAATTTACTAAAAACAAAGAAAGCAATTTCTTTGAACGCTTAATGTAACTTTATTTCTCTCAGTGCATTCGTATTTTTATATCCTTAACTTAAATTAAAATTTAAAAATATGTGTCTCAATGAATTTTGTATTGAGGTTACAGCTTTTAACTTTAAAATTAATAACATAACAATTAGGTATGTAAGTATGAATTTTATTAAATCTGGATAGAAGTCACAATTTTTATACTCAGCTGTACTAGTACACAGAGTATTATAGTTTTAATCACATAACGGTGGATTGTAACAGAGTGAAATAATCGAGATAGATATAGACTTATATATATCAAAATGATCAGGGTGAAAAGAGAAATCGATTGAGCCATGTCCGTCCGTCCGTCCGTCTGTCCGTCCGTCCGTCTGTCCGTCTGTCCGTCCGTCTGTAAACACTCTAACTCGCGCAAAAATTGAGATATTTTGATGAAATTTGAAATGCAGGTTGGTATCGAGACTGGGACGGTTGGTATTGAAAATGGGCGAAATCGGACCATGACCACGCCCACTTTTCCTATATAGAAAAAATCGGAAATTTGGTATCTCAGTCACTAATACAACTGGAGCGATGAAATTTTATCCACGTGTTGAGCTCAGGCCCCTAGGAAGAAATTTGACGACATTTTGGAAAATGGACGGTGCCACGCCCACTTATTAAGGGTCAAACCTTGCAAGTTTTATATGTCATAACTCAGAAACCGTTGAAGATATATCGATGAAATTTGGTACGCGTGATATACTTACTTAGTCAAATATTTGGACGAAAAATTTCCGAAATCGGTTGAGGGCCACGCCCACTTTTATATATGGCTCTTATAAAGTGACCTAATAAAAACATTTTAAGCGATATCTCTGTCAAATATAAAGATATATCATTGAAATTTTATAGCAGGAGTCCAACTGTGGACATAAAACGAAAAACACAAAAATTTTGGCAAATGGGCGTGGCACCGCCTCTTTTTATAAACAGGAATATACGAGATTTCTGAGCCCATAACTCGACAAATAATTTATATATAATGACTAAACTTGGTGTGTACACTTTTATTACTTGTGGTAATACATGTTGAAAATTTTAGCAAAATCGGTTGACGACCACGCCCACTTTTATATATGGGTATTATAAAGTGACCTAATAAAAACATTTTAAGCGATATCTTTGCCAAATGTAAAGATAATTCATTGAAATTTTGTGGTTTGATTTCTACAATAGACCAGAAACAACAAATAGAAAAATTTTGGAAAATGGGCGTGGCACCGCCTCTTTTTACACAAAGGGATATACGTGATTTCTTAGCCTATAACTCGACAAATAATTGAGATATTATGACGAAACTTGGTTTATACACTTTAATAACATGTGTTAATAGCCACGCAAAAATTTATTGAAATCGGTTTATGACCACGCCTACTTTTTAAGAAAGATATATCTGGAACACTCTTTGGGAATTTGTAACGTGACATCTTTATAACTAGAAGTCAAAAAGGAATGAAATTTTGCACAAAGAATAATATTCATATGCTTAGTTGGATGACTGATAAAAATGTTGAAAATGGGCGTGGCTACGCCCACTTTATGCAGCACTCGCTTTATATAAAGTACACCGTGTTTCCATCAAACGCAAACAAACTATGAAAACATACAGCTGAGTATCTAATGTTCGATTCCACTCGAACTTAGGCTTCCTTACTTCTTAAGCTTAATATTAAAAATATCTTTGTTTCGTTGCTTTAACAGATGTTTGTTCGAAAAAGTTTAAACAAGTTGTAAAAGCAAAAGTTGCAAGATTTTGGCTCATTTCGCGAACTTTGTACGATATACGATATACAATATACAAAAATAGTTTTTAGAAATACATATAATCTTGATAAATCAAGTTTTCATTGTATAGATTTATTTAATTTTCACTAAATATAAATATAATTTTCACTAAATATATATTTTATTTGGCAACTCTGGTTGTACAAAGAATTGTTTTCTTTTAGTGAATGTAAAAGTTAAAGTACATTCAAAAAGTGGTGTTCTACACAAACACACAGTGATTGTGTCTGTGAGGAAAAAACCGGTGGTTTATTGTATAGTGAATTATCCGAAAATAAATACTTTTTGGTTGCTAGTTTTTCCGACAGGGTAAGAATATGATGTATTGTGGAACGATTTTCCGTCATCCCTTATCAAGTTTGGTTTCGGCCAATATGCGCCATCTTCAGTGTCTTTTTTCGTTCTGAGTTATTTTGTGTAAGTTCGATAGAAATTATAGTAACTAACTTCCACCGTTTTGTCAAGTACTTCGTATTCATGTGATGTGTTCGTACATTCGAGCGTTCTGCCGACGTGCGGGTGTGTGAGTCTGTGCTGTGCGTTTATCTATATATATATATTTTTCTGTCATCTTTTCGTTATTGTATCCTCATTAACCAGGTAGGTAAAAGTCCGTTATTGACCTCTTGTGTGTTGTTTTGTTTATGTCGGTTTTGGATTTTCTGTCCTCTTTTCGGTATAGTAGTTTAAGGGGTTCAAGTAATGTATCTGATGCGGTGTTTATTTGTTCATTTATTATTTTACCTACAAAAATCTTCTGTTTCCATATCTCCATATTTTCTAATACGTTAAGGCGTTTTCCCTTATGTTGTATGTGGAGAATTTTAGCTGTTTCTCCTATTTTCATGGGTGTATAGAAAACAAGTGCCATGTGGTTGGCGAAATTTGATTCCACTGTCGTTGATGATTCCCTTATTTTCTTATAGTAATCCCTTACGTGTTCTCGATATCTCGTCCTGATTTGGCGTCCTGTTTGTCCTAACTATATAGCTATTTTGACATTCGCAAGTCAATTTGTATACGCCTTGTATGTCTTCCTTGTTAATGTTGTTTCGTAGAAGTTTTTCCATGCTGTTCCTCGTTCCTGCATTAATCTTTATTTTCTGATGTACCTGGAATTTACCCCCAGATATTTCGCCAGTTCTTCTATGTAACTTTCCTGCAAATGTTGCATAAATACTTCTTTGTCTGTATATTTTATTATCAAATTTGAAATAATTCTGGTCCAGGGTTACTTTCAGCGAATTTACGATCTCTGTTGCAATGTCTCTGTTCGCTTTCTCTGTCAGTATTTTAGTTAGAGTTTTTAGTGTTTCTGTTAGTAGTATCGAAGGGCATAGATCCTTCACGTCAAACGATACCAGTTCGAGTCCCTAGGTACGTTCAGGTTGTTCAGTTTTTTGACTAGTTCGATTGTGTTTTTGATTGTGTATTTATTGGACAGGTCTATTCTCTCGGTTAGTAGCATATTTAGATGTTTTGATAGTCTATATCCAAGCAAACACAGTCTCTAACGTTAGAAATTTTGTCGAGATTACCTTAGATAACTAGTGTAATTCTCTATATATTCTCAAATCGCTAACTAGGGTTGAAAACTACACTAGAATTCGATTAGCGAGTGATTAGAGAAGGAGCCAAATCTCACGCCTTATATCAATTCTCAATATATTTCTGTGATATATTGAATATACATACATATATTGAAATTAGATACTAAAAAATGGTAAAGTTAATATTACCGTGGTACAATGTTTTCCATTAAAAAGTACAAGAAGTACCTTTAATTTAAATAATAAGACTGAGTTTTGTTTAAATTTCAGTTCTTATAAATGTGGTAAGCATATACATGTCAATATACATATATAATCATATGCAATTTAGGCACATATTGCGTTAATAAAATCTAAACAATGAAAAAATCATGTAAAAGGAGACAAAGCTTTGTTTTTCATTTCAATTGGAAGTATTTGCAAATTCTGATTAGAATCTCATTAGAGAACTACATTAGAATTCGATTCGAGAATTATAATTTTCTCGATTTGAGAATTAGGTACCCTTTTGTTTGAGAACGCTTGATTCTCGATAGATTTTCGAGTCGTCCTCTAACGTTAGAGGTTTGAGAATGAGGCTAGTTCTCGAGTCATTCTCAAATCGATAACTAACCTCAGTGTTTGTTGGGATCCTGGTGCCGATTTATGATTTACTATTGGTCGCATAGGTGTTCCTGCTGTGCGGATTTTAGGTAGTGCCAGTGTCAGCAACCGTACAATAATTATTGTACACGTACAATAATTTAATGACATTTTCAATCCTCAATCCTATGCGTACAATATTGATAAAAGTACAATAATTTCAACGATATTCATTTTATAAAAAATATTATAGGATTGAAGTACTGTACCACAGAAATTTAGTTTATTATTCACTCAACGTTGTGTTTACATATCACTGATTTAAAATTCTTGTAACTCCGGCAACTCTCCATATGTTTTTATTCTTGTGTGATTGTTGCATTTTTCTCTTTTTGCTTTTTCTAAGATATTAGAAATAATACAAATATGTACCCATATATATAGTACTTCTATATTGATAGTATTCTATCTGTGCAATGTGTATGAATTCATCCAAAAATTTTGTGCAACTGGCAGTTCTGCGCATGCGCCTCAATTACATTTAATGTCATCTGTGAATATGTGTGACAAATACATTCAATTGAGTTCAGAGTCGTTTGAAATAAAAATTGAAAGGCATCATTGTGTTCTAGGGGACTTATACCCCTTTGATTTTAGTTTTTGAATTTGTTTATAATTAATATAAGAAATTTGCCACATTTATTTTAAGATGCAAACTTTTGTGAATTTTGTTTATGAAAATTAGTGGAAATGTTCTAGAAAAATCTATTTTCTATGCACTCATATTTTTATGAATCGCGGCGGAAAGCGTTTCATGTTAAAATCCTGTGGTCCGATCCATGGGCATTATATCAAAAAGTCTAATTCTGCCGTTTGAGGGTTATGTTTGTAAAGTATGTACGTTCGAATTCCGCCAACACGGTGAGTACTGCGGATTTCTAAACTGATGGAAGAAAGGACTACGAACCAATCGCTATATGTTTCACATATTTACAGGCGGATAAAAGGTGGACGGGTGGGAGCTGCAGTGTTTTGTCCGGAGATTGGGATTAAAAAATCCTTTTTAGTCCCGGACTACTGCAGTATCTTTCAGGCATTGATACGTACAGGCGATTCCCAGTGTAAATCAGAGGTCCGCATTTCTGCAAACAATTGTTTGCGCTCAAATCACACCGACACGTTACGCTCTTTCTTTACTAGATGATTTAGTCGTCACTGAGGCTTGTGTACATATATATGTATTATTTACGCATTGCATGTGCCCGATCACAGTTCCCCAGTTGGAAAGGTGGTCATGCAAGACCTTGCGGACGCATGAAAAGATGTACGAAAAATTTACATTATAGTGTGTATTCCAAAAAAAACTATGATTTCATCTAAAATCTATGTTGTGTGGCTGCCAACTTATAGGAAATCGGATACACTCTAGAATGCAACCCAAGGTAAGCGAAAAGGTCAGTCATCGGCTCTCAGATATACCTTCCAACTTATGGGAAATCGGATACATTCCAGAATGCAACCCAAGGTAAGCGAAGAGGTCAGTTATCGGCTCTCAGCTATACCTTCCAACTTATAGGAAATCGGATACATTCCAGAATGCAACCCAAGGTAAGCGAAGAGGTCAGTCATCGGCTCTCACCTATACCTTCCAACTTATAGGAAATCGGATACATTCCAGAATGCAACCCAAGGTAAGCGAAGAGGTCAGTCATCGGCTCTCAGCTATAACATTGAATCTAGCAAGAAAAAAAAACAATTAGGAGAATCAGGTTTTCTCTAGTTTTCCTTTTTTACAATGACGACAACAATTCACAGAGTCTATTTTAACAAACGGACGCATAAAAGCGGCACTAAAGATCAATATAACGTTGAATGTCCCACATGGGTGAAGCAGTGAAGGGGAAGATGGTGCGACAATGAGAGAAGCAGAGGAGAACAAGCTGGAGTGAAGTTACATATTTCTAGTTGGAAATCGGATGGAGAGAGAATGAAGAGAAAAATGCATAAAAAAAGGATTTTTTTTAATTTTAAATGAGAAAATAAACCGACACTGAGATCACGGCAAGAGCGACTCTCATCCAAACATTCCTTTTTGCCTTACCTTGGCAGGGAAAAGTGGATGCATGACTTCCCTAGGACATCACAATGAAAAAAATCATGCATTCTGGAATGTATAGATCCT
The DNA here is from genome assembly GCA_960531455.1 of Urophora cardui. Taxonomy (NCBI): domain Eukaryota; kingdom Metazoa; phylum Arthropoda; class Insecta; order Diptera; family Tephritidae; genus Urophora; species Urophora cardui. Next base: position 67,894,813 of record OY482674.1, read on the forward strand.
ATGGCCTTTATATCCATTTATAGATGACCATACATTACCTTTTCCAACTGGGTCGTTCGACCGACCATAGCGCTCTCACTAATACAATCTCAATTTCAAATTTGCCTACCATTGGTGTAAATCAGAAATCCCCAAAACTCTAACTGCAGCAGTGTTAGTAACTGCAGCAGTATTAGTGAAAAACGACTACCCAGTTGGAAAGGTGGTCATGCATGACCTTGCGGACGCATGAAAAGATGTACGAAAAATTTACATTATAGTATGTATTCCAAAAAAAACTATGATTTCATCTAAACTCTATGTTGTGTGGCTGCCAACTTATAGGAAATCGGATACACTCTAGAATGCAACCCAAGGTTAGCGAACAGGTCAGTCATCGGCTCTCAGCTTTAACTTCCAACTTATAGGAAATCGGATACATTCCAGAATGCAACCCAAGGTAAGCGAAGAGGTCAGTCATCGGCTCTCATTTATACCTTCCAACTTATAGGAAATCGGATACATTCCAGAATGCAACCCAAGGTAAGCGAAGAGGTCAGTCATCGGCTCTCAGCTATACCTTCCAACTTATAGGAAATCGGATACATTCCAGAATGCAACCCTAGGTAAGCGAAGAGGTCAGTCATCGGCTCTCAGCTATAACATTGAATCTAGCAAGAAAAAAAAAAAAAAACACCAATTAGGAGAATCAGGTTTTCTCTAGTTTTGCTCTTTTACAATGACGACAACAATTCACAGAGTCTATTTTAACAAACGGACGCATAAAAGCGACACTAAAGATCAATATAATGTTGAATGTCCCACATGGGTGAAGCAGTGAAGGGGAAGATGGTGCGACAATGAGAGAAGCAGAGGAGAACAAGCTGGAGTGAAGTTACATATTTCTAGTTGGAAATCGGATGGAGAGAGAATGAAGAGAAAAATGCAAAAAAAAGTATTTTTTTTATTTTTAAGTGAGAAAATAAACCGACACTGAGATCACGGCAAGAGCGACTCTCATCCAAACATTCCTTTTTGCCTTACCTTGGCAGGGAAAAGAGGATGCATGACTTCCCTAGGACATCACAATGAAAAAAATCATGCATTCTGGAATGTATAGATCCTATGGCCTTTATATCCATTTATAGATGACCATACATTACCTTTTCCAACTGGGTAGTTGAGTGCCCAGCTACTACCGTCGCATCGTTCAGTACAGGATCCACCAATACAGGTCGGCTCTTCATATCAGCTCACTTCTTCTTTTTCTTCAACAGCTATCCAATTTCTCTGCTTCTGCATATTCTATACATACATTCGTGTTTACTATTGGTCAAATTCTTCGTTCTCTGAGTTTCTCCATCATTCGCTCGTGATCTGAATGTCAAATTATTTCGTTCTCCTTTCAGTTTTGACATTCAACTCACGGCATGTTTGTGTGTATGTATCATGGACCGACCTGGTAATTGGATCATGGTTCAGTAGCTTGCGGTAGAGTTGGGAAATTATCGATAGTAGCACCATCGATAGTTTTTGATAGTTAAAAAAAAAACTATTGATAGTTTTCGATAGTCTTAAAAAAATAAACTATCGATAGTACTATCGTATTTAAATGATTCCTGTAAAAAATTTTTTAACCGCCAACAAATTCATATTTTATACATATTACACGTATGTATGTACACACAAGACCACGGATGCCACTGTTGGTTGTTTCCCACCAAACTTGGTAGTTTTTTTTTTCTGATTTTGAGTTTTTTCAATAAATTTTGTTTTTTTGCAATAAATATGTGAAATTAAAATTTTTTTATTTTGGTTGTTTTTTTACAAGTACCAACCATTCACAAGGCATTCGTACGCCTATGCCCAAAATATTGGGAACGCGACATTTTGACTATGTAGTTTTAACCAAGGACTCAAAACTTACCAATAGCTGATATTCTCAATTCACAACTTGCAATAGTAATGTAGATGGAGATTTAAAAGTTGTAAAACTATCGATAGTATACATTACCATCGATAGTTTTGAAAAAACCATCGATGGTCTTCGATAGTCTAAAAAAAAAAACTATCGATAGTTTCCCAACTCTAGCTTGCGGGCAAGCAAAAAGACAACAACGTGCACGCATATATTTTTCGCTTTTATGCGCTGCTATACCACGTCGCACAATGAAAACGAAGTATGCGTGTACGTTCGTATGAAAACGAAGTATGCGCGTACGTTGTTATCTTTTTGCTTGCCCGCAAGCAACTGAATCGTCGCACGGTCGTAGATGGTCACCTAACTTTTGCGCTCTTACTACGACAAAACGAGAGAGTATAACAATCTGTGTGAGTTGCTGTGTAACCTAAATCAAACGCACGCCGTCAATTTACTGTCAAAAATTTCTCATGCCCACACAACTTGTATGGGAGTAACCGAAATTGAACGGCGTGCGTAAAAAGCAAATTCGACGCCCAATTTTTGTTTTGCGTGACAGTTGAAATTAAGCATTGTGGGTGATTGTTTGCAAAAAAAATTGACACTTGCTTTTGATATCGTGTCTGTTAGGTACATATTCCACAAAATAACAAGATTTTCTCTGATTTTCTGTATTTTTCTATTTCTTTATCTGAACACGCACGCAAGTCAATTTCGGTTCAACGCATATGAAAAATTTGCGTGCGTGCGTTAAATTGACGACTTGCGTTTGATTTAGGTTACACAGTTGAGCGTTGCACCTCAGTGCTATGAAACGAAGACCCCTGGTGTAAATGCTTTTTTGGAAATGGTTGCTGCAGATTAGAATGTTTTTAACAACGTCGTCAGGCATCAGACCGTACGCACGCATCCATTGTTTGCAAATTCTTTCGTCTTTTGGAAATCTATTTACATATCGAGCCGTATGCGCCGGAAAGATGTAAAGGCCAAATTCAAAAATGTTCAGGAGAAGGTTTTTTAAAAATTTTTTACTTTCATTTCGTTATTTCGATTTCTTTTTTTTTGTTTTGGCTTTTCGACAATTTTTAATCAACTTTAACCACCAAAAATATAAAACTATACTTTTCTAAAACGAAATTTAACGCTGATCCCGAATAGCATATCCATTTTTTTGTGGCAGACCCTGTTTCTGAGATATCGGTAAAAATGTAGAAAAAACCGTATATACAAGACATTGCATGACATACATACATAAGTGCATAAAAAATTGTATTAGCCACCGTAGCGATTTGGCATCTAATAAGAACTGGTAAAGAGAATCCCAACAAACATTTTTTGCCTTTGCACTTAAAAATTGGTCAAGTAGTTTGGTTACAATGGCAAAAAGAATGAAAAAATCTAAGTTTGTATAAGGAATTTCAGATCCGACTCCTATCTATCCCATAAAGAATTTTAATGTGAACATTTTGAGACTAATTTGCAATAATGGGATGTATCAGTATTTATATTTACCTACTTTTATTGAGAGTTCTTAACCAAGCATTTTCCGTTTCTTTATAAAACTTTATTAAGGAGTAACATTTAACATTATTTCTTTCCATTTATTATGAGTTTTGAAGTGCACATTGTCTCTCAAAACAGTGATCAATAGGATAAAGAATTAATTGAATAAAAAAATTAATGGATTTCGCTATTTTAAGGAGAGGATAAATAATGAGGGATGTAAGTACTTTTGTCTATTCTTTTGTAATTTTCTGGATTTGTCTCCCATCATATCCTTGTTCCAAGATCCTTGATATCGCCTTTCAAAAACTATTAAGTTCTGATGAAATCTCTCGCCATGTTCATCACTTTCAGCATCTACGTTTGCAGGGAAATTATCGGGTTCAAGAAATTAATTTTGGAGAAAATTTAGAAATACACAACCAGTTTGTTTAAAACTGCTCTAAAGAGTAACAAAAGGGACCCTAACTATCGTGAAATCGTTAGAACTTTATTCCAAAATTATGGAGCAATAAAGTGCAATATGCCGCTCAAGAAAACCATTTTGGTCATCGATATGTAATAAAATACAAAGTAGAAGTCTTCAAAGTGATAAAACCCTTAGTTAAATTCCAACAAAACCCCGTTAAATTTGTTTATTTGTCACTAGTCTTCAATAATTTGAAAATCAAAAAAGATGTAAAAGCCACTTCGTACTCACAAAAAAAGTAAACAAACTGAACTTATGTACTTACATCAAAATTGCTTTTCATAACGGTACATTTTTCAGACATAAAATTTCTGGAGAAGGTGTGGGTGATGACAAGTAAGCCATTTCTACAAAAAAGTGAAAATCGGAAATCATGGCCTTTACATCTTTCCGGCGCATACGGCTCGATATGTATATATATATTTATATAACCAATAATGCACTCAAAACGAAATACGTATGTAAAGCTATTTTATTTGTTTTATCCCTTTTATTATCACAAATATAGCACCGCTTCGACATTTTTTAATACGAGAATCAAATAATGAATATGTAAATTCCCTATAATTTTTTGTATGTGCCGTCACTGCGGTTTATTTTGAATTCATATGTCATTTTTCAAATTTGATTGCTCGGTTTTCTCTTTCTTTTTTTATATGTCTGTACTGTAATGTTGGCTGATGGAACTCGTAGGTATTACGAATATAGGAGTAATATATATATGTATGTACCTTTTATTTATTAAAACTAATATTAATATCAATGCCAAAATTAAATTAAATATTTCGCATTTAGCCTAAAATACAACATTAAATGTTACATTTATCCATACAAAATTCTCTACCGAAATGCAAATGCGACTTCAATTCTGCATTTTGAACGTAAATGCTAATCACAACCCTGCAATCTTCGAAAAAATTTGCCATTCGAATGGATTAATTAGTCAAAACAAAAAAAAAAAAAAGCCTCACGATCAGTGAGGGGGCCGATGGATTCATTGCCGTGAGCGTGTAGGCTATCTTGTTGTCTATTATATTTTTTGCCTGTTTTATTGCACGCTTTATTGCCATTTGGTATTCTTCCGTTGGGTCTTTCCTCATCCTTTGTCTGTTTTTGTTGCTATTACCGCCATTATATTAGCCGTATTCGATTGGGCAAGAGTTAGAGACTTGCGAAAAAAACAACCACTGGTATAAAAACAAGTGAGAATTAAATGACCGTTCGTTAAAGTAAAGGAATTGGAAAAAAGTTGTGTTTATTTGATGAAATTTCTTCAACTTTTTATCGATAGATGTCTCCCCTATCTTCGAACACCGTTCGTTAAAGTACGGACAAAGAACGTATGTTGTACAATATACGTTCTTTAGTACGGAATTCGAAAACATTTTCTAATGAACGGTATTGCGTTGAATTCGAAGATAGGGGAGACATCTATTGACAAAAATTTGAAACCATTTCACTTATACACAATAGAGAAAATTGGCATAATCAGTAAAGATCAGTTTAATGAGTAGCTGGCATACTCTCTAAAGCTGGGGTTATAGATACTTAACGTAGCATGGAACAAGTTGAGAAACGGGCCGCTTTATGCGCGCTCCGTAAAAATCTAAATGAATCAGACTTCTATGTTACGCTCAGTATGCTTAATCAAATGTACTCAAACCCCATTGAACAGAAATTTTGAGTGAGTTTGTTCATGCTACGTTAAGTACCTATAACTCCAGCTTTAAGGTCTCTTAAAGTCTCTAACATTTTGTATGGAAACTGTCAGCCAAGAGAACAGAATCGAGTATAAGCGAGCAGAGAAGTGCCCAATAAAACACTCCTATTATTATATTATTATTAGTACATATTTTATTCTCGCACTGAAAGTAAAAACAAACAAAAGTTGGTTAATAGTACAAATTTCACACTTGAAATGGAATGAATGTGAATTTTGTATAATATTACCATTATCATTGTTGATATATCCGACAGTGTTTGGTTATATTAACCATGATATTTGTTGATGTAACAGAATGTTAGTTGAAATCTTCAACCAATTTGTTGTTACTATTAAACAAAGTGTTGGTTACATGGTAGAAAAATAGAAGGTAAAATCTCTTATTGACGTAGGCAGCCATCTTAGCCATTTGACTTTTATTGAATTTCTGACATTTCATTGAAATCGTGCTACCAGAGTAAACTGCAGCAAATGTTTTTTGGGGCCGAAATCTGAAGTTTGTGAAAATACATTAATTAAAAAAAAAACAATTGCTTCGAAATAATTAATAAATAAACAAATTTACTTTCATACGCGTAATTTGTGAAAAAAGATTTAAAAAATGAGCTGCCTCTTCAGGGGATGCGAAAATACCGTGAACTTTTACAAAGGCTCAGTGGTGAATTTTTTTAGGTTTCCAGCAATTCCGTTTATAAGGAATCAATGGCTTCAAGCGTGCCAAATAGAGGAAGTTGATCTTCCAAAGAACCCGTTGATGTGCTCAGTACATTTCGGTGCCAGCGATATTAGTAGCACAAACAACAAAACATTATTATCAAAATGTCAGTGCCAAGTTATAATGCGAAAACAAATTATGGACGCAATAATTAAAATGTGTATAAATCTTAATAAAATATGTATATATTTTTTAGAGTGCAATTAGTGGGTATCAAAGAATTTGGACATAGAACGTGTGAGGAAAAGCATCAAAATTATTCGTTTGTAAATTGTTTATATCAGGTAGGCTTATACAAGCCAAACTGAACTTTTATAAATATTTTGGAACATCTAAATTCGGCAAAATGTAAACAAAAAATTTGTTCGGACATAACGATGACTCCAGCCTTACTTCTTTGTTAAACGCTCTGTCTGCTGTATTGCGTAAGGATTTGTATTAAATATTCGAGCCCAATACTTCCCACTTTTCACATCCCTTTTAATAATATATGACTTTCTTTGATAATTACTGAGCTTTCTTCAACTAAAACTAAAATTACCAAAATTTTCTTAAAAAATCTCCATTTTTATATTTGTCCAATATGGCAGCCTCACTCATAATAATAATAATAATAATAATAACCCACGCCCTCCAATCCCGCCCGACCGCACGAGAGGCGCACCCGCATGACGTACGGATATTTTTTATTTACATAAAACGCCGAGGTGTTGAGTGGCAGGAGTTTGTTAAGCGTCGAGATCTTAAACTGCTCAGCTACAGAGAAATAAAATCATCAGCTGAGTATAGTACATTTGAAGTTAGTCTTGAGAATTATAACAGAATAATCGCTACTATGTGTTAAGATAAGACAGTATTTTTTCCCTTATAATGAAAAGTGAGTCCGAAATATCTAAAAAGCTGGAATAGGAATTAAAGCTCTTACATAAACCCCGGAAAGGTTCATTTAATTCAAAGTTTGATTTACACTGCTTTAAGTAGATAGGGTTGAAGTGTCTTGTTGAACGAGAAGGAATGTTAAAGTTTATTTCAGCTAGCAAGAAAGGAGAAAGAATTAAGCCATTCAAGAGCTTAACGATAAATATTACCCCTAACATTTCTCGTCGACTTGCAAGAGTGGGAAGATTAATGAGTTTTAAACGGCTAGTATACGGTGGAAGATTGTAACCAGAATCCCAAGGCAAATTTCTTAAAGCAAAAAGCAAAAACTGTTTTTGGACTGACTCTAAGCGATCAGAGTGAATCTGATAGTATGGATTCCAAACTATGGAACCATATTCCAATATAGGTCTTACTAAAGTTGTAAAGAGTGTTTTAGTTATGTATGGGTCGCTGAATTCCTTTGACCAACGTTTTACAAACGCTAAGACACCTCTTGCCTTATTTGCTGTAGCATTAATATGAATGTTAAAACTAAGTTTGCAGTCCATTATTACACCTAAATCTACAAACTCATTTACTTGTTCGAGGCCTAAGCCATTTATTGCATAAGAAGCTGGCTGTACGGTTTTCCGGGAAAAGCGCATGAATTTACATTTATTGAGGTTAAGTGGCATTAAGTTAGTGTCACACCAAGAAACTAAGGAATTTAAATCTTCCTGAAGCAAAGTTCTATCATCAAATGAAGAGATTGATCTAAAAAGCTTTACGTCGTCCGCATACAATGAAATTTTTGAGTGTTTAATTGTAGTAGTTATATCGTTAATAAATAGCAAAAACAGAATCGGGCCAAGGTGACTGCCTTGAGGAACTCCTGAAGTAACATTAATAATAGACGAGTAAGCATTTTTGAAAATCACCCTTTGTGTCCTATTTAAAAGATATGAAAGCCGTATTCGATTGGGCAAGAGTTAGAGACTTGCGAAAAAAACAACCACTGGTATAAAAACAAGAGAAAATTAAACAACCGTTCGTTAAAGTAAAGGAATTGGAAAAAAGTTGTGTTTATTTGATGAAATTTCTTCAACTTTTTATCGATAGATGTCTCCCTTATCTTCGAACACCGTTCGTTAAAGTACGTACAAAGAACGTAAATTGTACAATATACGTTCTTTGGTACGGAATTGGAAAACATTTTCTAATGAACGGTATTGCGTTGAATTCGAAGATAGGGGAGACATCTATTGACAAAAATTTGAAACCATTTCACTTATTGACAATAGAAAAAATTGGCATAATCAGTAAAGATAATTGGCATAATCAGTAAAGATCAGTTTAATGAGTAGCTGGCATACTCTCTAAAGGTCTCTTAAAGTCTCTAACATTTTGTATGGAAACTGTCAGCCAAGAGAGCAGAAGCGAGTATAAGCGAGCAGAGAAATGCCCAATAAAACACTCCTGAAGATATCCATTGCAAAAGGCTGGGCTGAAAGCCAAGAAGATCAAGTTTAAGAATCAGCAAGGTGTGATTGACTTTATCAAATGCTTTGCTGAAGTCCGTGTATATAACATCAGTGGGCAAGTTTTGAGAAAATCCATTTGAAATACTAGTGGTAAACTCCAGTAGGTTTGTGACCGTTGATTTACCCTTACAGAACCCGTGTTGGGAATCACAGATTAATGAGGACGTTGAATGAGACAATCTATTGGTAACTATTGCTTCAAATAATTTAGGAATAGCCGAAATATTTGCTATACCTCGATAATTTTCTATGGAGGACCTACTCCCGCTTTTATGAAGGGGGATAATGAATGACTCTTTCCAGAGCATAGGGAAAATGCCTTGTTCTAAGGAACTATTGAATAATGCAGTTAGTGGTTTAAACAGGTTTATGGCACATTTTTTTAGAAAGCATGTTGGTATCTGGTCAGGACCATAACTAAATGACTCTTTTAATGATAATAAAGCTGATAACACGTCATCTGCAGATATATATGGTTTGTAAATTGATGTATTAGGAGATAATCGATATGGATAGTTACGAAATGGAAGTTCTTCTATGTTGGAATAATTATGTTTGAAAAATTGTGCAAAAAGATTGGAAATTTCTTGACTATCACTTGAAGTGTTGTCTTGATATCTCATAGCAGACGGAAACCCATTAACTTTTCTCTTGGAGTTTACGAAACTGTAAAACGATTTTGGATTACGAATAAAATTAGACTTAATTTTACGTATATAAGCTCTATAGCATTTTTTATTTAACACAAAGTATTGGCGTCTAAGCTCAGCATACTTTAAGTAGTCGGCATGCAAGCCCGATTTCTTGTATGATTTGAAAAATCGGGATTTCTTATTTTTTAAAGTTTTAAGCTCTTTTGTGAACCAAGGTTGTAATGGCTCACTGTACTCACGAACACGTTTAGGCACAAGTTTTTCAAATAGGCAATGAATAATTTTATTAAAAAGTAAAACGTTTTGCTCGACATCGTTATTGAATTTTGGCCATGTTAAACTAGCTAACTCATGATTAAGTTTTTTAAAGTTGGCCTTGGAAAAATTATAATATGTACTTGTGTTAGCTGAACTAGAAATGCAGCCATTAATATTGTTTACAATTTCGTATGTAATCTCTAGAGAAGGGTGGTATAAGTCCTCCGGTAGAACAAGAGGGTCACAGCGGTGAAGGACATACTTAGAGCTATCATCTACAAAAACTAAGTCTAAGATTTTCCCGAACGCATTCTGAAATATGTTCACCTGGTTGAGGGAAAGATCGGCAATCTTATCGAAAAAGGTATTCATGTCCGATCTCGATGAGTTCGGAATAATATTCTCCTCTGAAACGCTCCAAGAAATGCACGGAAGATTAAAATCGCCTAACACAAGCATAGAGTCAGAGGAGTTCATCAGCGCGTGTACATCTTTAAGCACAGATGCTAATTCCATATACACGCTTATATTGCAGGCTGGCGGGATATAGCAAGCAAATAAATAAACGTCAAAGCTGTGTGATCGATAATTATTTTGCTCCTTAATTTTGTGCTTTAATATTGTATAATAATTTACTTTAATTTAAAAGTTCTTTGCGAAAAAGTGATTAATTTAGTGCACTACAGAAGCAATAAAGTTAAACAGAGTTTGGTTAATTATTTATTGAATATTTTTAATTTAAAATTTCAAGTGTGATTGCCGAGTCATTTTGCATATTGTTGTTGCAGTTGTGTGGCTAATCTTTTTAACATAAATTGTTTTTGTGTTTTTTGCGTTCTTTATTTTGCACTTTTTCATTTACATTTTTATATTCTCTTTCTCTTGTCACAGCTGTTTGCGTCTGCTTTTTAAGCGTCTTGCTGTGCATCTCAAACTGCTCACTGTCATATACACTACACTACTTTCCAAACTGTCACTAACTTACTAACTTTACAGTCTTTCAAACTGTTCGCAGCTATTAACCCTTTCGGTTCTATCATTCGTTTTGACACTTATTTAATTTCTCTCTGATTGTTTACTTTTATTATCTGTAATAGAATTTTATACTCTAAATATGTCTTGCATTTATAAAAACTGTTCTGTTAAAAGTGAGTCCGAGCGTTTCGTGTCTTGTTGGCTGTGTGATGGGTTAGCTCATATAAAATGTGCAGGCATAACAGGCAGAATGCTGGATTTGATTAATGACAGAAAGGGCTTGCGTTGGTCATGCGTGAATTGTAGGTCGACCGAAGTAGATCTCTCTAAACTTTTCAGTCAAACGAGGAGTGGTTTCTCTGAGATTGGAAAAGAGCTACTTTCTTTGACTGAAAAATTCAAGCACTACGAAAATCTGTTTAATTCATTTAAATGCCTAGAACTCTCTTCTTCATCATCGGCATCTTTACCTTCTTTACTTGGTACGACGGGTGATTCCACTTCTGGACCACGTAATGTGCCAATGTTGAAAAATCTTCAGTTAAATCCTGTACAACCACAGGAGGAACTTATTGACTTAGCTTCACCGAATCCGCATACTGTGGGGTCTTGTTCTTCAAAGGACTCATCTTCTAATTCTAGGTCTTCTAATGTACCTCTCGAAAGTATTACGGTACAATCAACTATGCCCGAAACGACTGAACCAATTGTTAATAAGTTGGTTGTCGTTCCTCCGAAGAAATCAATATTCGTATCTAGGTTTGATAAAGACACAACCGCGGATGATCTAAAGGGCTATATTTCGTCCAAAATCTCTACTGGAAATATTTTTATCAAAAAATTCAACTTTTCATACACAAGAGACATTTCTTCTTTTAAAATTGATGTATCTCCTCAAGATTATCAAACTTTACTGAACAGTTCATTTTGGCCACCTGGTGCTTTTGTTCGCGAGTTTGAAAACAGGCCTAAAATACATGGTCACAATACGGCGAAAATTTCTCGTACTGCTTCAAAAAACTGAGTATAACCTTAAATTCCGCATTAAATATTTTCTATCAAAATGTCAGGGGCCTGAACACCAAATTAAGTGATTTTTATTTAAAAACGATTGACTGCGTCTATAATGTAATTTCTTTTACCGAAACATGGCTTAAGCCTCATGTTTTCGATTCTGAAATCTTTTGTAACCATTATCAGGTATATAGAAATGATCGCGTAAACAGAATCGGCGGTGGTGTCTTGTTTGCTGTAAAGTCCTCATTACATTCTGAGGTGGTCAGTACACCTAATATTGGTGGTGTGGAGTCGATTTGCATTCGAATTAAGCAAGGAAAGGATTGGATTTATTTATTTGCTTGCTATATCCCGCCAGCCTGCAATATAAGCGTGTATATGGAATTAGCATCTGTGCTTAAAGATGTACACGCGCTGATGAACTCCTCTGACTCTATGCTTGTGTTAGGCGATTTTAATCTTCCGTGCATTTCTTGGAGCGTTTCAGAGGAGAATATTATTCCGAACTCATCGAGATCGGACATGAATAGCTTTTTCGATCAGATTGCCGATCTCTCCCTCAACCAGGTGAACATATTTCAGAATGCGTTCGGGAAAATCTTAGACTTAGTTTTTGTAGATGATAGCTCTAAGTATGTCCTTCACCGCTGTGACCCTCTTGTTCTACCGGAGGACTTATACCACCCTTCTCTAGAGATTACATACGAAATTGTAAACAATATTAATGGCTGCATTTCTAGTTCAGCTAACACAAGTACATATTATAATTTTTCCAAGGCCAACTTTAAAAAACTTAATCATGAGTTAGCTAGTTTAACATGGCCAAAATTCAATAACGATGTCGAGCAAAACGTTTTACTTTTTAATAAAATTATTCATTGCCTATTTGAAAAACTTGTGCCTAAACGTGTTCGTGAGTACAGTGAGCCATTACAACCTTGGTTCACAAAAGAGCTTAAAACTTTAAAAAATAAGAAATCCCGATTTTTCAAATCATACAAGAAATCGGGCTTGCATGCCGACTACTTAAAGTATGCTGAGCTTAGACGCCAATACTTTGTGTTAAATAAAAAATGCTATAGAGCTTATATACGTAAAATTAAGTCTAATTTTATTCGTAATCCAAAATCGTTTTACAGTTTCGTAAACTCCAAGAGAAAAGTTAATGGGTTTCCGTCTGCTATGAGATATCAAGACAACACTTCAAGTGATAGTCAAGAAATTTCCAATCTTTTTGCACAATTTTTCAAACATAATTATTCCAACATAGAAGAACTTCCATTTCGTAACTATCCATATCGATTATCTCCTAATACATCAATTTACAAACCATATATATCTGCAGATGACGTGTTATCAGCTTTATTATCATTAAAAGAGTCATTTAGTTATGGTCCTGACCAGATACCAACATGCTTTCTAAAAAAATGTGCCATAAACCTGTTTAAACCACTAACTGCATTATTCAATAGTTCCTTAGAACAAGGCATTTTCCCTATGCTCTGGAAAGAGTCATTCATTATCCCCCTTCATAAAAGCGGGAGTAGGTCCTCCATAGAAAATTATCGAGGTATAGCAAATATTTCGGCTATTCCTAAATTATTTGAAGCAATAGTTACCAATAGATTGTCTCATTCAACGTCCTCATTAATCTGTGATTCCCAACACGGGTTCTGTAAGGGTAAATCAACGGTCACAAACCTACTGGAGTTTACCACTAGTATTTCAAATGGATTTTCTCAAAACTTGCCCACTGATGTTATATACACGGACTTCAGCAAAGCATTTGATAAAGTCAATCACACCTTGCTGATTCTTAAACTTGATCTTCTTGGCTTTCAGCCCAGCCTTTTGCAATGGATATCTTCATATCTTTTAAATAGGACACAAAGGGTGATTTTCAAAAATGCTTACTCGTCTATTATTAATGTTACTTCAGGAGTTCCTCAAGGCAGTCACCTTGGCCCGATTCTGTTTTTGCTATTTATTAACGATATAACTACTACAATTAAACACTCAAAAATTTCATTGTATGCGGACGACGTAAAGCTTTTTAGATCAATCTCTTCATTTGATGATAGAACTTTGCTTCAGGAAGATTTAAATTCCTTAGTTTCTTGGTGTGACACTAACTTAATGCCACTTAACCTCAATAAATGTAAATTCATGCGCTTTTCCCGGAAAACCGTACAGCCAGCTTCTTATGCAATAAATGGCTTAGGCCTCGAACAAGTAAATGAGTTTGTGGATTTAGGTGTAATAATGGACTGCAAACTTAGTTTTAACATTCATATTAATGCTACAGCAAATAAGGCAAGAGGTGTCTTAGCGTTTGTAAAACGTTGGTCAAAGGAATTCAGCGACCCATACATAACTAAAACACTCTTTACAACTTTAGTAAGACCTATATTGGAATATGGTTCCATAGTTTGGAATCCATACTATCAGATTCACTCTGATCGCTTAGAGTCAGTCCAAAAACAGTTTTTGCTTTTTGCTTTAAGAAATTTGCCTTGGGATTCTGGTTACAATCTTCCACCGTATACTAGCCGTTTAAAACTCCTTAATCTTCCGACTCTTGCAAGTCGACGAGAAATGTTAGGGGTAATATTTATCGTTAAGCTCTTGAATGGCTTAATTCTTTCTCCTTTCTTGCTAGCTGAAATAAACTTTAACATTCCTTCTCGTTCAACAAGACACTTCAACCCTATCTACTTAAAGCAGTGTAAATCAAACTTTGAATTAAATGAACCTTTCCGGGGTTTATGTAAGAGCTTTAATTCCTATTCCAGCTTTTTAGATATTTCGGACTCACTTTTCATTATAAGGGAAAAAATACTGTCTTATCTTAACACATAGTAGCGATTATTCTGTTATAATTCTCAAGACTAACTTCAATTGTACTATACTCAGCTGATGATTTTATTTCTCTGTAGCTGAGCAGTTTAAGATCTCGACGCTTAACAAACTCCTGCCACTCAACACCTCGGCATTTTATGTAAATAAAAAATATCCGTACGTCATGCGGGTGCGCCTCTCGTGCGGTCGGGCGGGATTGGAGGGCGTGGGTTATTATTATTATTAAAAAAAAAAATCCAATTCTTTCCTTGCTTTATTCGAATGCAAATCGACTCCACACCACCAATATTAGGTGTTCTGACCACCTCAGAATGTAATGAGGACTTTACAGCAAACAAGACACCACCGCCGATTCTGTTTACGCGATCATTTCTATACACCTGATAATGGTTACAAAAGATTTCAGAATCAAAAACATGGGGCTTAAGCCATGTTTCGGTAAAAGAAATTACATTATAGACGCAGTCAATCGTTTTTAAATAAAAATCACTTAATTTGGTGTTCAGGCCCCTGACATTTTGATAGAAAATATTTAATGCGGAATTTAAGGTTACACTCAGTTTTTTGAAGCAGTACGAGAAATTTTCGCCGTATTATGACCATGTATTTTAGGCCTGTTTTCAAACTCGCGAACAAAAGCACCAGGTGGCCAAAATGAACTGTTCAGTAAAGTTTGATAATCTTGAGGAGATACATCAATTTTAAAAGAAGAAATGTCTCTTGTGTATGAAAAGTTGAATTTTTTGATAAAAATATTTCCAGTAGAGATTTTGGACGAAATATAGCCCTTTAGATCATCCGCGGTTGTGTCTTTATCAAACCTAGATACGAATATTGATTTCTTCGGAGGAACGACAACCAACTTATTAACAATTGGTTCAGTCGTTTCGGGCATAGTTGATTGTACCGAAATACTTTCGAGAGGTGCATTAGAAGACCTAGAATTTGAAGATGAGTCCTTTGTAGAACAAGACTCCACAGAATGCGGATTCGGTGAAGCTAAGTCAATAAGTTCCTCCTGTGGTTGTACAGGATTTAACTGAAGATTTTTCAACACTGGCACATTACGTGGTGCAGCAGTGGTATCACCCGTCGTACCAAGTAAAGAAGGTAAAGATGCCGATGATGAAGAAGAGAGTTCTAGGCATTTAAATGAATTAAACAGATTTTCGTAGTGCTTGAATTTTTCAGTCAAAGAAAGTAGCTCCTTTCCAATCTCAGAGAAACCACTTCTCGTTTGGCTGAAAAGTTTAGAAAGATCTACTTCGGTCGACCTACAATTCACGCATGACCAACGCAAGCCCTTTCTGTCATTTATCAAATCCAGCATTCTGCCTGTTATGCCTGCACATTTTATATGAGCTAACCCATCACACAGCCAACAAGACACGAAACGCTCGGGCTCACTTTTAACAGAACAGTTTTTATATATGCAAGACATGTTTAGAGTATATAATGTTTACAAAAAATATACTTCAGAAAAATTAAATAGCCGTCAAAAAATTTGAAGTGAAGTTACCTTCTGAATTATTATACCATGGTTGGTTATATTAACCAACACATTGTTTATTTGCTCCCAAACAGATATTATTAAAATAAAATATATTTTTTTGTTAATTTTTTAATTTATTTATTTTAATTTTAATACAATTTGCATGCTTACATACAAATATTTTTATATACATATATAGATATAGAGATGTGGATAGACAGAGAGAGGAATAGAAATAGAATATTCGACCACGGGCAATACAAGTATACATACATAAATACGTACCAAATTCAGTTTGATGAATTAAAATGTCATCAAAAATGGGTTACCATTTGCTAACCAAAAACTCAGGTACGCATATCGAGTCTATTAGTTTGGGACTGAAACGTTGTAGGCATTTAATACAGAGCGTAATGATTTCTGTGAGACTGCGCATAAGTAAATATATGTTTAAATATAATTTAGTAACACTGCTCTACAGCCAAAAAATACTATAAACGCGACCATCCTATATATATGTAAAATCGGTCGCTGATTCCGAAAATCGGGTTCATTTCTAATTCTAATTCTTTAAGGCAGTGAGCTAAAATATAGTGTAGTAGCAGTGCGCGACTTGTCTGTATTTACTTGATCGCCTATAACTTTTACATTTTACCATGGATTTTCATCGTTGATAGCTTATCTTTTTCCCAATAGAATAGAGCTTCACGTAAAGGAGTAAACCCGAATGTGAAAACATTAGTTTTAAAGATATTGCCTGACAAAGTCAATTTTTTCTTCAAAAAATCGAAAAAGTTCACACTGTATCGTCAATATTTCAGAAACTATAAGCGCTAGAGAAAAATATTATAGGAGCCATGAAAAGGAAATTTAATTTTCTTTCGTATGGTGTTACCCCAAGGCAGTGGCGCACACAGAAAAATATTTTTTGGGGGGGTTTTCAATATCCAACGGAAAATTAAAAAAAAATACTTAAAACTCGTCCAGACAATTTTTACTTGAATTTATGTATGTTTGGGGAGTGGACCTACGTATGCATACATTAACAAATGCATCTTTTAAATCTCAATTCATTGCATTTTCTCTGTATTTAAACTAAAACTCACAAGTAAGGAAGCCTAAGTTCGAGTGGAATCGAACTTTAGATACTCAGCTGTATACTTTTATTGCTTGTTTGCGTTTGTTCGATTAGGGTGTATTTTATATGAATCGAGTGTCGCATAAAGTGGGCGCAGCCACGCCTATTTTCAAAATTTTTATCAATCATCCAACTAAGCATATATTTATTTATTTATTTATTTATTCAGTCTAAAAAGTCAAAGCTTCTTACAGACTAGTTGAAAATAACAAACAATTGGAGCTTAAATTTATATAGTGTATTATTAAAATTAAGAACGCTGCTATATCGATTCGCTAGACGTATGGTTCTAGATATTGGTTCATTCATAGCATAATTTGTTTTATGATTTACCTCGATAAATATTCTATTATGCCGAAGATCACGCGGTGGAATATAAGCGATAAATAAATCGCACAAATCAGAGCAATTAATATTATTATTAACAAGTAAGGAAGCCTAAGTTCGAGTGGAATCGAACATTAGATACTCAGCTGTATGCTTTCATTGTTTGTTTGCGTTTGATGGAAACACGGTGTAGGTACTTTATATAAATCGAGTGCTGCATAAAGTGGGCGTAGCCACGCCCATTTTCTAAATTTTTATCAGTCATCCAACTAAGCTTATGAATATTATTCTTTGTGCAAAATTTCATCCCTTTATGAGTTACAAAGATGTCACGTTACAAATTCCCAAAGGGTGTTCCAGAAATATCTTCGTTAAAAAGTAGGCGTGGTCATAAACCGATTTCAGTAAATTTTTGCGTGTCTATTAACACAAGTTATAAAAGTGTATAAACCAAGTTTCGTCATAATATCTCAATTATTTGTCGAGTTATGGGCTCCGAAATCTCGTTGATTCCTTTGTCTGAAAAGAGGCGGTGCCACGCCCATTTCCCGAAATTTTTCTATTTTTTGTTTCCGATCTATTGTAGAACTCATGCCACAAAATTTCAATGAATTACCTTTATATTTGACAAAGATATCGCTTAAAATGTTTTTATTAGGCCACTTTATAATACCCATATATAAAAGTGGGCGTGGTCGTCAACCGATTTCGCTAAAATTTTGAACATGTATTACTAAAAGTAGTGAAAGTGTATACACCAAGTTTCGTCATAATATATCGATTATTTGTCGAGTTATGGGCTCAGAAATCTCGTATATTCCTGCTTCTAAAAGGAGGCGGTGCCACGCCCATTTTCCAAAATTTTGGTATTTTTTGTTATATGTCCATAGTTGGACACCTTCCATAAAATTTCAATGATATATCTTTATATTTGACAGAGATATCGCTTAAAATGTTTTTATTAGGTCACTTTATAAGACCCATATATAAAAGTGGGCGTGGTCGTCAACCGATTTTGGCAATTTTTCGTCAAAACATTTGCCTAAGTAAGTATATCACGCCTACCAAAATTCATCGATATATCTTCAACGGTTTCTGAGTTATGACTCATAAAACTTTCAATGTTTGCCCCTTAATAAGTGGGCGTGGCACCGCCCATTTTCCAAAATTTCACCATATTTCTTCATAAGGGCCTGAGCTCAATACGTGTGTGAAATTTTATCACTCTAGCTCTATTAGTGACTGAGATACAAAATTTCCGATTTTTACTATATAGGGGAGGTGGGCGTGGTCATGGTCCGATTTCGCCCATTTTCAATACCATCCGTTCCTGTCTTGATACCAACTTACATTTCAAATTTCATCAAAATATCTCAATTTTTGCGCGAGTTATCGTGCGCACAGACGGACAGACGGACGGACATGGCTCAATCGATTTCTCTTTTCACCCTGATCATTTTGATATATATAAGTCTATATCTATCTCGATTATTTCATTCTGTTACAATCCACCGTTAGGAAATCAAAACTATAATACTCTGTGTACTAGTACAGCTGAGTATAATTACGTTATAAGCGAACATGATTGATGAGCAAGTTCTACGATCATGCAATGCCTGCAGACCAAGCAATTTACGTCTGCTAACATAAGATGGGAGGCTATCAGGCCAGTAGAGCATGCGTAAGTCAATTTTAGTAAATATTTTTTGCACCCTTCTATTTTATTAGAGTGAACCTCATAGGATGGACTCCATATTAATGAGCAATACTCAAGGCGGCTTCTTACCAAAGGATGAAAAGTGACTTCAAGGTCATAGGATCCTTAAAGTCCACAGAGTTACGTCTAATGAACCCAATCATTGCGAATGATTTAGAAACAATCCGGTCAATGTGGCTATTGAAAGAAAGTTTGGAGTCGTAAGTACGATTTAAAGAAGAGCCATTTAACTTATAGTTAAAAATGTTTGTATTTGTTCTTTTCGAATATGAAACGACGCAGCATTTGTTTACGTTCAACAATAAGTTATTACTGGTGCACCATCTGGCAAGGGAATCAAGATCAGATTGTAAGTTAGTGCAATCCAGACTATCACGCACTGTTAGAAACAGTTTAACGTCATCTGCGAACATTAGGCATTTAGCCAGTTTAAGTTGACAAGGCAAGTCATTGACAAATATAAGGAACAGCAACGGACCACAATGAGTCCCTTGTGGAATTCCTGACCATGCATCGATAGTCAGTGATGATTTTAAACTACCAATTGACACGAAAAGTTTCCTATTCGATAAAAAACTACAAAAAAATCTTAACAGTATTCCACTGATTCCGTATATTTCCAATTTGCGTAACAGAATACGATGATCAACCTTATCAAACGCCTTCGAGAAGTCAGTGTAGATGACATAGAGTTGCGCCTGAGTCTCAAAAGCGCTAACAATATGGGCTAAATTAGTGGAAGTAGACCTCCCAGGAAAAAAGCCGTGCTGACATTTAACTATGACTTCACTGACATGCTCAAACAGTTTGTGTTGAAGAATATAATCAAATAACTTTGAGATAGTACTTTGCTTAACTATAGGCCTGTAGTTGCAAATATTATTACGGTCACCAGACTTAAATATTGGGTTAATTTAGCAAGCCTTCCATGAATCCAAGAAAGTTCCACAATTCAAACAATCTTGAAAGAGGAGCGCCAATGGCTCTACAACTGAATCACAACAGATTTTGAAAAATATTGGGCAGAATCCTTCACTATCACATTTTGCACTTCTTGTCAATGCCGAAATAGACTCAATTACATCTTCGACCGTAACCTCAAATGTATAAATATTATTGTTAGTGCAAATTTGCAACCCTTGTAACGCGAGCTTTTAGTGGCAAGAATAGGATTAGCAACACCACCAATCAAAATGTTGCCCAACCGTGTATCTCAACATGTTGCACGGCCTTGTATGAGAGGGTGGTGAAAAATCAGTTCATTCGAACATAAATGACACGGGCAACGCAGGTTGCAGGCTACTTCCGTTTGAACGCGATCGAACAACCAAAAGAAAAGGATAGTGTATATGTTAAAGATTTCGTGAATGTAGGTGTGAATGTATAGGTGAAAATTAAAAGTTAATTCGTAAAAGGCCGAGACGGTTTAAATGTATGAGTGAAAGTACGTTTAAAGTTAACTCGCGAAAATCCGCGATACGAGAAATCGTATAACTGGAAAATTCAACATTTCCTTTTATGGTAATTTGAGAGTTGAAAGCCAGTTATCTGCCTGGCAACAGGAAGATATAAAAAGGGCCCGAAGTACGATCAGCGGATCAGAAAACAAAAATTTCTAAAGTGTTCGCTTCAAATCGCGTGTGAAAAAAAATTGAAATTTTTAAAGTGAAAAGTTAGTGTTTTTTTGTTGTGTGATTAAAGTGAAAAAAAGCGGAAATTTCCGGACACCAACAGCAAGGCGAAGGGAGCGGATACAACCACAGCGCGTCTATTGGAGGAGCTGGAGGTCGTCACAAAAGGACCTCCTCCAATTCCGAGTTTGGAGCAGAATCATTGCGTTGGCGCGGAAAACACGTAAGGCACACATACACAAAAACTTATACATATTGCAAATGGTGGTATCACGCACAAACATACGCATCAGATGTACATAAAACAAATATACCTAATTTATATGAGCACAACAACAAAAGGTGGCAAGTAAAGCAATACAGCAACAACTACAGGAAAACGAGGTAACATTTATAGACAGAAAGGTAGTTGGCCAAAATCTTGGGCATCTAGCTCCAGCAACATCTGGCACAGCTGATTAGTGGGTCGACGGCCGACACACTTAAATTATACATACATACATTTATATACAAGTAAATCTCACGGAGATACATACATACATATACTGGGAACAGTCGCAAGGGAGAGTAGACATACATTCATATAAGGGGATATTTGAGAAGCGGAGCAGAAGATTGGCGGCGATCCGCTCAACGCTAATCTCTACACCAGCGAGAAAACGTCGATGAGAACCAACATCAGTGGGAAAGGCGAGATTTTGATCGGCAGCGATTATATACCCGAATATATATATATATGTATATATACTTACCTATATACGTTAGTTTTTTGCATTGCTATTTTTCTCCGTTCCTTTTTTTTATTCCCTTTTCATTTAATTAATTCTTAGATTTTTTAGTTGGAGTTTAATATAATTTTTAGCTTCACATTTTTGCTGGCGTGAATCGCTCCTTATATCTTTTTTTTCTTTTTCGTTGCACATACACATACCTTTTCTTTGATCTTTCTTTTCGCCTTAGTTTCTTCACATACTCAATTTTTTTTATAGAAATTTTTTTTGTTTTTCAGTCATCGTTAATAATTTCCGATTTTTAACCTGTACCCATCTTCCATTAATTTCCACGACAACCATAGTTTTTTTCTATGGATGGATCTTCCTTTACGCGGTTTTACCATTTTTTTTTTTATTAGCATGCCGAAATTAAACCACAATAGTTTTCGGTGCATAATTCACTTTTAACTTCTTTGGTTTAATTTAATATGATTTCCCTTTTTTTGTTCTGGCTTTCCCACCTCAGCTGAAATTGACCCACTCGCTGCCCGCTAACACGAGTGAGTGAGCGCGCCAATACAAAAAAAAAAAAAGTAATAAGTCAAAATATGATTTAGGCACATGTATGTACATATGTATGTTTACCTAATATTCACTTCCACAGGTTCTCAACGCATCGGTACCGGGAGCGGGGGTAACCAAGGTGAGTAACATATTGCTATTTTGAGTACATACAATTCAGAGCGTAACATATGTATAAACTTACATTTATGCTTTTCATGTCTTTGCTCTGAAATACACATATACGTACTTACATACATACCTAAATTAAGACAGGTTTCATTATTTCGGCGGGTCATTCCATACTTATAGATTTAAAAATTCTTAATATTTTTGTTGTTAGTAAATTTCAACATTATTCATTTCTGAATGATTTTAGTGTATAGAACGAAATTTATTGAATACTATTTGAATTATTATTCGTTTCTATTCAGCTGTCTGCTACCAACCTTTCCTTTCCTTTTTTTTTTTTTTTTGAAATCCTTTAGTTATAACCTGCTACTAGAATATACATATATTTATACGTATGAACGACTAATAATGGAATCGAATGTGGATTAACTCCTTAGATTAAGTAATGAATGAATTGTAGCATATTTTTCTCTATAAATAAATATTTGTGTAAAAATGTCTTGTAAGAAATTCAGGTGAACTTTTCAATACATAGACATGGAGAACTAAATATTTATATCTTTGGTGTGGGTGTTATTCCTGGGCGGTAAAGGGGACATGGGAGTAACGACGGGGTGACGGACTGACAACGACTTTTCCGACAGCTCACTGACGTACATATGGCAGGATTGGGGGCGCTGTAAGAAAATACGGAGTCAACACAGCGCCCATGGTTTCACGTTTTATACGTTGAAGAGGGCGGGCAGACTCCACCTGACAGGACAGGCCTTCTTCCTTCCACTATCCCTTTCTTTCAGATACTCTGGTTATCCATATCCATCATTTTTACAGGCATGATTATAAATTTTGTTTATGTAGCTGTTAGTAGGAGAGTGCTGCTAACCCACCCCACCGACGAGCTAAGCCAGGGCTAGCTAGCATGCCTACCAGCCACTCACTCCTACAGGCAAACAGGCGGTTACATAACAATGGCGCCCAACGACATGCCAAACCTCAATTTCATTTTTTTGGTAACCCGATTATCTTTTTAATTTTTAAATTTTTATTTCTTCAATTAGTTTTCTTTACTTTTTTGCCTTTTTTTTGTTTTCTCCTTCTTCTAAGTTATTCTAAATTTTTCAGTCTTTGACAATTCTATCCGGACAGATATCATGATGACAGCGTCTCGATTGACCAGTCAGTTGCGACATGTGTCACCATGAAAAATACGGGGGGGGTGTACTGACTCACTCCACAGAGTTCCTTAACTGGGCTTCCGAGCTTAGTTAAGTGGTATCTGGGAGTTGAGGTAGTACATGGGGGTGAAGTTTTTTTTATTTTATTGCTTTTTTTTGTAATATTATTTGAGCTACCCAGGGGTTGTTCCAGCAGCAACTACTAGTGAGGTTCAAAAATGCTACAAGGGGGTGAGGGGTAAATTCATTTGTTTGAAAAAGGGGGGTGTGAAGTGTTGCAACCATGCATGAGTGTTAGCAACGTGCATAGCAGTGCACACTTCACAGAGTTTAAAATTGTTATTTTTTTACGAGACTGGACGGATGACAATTGGACGAAAAACTCCCATAATGACCTCGCCAGGACAACACCACCGACACACCGAAGAAACTATATACATATATATTCATTTATTAATACATTTCGAATTTTATTATACCACATATCTCATTTTAATTACCACGTATATACTATTTTTACATACTTACACATACATATATATTTATACACGTTTATTTCTTAAAATTTTTTTTGTAATAAAAATATTTAAAAAATTTTTTTTTATAAAAATTTTTTTTGAATTTGAAATATTGATTTTTGCTTACGGGGTGGTGTTAAGTATATAAGTATATACATAAAGACCAACATATACATATTGCGTTATTATTTTGTAATAAATTTTGTTTTTAAGTTATTTTGAATTTTTGATTTTTCTTAGTGAAAGTTTTTTTTAAGTTTGTAATTTTTTTAAACACCAATTCACTAAATTTTCTTTAAAATTACTACGATTTTAAAAGTTTAAATTTAGATTTTATTTGCATTTAATTTTTTTTGTTTGTATTTTATCACTCGCCGTGTGAGATATTTGAATTTTTACTTTTGAATTCTGATTTTCTTATTCCTTTTTTATTTCGGTTTAATAAATTGTACTTACATATATTGCGAATTGATTATTTTCATGTTTCCTATTTTACACTCTTTGATTTTTAGACCTTTTGATCTTACACTTTATTTTGGAATTTTTGAATTTTTAACTTTTTAATTATATTTTTTTTTCTTTCAAAATTAATAAATTTTTTTTACCAAACTTAAATTTCGATAGGATTATAATTTTTTTGCTTGAATTTTATTTTTTTTGTTTGAATTTGAATTTGAATTCTACGTTGATTTTTTTTAAACTTATTTTTTTTTTTTACACATATTTTTTTTTACTTTACCTTTTACAAATTTTTATTTATTTTTAGCAATTTTAAAATTTTTATTTGGATTTTTTTATAATTTCTTTGGTGAATTTTTAATTTATTTGCATTATTTTGAAAATTTTCTTAGATTAAATTTTGAATTTTTATATACAATTTTGGTTTTGCTTAAGCCGTACAAAAAAAAAAAAAAAAAAAATTTTTTTTTTGATAAATACACGAATTTTGTATTTGAAGTTTCTTGTGAATTTTGAAAATCTCTTTTGTTTAGTTACTACAATTATAAAGTTTCGGTTTTAGTTTTTGAATTTGATTTTTAAAATTAATTTTTTTTGAATTCTATATATAGTTTTTGTACTTTGATTTAATCAGAAATTTTTTAATTTTTCTTTTTAATTATTGATCTTTGTTGGAGTTATTTTGTTGGAATTTTTGGAAACATCTGTTTTGTTTGGCTTTCGTTTTTGGGTTTTTCGATATTTGTTTTAATTTCTGTTTGGTTGTTCTTTCTTGTTTGGTGCTTGTTCTGCACTGTGTTGCTTGAGGCGTTTCTGAGCGAATGTCTGACCAATCTTACCGTGAGGAAAGGATTGTTTGTCGACTGGGTTTGTTTCGCAGGGGCAGACCGTTTACACGCAGTGTTGCGCGTGCGCTCGAGAACCAAGCAGTTGGCTTAGGATTAGGACTAGCCGAAGACCGTACAGAAAGCGACGCCAGTGTGTCCCATCTGGAGCAGGAAGAAGCATTAGACCTTAGCCAGAACACAGTGAGCGTATATAAGAAAATTGACGAGATTTTTGAAATGTCTCAAAATTCAGAAGAGGTAGGTGCTGAGGGGGGCGCTGACCAAGAAGCAAGTGAGCGACGCAGCCAACCGGAAACTGGAGGTTCGGGTCGCCATGCTGCTACTTCTGGTCGTTGTAGCAATGACGCTGTTATGGAGCCCATTAGTCGCTTGATGGCCATGATCGCACAGCATGGCGATTTAATGCCGATGTATTCCAACCAGGCGATGGCAATGAAAGCCGATATGCAGAACCTCAGTGGAAGGATGGCTGAAGTGGAGTCAGCAGCAGCTCAGTCACTGGGCCACCGTTCCGCTCATGCATCTACGCCTGAGAGTAGGGAGAGTAGAGATAGGGAATATCGTAGGGACGCAGATAACACGGTAGTGCTCGATGCCCCTAATTGGAAAAGGATAAACTTAGAAAAATGGCATATCAAGTTTGATGGTACTGAAAAGGACATGACAGTAGAGAGCTTTTGTTTTTAGAATGGAGAAAATGAGAGAACAACACCAGATATCGTATCGTCAGCTCTTTTCAGATTTCCGCTGCCTCGTAACGGGTTCTGCTCTGGAGTGGTACTGGCAGGTGCTCGAAGATCACTCAGAGGATCCGAACTTCGGATACTTCGAGTTGAAAGTGGAACTGCTAGAACACTTCAGAAGTACAGAATCCGATTACGAGGTTATTAGGCAAATTATGGAAAGAAAACAGTTGCCCCAAGAAGGATTTGACGAATTTTACAGCGATGTGCATAATTTGACTTTCAGACTTAGGAAGAAAATACCGGAAAAGGAACTTGTAGGAATTCTAAAAAGAAATTTGATAAAAGAAAATAAGACTAGAGCCAAAGCAGTTGGTGAATTGAACTATGCCGAAGGTGCTTGTGCATATGAAGTAGGTTATCAGCAGCCAGTAGAAGCCTTAAATATCCCAAGCAGAAAGCCTTTTAAAAATAATAACAATAGTAGCCAACTTCCTGATTTTCGAGGCAATGCAAATCATCTCAGCGTATCGCCGTCTGCACCTGTGAGCAATTCCGGCCAGACCATCAGTGCTTTCTGTCCCTCACCCTTTCATTTAATGTTGTGTTTTACGTGTGGGATGCCGGTTGATCACTTCACACGACATCCGGCTGAAGCGAAGAAAGAGGGTAGTTGCAAGTCCAATTTTCACGACATGCTTTGTTTTTCTTGCGGAAAGGATAACTCCTTTTGTGTGTATAGATCTCAGCAGGAAAACAGGAAACTGGCGGAGATGACCGGGGTCCTCAGCCAGGAGAAAAACCCGGGCTACCACCAGTAAAGATTTTAAGAAGGGAAGAAAAGAATGAAGATAGGCAGAGAGAATTAAGTGATGAAAAACAGAAAGTACCCATTAGTTTACATGAAAGGAAGTTAAAATATGAAGTGGCAAGAAGAAGAATATTTTGCGAAGAAATATTGGAAAAGAAAAGAGTGAGAAATTTTAAGAAGATAGAAAAAATGCGGGAGAAAAGGAAAGTATATAAGAGAATCCATAACAAAATAGTCGCTACAATTATTACGATCAGAGGGGATAATAGGTGTTTCGCACAAACGAATATAGGAGGAAAAGAAGTGTTTGCCTTATTAGATTCAGGCGCAGGTGCTTGCTGCCTTGGAAAAAATGCAGAGCAATTTTTGGAAGGAAAGGAAAATAGAATAATTCCAGTAGTAAACCACAATATTAGAACCGCTAACGGCGCAGAAACCGCGGTTAAGGGCGTTATAACGTTGCCAGTATTGTGGGACGGCATGAAGAAGGATTTAGAGTTCTTAATAGTCCCAGGACTACAGCAGGAGGTATATCTAGGGATTGACTTCTGGAGGACTTTTGAATTAAGTGTGGTTGGTAAGAGAATTACTCCTAGCCAATCCCAAGCCACCGTTGCAGAGCTCGTACCCAGTGAGGGTGACCTTTCGTTTGATGCAGTACAACATACCTTGACCCCCGATCAAACCGTGGCTTTAGAGAGAGTGAAGGCACAGTATCCGTCTTTTGCTGTCTTAGGTTTAGGTAAAACAGATTTAGAACAACATGTTATTGAGGTAGTAGATGAAAATCTCCCGGTGAAACAGAGACATTACCCCATATCGCCCGCAATACAGAAGTTAGTTTACGCCGAATTAGATAGAATGTTGAGTATGGGAGTAATTGAAGAGTCCAACAGTAGCTGGAACTCGCCTGTTTCACTGGTGATTAAGGGGACCAAAAATCGTTTATGCCTTGATGCACGTAAAGTAAACGAAAGAACCATCAGAGACGCATATCCGTTGCCTAACATTGATGGTATTCTTAGTCGGTTGCAGAACACGAGATATATATCAGCCATTGACTTAAAAGATGCGTTTTGGCAAATCCCCTTAGAGATGAAATCTAGAGAAAAGACAGCATTTACCGTGCCAGGTAGACCTCTCTACCAATTCACTGTGATGCCTTTTGGTTTGTGCAACGCAGCACAGCGTATGTGTCGTTTAATGGACAAGGTTATACCCGCTTCTTTACGTGAATGTGTGTTTGTGTATTTAGATGATTTGTTAGTATGTTCAGAAGATTTTTCGTCTCATATATGTTTGTTGGAAAAGGTCGCTCGGTGTTTACGCGATGCTAAGCTAACGATAAATGTAGAAAAGAGCAAGTTTTGTTTTAAAGAGGTTCGATATTTAGGATATGTAGTGGGTGATGGTTGCATTCGGACGGATGCAAATAAGATAGCAGCTGTGAGGGACTTTCCAGAACCGAAAACGCCGAAACAATTACGACGGTTCCTGGGCATGTCAGGCTGGTACCGACGTTTTATCCAAGACTACGCAACTATTGCAGCTCCACTGCACGACTGCCTCACGAAAGACAAAATAAAGAAATTTGCCATGACAGACGATGCACGAAAATCTTTCGAGAAATTAAAGCAAAGTTTAATATCAGCGCCAGTGCTTACGCACCCTGATTTTAATAAGCACTTTTATATTCAATGCGATGCATCTACGGACGGAGTGGGCGGGGTATTATTTCAATTAGACGATGACAATAATGAAAGACCTATTGCTTACATGTCAGCGAAACTGAATAAAGCACAACGAAACTACAGCATCACGGAGCTCGAATGTTATGCGGCTGTATTAAGTGTCAAGAGGTTTAGGCCATATGTTGAAGGTCTGCCATTCACAATCATCACCGATCATGCCAGCCTTAAGTGGCTCATGAATCAAAAAGATTTAGCCGGTAGATTGGCAAGATGGAGTCTCAAATTACAAGGGTTTGACTTCAACATCGAGCACCGCAAAGGAGCACAAAACATTGTACCGGATGCACTATCCAGAATGAATATGGAAGAAATAACTCCCAGTGATAGAGTTATTGATGTTTGTTTACAATCTCCGTTTTTCAACTCTGACGAGTATGTTGAGCTAATAAAGACTGTGACGGAAAATGACGATAAACTACCGGACTTGTGCGTATCGGACGGCTACGTATATAAACGGACGCAATTTGACCGGGGGAACGAGCTTCAAGCGGACCAAGCCTGGAAGCTTTGGGTTCCGTCAGAATTGCGGCAAGGTTTGGTAGAGTCTTCTCACAGCTCGCTTTC
This sequence comes from Urophora cardui, assembly GCA_960531455.1. NCBI lineage: Eukaryota > Metazoa > Arthropoda > Insecta > Diptera > Tephritidae > Urophora > Urophora cardui. The sequence goes on from OY482674.1 coordinate 67,923,807, forward strand.
AGCAGGGCATGGTGGCATCCATAAGACCTTAGCAAAAATACGCGAGAAATATTATTGGCCAGGCATGGTTTCAGATGTCTGTGCTCATTTGAAAAATTGTGAAGTTTGCACAGCAAACAAGACTCAAAATGTTTTTAAAAAGCCATTAATGGGAAAACAGCACATAACGGAACGACCTTTCCAACGTTTGTTTATAGATTTTATGGGTCCGTATCCTCGTACGTGTGATGGTAATGTCTATGTATTTGTTTGTCTTGACCATTTCTCTAAATTCGTGTTCCTTAAACCTATGAGGAAAGCTACTTCAGCAGATGTTGTCAAATACTTAGAAAGAGAAGTTTTCCACATATTCGGAGTTCCCGAATACGTACATTCAGACAATGGAAAACAGTTCGTTTCTGAAACTTTTAAAAATTTCTTAGAAAAGTATGGCACGACACACATAAAAACAGCATTCTACTCGCCTCAAGGGAATGCAGCTGAGAGGGTGAATCGTTCAGTGCTACAAATAATTAGATCCTTTATAAAAGACAACCAGAAAAACTGGGATAAATATGTGTGACGCGGCATTCGCACTTCGTAGTGCAACGCACGCTGCTATAGACATGTCACCATACTATGCCACCTTCGGTATGCCTATGATACAGCATGCTGCATCATATGAGCTATACCGAAGGCTTGGCTCGCTAAAAGATGCAGATTACGAGGTTGATACGCAAAATGATAGATTGCAACTTATACGTGATAAGATTAAAAAAGAGCTGAAGTTAGCCCACGAAAAAAGTAAAAAGGTTTATGACACGAGAAGTAGAGATATAAAGTTTCAAATCGGACAAGTGGTATACCGCCGAAATTTTTCTCAGAGTTCAAAAATTGATAATTTTAATGCCAAATTAGCACCTAAACAAGTAAAGTGCATAGTCTTGAAGGCAATAGGCAATTCGATGTATGAGCTAGGCGATGTTAATGGAAAGAAAATCGGGGTATACCACGCTAAAGATATTTTTGCTAAATAAGAGTTGTTCCTTATTTTATGTCTTTTTGTTGTGATTGGTTTAGTTTTTTTGTTAGATATACGTATAGCTTTAATTTCTAGCAAGTAGTTATTTATTGGACTTGACGATATTTTATAAACTGACTATTATATATTTATTCATACTCCTTTACAACTTGACTATTTGATTATTATATCGTTTTATTTCTTTAGGTACCTGATTTTTGTTACATTTAATTATTAATATATGTATTTGTTATTTTTATTTATTTATTGTTTTTGTTTACTTAGTCATTTATTTACTTATTTATTTATTTATTTATATTTAATCATCTAGTCATTTTTTTTATATATTTTTTTTACATATATTTTACTGTGATATTTTTTTATTATTATTTTTATAGCTGTGATATTTTTTATAAGTTATTTATCTATATGGACGTATGTATATATAATTAGTAGATTTTTCCTTTAGGTTATTTCTCCCAGTGATTATAGGGCAGGATAAGATAAATTATTAGTAAATGTTTATCTGTGTTATAATTAGTAGGAATATATGTTAAATGTTATATGTAAATAGTGACTGTATCCCGGCATTTGGTCGTGGGTCGAGGCCACACATTGGGCGGAAATAATTAATACAAAAGCTGCGTTTGAGTTTTTTTTTTACGCACACACTCCATCGTGCAGGCACAATCGGTGGTTGCGAGCCTGTAACGCGAGCTTTTAGTGGCAAGAATAGGATTAGCAACACCACCAATCAAAATGTTGCCCAACCGTGTATCTCAACATGTTGCACGGCCTTGTATGAGAGGGTGGTGAAAAATCAGTTCATTCGAACATAAATGACACGGGCAACGCAGGTTGCAGGCTACTTCCGTTCGAACGCGATCGAACAACCAAAAGAAAAGGATAGTGTATATGTTAAAGATTTCGTGAATGTAGGTGTGAATGTATAGGTGAAAATTAAAAGTTAATTCGTAAAAGGCCGAGACGGTTTAAATGTATGAGTGAAAGTACGTTTAAAGTTAACTCGCGAAAATCCGCGATACGAGAAATCGTATAACTGGAAAATTCAACATTTCCTTTTATGGTAATTTGAGAGTTGAAAGCCAGTTATCTGCCTGGCAACAGGAAGATATAAAAAGGGCCCGAAGTACGATCAGCGGATCAGAAAACAAAAATTTCTAAAGTGTTCGCTTCAAATCGCGTGTGAAAAAAAAAAAATAATTGAAATTTTTAAAGTGAAAAGTTAGTGTTTTTTTGTTGTGTGATTAAAGTGAAAAAAAGCGGAAATTTCCGGACACCAACAGCAAGGCGAAGGGAGCGGATACAACCACAGCGCGTCTATTGGAGGAGCTGGAGGTCGCCACAAAAGGACCTCCTCCAATTCCGAGTTTGGAGCAGAATCATTGCGTTGGCGCGGAAAACACGTAAGGCACTCATACACAAAAACTTATACATATTGCAAATGGTGGTATCACGCACAAACATACGCATCAGATGTACATAAAACAAATATACCTAATTTATATGAGCACAACAACAAAAGGTGGCAAGTAAAGCAATACAGCAACAACTACAGGAAAACGAGGTAACATTTATAGACAGAAAGGTAGTTGGCCAAAATCTTGGGCATCTAGCTCCAGCAACATCTGGCACAGCTGATTAGTGGGTCGACGGCCGACACACTTAAATTATACATACATACATTTATATACAAGTAAATCTCACGGAGATACATACATACATATACTGGGAACAGTCGCAAGGGAGAGTAGACATACATTCATATAAGGGGATATTTGAGAAGCGGAGCAGAAGATTGGCGGCGATCCGCTCAACGCTAATCTCTACACCAGCGAGAAAACGTCGATGAGAACCAACATCAGTGGGAAAGGCGAGATTTTGATCGGCAGCGATTATATACCCGAATATATATATATATATGTATATATACTTACCTATATAAGTTAGTTTTTTGCATTGCTATTTTTCTCCGTTCCTTTTTTTTATTCCCTTTTCATTTAATTAATTCTTAGATTTTTTAGTTGGAGTTTAATATAATTTTTAGCTTCACATTTTTGCTGGCGTGAATCGCTCCTTATATCTTTTTTTTCTTTTTCGTTGCACATACACATACCTTTTCTTTGATCTTTCTTTTCGCCTTAGTTTCTTCACATACTCAATTTTTTTATAGACATTTTTTTTGTTTTTCAGTCATCGTTAATAATTTCCGATTTTTAACCTGTACCCATCTTCCATTAATTTCCACGACAACCATAGTTTTTTTCTATGGATGGATCTTCCTTTACGCGGTTTTACCATTTTTTTTTTTATTAGCATGCCGAAATTAAACCACAATAGTTTTCGGTGCATAATTCACTTTTAACTTCTTTGGTTTAATTTAATATGATTTCCCTTTTTTTGTTCTGGCTTTCCCACCTCAGCTGAAATTGACCCACTCGCTGCCCGCTAACACGAGTGAGTGAGCGCGCCAATACAAAAAAAAAAAGTAATAAGTCAAAATATGATTTAGGCACATGTATGTACATATGTATGTTTACCTAATATTCACTTCCACAGGTTCTCAACGCATCGGTACCGGGAGCGGGGGTAACCAAGGTGAGTAACATATTGCTATTTTGAGTACATACAATTCAGAGCGTAACATATGTATAAACTTACATTTATGCTTTTCATGTCTTTGCTCTGAAATACACATATACGTACTTACATACATACCTAAATTAAGACAGGTTTCATTATTTCGGCGGGTCATTCCATACTTATAGATTTAAAAATTCTTAATATTTTTGTTGTTAGTAAATTTCAACATTATTCATTTCTGAAAGATTTTAGTGTATAGAACGAAATTTATTGAATACTATTTGAATTATTATTCGTTTCTATTCAGCTGTCTGCTACCAACCTTTTCTTTCCTTTTTTTTTTTTTTTGAAATCCTTTAGTTATAACCTGCTACTAGAATATACATATATTTATACGTATGAACGACTAATAATGGAATCGAATGTGGATTAACTCCTTAGATTAAGTAATGAATGAATTGTAGCATATTTTTCTCTATAAATAAATATTTGTGTAAAAATGTCTTGTAAGAAATTCAGGTGAACTTTTCAATACATAGACATGGAGAACTAAATATTTATATCTTTGGTGTGGGTGTTGATCCTGGGCGGTAAAGGGGACATGGGAGTAACGACGGGGTGACGGACTGACAACGACTTTTCCGACAGCTCACTGACGTACATATGGCAGGATTGGGGGCGCTGTAAGAAAATACGGAGTCAACACAGCGCCCATGGTTTCACGTTTTATACGTTGAAGAGGGCGGGCAGACTCCACCTGACAGGACAGGCCTTCTTCCTTCCACTATCCCTTTCTTTCAGATACTCTGGTTATCCATATCCATCATTTTTACAGGCATGATTATAAATTTTGTTTATGTAGCTGTTAGTAGGAGAGTGCTGCTAACCCACCCCACCGACGAGCTAAGCCAGGGCTAGCTAGCATGCCTACCAGCCACTCACTCCTACAGGCAAACAGGCGGTTACATAACACCCTTTATGACTTCTAATTACAAAGATGTCACGTTACAAATTCCCAACGGGGTTTCCAGAAATATCTTTGTTCAAAAGTAGGCGTGGTCATAAACCGATTTCGCTAAATTTTTGAGCAGGTATTACCACAAGTTATTAAAGTGTACAAACTGATTTTCGTCATAACATCTCAATTATTTGTAGATATGGGTTCCGAAATCTCGTAGATTCCTTTGTCTGAAAAGAGGCGGTGCCACGCCCATTTTTCTACTTTTTGTTTTATGTCTATAGTTGGACTCATGACACAAAATTTCAATGACATATCTTTATATTTGACAAAGATATCGCTTAAAATGTTTTTATTAGGCTCCTTAATAGTTCCCATATATAAATTTGGGCGTGGTCGTTAACCGATTTTGGCAATTTTTCGCCCAAAAATTTTCCTAAGTAAGTAAATTATGCCCATTTCAATACCAACCGTCCTAGTCTCGATACCAACTTGCATTCCAAATTTCATCAAAATATCTCAATTTTTGCGCGAGTTAGAGTGTTTACAGACGGACGGACGGACGGACGGACGGACATGGCTCAATCGATTTCTCTTTTCACCCTGATCATTTCGATATATATAAGTCTATATCTCGATTATTTCTTTCTGTTACAATCCACCGTTATGTGATTAAAACTATAATACTCTGTGTGCTAGTACCGCTGAGTATAACAAACCTCAGCTAATATCCACAGCATACTTTTAGGGAAATGTCTCCACACTGCTTGTTTATAAACATAATCAGTAGTTGTTGACAAACATTGGCAATGTACATGCACAAATATTTATAGATTTTACAACATGTATTTACACAAATATTTGTGCATGTACCATCTTTTATAAAATTATTTTTTGTATGGTGTTGTCAAATTTTGGGGGGGGGTTGGTTTAACCCCAACAACAACATTTTTCATTTTGTGATCCAGTGTAATTAATACAAATTCACGAATCCACTTACTTATTGAAAGCGGTAACAACTTCATTGGTAAAACCAAGACGCTCAATATCAGCTAATATATCCAATTGCAAGTTACGTCCGATTATCAAGCAGTTAAGATTTTTCGGTTGATGGAACATGGAGATACAATGACCCATGAGACCTTGTACAGAACGCTACAAACGACATTTTAAAATTACTATAAAAAGTTTAAAAAAATCGTAGGTATAACTACGGTGACCATAAATTTGTATTAAAAAAACAAAACATTTTTTTTTTATTAATAGAAACTAGGGCTCGAGATACCCGGGTATCGAGCAATTCGATCTGCTCTTCTTTGTTTGAAGCCCGTTTGTTGTCCAAATTCCCGTACAAACATTCGAGCATTCGAGCTTACAAACAAAATAATGTGTATCGGAAAAACAAAAATAAAAAAACTACATGTAAAATAAAATAAAAAAAATAATAATAAACAAAAGAAAAAAGCAAACTTCAAAATACCCGAATTGTTCAAATGCCGATACAAACATACGGGTAATAAACAAACAAACGACTGTTCGAGCATTTGAACAACAATTGTTCGGGCTACTCGAAAATGTTCAAAAAAAAAATCGAGAGCTCTAATAGGAACAAAAAATATTCACAAACATGAATCACATTTCACTGGCTTTGATTTCAATCAAGTATTAGGTACATCAGTGATGCCAATATTCTTGGACCAAAATTCCCTACGGCATGCCAAAGAAATCCCTACTTTTCCCTACGCTAACAAAAATTTTCCCTACAAATTTCCCTACGCCGTATTTTCTCTATATTAAAATAAACACATACAAAATTGATGCAAAATAAAGTTTTTGTTCAAAAAGCCACGTATGAATACACATAAATTTTTATGTTTATTTGTGTTTATATAATATAAATATATATATTTATAACTATATAAATGAAATTTAGTTTTTCTTAATAACATTGTACATCTTTCATAAAAAATTATAATTGTAACTTTTTTTATTATAAATGAACATTTTTAGATAAAGAATGTATACATGTATTTATGTAGATATTTTCATATAAAACTTATATGGTGCACATTTCCCATTGAAAATTGTCATATACACCTCTATAGTGTTTCATATTTTTGATATCGCATTCGTTAAATTTAAAAGAAAAGCAATTTTTATTATTCGCTTGTAGAAAAGACCGAATTATGCATATTGAACTGAGGCTATCGTGGCTGAATTTATTCCTTTTTTTGTGCATATATCAGTTATAATTTAAAATATTCGTTCTGCGTCTGCATTAGCGGGAGGCAATACTAAACCATATTTAGCTCATTTTGATAAATTGGGAAACATTAGTTTGTCGTTAAAATTTAGAAGGTTTTAAATTTTAAGCCAAAATTTTTCAACATCTATATTTTCAAGAACTTTCTTTTCATGTTCAAGGAAATGATATTCAATAGAACTCCATTTAACCAGCAAGTCATTATTATTAAATTTAAATTTCTCACAAATTAAATTCGCAATAACACTCCTGTCGAACTCAGTATGTACCCCCAGAGATGTTAAGTAATGCAGTACTTTGTGACTGCGCAGTCTTTTGATTGGGCTCAAAATGACTGCTATTCATTTTTTGTCAGTCATGACTGGGAATTAAAAAAAGAAGCCTTCATTCAGACTGGTAAATTTTAACTGTGCAGTCACCTGGCTGCAATCCACCCCGTTACTGCAATCATTTGATTGCAATCATGAAATGATTGCAGCTACAGTCTTTTGCCATTCTTCTCATAGGGGTTACTAGGTTTTTAAAGTTTCGATCCCTAAGTTTGATACACTAATCTCTTTGGAATGAGAGGAGGGTTCCTACTTTATAATTGTATTAACCCTACGTGCGCCATTGGGGTCACTTCCACCCAGTGCTGGGTTTATACCACCTAATAGGCCATTTACATATACGAGATTATCTACTTTTTTCGAGGTTGACACAAAATCTTCGATTGAAATTCGAGGTTTGCCGTACAAAAATCCGCTACCAAAAATTCGCGATTTAAAATGAATCTCGAGATTATCACGATAGTTTTCTCAATGCAACCCTGTGTTCTTCGTGTTATCGATATTTTTTTGGCGAATTTGGGAGAAACGTCAAAATGAAAAGTAAACAAAATGTACGCCAGTAAGCATGGCCCAACAAGAATCGTATCGCAATAGTAAGTCGCTCTTCTTCTTTCTTTTTTTAACACGCTTTTATTAGCTTCACCTGTATGTATGTATGTATGCATGTATGTATGTATGTATGTATGTATGTAACTTCATCCCATCCTAAAAGTTGCAACATTTAACTAAATTATTATATCTTTCAAACATTCACTTTTTTGTGTTCTCTCTATTATTTCTATTCTCCTCCTGATTCGAAACATGACATCAACAGCCCAACGGCATCATATAGTAGGACATTCAACATTACAGTATTTTATGCTTCATTGCGGCTTTTATGTTACCTTTCTTAAAAATAGCCTCTATGAATTTCAATTCACTCCCGTATACAAGCCAATAAGTAACAAGCTTTCAGGGTACGGAAAAACTCACTCACGAACGCTCAAAAATACATTCTTCTCAAATCACAAACAAATGTTCAAAGAGAAACGTATAACCACTCAAATAGCTAGCGAACTAACGCACAACAGCCAGCGACCGCTCATAGCGTTGGCGATAAACTCAATGCATAAATTCACTCAAAAATAAAGCTTGAAGCTTCTGTTTTGGGTTTGTTGTATTTGCAATGAAATCAACCGCATGTACAATGTACATACATACATACGTATGCAGAGCAAGAACTGGTTTTGTGTTTTGTGTAACAAGCTTTGTTTTGTCGTTGTTGTGTTTGCAATAAAAACAATCGCATGTACATACATATGTATGCAAAGCAAGAACTGGTTTTGTTTGTAATTCATTTAATAGTAAGTGCTGAATCAACGAAAAGGAACCCTAATTACATTTTTATACAATGTTTTGTAAACGTGAGGTGAAAAAAATTTCTCTAAAAAAAAAAATAAAAAATAAAAATAAATAAAAAAAAAAAAAAATGCGCCACTCGGGACTCGAACCTGAGCTCCTTGGTCCGTAGGCAGCATACCTCACCATTACGCTACAAACGTATTCGGAGCTTTATTGTCTAAATTCGAATTTATTCAATCAGGTTTCTTTTTTTTTTGTTCTTTTCAAATGCTTCACCTCAACTTCTCTTCACTTTCTGATTGTAAAATATAACAAAACGTTTGGGAAATTTTGTATTTCCAAACTAGTTTGGAAAACCTTGAATAAAAGTGTTTGGAAAATATTGCATAATAAGCTAGTTTACTTCACTGCATATTGGGATTTTTGGTAGAAGTTATAAATACATATGTATGTAGATCTATTTCGGAGAACACCACATCCCATCAGACTTCTTTTTACTTTTATTCTTGCGTCCGCATAAAACATCCTTTAATGAAAAATTTCACTAAAAAGTCAAAAATAAATAATAGCTTAAAAAACTAAAAAACACGCTTGAATCTTAAAAATCGTACTAAAAATTGAGAAATAATTTAATTAGAAACAAAATGATGAACGAAAATATAAGTATTTAAGGAAAAGCGTGGGGGTGCTCAATAATATTTGAACATGAAAATATTCGATTCGTACAACTAGTACAAAAATATACCTAGTTGCGAAATTAAAGAGTACGATATATGAAATCTCAAAAAAGTCAAAATAAAATTATTAGTAAAAAAACACCGATTTTAAATATTTTTTGACATACTGAGCACCCCACGCTTTTCCTTAAATACTTATATTTTCGTTCATCATTTTGTTTCTAATTAAATTATTTCTCAATTTTTAGTACGATTTTTAAGATTAAAGCGTGTTTTTTAGTTTTTTAAGCTATTATTTATTTAGGTTATGAAATGGTCGTCTTTTTTTAATTATACTTTCTTTAGCGTGTTAATCGTGCAAAAGCTTGTGTGTTTGCTAGCGTTTTTCAAGTTAAATAAAAACAAAATATCTGCTTTTTACATTCGTGAAAACAGCCATCGAACGGTAGTTGCCTATTCTCTTTTGACTGCTACGACCATATTATTATTGGGTCATGCAGGTAAGCAAAATTGACAGTTGACAATCCCTCTCCCAGCAAATCTGGATTTCATGTTATATGTAAACGGGTAGATTGGCGAATCGAGATTTACTGATAATCTCGTTATATGTAAACATGGTATTAATGTACCTTTTTTTGCCGGCATGTTAAACGCGGTCGAAGAACATTAATCTTTTGCAAAAGAAGTATTTTGATCGCTTCAGTAGAACTGGGAATAAAACACATTTAACATTCAGAGGAATATAAGTTTCTCGCTTCCTGACTGTATAAAAAGGGGTCAAAATAACAATTTCTTAGGGGTGCTAGATGGTTAAAATGTTCTAGAAAATTATTCGGCATAGAATTTCAGTAGGAGTCTCTTCAGAAAAAGACTATAAAATTAAGCTAAAAACCACAGGAAGCGAAAAACGCATATTCCTCGGACGTTAAATGTGTTTTATTTGCGGTTCTACTGAATCGATCGAAATCCCTCTTTTGAAAAAAATGAATGCTTATTGACGACGTTTAACATACAGGCAAAAAAAGTTACATTAAGGTGGTATAAATTAAGTACTGGGTGGAAGTGGCCCCAATGGCGCACGTAGGGTTAATACAACCATAAAGTAGGAACCCTCTATAAAACCGGATATGAAAAATTGAATATTGAAATAGCGGCTTGAAAAAAAAAAGTTTCCGGAATGTTTTCAAAAAAGAGATCATTTTGGGGGCGTACGTCGAATTTTTTTCTCGATACGCTCTAGTGTACATATCACTAGCTTAGAGTGCAAATTGTGTAAGTCCCTTTTTTCAAAATTTGTAGGAGAGATAAAAAACAAAAAATAAAAAATTTCGAGATGAAAAAAATTTTCTGCTCATGAAAATATTTTGGACTTACACAATTTTCTTCGCTTTTTGGGCTTACACAATTTGCGTATCACTGAATAACAACGAGTAGAAATATGACAAGAGTCAAAGACTTGTTTAGCGCGGTGCGTATTTGATTTTTCTAGCGTTCTACATAAATATACACTTTTTCATAAAAATGGACTTACACAGTTTGCACTCCAAGCTAGCGATATGTATTTAAAAGATTTTATAAACTGACCATTTTAGGTATATGCTAAAGAAATACTATTACAGCTAAAATACATAGAGAGCATATTTTTGGTATTAGTTTCCTAAATGACTGCTTAAAAAATAACGCCAGTCACCAATGAATGAAAAAAATGAATGGTCAGTCATACTTGCCAAAAATACTGAGGACTTCAAATTTTAAATCATCAGTCATAAAAAGGACTGAAAGGCTGCATTCAAGACTTCAAGAAAAAGAATGGGACTTCAAGGGCTGAAAGTCACGATGATTGCAATACTTCACATCATTGGTGCCTTATCGTAATTCTGTAGCTGTATCGTTAACTTACAGACCAATTGGATTTTGGTTAGCAACCCTAAATACGTAAACAGCTGACACTTGTGGAAGCAGATATAGGAAGGTAGGCGCATAGCTAATACATACGCATTACAGTTAATACAGAGGAACCTAAAAATACCAAAGCATACAAGCAGCAATAGCTTATCACCAATTGTTTCAATGCGTGCATTAAATGCACTCAAGTCTACAGTGAACCTAAACAAATATGAAAGATTAATGCATTGGTCTGTTATCACTGATTAGGATTCACTTTCACTCATAAAATACATGATTTGTAGTGTACATAAAATGCCTTGATATTCAATGTGTACAATTAAGATAAGAAATAGGCACACACTCACACATGTATAACTAGTTAAGCAATTAGTATTAGAAAATGTATATAAGGAGATATTTTGAAAATAAAGAATCAGAATAGAAAGAAAATTCTCACAGTACAGTAATTTGTACAACGCATCTCTGACCACCACAACAAAAAATCGAAGCGAAATTTGGTGCTAAGATCGGATTCAGAGATAAAGCAAAAAATTTTAGGAGCGGAGCAGGAGGGAAAATAAACTTTTGCTCCGAGGCCCTCTAAGCAGGTCGAAGAATATATTTCCAGATCAGAACAAAGTACAATTTTGAACTATCGCATACAGGCACAAAGAAACATTTTGTTTGTAGTTATTAAAAAATTTTAGCTTAGAAAAAATTGACGAACGAAAATTTTTGACTTCAAAAATTCCCTACATTTAGCTAATTTTTGAAAATCTGTCCTTTTTTCCCTACACTGCAAATTTAAGGACGAATTTCCCTACATGTAGCCTCTTTTCCCTACACTTGGCATCACTGAGGTACATAACCAATTAATAAATATATCAAACTAGCTGACCCGACAAACTTCGTTCTGCCCAAAATAGATTTTTTTATTAATTTCATTTCAAAAATTATTATTACACCGGTATTATTTTTAATAGAAAATTAACGATTTTTCACTACTTCATTGTGTATAAAACTTCAAAAATATATAATTTTAGTATTCAGTTTAAGGCTGCACGATACACAACATTTTTAGTTTTCTGTTCCGGATATTTATTTTCATTGAGTATTGGCTATTTTCACTAAGTAAGTAAGAGGATTGATATAGTATACCTCCATAATGGGTTTCAGGCCCCTCCTCCAACCCTTTTAGATATATTCAGCCTCAAAAGTTTAGTACGTATGGGAGGTGCAATGCCCCATTTTTCGATAAATCTTTTTTTTTGGGTGAACATGGTATTGATATCGTATACCTGCATAGTGATAACTATGTACATGCCATGAACGCTTTTAAGGATATTTAGCCTTAAAAATTAAGAACGCATGGGAGGTGCCACGCCCCCTTTTCCCAAAACTACTGTTTTTTCATAAGCACGCTATTGATATCTCCTGATAAATTTTTAGGTCCCAACCTTAAACGCTTTTATAGATATTCAGCTTGAAAAATTAAGTTTTTATGGGAGGTGCCACGCCCCATTTTCCGATAACCTACACTTTTATGCGCAACAATTGTTTCGATATCATATAGCTCTGTACCAATTTCCAGGTCCCTGACTTAAATCCTTTTAAAGATATTCAGCTTAAAAAATTAAGTGTTGTTGGGAAGTGCCACGCCCCCTTTTCGTATAAACCCTATTATTTTGCGTTAATATGGAATTGTTATCGTTTATCTCCACACCAATTTCCAAGCCCCTAGCGTAAACAATTTTAGAGATATTCAGCATGAAAAATTAAGTTTGTATGGTAGGTGCCACGCCCCTTTTTCCGATAACCCCCACTTTTATACGTGGGTATGGTTTTGATATCATTTAGCTGTATACCAATTTTCAGCTCCCTACCCTGAACTGTTTTAGAGATAATCAGCTTTAAAAATTAAGGTTGTATGGGAGGTGCCACGCCCCCTTTTCTGATAACCCCCACTTTTCTGAGTGAGAAGGGGTTTGATATCACCTACCTCTATACCAATTTTCAGCTCCCTACCTTGAACTGTTTTACAGATAACACTGCTCTACAGCCAAAAAATACTCTGAACGCGACCATCCTATCTATATGTAAAATCGGTCGCTGATTCCGAAAATCGGGTTCATTTTTAATTCTATGGGAAGGTTTTTGAGATATCGGTAATTTACCGTTATTTGGCCAATGGCTCCACTTAACCCTGAATGTATCTTTAACGCAGTGAGCTATCTTCCTTGAAGTAACACCAAACGAAAGAAAATTAAATTTCCTTTTCATGGCTCCTATAACATTTTTCTCTAACTCTTATAGTTTCTGAAATATTGACGATTAAATTTGAATTTTTTAGATTTTTTACGATTTTTTGAAGAAAAAATTGACTTTGTCAGGCAATATCTTTAAAGCCAATGTTTTCACCTTCAGTTTTACTCCTTTGTGTGACCAATACCTACACATCTGCAGTAGCAGCACGTTGGCAGTGCAGTAGATACAAGCCCATTTACGGATATAACATGCATAGAATATACCCGTGCAGAGGCATTGCGCGACGTGCCTGTATTTACTTGATCGCCTATAACTTTTCCATTTTACCATGGATTTTCTTCGTTGATAGCTTATCTTTTTCCCAATAGAATGGAGTTTCACGTAAAACCGAAGGTGAAGAGATTGGTTTTAAAGATATTGCCTGACAAAGTCAATTTTTTCTTCAAAAAATCGTAAAAAATCGAAAAAATTCAAATTTACTCGTCAATATTTCAGAAACTATAAGAGTTAGAGAAAAATGTTATAGGAGCCATGAAAAGGAAATTTTATTTTCTGGTGTTACCTCACGGAGGATAGCTCACTGCGTTAAAGAGACATTCAGGATTAAGTGGAGCCATTGGCCAAATAACGGTAAATTGCCGATATCTCAAAAACCTTCCCATAGAATTAAAAATGAACCCGATTTTCGGTATCAGCGACCGATTTTACATATATATAGGGTAGTCACGTCCAAAGTACAGACAACAAATTTCATTTTGTGATCCAGTGTAATCAGATTTAAAAATTAAGGTTGTATGGAAGGTGCCACGCCCCCCTAACATTTTTTTATTTTTTCTTCGACTAAACCTTCGCGGGGTAACAACAAACAAACCCCCCTAAGGAAGTATTTGATTTGGTTCAGCCGTTTTCAAGTTTTAGCGTTACAATTAAATACCAAATCATTTTTATATATATAGATTACTGATCATTTTCTGAGGCATAAATTTATTTAAGTACGTTTTCCTCATTTTGTAAGTAGTTCTTAAATTCTAAGCAATTAAAATGATAGTTACATCTAGTTATTGAAATGGATTTCACAGTCTCAATTTGAATTTTTTATTTTTCATCAGTCCATATATTGTTTAAAATTGAAAATATCCTTTCAGTGGGGGCATTTGAACCCGGTAAACATATATTGAATTCTACTATTTTTAAAATATTTTTAAAAGGTATAGCATTTTTGTTAAAATGTTGAAATATTTCAACCCATTTCATATCGACTAGATTTCCCCCTTTCACCCATTCCTTTAGTTTGTTTGGAGTCATATAATTCTTAATACATGTCAACTCATCCAATAATTCGCTGTCATTAATTTTAGTCTGGGTTCTCTTTTCCGAAATATAAATCAAATTTCTTTTAACATCATGCCAAGATGGAACTGTACGCAAAAGTAACCATTCCATCACTTCGACCTCTTTATACACATGGTCCCACTGATTTAAATAATCAGCGCAATTAATGTAAAAAAGTTTTGCAAGATTTTTTATTTTACTTAAATCTACAGATTTTTTCCAACTCTGAAACTATTTTCTTCATCATTAGCGGTAAAAAAAAGTTCATCTCTTCGTTCTGCAATTTTTAATTTAAGGTCTTTTATTAGTAAAGCAACTTCTACCATACAAATATTTTGCGATTCAATTTGCGTAATGTCAAATAACAAAGTTACAATAAAAAAAAACTATTTCGCGGGATCAGAAAAAAAAATAAAATTTTCTCTTTAATCCTCTCAATAT
This sequence comes from Urophora cardui, assembly GCA_960531455.1. Taxonomy (NCBI): domain Eukaryota; kingdom Metazoa; phylum Arthropoda; class Insecta; order Diptera; family Tephritidae; genus Urophora; species Urophora cardui. Next base: position 67,938,904 of record OY482674.1, read on the forward strand.
AGGCTTGAAATATAGGGTCGGACTTTTACAACTTTATATATACTGAATTGCTTAAAAAAATTAGTTAAATAATAGCTACATTAAATATTCGTCGTGACGTAACTTCTTTGTTTATTAATTTAGTAAAACCGTTTTAAGGCAACATTGTCATGAATTTTGAAGCACTTTCATCTGGCAAAACAAAGAACATGGACATAAAAATAAAACGACTTCAGAGCTCAAAAGGACATTAGAAGGAAGTGTAGAGCTTCAAAATACGAAACTATGGACGTATCAATTTTAAAAATCGGATAATAAATAACAAAGTTACAAGAAAAAAAAAGAATTTCGGCGGTATTTCGCGGGAAACAATTTTTTTTGTATCCATTAACCCTCTCAACATAAGCTTCAAATTTAGGGGCGGACTTTTACAACTTTTTTTCGACCCTATCTAGTGAACATGCTTCCGAACCAGCTGATTAAAAGTGATTGCTAAGCAAGGCCGTATTTAGGGGGGGAGGGGTTTGGGTGTTTGAACCCCCCACGAAATTCTGGTAGATAAATTTTACTTCTATCATATTCAAAGCTATATGTTGAAAACACTAGTTTAAAAATAATTCATTTGAGGAAATACCAAGAATTTCAGGTATAGGGAAGGGCTGGCATGGACCTGCTGAGGTCAAAACCATTTTTTTATGGTTAGGGTTTTGAGATGACGTAATTTTGGGTTTTTTTGGTTACAACTTCAATAAAAAATTCTTTTCGCTGAAGTTACAAATACCCGCAAACCGTATCTACTCCGTTCGAAAGATAATTAAAGTACGCTTCTAACGACATACCACTTATAAATTAAATTATGTTACATACATTTTCTAAAATTTTAGCATATTTCCTTATAACTGAATAAAATCATTGCATGGTTGAAAATTCATTACTCGGTTTTATTAGTGTCTGGATTATAACATTTTTTGTGCGTTGTTATAGTCCGATTTCACCTATTTTCAGTACTAACTTTTGAAAGTCAAAATTTTATTGATTTTTTGCGATTATTGAAAAAATTTTGTTTTTATTGGGGTTTTTATAAGAAGTTGTAAAAATCAGGAAAGTTTTATGCTTTTTAAAATTATTCTGTTTTATTGCAAACATTTTAAGCGTAATATTAAAAAGATTCGATGAATACTTTATTTTTGGCGATTTTTTTCCAAGTGAAACAAAAAGGATGTTTTATGGTCGAAAAACTCGGCTACTCTGAAAAAAAAAACGTTGTAAATACAAAGACTTTTGCAGTTAAATGAACAACTTTCCGCAGTTGAAATGTGCCCAAAACGCTCCGTTGTTGTTTCAAAGATGCGAGCGTTTTTGATTCAAATACTTTTCGTATTTAAGTTAACAACGGAAACTGTTGAATGAAATACTTTTACATTTAAGTTAACAGTTTTTGCTTTTGAATTCACAGCAAAGCACTGTTGATTCAAATACTTTTCGTATTTAAGCTAACAACTTTTGCTTTTGAATTAACCGCAAAAGTTTTTGGTCGAAAAACGGGCACCATTGAAGCAAATACTTACGCATTTAAGTTAACCTCAAGAAAATTGTAAAAATAGTATTTTTTAATATAATAGATATTATTTTATTTTATTTTTTTATACATATAATATATGTACATATGTTTAGGTACTTATCGAGCCCTGACCGCCATAAAGTGTATCCACCAAAATTATCGATTTTAGCGTTTTTAATCAACTCCCACAATTTCATAGACTTAAGGCCGGTTTCACCACCTCCATTTAAGCACTTAACCAGAGATTTTTTGCCCGGTGAACCAATTTATTTGACAGCTCGCCATACAATTTACGTCAAACTAACCAGCGATTAAATTAACCGCAGATTGTGAAACCGGCCATAAATAAATTTCAAGGCTGATTACCAACTGTATGAAAAGAAAATAAAAACAAGTAAGGAAGCCTAAGTTCGAGTGGAATCGAACATTAGATACTCAGCTGTATGCTTTCATTGTTTGTTTGCGTTTGATGGAAACACGGTGTAGGTACTTTATATAAAGCAAGTGCTGCATAAAGTGGGCGTAGCCGCGCCCATTTTCAAAATTTTTATCAGTCATCCAACTAAGCATATGAATATTATTCTTTGTGCAAAATTTCATTCCTTTAACACAAGTTGTAAAAGTGTACAAACCAAGTTTCGTTATATCTCAATTATTTGTCGAGTTAAAGGCTAAGAAATCTCGTATATTCCTCTGTCTAAAAAGAGGCGGTGCCACGCCCATTTTCAGAAATTTGTCTATTTTTTCTTTCCGGTCTATTGTGGAACTCTTGCCACAAAATTTCAATGAATTATCTTTATATTTGACAAAGATATCGCTTAAAATGTTTTTATTACGCCACTTTATAATACCCATTTTTCGCTAAAATTTTCAACATGTATTACCACAAGTAATAAAAGTGTACACACCAAGTTTCGTCATTATATATCAATTATTTGTCGAGTTATGGGCTCAGAAATCTCGTATATTCCAGCTTCTAAAAAGAGGCGGTGCCACGCCCATTTTCCAAAATTTTTGTGTTTTACGTTGTATGTCCACAGGTGGACTCCTGGCATAAAATTTCAATGATATATCTTTATATTTGACAGAGATATCGCTTAAAATGTTTTTATTAGGTCACTTTATAATACCCATATATAAAAGTGGGCGTGGCCGTCAACCGATTTTGAAAATTTTTCGTCCAAATATTTGCCTAAGTAAGTATATCACTTGTACCAAATTTCATCGATATATCTTCAACAGTTTCTGAGTTATGACTCATAAAGCTTTCAATGTTTGCTCCTTAATAAGTGGGCGTGGCACCGCCCATTTTGCAAAATTCCATCAAATTTCTTCTTAGGGGCCTGAGCTCAACACGTGGGTAAAATTTCATCACTCTAGCTATATTAGTGGCTGAGATACCAAATTTCAGATTTTTTCTATATAGGAAAAGTGGGCGTGGTCATGGTCCGATTTCGCCCATTTTCAATACCAACCGTCCCAGTGTCGATGCCAACGTGCGTTTAAATTTCATCAAAATATCTCAATTTTTGCGCGAGTTAGAGTGTTTACAGACGGACGGACGGACAGACGGACGGACATGGCTCAATCGATTTCTCTTTTCACCCTGATCATTTTGATATATATAAGTCTATATCTATCTCGATTATTTCATTCTGTTACAATCCACCGTTATGTGATTAAAACTATAATACTCTGTGTACTAGTACAGCTGAGTATAAAAAAAACCTGTAAAATTTAATTTTTGTTGGATACACTTTTTGGCGGTTAGGGCTCGATATGTAGTAATATTAATACTAAGGCCCGCCGTCACCAAACGAACTTTAGTCATTCATCCATTCACCATTTCCAAACGCATCAGTACATCTGCAGACAACTCTCACGATATCAAAAAAGCTTTATCAATAGACATTAGTTTTTGTTTAATTTATTTTTTTTATTTATGTATGTATGTATATTACTTTCTTTATTTTATTTTCAAATTGAAACGAATTGAACGAATTTGAAAAATTTTGTTTATTTTATTTTTTGAGTTTTTCTTTCAAATCCTTCTTTCTTTTTACTTAAAAAATGTTTAACAGCAAGCAAGTTTTTGAATCAAAAACGCTCGTCTTTGAATTAACTACGGAAATTTGTTGAATCAAAAACTTTGCCGTTAAAACAAATACTTTTGCTGTTGAATCAAATACGGAGATTCAACAGCGGAAAATTGTTGATTTAACTACGGGTATTTTTTTCAGAGTAGGTGATCCAACTATATGAAAACCACTTCACAGATCAAAGGATATTAGTGTATGAGGTGGGTTTTGTCGAAGGCTGGGGTAATGCTCAGCCTGTCCAAAGTCGAGTAGAAGTCCCACAAACTCCCACTGAATAAGGAACACAGTATCTATGTGTTAAATTCGAACACACACACACACACCGCTTGCGATATGGATGGGCTAACAGCTTTCCGTCACAAGAGAGAGAGAGAGTAGCTAGCAGCGGTCGGATTAATCGGGAGAGTAGCTAGCAGCGGTTGGATGAATCGGGAGAGTAGCTAGCAGCGGTCGGATTAATCGGGAGAGTAACTAGCAGCGGTCGATTGAATCGGGAGAGTAGCTAGCAGCGGTCGGATTAATCGGGAGAGTAACTAGCAGCGGTCGAATGAATCGGGAGAGTAGCTAGCAGCGATCAGATGGTAGAGAGAGACAGAGCAGCCAGCAGCGGTCGTACGACGGAGAGGTGCAGTCGGCGTCCTGAAGTGCGGTCGGTATTATTACCTCTCTTTGTCAGCAGCTCGGTTGATTCGGAAACCTGCGGAGACTGTGATTAGTTATCTGACTCCTCCGCTCTCCTAACCTGAAGGCATCAGGAGAGCGGAGTTGTGCCAGCTGAGACTCCGTGGATCGACCCGTGAGCAGGGGGAAAGCGCAACTTACCGTCTCCCAATGCTCACGCTTCGTTTCACGGACGGAGCCTTGGCCGAGCGGGGGAGTGTCAGAAGAGCAGCGGCCCGCCCTCACTCAACTGGTACGCCGGCGAGATGATCCCGCCTGCGTCTCAGCTAAGCGAAGGATGACCGATGCCAATGACGGAATCTCCTCGCCTTAGCCAATCCAAAAAAGCCTGGCTCTTCTGCATCCATGATTTGTGGTCATGGAAGCGGCGCAGCCCAACGCCAAGCCAGGGCTAAGTGGTGGAGGGGTTGAAGTGTCAGAAGAGCAGCGGCCCGCCCTCACTCATCTGGTACGCCCGCGAGATGATCCCGCATGCGTCTCAGCTAAGCGAAGGATGACCGACACTACTGACGGCCTCCTCCACCCAGGCTAGCTAGCCAGAACCAATGTCTTTGCAGACATGTGTTCCCGCCGGCTTACCTGTGGAGACTGACTTGAGTTTGCCAATTACGGCGCTTTTATATGTCCGCTGCGTTGGGCTGTCTGAGAATTGACGTATTTCTTGCATGCGTAACAATTGTAGTGCGAACGAACAAGTGAAACACTGCCGGTGGTTGATGCTAACCAGCATAGTTGTTGGTATGTATGTATGTCTATTATTAGCACGAGTGTTATTGTTGTTGTGCTGGTCATCGGCTGGCATGCAAGTGTTATTGCTGTTGTTTGTGTTTGCTTGCGAATGTTATTGCTGTTGTACTGGCATGCAGGTATACTTAGTGGTAGTGTATAGCGGGGGGAGTAATATTATTGTAATGTAACATTACAGTCCCCCTCCACTTCGGGTGACAGAAAGCTGCGGTTGGTAAAAGAAAGAAGTTTCACCAGGCATGGCCTAGGATACAGTGGTGTGTGTATGTCATTCGTCTTTATTATCAATTTTTTTTTTTTTTTTTTTTTTTTTTTTTGTTTTGTTTATACAGAGTTTAAATATTAATATTTCATTTGGATATACATATACAATCTAAATTCGCTGTAACATGTCATTTGTATTTCATGTATTTCATGTTGGTTAGACGTATACAAATTGTTTTTGTGTTGGAACATTTTGGGCGGCTCTCAACTATGCCGTTTTCGTGCCGCTCCATGTTCCTTTTTATTGAAAATTATATATAAGTAATAATTTTTTATAATTTTTTTTTTTTTATATAAATATAAATAAATGGTACTAATTCGTGCGTACTAATATAAATAAATTCATGCTGTGTCTCTAAGTGTTTGTGTGGTCCCTCAGTCCTCAAAGTTGATTATTCTTTGTACGCCGCGTATCGTTACCCATGCCTGTTTTTCTGTGAGTGGCTTGACTCGGATTTTTACTCCGTCCATTGCGAAGGTCCATCTCTTTGTGCGTGGTATTTTTGGGCGCTTTAACTTCAATTTTGCAAATATAGCTTCGGCCCCTTCGGTTGCATTGCTGTGGCATGCCTTTGCCCCTTCTCTTTCTAATGGTTCCAGTTGTGCGGTTGGTGGTGCTTGTATACCGCATAAGGTTTCTTGTGCGGTCGGTGTTGATTGCCTCTCGATTACGGCGAATATGCCATTTTGTGCTGACGGTGGGGCCGTTCCCATCTCCAGGCTTGCCCCTTCTTCAGTAGCTGGTTCAATGGGGCGGCGATGGTGGAGAAGTCGGCAACGAAGCGGCGATACCACGAGGCGAGACCAAGGACGATGTGGCCCAAGTAATGCAGTTGCAGCTGTACGAAGCTGCACTTTTCGAAGTTAACTTGCATCCTATTCCTCTGGAGTCTTTCGAAAACTTCCTGCAAGTAAGCCATGTGTTCCTCGAATGTGTCACCTAGGACGATGATGTCATCCAGGTAGGCAAACACTTTGGGCTGTAGTTCTGGTCCCAGTATTGTATCAAGAGCTCTTTGAAAGGTGGCTGGAGCGGAGTGTAGGCCGAATGGCATGACCTTCCATTGGAACAATCCTCTTCCTGGAACTGTGAACGCGGTAAATGGACGAGAGTTCCTAGCAAGTGGTATTTGGCAATAGCCATTTTTAAGATCGATGGTGGAGATGAACTTGGCTTCCTTTAGTTGATCGAGGATCGCTCCAATCTGCGGTAGAGGTTCACTGGCGGCGTTGAGCTGACGATAATCGATGCACATTCTCCATGTACCTTGCTTCTTCCTAACTAGCACGATTGGCGAGCTGTATGCGTTTCTTGATGGTTCGATTCTACCCCCTGCCAAAAGTTCGTTGATCAATTACTTTCTGCATGGCCGGGTTGCGGGGGTAGTAACGTTGCGGTCGGTCATGCTTCAAGGTGATCACATGTTCGGTGGCGGCGCTTGGACCGCTTTCGAGGAATTCATCTAGCGATTCGGTTCCTGAAAACCGGATATCCCAGCGGCGAACCGTATTCATTAGTTCTGCTTCGCTCATCTCAATTGCTTTTGGAGCCGTAGCTTCATTTGCTATAGCCGTAGCTTCATTTGCTATAGGACATATCGGCTTCGCTGGTTTTCCTTCTTCTTCGATGATCTCTCTTTCCAACTCGTTCAGCAGGTTTTCACTGGACTTGCGCATTCGTTTCGCTCGCACGTAGGCACTCAAGGCGCAACGCAGGTTGGCGACGCTTTGCCCTTCGACGAAGATGTTGTGTTGCTTGCACACTTCGACTAGACTCTACTTTTTGAGCGCGTAAATCCAGTTGAGTGAGTCGGTGTTCAGCGTATCTCCATTCTCTTCGCGTGTGCTAGGTGTTGCTGGTTGTGTGTTCGATGAACCCGCTCCGGCAGTGTTGGTGCTTGCTGTTTCTTTTGCACTAACATCTGCGGAAGCGCGTCCCTGCTCGGGCGCCATTTATGAGGTGGGTTTTGTCGAAGGCTGGGGTAATGCTCAGCCTGTCCAAAGTCGAGTAGAAGTCCCACAAACTCCCACTGAATAAAGAACACAGTATCTATGTGTTAAATTCGAACACACACACACACCGCTTGCGATATGGATGGGCTAACAGCTTTCCGTCACAAGAGAGAGAGAGAGTAGCTAGCAGCGGTCGGATTAATCGGGAGAGTAACTAGCAGCGGTCGAATGAATCGGGAGAGTAGTTAACAGCGCCTGCGTCTCAGCTAAGCGAAGGATGACCGATGCCAATGACGGAATCTCCTCGCCTTAGCCAATCCAAAAAAGCCTGGCTCTTCTGCATCCATGATTTGTGGTCATGGAAGCGGCGCAGCCCAACGCCAAGCCAGGGCTAAGTGGTGGAGGGGTTGAAGTGTCAGAAGAGCAGCGGCCCGCCCTCACTCAACTGGTACGCCCGCGAGATGATCCCGCATGCGTCTCAGCTAAGCGAAGGATGACCGACAGGGTTGCCGGAAACAACTTTTTTTTCCTACCAAAAGTTGGTCGGCAACCCATCCAAATCCTACCAAATTTTTTTTCCACTTTTAAAATTTTTTTCTTCAATTTGAAGTTTATTGAAAATATATTCATTTAGTACAATAAAAACAAAAAAATCAGTACATATAACAATTCATTTAGTGCATGTACCTACTCATACAAATCTATGTGTAATCACTAGGGAAGCTAAAAATATGCAAATGCATATTGCATATGCAAAGGCATATTTAGACCTAAAATGCATATTTACGGTCAAAATGCATTTCGTGCTTATTTTGGCATATTTTGGCACTTAATCGAGCAATATCGATAGTTGCGTATACATACATACAAACAAGGCTATTTAACTATTGATCTGGGCCCCGGAGTGGAGCATTTTCCCTTATAAAAATTCACCACTACAAACACTAAGTTCTAGTATGCTGATCAGAGCCTCGAAGCAAACCCAGAGTAAAAAAAACTTTGCTCCGATGCCCTGTTATTGATAAAAAACAGCTTTAGTGTGAAATTTTGAAGGGAATAATAATATGCAATATGTATCGACATACATTGGCATACGCTACACTGTCAATATGAATCGCGATGGTCTGATGAATCGCAGACTAGTGCTACACGTTCAATATGAATATTGCGATATTTTTCTCGCTCTGGGGTTTAAAATATTTTACTTCCGTCCTTTTCACATTTTCACTTTTAATTCGCTTATTGCCAATATTTTGTTCTAGATCACATATTTCAAAATTTCTAAATATACACGCATTTTGATGGGTTGCAAAATTTTCATGCTACACAGTCTTGTCAATATTGTGATCCGGATCGCGGATTTCAAAATATTTTGCGATCCAGAATCGCGATCCATCAATACTCGATGTTACATGGTCAATATTAATCGTTTTCCCATACAAGAGTTTTTTCCCGGAAAACCGCCAAAAATTCACACTGGAAAATATAGTAAAACATACCTGCCTTGCATTCACAGGTAATATTTTTCATATTAATATTTAAAAAAAAAAAACAAGTAAGGAAGCCTAATTTCGAGTGGAATCGAACATTAGATACTCAACTGTATGCTTTCATTGTTTGTTTGCGTTTGATGGAAACACGGTGTAATTTATATAAAGCGAGTGCTGCATAAAGTGGGCGTAGCCACACCCATTTTCAAAATTTGTATCAATCATCCAACTAAGCATATGAATATTATTCTTTGTGCAAAATTTCATTCCTTTATGACTTCCAGTTACAAAGATATCACGTTACAAATTTCCAAAGCGTGTTCCAGAAATATCTTTGCTAAAAAGTAGGCGTGGTCATAAACCGATTTCAATAAATTTTTGCGTGTATATTAACACAAGTTATAAAAGTGTATAAACCAAGTTTCGTCATAACATCTCAATTATTTGTCGAGTTATAGGCTAAGAAATCTCGTATATTCCTTTCTCTAAAAAGAGGCGGTGCCACACCCATTTTCCAAAAATTTTCTACTTTTTGTTTCCGGTCTATTGTGGAACTCATGCCACAAAATTTCAATGAATTACCTTTATATTTGACAAAGATATCGCTTAAAATGTGGTCGTCAACCGATTTTGGCAATTTTTAGTCCAAACATTTGCCAAAGTAAGTATATAACGTACATCAAATTTCATCGATATATCTTCAACGGTTTCTGAGTTAGGACTCATAAAACTTTCAATGTTTGCCCCAGGCATGGCCTAGGATACAGTGGTGTGTGTATGTCATTCGTCTTTATTATCAATTTTTTTTTTTTTTTTTTTTTTTTTTTGTTTTGTTTATACAGAGTTTAAATATTAATATTTCATTTGGATATACATATACAATCTAAATTCGCTGTAACATGTCATTTGTATTTCATGTATTTCATGTTGGTTAGACGTATACAAATTGTTTTTGTGTTGGAACATTTTGGGCGGCTCTCAACTATGCCGTTTTCGTGCCGCTCCATGTTCCTTTTTATTGAAAATTATATATAAGTAATAATTTTTTATTATTTTTTTTTTTTTTATATAAATATAAATAAATGGTACTAATTCGTGCGTACTAATATAAATAAATTCATGCTGTGTCTCTAAGTGTTTGTGTGGTCCCTCAGTCCTCAAAGTTGATTATTCTTTGTACGCCGCGTATCGTTACCCATGCCTGTTTTTCTGTGAGTGGCTTGACTCGGATTTTTACTCCGTCCATTGCGAAGGTCCATCTCTTTGTGCGTGGTATTTTTGGGCGCTTTAACTTCAATTTTGCAAATATAGCTTCGGCCCCTTCGGTTGCATTGCTGTGGCATGCCTTTGCCCCTTCTCTTTCTAATGGTTCCAGTTGTGCGGTTGGTGGTGCTTGTATACCGCATAAGGTTTCTTGTGCGGTCGGTGTTGATTGCCTCTCGATTACGGCGAATATGCCATTTTGTGCTGACGGTGGGGCCGTTCCCATCTCCAGGCTTGCCCCTTCTTCAGTAGCTGGTTCAATGGGGCGGCGATGGTGGAGAAGTCGGCAACGAAGCGGCGATACCACGAGGCGAAACCAAGGACGATGTGGCCCAAGTAATGCAGTTGCAGCTGTACGAAGCTGCACTTTTCGAAGTTAACTTGCATCCTATTCCTCTGGAGTCTTTCGAAAACTTCCTGCAAGTAAGCCATGTGTTCCTCGAATGTGTCACCTAGGACGATGATGTCATCCAGGTAGGCAAACACTTTGGGCTGTAGTTCTGGTCCCAGTATTGTATCAAGAGCTCTTTGAAAGGTGGCTGGAGCGGAGTGTAGGCCGAATGGCATGACCTTCCATTGGAACAATCCTCTTCCTGGAACTGTGAACGCGGTAAATGGACGAGAGTTCCTAGCAAGTGGTATTTGCCAATAGCCATTTTTAAGATCGATGGTGGAGATGAACTTGGCTTCCTTTAGTTGATCGAGGATCGCTCCAATCTGCGGTAGAGGTTCACTGGCGGCGTTGAGCTGACGATAATCGAAGCACATTCTCCATGTACCTTGCTTCTTCCTAACTAGCACGATTGGCGAGCTGTATGCGCTTCTTGATGGTTCGATTCTACCCCCTGCCAAAAGTTCGTTGATCAATTACTTTCTGCATGGCCGGGTTGCGGGGGTAGTAACGTTGCGGTCGGTCATGCTTCAAGGTGATCACATGTTCGGTGGCGGCGCTTGGACCGCTTTCGAGGAATTCATCTAGCGATTCGGTTCCTGAAAACCGGATATCCCAGCGGCGAACCGTATTCATTAGTTCTGCTTCGCTCATCTCAATTGCTTTTGGAGCCGTAGCTTCATTTGCTATAGCCGTAGCTTCATTTGCTATAGGACATATCGGCTTCGCTGGTTTTCCTTCTTCTTCGATGATCTCTCTTTCCAACTCGTTCAGCAGGTTTTCACTGGACTTGCGCATTCGTTTCGCTCGCACGTAGGCACTCAAGGCGCAACGCAGGTTGGCGACGCTTTGCCCTTCGACGAAGATGTTGTGTTGCTTGCACACTTCGACTAGACTCTACTTTTTGAGCGCGTAAATCCAGTTGAGTGAGTCGGTGTTCAGCGTATCTCCATTCTCTTCGCGTGTGCTAGGTGTTGCTGGTTGTGTGTTCGATGAACCCGCTCCGGCAGTGTTGGTGCTTGCTGTTTCTTTTGCACTAACATCTGCGGAAGCGCGTCCCTGCTCGGGCGCCATTTATGAGGTGGGTTTTGTCGAAGGCTGGGGTAATGCTCAGCCTGTCCAAAGTCGAGTAGAAGTCCCACAAACTCCCACTGAATAAAGAACACAGTATCTATGTGTTAAATTCGAACACACACACACACCGCTTGCGATATGGATGGGCTAACAGCTTTCCGTCACAAGAGAGAGAGAGAGTAGCTAGCAGCGGTCGGATTAATCGGGAGAGTAACTAGCAGCGGTCGAATGAATCGGGAGAGTAGTTAACAGCGCCTGCGTCTCAGCTAAGCGAAGGATGACCGATGCCAATGACGGAATCTCCTCGCCTTAGCCAATCCAAAAAAGCCTGGCTCTTCTGCATCTATGATTTGTGGTCATGGAAGCGGCGCAGCCCAACGCCAAGCCAGGGCTAAGTGGTGGAGGGGTTGAAGTGTCAGAAGAGCAGCGGCCCGCCCTCACTCAACTGGTACGCCCGCGAGATGATCCCGCATGCGTCTCAGCTAAGCGAAGGATGACCGACAGGGTTGCCGGAAACAACTTTTTTTTCCTACCAAAAGTTGGTCGGCAACCCATCCAAATCCTACCAAATTTTTTTTCCACTTTTAAAATTTTTTTCTTCAATTTGAAGTTTATTGAAAATATATTCATTTAGTACAATAAAAACAAAAAAATCAGTACATATAACAATTCATTTAGTGCATGTACCTACTCATACAAATCTATGTGTAATCACTAGGGAAGCTAAAAATATGCAAATGCATATTGCATATGCAAAGGCATATTTAGACCTAAAATGCATATTTACGGTCAAAATGCATTTCGTGCTTATTTTGGCATATTTTGGCACTTAATCGAGCAATATCGATAGTTGCGTATACATACATACAAACAAGGCTATTTAACTATTGATCTGGGCCCCGGAGTGGAGCATTTTCCCTTATAAAAATTCACCACTACAAACACTAAGTTCTAGTATGCTGATCAGAGCCTCGAAGCAAACCCAGAGTAAAAAAAACTTTGCTCCGATGCCCTGTTATTGATAAAAAACAGCTTTAGTGTGAAATTTTGAAGGGAATAATAATATGCAATATGTATCGACATACATTGGCATACGCTACACTGTCAATATGAATCGCGATGGTCTGATGAATCGCAGACTAGTGCTACACGTTCAATATGAATATTGCGATATTTTTCTCGCTCTGGGGTTTAAAATATTTTACTTCCGTCCTTTTCACATTTTCACTTTTAATTCGCTTATTGCCAATATTTTGTTCTAGATCACATATTTCAAAATTTCTAAATATACACGCATTTTGATGGGTTGCAAAATTTTCATGCTACACAGTCTTGTCAATATTGTGATCCGGATCGCGGATTTCAAAATATTTTGCGATCCAGAATCGCGATCCATCAATACTCGATGTTACATGGTCAATATTAATCGTTTTCCCATACAAGAGTTTTTTCCCGGAAAACCGCCAAAAATTCACACTGGAAAATATAGTAAAACATACGATAGTTCAATGCAGCCCTGCGCAGTATTAATGGAATGGTTTCGTTTGCTTTGTAAAAAGATTTCATGTATTTACATGAATACAAACCCAAAATTAATTTAAAGTATTTTGTAGTATTTAAAAACAAATTTTTTAAATGGGGAAAATGTGAATTGTACGTTTCAGTTCTTATATTATTATTTTGCAAAATTCGTTAAATAAAAATGTAAGCTTGAAATGAAATACATACATTTTTTGAGCATATTTCAGGTATTTTTTAGGCATATATGCATATAATGAGATTTTTTCGTGCATATTTACGAGCATATTTCAGTTATTTTTCGGGCATACTAGCATGCATATTTTGAAATTTTTCGTGCATATTTTTAGCTTCCCTAGTAATCACACATACAAAAAATTAGTTTATCACAACTTTACAGTTCAGTTCAATTTTAAATACATAAGTTAAAGGCACATAAAGTAAATAAATATATATTTATATGTATATTTTAATTAACATATAAAGTCTGTAAAAGACCTACTTCTATACTAACTACTTTGCCTTGCATTCACAGGTAATATTTTTCATATTAATATTTAAAAAAAAAAAAACAAGAAAGGAAGCCTAATTTCGAGTGGAATCGAACATTAGATACTCAACTGTATGCTTTCATTGTTTGTTTGCGTTTGATGGAAACACGGTGTAATTTATATAAAGCGAGTGCTGCATAAAGTGGGCGTAGCCACACCCATTTTCAAAATTTGTATCAATCATCCAACTAAGCATATGAATATTATTCTTTGTGCAAAATTTCATTCCTTTATGACTTCCAGTTACAAAGATATCACGTTACAAATTTCCAAAGCGTGTTCCAGAAATATCTTTGCTAAAAAGTAGGCGTGGTCATAAACCGATTTCAATAAATTTTTGCGTGTATATTAACACAAGTTATAAAAGTGTATAAACCAAGTTTCGTCATAACATCTCAATTATTTGTCGAGTTATAGGCTAAGAAATCTCGTATATTCCTTTCTCTAAAAAGAGGCGGTGCCACACCCATTTTCCAAAATTTTTCTACTTTTTGTTTCCGGTCTATTGTGGAACTCATGCCACAAAATTTCAATGAATTACCTTTATATTTGACAAAGATATCGCTTAAAATGTGGTCGTCAACCGATTTTGGCAATTTTTAGTCCAAACATTTGCCAAAGTAAGTATATAACGTACATCAAATTTCATCGATATATCTTCAACGGTTTCTGAGTTAGGACTCATAAAACTTTCAATGTTTGCCCCTTAATAAGTGGCCGTGGCAACGCCCATTTTTCAAAATTTTTGTGTGTTCTGTTTTATGTCCATAGTTGGACTCATGCGACCAAATTTCAGTGATAAGTATATCTTTATATTTGACAGAGATATATCTTAAAATGTTTTTATTAGGTCACTTTATAATACACATATATAAAAGTGGGCGTGGCCGTCAACCGATTTTAACTATTTTCCGTCCAAATGTTTGCCTAATTAAATCACGCATACCAAATTTCATCGATATATCTTCAATGGTTTCTGAGTTATGACATATAAAACTTTCCATGTTTGACCCTTAATAAGTCGGCGTGGCACCGCCCATTTTCCAAAATTTCATCAAATTTCTTCATAGGGGACTGAGCTCAACACGTGGGTAAAATTTCATCGCTCCAGCTATATTAGTGACTGAGATACCAAATTTCCGATTTTTTCTATATAGGAAAAGTGGGCGTGGTCATGGTCCGATTTCGCCTATTTTCAATACCAACCGTCCCAGTCTCGATACCAACTTGCATTTCAAATTTCATCAAAATATCTCAATTTTTGCGCGAGTTAGAGTGTTTACAGACGGTCGGACGGACGGTCATGGCTCAATCGATTTCTCTTTTCACCCTGATCATTTTGATATATATAAGTCTATATCTATCTCGATTATTTCATTCTGTTACAATCCACCGTTAAAATACTGATAATAATGAAACTATAATACTCTGTGTACTAGTACAGCTGAGTATAAAAATAGTGAAACGGAGTTGCTAGTATGTTTGAAAATACATATTTCCTCTTTTTCTCTTATTTTCGCAAAACCTACCAAAATTCGATCTAGCCTACCAAATGAAAAAGGTCCTACCCGTTTTGGTCGGAACGGACCACGCCCGGCAACTCTGATGACCGACACTACTGACGGCCTCCTCCACCCAGTCTAGCTAGCCAGAACCAATGTCTTTGCAGACATGTGTTCCCGCCGGCTTACCTGCGGAGACTGACTTGAGTTTGCCAATTACGGCGCTTTTATATGTCCGCTGCGTTGGGCTGTCTGAGAATTGACGTATTTCTTGCATGCGTAACAATTGTAGTGCGAACGAACAAGTGAAACACTGCTGGTGGTTGATGCTAACCAGCATAGTTGTTGGTATGTATGTATGTCTATTATTAGCACGAGTGTTATTGTTGTTGTGCTGGTCATCGGCTGGCATGCAAGTGTTATTGCTGTTGTTTGTGTTTGCTTGCGAATGTTATTGCTGTTGTACTGGCATGCAGGTATACTTAGTGGTAGTGTATAGCGGGGGGAGTAATATTATTGTAATGTAACATTACAGTCCCCCTCCACTTCGGGTGACGGAAAGCTGCGGTTGGTAAAAGAAAGAAGTTTCACCAGGCATTGCCTAGGATACAGTGGTGTGTGTATGTCATTCGTCTTTATTATCAATTTTTTTTTTTTTGTTTTGTTTATACAGAGTTTAAATATTAATATTTCATTTGGATATACATATACAATCTAAATTCGCTGTAACATGTCATTTGTATTTCATGTATTTCATGTTGGTTAGACGTATACAAATTGTTTTTGTGTTGGAACATTTTGGGCGGCTCTCAACTATGCCGTTTTCGTGCCGCTCCATGTTCCTTTTTATTGAAAATTATATATAAGTAATAATTTTTTATTATTTTTTTTTTTTTTTTATATAAATATAAATAAATGGTACTAATTCGTGCGTACTAATATAAATAAATTCATGCTGTGTCTCTAAGTGTTTGTGTGGTCCCTCAGTCCTCAAAGTTGATTATTCTTTGTACGCCGCGTATCGTTACCCATGCCTGTTTTTCTGTGAGTGGCTTGACTCGGATTTTTACTCCGTCCATTGCGAAGGTCCATCTCTTTGTGCGTGGTATTTTTGGGCGCTTTAACTTCAATTTGGCAAATATAGCTTCGGCCCCTTCGGTTGCCTTGCTGTGGCATGCCTTTGCCCCTTCTCTTTCTAATGGTTCCAGTTGTGCGGTTGGTGGTGCTTGTATACCGCATAAGGTTTCTTGTGCGGTCGGTGTTGATTGCCTCTCGATTACGGCGAATATGCCATCTTGTGCTGACGGTGGGGCCGTTCCCATCTCCAGGCTTGCCCCTTCTTCAGTAGCTGGTTCAATGGGGCGGCGATGGTGGAGAAGTCGGCAACGAAGCGGCGATACCACGAGGCGAGACCAAGGGCGATGTGGCCCAAGTAATGCAGTTGCTGCTGTACGAAGCTGCACTTTTCGAAGTTAACTTGCATCCTATTCCTCTGGAGTCTTTCGAAAACTTCCTGCAAGTAAGCCATGTGTTCCTCGAATGTGTCACCTAGGACGATGATGTCATCCAGGTAGGCAAACACTTTGGGCTGTAGTTCTGGTCCCAGTATTGTATCAAGAGCTCTTTGAAAGGTGGCTGGAGCGGAGTGTAGGCCGAATGGCATGACCTTCCATTGGAACAATCCTCTTCCTGGAACTGTGAACGCGGTAAATGGACGAGAGTTCCTAGCAAATGGTATTTGCCAATAGCCATTTTTAAGATCGATGGTGGAGATGAACTTGGCTTCCTTTAGTTGATCGAGGATCGCTCCAATCTGCGGTAGAGGTTCACTGGCGGCGTTGAGCTGACGATAATCGATGCACATTCTCCATGTACCTTGCTTCTTCCTAACTAGCACGATTGGCGAGCTGTATGCGCTTCTTGATGGTTCGATTCTACCCCCTGCCAAAAGTTCGTTGATCAATTACTTTCTGCATGGCCGGGTTGCGGGGGTACTAACGTTGCGGTCGGTCATGCTTCAAGGTGATCACATGTTCGGTGGCGGCGCTTGGACCGCTTTCGAGGAATTCATGTAGCGATTCGGTTCCTGAAAACCGGATATCCCAGCGGCGAACCGTATTCATTAGTTCTGCTTCGCTCATCTCAATTGCTTTTGGAGCCGTAGCTTCATTTGCTATAGCCGTAGCTTCATTTGCTATAGGACATATCGGCTTCGCTGGTTTTCCTTCTTCTTCGATGATCTCTCTTTCCAACTCGTTCAGCAGGTTTTCACTGGACTTGCGCATTCGTTTCGCTCGCACGTAGGCACTCAAGGCGCAACGCAGGTTGGCGACGCTTTGCCCTTCGACGAAGATGTTGTGTTGCTTGCACACTTCGACTAGCCTCTACTTTTTGAGCGCGTAAATCCAGTTGAGTGAGTCGGTGTTCAGCGTATCTCCATTCTCTTCGCGTGTGCTAGGTGTTGTTGGTTGTGTGTTCGATGAACCCGCTCCGGCAGTGTTGGTGCTTGCTGTTTCTTTTGCACTATCATCTGCGCAAGCGCGTCCCTGCTCGGGCGCCATTTATGAGGTGGGTTTTGTCGAAGGCTGGGGTAATGCTCAGCCTGTCCAAAGTCGAGTAGAAGTCCCACAAACTCCCACTGAATAAAGAACACAGTATCTATGTGTTAAATTCGAACACACACACACACCGCTTGCGATATGGATGGGCTAACAGCTTTCCGTCACAAGAGAGAGAGAGAGTAGCTAGCAGCGGTCGGATTAATCGGGAGAGTAACTAGCAGCGGTCGAATGAATCGGGAGAGTAGTTAACAGCGCCTGCGTCTCAGCTAAGCGAAGGATGACCGATGCCAATGACGGAATCTCCTCGCCTTAGCCAATCCAAAAAAGCCTGGCTCTTCTGCATCCATGATTTGTGGTCATGGAAGCGGCGCAGCCCAACGCCAAGCCAGGGCTAAGTGGTGGAGGGGTTGAAGTGTCAGAAGAGCAGCGGCCCGCCCTCACTCAACTGGTACGCCCGCGAGATGATCCCGCATGCGTCTCAGCCAAGCGAAGGATGACCGACACTACTGACGGCCTCCTCCACCCAGGCTAGCTAGCCAGAACCATTGTCTTTGCAGACATGTGTTCCCGCCGGCTTACCTGCGGAGACTGACTTGAGTTTGCCAATTACGGCGCTTTTATATGTCCGCTGCGTTGGGCTGTCTGAGAATTGACGTATTTCTTGCATGCGTAATAGCCCCGACACATAGCATACGTCAATCCGTCTACGTCGACGTATGTGACTGACAGCTCAGTAAAATGTCGGCATTTAAACGTACGTCGTCACACGTACGACGGATCCGTCGCCGCAACGTACCGAAGTTGCCCAAAAGTCAACTTTTGGTATACGTCAATCCGTCGCTATGTCAGCTGATTGCTTTTGATTGTTAACCTTTAGCTACTCTTGAATTTCACTTTTTTTGCAATTTGCTTTTCGAGTTTTTTCTCATTTGTATAACATTCCTCCATAAAACAAAATGGTCAAGAATTATCAGGAGATGTGAAGTTACTGAAAACTGAATTTCAATAGGGCAACTTAAAATAGAAATTACAAAATATTCTAAAGAGTTAAATTTTTGCCACCACCTCTGTAGTTAAAGGTTAATCAAACAGCTGATTTGTGTATATCCGCCAACGTTTCCTATGTGGCGAACTCTCCGTCAAGTACGTGAGCTGTCAGTCACATACGTCGACGTAGACGGATTGACGTATGCTATGTGACGGGCCTATAAGAATTGTAGTGCGAACGAACAAGTGAAACACTGCTGGTGGTTGATGCTAACCAGCATAGTTGTTGGTATGTATGTATGTCTATTATTAGCACGAGTGTTATTGTTGTTGTGCTGGTCATCGGCTGACATGCAAGTGTTATTGCTGTTGTTTGTGTTTGCTTGCGAATGTTATTGCTGTTGTACTGGCATGCAGGTATATTTAGTGGTAGTGTATAGCGGGGGGAGTAATATTATTGTAATGTAACATTACAAGAGGAAGATATAAAGCTTCCCAAGCACTGTTTGCCAGCATAACACCAACAGTCTCAAAAAAATAAGCTGTTGCTGTTCTGGGAAAGTTACCATAATTTTTTGAGAACTTTTGAATTTCGATTCCCTCTGAAAATATCTGAAGTCGAAGCACAGAACAGTCGAATATATTTGTTTGTTTATTTGTGCTGTTGCTTTACTGTGTAATTTCAAACAGTTCAGTCGACAGCAAAGCACAGATAAACAGAATTTTAGTTTTCAGTGCGGCTTTTTAAAAAAATTTTTTTGTACATTACAATTTCGATTGTGTTCCCATAAAGTAAAAAAAAACACAACAACAACAGTGCTGTAAAAATTTCCACAATACAGCAACAGTCGACTATAATTTTTTGAAACTTAAGCCTGCCCAGTTGCTGTACAGTAGAACGCTGTTTATTTTTTTAATTTTCAAATGAAAATGAAATTCAATGGAAATGAAAAAAAAAGTTGAAAATAATTTCAAACCCTGCTCAAAAGACTAAAATAATAACATATCTATCAATTTTAAAAATCGGATGTCAAATAACAAAGTTGCAAAAAAAAACAAGTTAGAGTCTCAACATAAGCTAAAAACCTTGGGGCGGACTTTTACAGCTGTTTTCGTTTCCACATGGTTGGGTAATCTAACCGAGTTTTTCGTCCATAAAATTTTTTTTTTTTCACTTGGATAAAATATCCAATAATAAAGTATTCATCGTGTTTGCAATACAACAGTCTAATTCTTAAATGAATAAAAGTTTCCTGATTTTTAAAACTTCTTATAAAAACCCTAATTTGAAAATCAAGTTTTGTAAAAAAATTATTCTCCTAAATAGCACTTTAGAAACCAAATTTTTTTATTATTTTTATTTAGTGCACGAAATAGGTTATATATTTTTCTCAACAAAAAAAAAAAATCTACGATGAAAACCCCCCACGAAAAAAATTCCTGGGTCCGGCCCTGTTGCTAAGTGATATCGATAGGAACCTACATTTTGATCAGAAAATGGTTGCCGCTGTAAAACAATATTTGATTTGCATAGTGGATAAAACAGAACAAAAAACAGAACATTTTAAAAAAACGGAACAATTTGTGTGTTTTCAGAGAAAAAAAAAATACGCAGAACAAGCGTCTGAAAAACAGAACTGTTCTGCTAAAAACAGAACGGATGGTCACCGTAGGTATAACCCACTCACAATTATATTAAACAACGATCACGAGTGCTCCAAACGCTACAACATTTCGTATTCCACCAAAACCGACACCAACGTAACCACACTCTTAATCAGCTCGATGGCAGGTGGTTCCAACGTTTGTTTGGCCAACAGCAATGAATCCACCAAATACTCCTCGTGAATGCCAAGAAATAGTAGACTTTTCCACCGTCCAACTATTTTCATCGTTCGACTTCTCTTGACAATAATATACTGTATTGCATCAGCCACTTTTAAAGTAATTTTTACGCTCATATTATTGACAGTTTTCAGTTAAAATTACCAAAAGTTAGTATACATATCGCTAGCTTAGAGTGCAAACTGTGTAAGTCCATTTTTATGAAAAAGTGTTTTTACGTGTAGAAAGCTAGAAAAATCAAATACGCACCACGCTAAACAAGTCTGTGATACTTGTCATATTTCTACTCGTTGTTATTCAGTGATTCGCAAATTGTGTAAGTCCAAAAAGCGAAGAAAATTGTGTAAGTCCAAAATATTTACATGAACAGAAATTTTTTTTTTCATTTGGGAATTTTTTTATTTTTTGTTTTTTGTCTCTCCTACAAAGTTTGAAAAAAGGACTTACACAATTTGCACTCTAAGCTAGCGATATGTATAATATGTAGTGGAGGAAGAGGAGCAAAGGACGAAAGAAAGTTTTTGGGATCCTTTTACTTTAATTAGACAAGCGTAAATTTAATTAGAGGCTGAAATTATATAAAATAAGAAGTATTGAAATTAAAATAAAAAATAGCCTTCATTGTGCGTGAATGAAATCTTTACCTTGTCCTTTTTTCTGTTTTTCATAGAGATTTATTTTGAACTACATAAAAGCAAATTATATACAAAAACAGGGGAAAATTTTGATAACAATGCACCCGGCACCGGCATTTTTCCTTTCTTTTTTTGGCGATAGATCACTAAAATGCAAACGAAATCTTGTGGAAACTTATAATTCATTAATAATACAGTATTTTTGAGTAGAACACCCTTATGCATTGCGAAGGCCGCCGCGCGTTGAAAAATAACCCTCAGCCGACAGAACTCCCTTACTGGAGTTATATCTGGAGAGATTCGCACTAATTTTGCGTAGTCGGGAGTGTTAAAATTAGTAAAATTATCATTCACAGAAGTTTTCCTGAATGATTCATTGAAACATTCTTAGTGGTTTGAAAATAAATACGGCGGACGCAATATACTGAAGCCGGCCCTCCACCACCTACAATACGTATTTGAACGCGTCTTTATTGAGACGAAAGTTTTTACTGAAATGGTAATATACATTCATAATTCGTTAGTTGCTTTTTTACAGTAGTCAAACACAATAATTATCATATTCAGAAAATGCATTATTACGCTTGGGTGAAAATATTTTTTAATTTCCAAAACCTACATACACGTAAATCACTCTTATTATCATTATTTCAAATTTTTTTCTCTGAAGTTTTTCTTTGCATATAAAGCTCCTGCCAGACGATGCAATGAAAGTGCTTTCAGAAAGTGAAAAGGTAAAATTTTCTCGTGTAGCTACCAAAAAAGTACTTTCTGAAAGTGTTTTCCGAAATTTCAGCAATTACTTTCTTACGAAAAACTTTCATCGTCTTCTTCTTCTTGATTGGCGCTTAACCGTCTAGACGATTCTGGCCGAGTCCAACAGAGCGCGCCAATTGCTTCTGTTTCGTGCAGCATGGCGCCACTTGGGAACACCTAGGGAGGCAGCATCGCTGTCCACCTGATTTTCCCAACGCAGTGGAGGTCTCCCTTTTCTTTTGCGTTCAGCGGGTTTCGATAGAAATGCTTTCATCGTCTAGCTGCGAGAAAAATACTTTTCAGAAATACTTTTCACTTTCAATCGTTACATCTGAAAGTGTTTTACTTTCTGAAAGTTGCTAGCTGATACGAGTGTTGTCTAAATGATCGAACCGGCATGTAAATGTTTTCTTTATAAAAATACATATGTATAAACAAAATACAATTATTAAAATAATTAATTATCACTTTATATTTTTCATATGAACACAAAAAACACGGAAGTCTCCACCATCACCATTCCACGCACAGCTGTTTGCTCTTACCGTAGCCATACACGGTGCGACCATTGACCCAACTCGGTTGCAATCGAGTTGGACTGTTTGCTTATATGCGGTGCAATTTATTGTACAACCATGTTGTACAATCTCATTTTGTAAAAAATTACTTTTAGTGAACATGGAATAGGATAATATTGCGCTTGTAGGAAGAAGAAGAACGTACAGCAAAAGTACGATAATTAAAAGAAAAAAATATTACAAAAAAGTTTTTCCTGCAAGCTTTCCATTTTGCGTTATTTATTCTACAAATATTTATGTTTTTTGTGTTGAATTCGCTTATTTTTACTTATTTTAATTTGGTGTGTTCACTTCAAGAATTCTCATAAAATGAAATGTTGAACAACATGCCCCCAAACGATGCAACCAAGTTGTACAACTTGCCAAAAAATCAAAACTTTGATTTTTCGTACAACCGAAACACAACTTCATACAACAGCCCCAAAAATGTTGCGATTTCCAGCGCAACTTGCTCAAGTTGTATAAAAAATTGCACTGTGTGAGTCACACAACAAGCTGTTTGCTCTCCTACATCTGTCTTGCTCTTACAGCTGTTTGAATTTAATTTGACAGCTGCCAGAAAGTACTTTCAAAAACTCATTTCTCTTTCACCGTGTGGACAAACGAAAAGTAATTCCTGAAAGTTTTCGGAAAGTGGAGGTAAAAAGTGCTTTCTGAAAGCACTTTCATTGCGTCGTGTGGATACTCATGAAAGTTCTTTCAATGATTTGACACTTTCGGAAAGCACTTTCATTGCATCGTTTGGTAGTACCTTTTCAGATGTAACAATTGAAAGTAAAAAGTATTTCTGAAAAGTATTTTTCTCGCAGCTAGACGATGAAAGTTTTTCGTAAGAAAGTAATTGCTGAAATTTCGGAAAACACTTTCAGAAAGTACTTTTTTGGTGGCTACACGAGAAAATTTTACTTTTTCACTTTCTGAAAGCACTTTCATTGCATCATCTGGCAGGACCTTAAGTAGATATGTACCCTGCAGGGAAATCAATAACTAGTGAGCAAAATTTCTAGTTCCGAACTAGCGAAAAGGTGTCAAAAATAAACTTGATCAATTGTAGACCCTTACCAGTTCAGAAGGAGTGAATTGAGAGACGATTATAAGACACACTTTGATTTGTATGCAATTTCGAAGTGGCAAAACTTCTATGAAAATTTTTCGGTCGTTCAATTGCCGTCGGCTTTGTATATTTCTACAATTCCCAGATGTTTAGTGAAGCGTTTAATATAAAGAGTTTTCTATTTGCATCTTAACTTGTATGAAATAAAATGATCCCCTAGTTATGCTTTTCCGATCCCTCAGGCTTATTACAAATTTTTTGTATTTTATTACTTTTCAACTATTTTTGTAAATTTTTATTAAATAAATAAATAAAAGAAATATTAGTTATAAAAAATAAAGAAATAAAAATTATCATCCGCCTCGACACCGACAGGATTCCAACCCGCACTCGCCAGGTTGATTGCACACGCGTTAGCCAGTGTTCCATCGCGCTATTTGTATGAAGTGTGTCAAATGCTGCACTTAAGCGGCAGCAGACGTAAAACTGTAGAGTGTTTAGGTACTTGTAGTTAGTTCATAGCTATCGAAATTGTGCCAACAAACGAACTAGTGCAAACTGTAGGATTTAGTACTAGTTCAGAACTATCGAAAATGTAGTGCAGAGGGTTGCAATTGACACCGCCTAGGACATCACCGTGTTAAATTCACCAGTTGATAACATGCAAAAGAGATTTAGCTCACACTAGTAGTGGCGAAAAATGCACTAGAAGCGATCTAGTTCGGAACTAGAGATATTCCCTACACGGTAGGTACACATATATATATGTATGTATGTGTAGTCATTTGTATATGTTTTTGATGATCCCTGCAGTAAAAATCCTTTATGAATCCTTTATGAATCACTGATGAATTCACCCATGACTGAGGAGGCATCAGTGAATATTTTCATATAAAGACTGATGAATTTTTCATATAAATGGTTTGCTTTCCTCAGAAAAAAAAACAAAAAAGATAAAAATTGTACTCAGTTATGACGACAGTGATGAATATTCAACAAAGAATCATCAATGATCATTCAGCAATGAAACAAATTTACTGTAGGGATACCCCTCTGCAAAAATCATTGGATTATATGCTCCATTTGTGGTAGGTTGGAGTATTTTCAAAGTGACCACTAACATAGCCCAAACGACCGATTCATGTTTCTGCATCGGTTCGTAGTTAGCCGAACATAACAAAAACCAAATGTTTATCGCGACGACGACGATATGTGTATACTACATACATAACTACATACATACATATGTATGTTTGAATATATACACGTCATTCGTCGTCGTCGCGATAAACATTTGGTTTTTGTTGTTATGTTCGGCTAACCGTTAGATACTCCATCAATTAATCCAATGTAGGTACTCCATGGATTAATTTGATTGTTATGCGGGACTGTAGTATATACTCCATTGCAATGACATGCAATGTTAAATGGAACATATATTTTGTATGAAATGTGGCAAGTTATGGAGTAATCGGTTGGTCCATAGCGGGCACTACATGGATTAACGAATGGAGTACTCAGAATTTTTGCAGGGTAGGTACCTCCCACCAAACACCGATTTCTTATTACTAGTAGTCGGACTAAAACGTCCGCCGAAGACAACTCGCGCAGTCGACTCGCTTTCTGATTACCTCAATGATTCGTTTTGTTATTACCTGAACTATTCGCTTCGCTTTGTCGTATTCCCTAATTGAGGCGTTTTCTTATTGCCTGTGTGATTAATTTTCTTATTACCTATTTAAGAAGTTTTTTTATCGCTTTATTGTTCCTAAAGTCGACCTGCGATTTTTTATTATTTTTAGTAAATTAAATTCAATTTTAGATACAATATTAATTAAAGCAAAAGCAAATGCTTAAAATATTTGTATTATTTTAACATTTCAATTGATAAACATAAATATTTATATATATATACACGAAAAGATAAATTAAAAAACAAAATTACATGGTACATATTAACATTCTTGTCCCTATTACGCTTATTGGTTTTTCCATACGGTCCTTGGCATAAATTATATAGGTACCTGGATGCATTTGTATGATACTGTTGATGCGAAAGTCATAGACCCGGTTTCACCAACCGGTCTCAACTTAGTTAAGCCGATTTTTTTACGTTTTCAGTTTCACCATGCAACTGAGCTAAGTCACAAGTTAGTCAGCTTTTGTCTTACGAAGAAAGAAAAAAATCTATATATCTACATATAAATACATATGTTTGAATTTCTCCCCCACATTGGTAACATAGAAGCGGAGGAAACACAAAAATTAAACCTAATTGAATATAAATACATACATACATATCTAATATCTTTAAATGAGCAATTCTTATATATATATACTAGCTGGACCCGTGCTAGCCATGGGTAATGGCGCAATTTTTTTGGCGCTGATACAATAACGCCAGCGCCAACCGTGGCGCCAACTCACGGTACTGGCGCAATAACACCTTTAGCGCAATTGTCATCGAATAATCGATAAATAACATTTTTTCGCTTGTTACTGTTTACCATCCCCGTTTTATTTCTTTTGGCGCAATTCTGCTTACATATACGAGGGCACAATTAATTTTAATTTTCATAATCATTTGGAAAAATATTCCGTATATATGTGGAAATATGCTGGAAATTAGAGTCACTTAGATCACTATCAAGCACACATAATTGTGACGTTGTCATACGTATACATATACTATGATGCTGTTATTGGCGTTGTGGTTGCGCCATTTTACACTAGCGCTATATTGGAGCTGGTGCTAGCGCACGAAATTGAGTCAGTGTTATATTGCAATAGCGCATCATTGAGTTGGCCCTAAATTGAGTTGGCGCTATACTGAGTTGGCGCTACATTGAGTTGGCGCTATATTGAGTTGGCGCATTTCCCAAATCGGAGTTAGCGCAATAACACCAGGGTTGGTGTTAGCGCAATTGCGCCGCGCAGCGCAGTGTTACCCATGCCTAACCCGTGCGCATCTTGCGCAAAAAATAATAAAACATACGTGGCGCCAGTCGATATAGTTTGTGCTGTCACGCTTATTTTAAAAAAAACTTGTATTTATTTGGTTTTATGTCTACAGTGGAACTTATGGAACTTTCAATGAATTACTTATATGTTTGACAAACATATCGCATAAAATGTTTTTATTATACCTACACACATATATATATAAGTAGTTATGTGTATTAAATTTGTTTATATATTTTACATATATTTGTATATATATGTATGTGGTCCCTGCCGACTTGGGTAATTTTTTTCCACACGTTTGCCTTAGCAAGCAAATCAGTGATCCACGCTTAATCGATTCCTCTGCTACAGTTCCCGAGTTTTTACTTATAAATCTTTGAAAATTTACCCCTCTTGGCCCATTTTTCAAAATTTTCGGCATGTTTCCTCATAACGGCATAACGTCATTTCATCACTCAGAAAAAAAATCATCAACACGATTCATGTAAAATTAACACGATCGATCTTTACACATAGAACAGCAACGATTTTTTTCAAATTACACGATGTTTGAAACATGATTTTGGCTTTGTAACTGTCATCTGAAAATTTGGTAAATTCAACCAAATTTTATTGTTGATAAAACATGAAGAAATTTTAAAATATACAAGATGATATAAAATTTTATTCCTAAATGTCACTTGGAATTTGGTTTATTTAACATGATGATAGTGTC
Source organism: Urophora cardui (assembly GCA_960531455.1). Taxonomy (NCBI): domain Eukaryota; kingdom Metazoa; phylum Arthropoda; class Insecta; order Diptera; family Tephritidae; genus Urophora; species Urophora cardui. The sequence goes on from OY482674.1 coordinate 67,966,072, forward strand.
AATATAAACTAAAAAAAATGTTAGAAAAAGGACGTCCCAATTTTAGTGTTAATACAACATGAAAACAAACGTGAAAACAACAAGAACCACAATTAACAATAAAATTTGGTTGATATAACACGAAACAATGTTCAAACATAAACGTCATTTGTAATTTTGGTTTATTCAACACGATCATAGTGTCAATGTAATCTAAAAAAAAGTGTTAAAAAAGAACGTCAAAACTATTTTAAAACATACATAATTTTTTTGATAATTTGAAGTCTGATTTTCGTGCCAAACGCAAATTATTTAAAAAAAAAAGGAAAATTTTGTGCCGTGGCAGTGATGCAAGTTTAGCATCATTGTCAGTTCGCGATAGTGGGTTTTCGATTTATATTTTCAGTTTGAAGGTGAGTTAAAAGAGGACTACATTTTTGTTTCTAAAAGTATTTAATGTTCAATATTTTATTTTTCCTCTTCATAGGTTGCAATATCACGAGGAGGTTGTTTTAGCGAATGGGGGTTTGCGTGCAGCATGCGGTTGTTGCATTAGCGGCCAAACATTACTCGGTGCAAGTGATAGTACTATCGCCCATGTATAAACTATCGCCGGTACATTTGTGTTCGTATGAGAAGGACGCCTTCAATTTGGTCAGTTGTGCGGGTGATGTACGAATGTGCTTAATTGAAGTGATGATTATATATTTTATGTTTTACATGTTTTTTATTAAAAAAAAAAAATAAATTGTAAAATCAACAAGACTTTCTAGTTAGTTTAACAATAAATTTAATGTAAAATCAAAAAGATGTTATTGTTAATTCAACAGGACCATTTCGTGTTAATTTAACCAGCTTTTATTGTAACATTAACTAGTTAATATTGTAAAATCAACAGGAAGACTCAATACTTTTTAGTGTTAATTCTACAGTTGTCATCCTGTTAAACTAACACTTGACAGTAGTGTTAAATTTACACGATTACATGATGGCATACATTAAGCATCGTGTTGAAAAAAATTAACCACAAAATTTGTTGATTTTTGGTTGATTTCACACTATTTTTTTTCTGGGTGATCACTCGGGCTTTATTAGTGACTGAATTATCATGTTTTACGTGTTTTTCGAAATACATCCATATGCCTTATTTTCAACCCCAACTTTCTCTGCTCCCATTAGAATCTGTGTACCCAATTTCATTTCTATTTTTGCGCAAGTTAGAATGTGTACGGCCAGACGGACGGACATGGTTCAATAATTTTTTTCATCCTGATCGTTTTGATATATGTAAGTCCATATCTATCTCAATTATTTTATGGTCTTACGTACAACCGTTATGTGATCAAAAGTATACATACATATATTGTATGTACTACGTAGAGCATATCCTACACCCAGAAAAAAATAGTGTGAAATCCACCAAAAATCAACAAATTTTGTGGTGAATTTTTTTCAACACGATGCTTAATGTATGCCATCATGTAATCGTGTAAATTTAACACTACTGTCAAGTGTTAGTTTAACAGGATGACAGGGATTTATCCCGGGATTTGGACATTAATTATACAGGCCGACAAAATTTCCAAAAAACTCAAAACTCAAATAAAATTCTACTTTTCTAAAGGATTTCGGTGCCCTGAATCTGAATCTGAAGTCGGATTTTCGTTAATACTTGTAGGTTTTGAGATATTTATGCGATTTTTTGCTATATTCACTGCTCAATCTGTTAAATTACTTACTTTTATTAAAAAATGATTGCAGCTATTGAAAGAACGATCAACGATTTTTGTACAACAAGGTTTTTTTCTTCGAAATCAACGGCAGTATTTGTAGCGCTGTTTTAATCGAAATCAAGTTTTGTAGCTGCTCTGCCGAACTATTTTTATTTCAGTATAGAAAATATATACATAGCAGGCCACTGATTGGAATTTTTGTTTCAGTCACGCAAAATTTAGTCGTATTTTCGATAAATTAATATAAATTAATTCACTTATTTCATTCTAATGTTATGTTCAGACACAACCTTAATTGAACATTAAGAGCCTTCATTCTATTTTCAAGCCCAATGATTCTCAATTTACCACACAAAAATTGACCAAGTTAATGCTTCATTAGAAATTAATGAGTTGTTAATGAAGAACAATTCTGCATGCAACCCTGTTAAAAGGCTTGTTTCATAAGTAAAATGAAATGTCATGAAAAGAGAAATGTGATTAGCGTCAGTGTCCACTAAACAGGTTGGTTCGTCAGATCAGCTGCATTCTTGTTCTTCTTCATCACCTATCAAATTTGTTTTTATTTCTGCTTATTTTATACATGCATTCGTGTTTACGATTGGTAAAAATTGTGAGATGAATGTCAAATTATTTCGTCCTCCTTGCAATTTTGACATTTAGGTCACGAGAGTTTGATATTCAGCTCACGGCGTGTATGTGTGTATGTATCTTGAGCCGACCTGTTAAATGAGCCAAGTAAATTAAATATGTCTGAACACCAAATCTAAAGATGTTCAATCAACCCCAATTGACTTAATTAATTTTTATGTCTGCACATGATATAACGCACAGTTTGTTGTTAATATAATAAACTGCCTAAAAGCATGCTACAAAATTTTTATTTGCAATATTGCAAGTTACAAGCAAGATATCCGAAAAAGCAAAACATTGTCTTCAAGAGAAATGATCGTGCTTTAGATAGATTTAATCAGTTTTTAATGAAAGTGGGCAATTTTAAAGATATTGAGGAGTGAATATGGCCAAAAACCGCGTTTTTCGCCTCTTTGGACATGAATATCTTAAAAAGTGCACCGAAATCCTTTTGAAACGTAGAATTTTATTTCTGTTACAAAAATTTGTCGACCAGTATTATTTTCCCACATTTGCGGTTGAAAAATTAAATATGTATATTTTCGAGAAACGCTACAACTTTAACATGCAAAGAAAAAATAGATTTTTATTGCCATTTTTTATTATTTCATTACTAACAAAATAAAATAGGAACGTAAAATCATGCGTATTATTTAATAACACTTAAGAGTTACTTTAAAAAACACAACCAACAAAGAAAATTAAATACATTTGGTGAACAAAACATTTTCCTTTATAGTTGGTACTTTTATGATATAAGGATAAAGAGGTTTGTGATCATTTGATAGTTTCCAATAAAAATTTTTAGAATTTAACGACACACTTCGTTTAAGCGAATATTTCCAAGCTTGCCGAAAAATTCTGAAAATTAATGCAACTTCCGAAAATATTTAAAAATCGGAGGCACATATTTTGATATGAATTCCGAGAATGCAGCTGCGTATTTAATTTTAGTAGAGTAATGTAAAACTATCAAGTCTAATTAAAATTTTGTTTGCATTTTCTTGCATTATTTACTTTCCATATGGGAAAATTCCAAAAGCCATTTGGGAAATAAATGACCAAAAATCAGGAAATAGAAATTATCAAATGAATTTTACCACAAGAATTCTAAAGGCTTTAAAAATACCTAACGTACGTTTCTTTACAACGCGTACTTCACGACAAAAAAATTTGATTATTAAAAAAAACATCAAAAATATTAATCCTTACTTTGACTAATGGACTTTTTTATTCTGGCAAAAATGTCGCACTTTCTTCGGGCTGTAACATTTTTTTGTTCTCTTCCACACAGACTCAACACTTTTTTAAGGCTATTTGTTCTTTTGACAAAATATAAAACTGGCCCGACTACGGGGCAACATCTTCTGCTCTTAGCACATTGCATTATTTTTGTTTCATTCATGAAAAATGCAACATTTATAGGGCACAGGGCACATGTTGATAATGGTGCAATGTAATATTGCAACATTTTCATGCAGAATAGGAAATACTATTAGTATACAGATCTGAGACCACTAAAAATTATATAAAATACAACTTTTCTTTGCTATAATAGGGGAATATTCTGTCTTTATCTTATCCCAAAAATCCCGGGATAAAATTCTAGCGATCCCGGGATTTTCGGGGTGTCCAAAAGGGCGGGATCCCGGGATTGGAATCCCTAACTGGCACCGAGTAATGTTTGGCCGCTAATGCAACGGTATATGCACCGCATGCTGCGTGAAAGACTCCATTCGCTAAACATCTCTTCGTGGTAAAAATTGCAAACTATGAAGAGGACAAAGAAAATATTGAACATTAAAAACTTTTAGAAACAAAAATGCAACCCACTTTTAACCTGCGAACTAAAAACATAAATGGAAAAACCATTATCACGCACTGCCAATGATGCTAAACTCCCATCATTGCCACGGCACAAAATTTTCTTTTTGTTAAAAGAAAATTATTATTTTGTGTTTTGCACGAACAGCAGAACTTCAAACGTTGAAAAAATTGTGTATGTTTCAAAATAGTTTTGACGTTCTTTTTAACACTTTTTTAGATTATATTGACACTATCATCGTGTTGAATAAACCAAAATTCCAAATGACGTTTATGTTTGAACATTGGGTGAGTTTCTAAGACTGAGCTGTTGTGCAACTGTTGAGTGTTTGTCTTAGAAACGCACTGTTGAGTAATTCCGCTCAGCTCAACAGTTGGCAACTTTTCGCCATTTTTTGCATCACAAATTTTCTTCGCTACTTGAGCTCAACATGTTGTGTAAAGCCAAACAGCTGATAAATTCATCAAACCGTTTCTAAGACGTAGCTGTTTAACTCAACTGCTACACAACTGTTGGCAACTGTTCAGCTCAACAGCGGAGCAGCTTTTTCTTAGAAACTCACCCATTGTTTCGTGTTATATCAACAAACTTTTATTGTTAATTGTGGTTCTTGTTGTTTTAACATTTGTTTTCATGTTGTATTAACACTAAAATTGGGACGTCATTTTTCTAACATTTTCTTTAGTTTATATTGATACTATCATCATGTTAAATAAACCAAATTCCAAATGACATTTAGGAATAAAATTTTATATCATCTTGTATATTTTAAAATATCTTCATGTTTTATCAACAATAAAATTTGGTTGAATTTACCAAATTTTCAGATGACAGTTACAAAGCCAAAATCATGTTTCAAACATCGTGTAATTTGAAAAAATTGTTGCTGTTCTATGTGTAAAGATCGATCGTGTTAATTTTACATGAATCGTGTTGATAATTTTTTTTTCTGAGTGGAAGCTTATAAAAGTGTTTTAAAATATATACGACTGTTAAAATGGAGCGACATCTGCATTTGAGATTTGAATTGATAGAATAAAATAATTCTGAAGGCATAGTTTTAGGCGCAAATCTTTTAGTTTAAATTTAAACATTTTGTTTTTGCAAAATACTATTTAACACCAATTAGAAATAATATATATGATGATATATATATATAGATAATCAGAATCTCGGAAACGGCTCCAACGATGTTCATGAAATTTGGAATGCAGGGAGCTTCGCGGGTGAATTCTCGAAAAATTTAATTTTTTTCCCAACTTTTATCCCGCGTCCCGAGATATGGGTCAAAACGTCAGATGACCCTCGAAGATTTCTGAGCGATATTCATATCAAATGAAAGGTCTTGATGAAGACTTCAACACAGAATACTTTTAATTGTGACGCCTAGGCCAGGTCTCCAGATATGAGTCAAAACGTGGACCTGGATGACCTTGAAATGTAAAAAAACTGAACATATAATGATTAAATCTCGATTTTTATTATAAAATTAATAATGATTACGGTCCCTGGAGAAAAACGTAAGATTTTACGAATATCATAATCTGGCAATACAGGGGGTACTTGATTCCTTGGCAATACAGGCAGTACAGAGAATATCCCTGTAGGCTTTTGTGTATATTTTCATTTTTTTTAATTTTTCCTTCGTATCTATCCTTAAAATTATACTTTTACCTACACAGATAAAAAAGTACTATTTTCACATGTAAAAAGAATCAACCAGATTTTTGGTAAATTTTCCATTGCTGATTTTTTTATATTCAAATGGATTATTGAAAAAATGAACAATGAAATATTTAACTGAACTCAAACTTATTTCATATGAACCAATTTTGGGTTATTTTTTTTGTTTCTAAAACGAAATTTTGAAAAAAAATTAGAAGTTTTGTTTTAACCAAAACTTTGGTAGATTTCAATTGTAGTATAAAAATAGTACTATTAACCAATTTGGTTGATTTTTTCTCAGTGTATCACTATTCATCAAACGGCCAATTACCTTCGCATTCCTGCTTTGGCAAGTGCGTAGCTCTTCCTCATGCCTCTCCAAATCAGTTAATTCTTTCAACAAGGCACTCAGTATTTCGGAAACTATATATTCCAGATTTGTGTTGGAGCATCTGAAATATAATGAATACGAAATCGTATTATAATTTTTACCAAAAGGCTACTCCTGTAAGTGTAAGAAGAAGATGGGTTAGACTCACCAAAATATACTACATATGTATATACTGACATGATCAGAATCACAAGCTGGGTCGATTACGCCATGTCAGTTTTTGAGATATCTGATTTCTGATATCCGATTGTACTTTTACGTACAATTAATCGTTTATCGGAATCGGTTAAATCGGACCACGATAAGGTATACTTAGCTCCCTTACAACTAATTGTTCGGATATAGACATTTTTGGACATATGTAACTTCTCTGCTGAAACGGCTGACATGAAACTGTTCAATATTTGTACTCATATTGACATAAACAATTCTACTCAGAATTATCAACATCGGGCCAGATATAGATATTTTTAGGCATAACTTCTCCATATAAACCAATAAAGGTGAGAATCTTTTTTATTATACATTAGATGCGTTTTTTAGACCCTCCCTCCGGCACCGGAATACGAAAATAGAATATTTTAGAGTAAGTAAACTGAAAAAAGATTTCACTTTTTCAAAAACTGAATGGAGCCAGTGGTGTAGCTAGGAAATTTGGCGCCCGGGGAAAACAATGATTTGTTCACTTCAAGCTCTTTTATAAAAAAAAAAATATTTGACGCTACTTTGATTCAGTTTTTTGATAAATTTTTGTGTAAACCGAAATGTATTAAAGCCGCTTTCGATTCACAATTTATCTGCTCGCTATAAATTTCTATCTGCCAAATTTATGTGTGAATGATAGCAAGCGGAGAGAAATTTTTATCGACCAGTTAGCGAGTATTTGCTTAATCAGCGTCAGGCGAATTTTCGTCGGTCGCGGCGTTCTGTCAAACGTTTAAAATACACGGCAGTATGTTAGAATACAATAATAATAATATACTGGCGCTATTATAACTCTGACGAGTTTTATGGCCCTATCCCTATTCGGGGTGTGCCAATTGTTTTTTCCTACTAATTGGGTGGACCTACAGTTTTATGCCGGCTCCGAACGGTGAATGCATTTTTTGTGAGAAGCTTTCTCATAGCCCACTGCCGAGAGATGACCGCTGCTCTTAAGAACCCAATAATTTTTTTGGTGTTTGCTCGGACTGGGGTTTGAGCCCGAGACCTCTGGCATAGCAGGCGAGCACTCTACCCACTGCACCACAGCGGCGACAGTAGTATTCAATACACTGATAAAAAATGATAATAACTTTTTTTAGTCCTACGTGTAGTTTTTAAGATATGAGGTTAAGGCATATTTGGCCTTTTTTCTGCTTATCCTATCAATACATGTTTGATGCCGTGGAACAGACGACATTTCACCGCTTCTACCGGTATATGAATTTATTGTTAATATATCTTCATAAATGCCAGAGAAACTGTAAAAATAATCTCAAAAATACAGTTTTTTGTGAAAATTTTTAATTTTTTTTCATTTGGGGCGTGGAGTTTTAAAAAGGGTACGCGAAATAAAAATTGCTAATTCTGAAGTGGATGAATCGCAGTTTTTAAATGATGCTAGCAATGCAAAAACCTCTCAGCTGGGGACTTCCACCCAAAAGAAAAAGAAAACAGCCACGATTCTTCGTAAGTGGTTGAAGGTAGAACTATGGACAAGTGAAAGTACAAACACATCGCACCCTAAATCATAAAGTGGCACAACTCAAAATTCAAAAATTTTCAGGAGAGCCAAAAAACTTTTTTCATTACAAGCAATCGTATGGCAAAGGGCCAGGTATATTGGTTATTTTTCGGTCGAAAGAGACAGTTATTCAAAATTTTTTTTTGGCAATCGCTAGAGATATGTTCCGTATACCCGTTTATGAAAAAAACTCGATTTCGAAAAATTTTGAGTTATGCCACTTTTTGATTTAGGGTGCGACATCTTTACAACCTCATGATGATTTAAGTCTAGGGGTGAGTAATGACACGATTTTTTGGGAGTTGACACATAAGCACTGACTCACTAAAAAGAGTCGACTCACTGAGTTGGCACGATTGTGCTACAACACGTTTGTGTTACAGGCTGTAACTTACAGCACGATTGTGCTACAGCACATATTACTTTCGTGCTATTGTCAACCAAAAAGTGTTACTGTGTGCTATCAGAGACTGTGTCACTGAAAGAGTCGCTCCGATGATGAATTGATACTTGTAAGAGAATGGCATATAAATCAATAATAGAATTGAAGTGATAGGTGTGGGTGGGCAAATATATGGAAAATTAATTAGTTAATTAATTAATGTCACTTTTAATAATAATAATAATAATAATAATAATAATAATAATAATAATAATAATAAACCCAACGGTTACCCTCCACCCGCCCTACCGCACGAGGGGCGCATCCACATGACGTGCGGATTTTTTTAATTTAAATTTAGCCAAGGTGTTGAGTGGGAGGAGTTTATTCAACGTCGAGGTCTTACACTACTCAGCTACAGAAAATAAATTCATTCAGCTGGTTGTATGTATATACATAATAGAGTAATATAGAAGAAAGAACTTACAATTAAAATAATAGTACAAATAAAGTAAATATTGATATACGTAGTAATAAGTGTAACAAGTAAGGTATCTGTTGTCACTTGTTAAGAGCGAACAACAGGGATCTTCTTATTTGCAAAATAGATTCTGAAATATCAAAATTAGTATAATAAGAATTGAAACTTTTACATAAGCAACGGAATGGTTCATGTAATTCAAAATTTGTTCTACACTGCTTTAAGACGATTGGTTGAAAATATCTTGATGGGCGAGTAGGAACATTTAAGTTTACCTCGGTTAGAAGAGATGGGCTGTCAACTGATCCCTTTAACAGTTTAACCAGGAATACCACGCCTAACATCTCCCTGCGGCTTGATAATAATAATACCCAACGGTTTACCCTCCATTTCCCGCCCGACCGACGCGAGGGGCGCAATCCGCATGACGCACGGATATATTTTTTAATTTTGCCAAGGTGTTGAGTGGTTTGGAGTTTGTTAAACGTCGAGTTCTTATGCTGCTCAGCTACAGAATAGAAATTCATCAGCTGATTACACATACATAAGTTTATATATACACTTAGAAGCAATTACTTAGTTAACAATAAAATACATATTATACTAAATTAGTAGAAGGAAACTATATCTAGTAGACAATTTGTTATTTGTTAAGAATTGAAAGAAGAGTTTTCCTTATAATGGATAGAGAGTCAGAGATGTCAAAGTAGGTATAGTATGTGTTAAAACTTTTGCATAGATATCGGAATGGCTCATTTAATTCAAAATTAGTTTTACATTGTTTTAAAAAGATGGGCTGGTAATGTCTTGATGGACGGGCAGGAATGTTTAAGCTTATTTCAGAAAGAAGAAATGGGCTATTTATTGATCCCTTCAGCAGTTTCGTTACGAATATTACACCCAGAGTTTCCCTACGACTAGCTAAAGTTGGAAGGTTAATAAGCTTGAAGCGACTAGTATACGAGGGAAGATTGCAATGAGGGTTCCAATTCAAATTTCTTAATGCAAAAAGTAAAAATTGTTTTTGAATCGATTCAAGTCGATCAGAATGAATTTTATAACTCGGATTCCAGATTATAGATGCATATTCTAGTGTCGGTCTTACTAAAGTTGTGAAAAGGGCTTTAGTTACGTAGGGGTCAATAAATTCCTTAGACCAACGTTTTACAAACGCTAGAACACTTTTAGCTTTATTTATCATGACGTTGATGTGAAGGTTGAAATTAAGTTTATAATCGAATCTTACACCTAAGTCGACAAACTCATAAACTCGCTCCAGATCATGATTATTAATGGCGTAAGCTATAGGATCGACATTACTCCGCGAAAAGCACATAAATTTACATTTATTTAGATTTAGTGGCATAAGATTTATATTGCACCACGTAACCAAACCGTTTAAATCATTTTGAAGGAGCGATCTTTCCTCCGGTGAGGTGTAGGACTTGAAAAGTTTCACATCATCTGCGTACATTAAAACTTTAGAATAATTTATAGCACATGAGATGTCATTAATGAACAACAAGAACAGAGTCGGTCCGAGATGGCTGCCCTGCGGAACCCCAGAGGACACATCAATAGTAAATGAATAGGCATTCTTAAAAACAACCCTTTGTGTTCTGTTAGAAATGTAAAAAGAGATCCAGTTTAGGAGGATAGTTTGAAAACCCAGTAGTTGAATCTTGTGGATAAGTAAATTGTGATTAACCTTGTCAAAGGCTTTACTAAAGTCAGTATAAATAACATCCGTTATAGCACTTTCCCTAACCCCATTAGAAACACTTGTTGTAAATTCCAGAAGGTTAGTGATGGTTGATTTACCCCTACAGAAACCATGCTGAGAGCTCCCAATCAATGACTCAATCGAGTTTTTTATCTGGTTGCTAATAATCGACTCAAACAGTTTTGGGATAACAGACAATTTTGCTATGCCTCGATAATTTTCAATTGAAGATCTAATACCACTTTTATGTAAAGGAATAATAAAGGATTCTTTCCAAGCAATAGGAAAAATGCCAGATTTCAATGACAAGTTGAATAGCTTTGACAAAGGTAGATAAATATGATCCGCACATTTTTTAAGGAAACATGCGGGGATCATATCCGGACCATAACTAAAAGACTCTTTCAGTGATTTAAGGTGATCTAAAACTTCATCTGAATTAATATAGGCAACATTAGTTGTATTATTTTGAGAAAGATGGTACGGGTATATGATGAAATTTAAGTTATCTTTGGAATAATTAGATTCGAAAAATTGTGCAAAGAGATTGGTAATGCTTTGATTATCACTAGACACACAATCCCGAAAACTCACAGATGAGGGGAATCCGCTCACTCTGCGTTTTGAATTCACAAAACCATAAAACGATTTAGGGTTGCGAAAAATGTTCTTTTTCATTTTTCTCAGATAATCATTGTAGCACTTTTTGTTCAATGCAAAATATTTATGTCGTAAAGTTGAGTATTGAAGGTAGACTTTCTGCAAGCCTGTCTTCTTATATAATTTAAAAATGCGAGATTTCTTATTTTTTAAGGCTCTCAAGTCTTTAGTTTCCCACAAATGCAGGGGCTCAACATATATGTATTTCTGTTTGGGTACAAATTTATCAAACAGACAGTGGATCGTGTTAATAAAATGCAAAACATTTTGTTCAACGTTGCCATCGTAGTTTGGCCAGACTAGTTTAGATAGTTCTCTATTAAGTTTTTTATAATTAGCCTTAGCAAAGTTAAAACGAAAACCCGATTCAGACGTTTTTGAGCTACAATGATCATCATCGCTTATAATTTCGTGTATTAACACCAATGATGGATGGCAAGCATCTTCAGGGAAAATAAGAGGGTCAGTTCTATTCACATAGAAATTAGAAACGTCATCTACAAATATCAAATCAAGTACCTTTCCGAATTTGTTTTTAAAAACGTTTACCTGATGAAGACAGAGATCTGACATTTCTTCTAAAAAGTCAGTACAATTTGCCTTAGATGTAATCGGCATGATTTCATTGTTTTCCTTGCTCCATGAAACGTGCGGAAGATTAAAGTCGCCCAAGACTATAAAATAATCCAAGGGCGTCTTTTTTGACTCGACACGTTTCAGCAGGGAAACAGTTTGAAGGTAAACTGACTGTTCGGAAGAAGGAGGAATGTAAATAACTGCCAGGTAAATATGCTCTTTGCCAGCTTTTATCCGAATGCACAAAAACTCAATGGATTCCCCTGCAGTTACATTAATTTCTTCAGATGGAATTGAGGAATGAACCGCAAGTAGTACCCCTCCGCCGACCCTGTTCAAGCGATCATTTCTGTACACTTGGTATTCTTTACTAAAGATTTCCGAATTAAAAATATGAGGTTTAATCCATGTTTCGGTAAAAGAAATTATTTGAAAGTTACAATTAAAAGTTTTTAGATAAAAGTCTGTTAGTTTAGTATTTAAACCCCGAACATTTTGATAGTAAATATTTAGAGCAGATTTATTTATTAGTTTTTTGAGGCATTGCTAGGCAGGACAAGTTTGGGTAAGTTGTTATTAACGGATCTGGGCCTTTCTTCAAATTCCCGGACAAAGGTCCCGGCTGGCCAAAATGATTTCTTTAAAAGTGTCATAATCTTTGAACGAGACGTCAATTTTGAAAGAAGCTATATTTCTCTCATAATTAAAATTGAATTTTTTAACGAAAAGTTTTTCTGGAGCAAATTTGGATGCTATGAAAGCCCTCAGGTCCTCAACGGTTGTATCTTTATGAAATCTAGATACAAAAACTGATTTATCTCGCGGAACGATAATCAATTCTTTGGCCTTCGGAACAGGCTCCTTTGCTTTCGGAGCAGGCTCCTTGGCTTTTGCTGCAAGTGTGATCGAGTTAGTTACGAAATTTTCTCGAGATGTATTTTCAGTTAAAGCAGTTTTGGAGGAACATGGTTCGTCGACGCAGGGACTAGGTGAAGCCAAATCGATTAACTCGACGGAAAGCTCAGCCGAGTCGACCTGAAGGTTGCTCTGAACCTCTTCATTACGCGGAGTAATGGCTTTAGTTTTCTTTACAGGTTTTGGCAACGTGAAGGAATTAAACATTTCCTCGTGCTTTTTAAATTTATCATTTAAAGCCGATAACTCCTTTGCTAATTCGGAAAATCCATTTCTGGTGTGTCTAAAAAATTTGAAAAGATCAACATCCGTTGATCTGCATTTTAAACACGACCAGCGCACTCCCTTGTTATCTTTAATTGCGTCAAGCACCCTTCCCGTCAGGCCAGCGCACTTCATATGGGCAAGCCTATCACACAGCCAGCAAGAAACGAACTGTTCCTTATCGCTTTTCAATGAGCAATTCTGATAACCACACGACATTATACGGCAGAATAAAAATTAATAGGAAAAAGGAGAGTATGTAGGCAATAAGTGGAAAAGCAAAAGAGTATATACCACAATCTACACAATTACACTACAAAAGTTTGAAGCGAGCAGTTTAAGTGCCACTGTATGACGTTTAATAAACAACGCAAACAGCTGTGGTAAAAGAAAAGAGAAAACTAGGTTGCAGTGAATAAACGAATGCGCGCACAAAAGCAAATGATAAAATAAAATTTAAGCACTCGACTGCAACAATAACACAATGCAAAATGCAAATAAAAAATGCACGAACAAAAGCAAGTGACAAAGATAAATCAATCCACTCAAAAATGCACCAACAACACTATGCAAATGCCTTGGCAAATAAAATAAAATATAAACTTTGTTTAAACTTTAAAATATTGACAAAACTGAGGCAAAAATATCACTATTAAACTCAGTATAATATGTAAAAACTTTAGTTTCAACTTTTAATAAAGAATTTTGTTCACAATATTATTTTTAATTGCAAAGTTCACAGAGCAAAACAAATTTGGACTGCACAGCTTGACGTTTGAGTCCTACCGAAGATTAATAAGCTTCAGCCGACTAGTGTACGGGGGAAGATTGCACCGTGGGTCCCAGTGAAAATCTCTTAACGCAAAAAGTAAGAACTGTTTTTGTACTGATTTGAGTCGATCAGAATGAACTTGATATTGCGGACTCCATATTATAGAGGCATATTCTAGTATTGGTCTCACTAACGCTGTAAAAAGGGTTTTAGTTATATATGGGTCTCTAAATTCTTTAGACCAACGCTTTACAAATCCCAAGACACTTTTAGCTTTATTTACTGTGACGTTTATATGCAAATTGAAGTTAAGTTTACAATCAAATCTGACTCCTAGGTCGACAAAATCATAAACCTGTTCCAAACTATAGTTATTAATTGTGTAAGACACTGGTTGTATATTCTTCCGCGAAAAGCACATAAATTTACATTTATTAAGATTAAGTGGCATAAGATTAAATTGCACCAAGTAGCAAAAGAATTTAAATCAGTTTGGAGCGCAGATCTTTCTTCCAAAGAAGAGTATGACTTGAAAAGTTTCACATCATCGGCATACATAAGAATTTTTGAGTTGTTAATAGCGTAAGAAATGTCATTTATAAATAATAAGAACAGAGTCGGACCGAGATGGCTCCCTTGTGGAACTCCAGAAGATACATCAATGACGTTGGAAAAAGCATTTTTGAAAATTACCCTTTGTTTTCTATTTGAAATATAAGAAGCAATCCATTTTAAAAGAATAGGTTGAAAGCCAAGAAGATCAAGTTTACGGACAAGTAATGAGTGGTTAACCTTATCAAAAGCCTTGCTGAAATCTGTATAAATGATATCCGTGTTAAAATTTTCCCTAAACCCATTAGAAACATGAGTGGAGAATTCCAGTAAGTTAGTAACAGTTGATTTACCTCTACAGAACCCATGTTGCGAGGTTCCTAGCGACGAGGAAATAGAATGTTTTAGGTAGTTATTTTTAGTGAGCATCGGAAACGTACAAAATCAACCATCACCTTGGATGCAGTGGAGCTAGAGGGGCAATTTATTATTTTTGAGAGCTTGTCTCCGTACAATAGAAAACTTTTGCAGCAAGCGATTAAACTGAGACGCGAGGGGAAATTCGTATCCGCCTTCTCGCTGAGAGGCTCGGTACACGTTAGAACAAAAAAGGTTCTGATGCGGTTAAAGTATCTGAGGTTGCCGATTTGCAGAAATTTTTCTAATATGTGCCTTATGCTCTTTTTATGTATGTTGTTGTTTCACTTACACTATGTATTCCCAATTGTAAATTTATTTACAATGTCTGTCTGTTTATATATCTTTTGTGGTTGGTGTTTTGTGCACTATCATGTTTGAAATATGTATTTGCTTTTGTTCGTCTGTTTACATTTTATGGTTTTAAGCGGTGATGGATGTAGTGTTCGTGGGAATAGTCTGGCGATGATTAATATTCTATGCAAACGTCATAAGGGATTGAAGGTTGTACATTTCAATGCTAGGAGTCTGAATGCTGATAAGATGGATATTGTAAGATATGCCTTTGAGAGTTCGGCGGTAGATGTCATTTGTGTCACAGAAACTTGGTTCTGCAATAATATCTCCGACAACTCATTTGCTCTTAGCAATTACAGCATTGTCCGGCATGACAGATGCTCGAGGAAGGGAGGCGGAATAGCTGTCTATTGCAGGGATGGGATAGATATGAGAGTAATAACTAAATCTCAGAATTGTGATGTGGAATATTTGTTTTTAGAGTTATCTGATAGATACTCTAAAGCCCTACTGTCTTGTGTTTATAACCCTAATAAGTGTTTTAATCTTAACCCGTTGTTCTCCACTCTATCCCCCCTCATTGTGGATTATGAAAATATAATAATGTGCGGTGACTTCAATGTTAATCTTCTTGTCAATGATGCTAGTTCCTCTTTACTTTTGGATAATGTGTCATCGTATGGTCTCTCTGTAGTAAATTGTTCTGTACCCACAAGGTTTTCTAATAAATGCAAGCCAAGTCTCTTAGATTATTTTATTGTAAATGACCTTTCCTCTGTTATAGCGTTCGACCAATTATCATTTGTATCTGACCATGACCTGTTATTCTGTTCACTTGACAGTAGGCTTGGACAAAGTATAGAAGAACGTGTGTTTTCGTTTTGAGATTTTAACCGTGTGAATATTAGTTCATTACTTGTTGACGTAAGTTCGGTCGACTGGTCTCTTTGTTGGTGTTATGCTAATGTTGATGACAAGATTGAATTCTTAAACAGAAATTTACGCTGCTTGTTCGATAAGCATGTCCCAGTGAAGGTTTGCAAGAGAAAATCCTCTGTGTCACAATGGTTTACGCGAGATGTGTTGTGTGCAGGGTTTGAATTTGCTTGCTGCAAAACAGCAATAGCCGATGTTTTTTGCTTATTGCTGAATTCAGCCGAGCCAAAAACGAAAACACGAATCATTCGCTTCAGTTTTCAGCTGAGTCGTGTTTGCTTGTATAGTTAAGCCAAGCAACTCAATTTGAGAGGGTTGCTTTTACTTCCAGCAATTAGTTGAGTAGTAAATTTTTGCTTACAGTTGCTTATTTTGCTGAAACTAGTTTTTAAGCAAAATTCAACATGAAAAGATGTTTACAAATGGACATACATACATATTATGTGTATATACATACATACACATAAGTAAATATGTATAAAAAATCGAAATATGCGTAACAAATCGTTTCAGCAAAATAAGCAAAAGCAGAAAAAATGCAAAGACACAACTAATTGCTGGAAGTAAAATGAAATCCCCCAAATCGCGTTGCTTTGCTTAACTATACAAGCAAATACGGCTCAGCTGAATACTTGGCTGGCCGAGTTTGCTAATTTACTTTTCGTTAGCAAAAGCAAAGCAAAAGCAAATGCAGCAAAAGTAGCTAAACAATTTCAAACCCTGGTTGTGTGCTATTAGGGAACGCAATAGAGCGTACTGCAAATGGAAGAGAAATAGCATTGAGGATAACTGGGCTTCGTATAAAAAGGCCAGCAATAACGTGACTGCTATTATTAGAAGTGAAAAGTGTAAGTTTTTCTCAGCTAAGCTTAATACGTCTTTGCCGCCAAGTATCTTATGGCGCAATCTTAAACGCTTACGAGTATGTAACAATAATAATAATGAAAGTATCTGCTCCCTTGACCCCGATATGCTTAACCAAGCATTCATTGGCACCACTCCAACTCCTACGCAGCCCTTAGCCTCATTTTCCTGTGACAGTGTCTGTTTTACTGGTACAGCATTCGAATTTAATACAGTTTTTGAGCTAGATGTCATAGAAAATATACTAAAGATAAAATCTAATGCAATCGGCGACGATAAAATTCCTATAAAGTTTATAAAGATCGTGTTGCCATACATTACTGGGACGGTGACGCACATAATAAATCATTGCATCTCCACGTCATGTTTTCCCTCTCAATGGAAGGTTGCATTAGTTCGTCCGATTGCAAAAAGTAAGTCTGCTTCTACTCCCTCTGACTTCCGTCCAATTAGCATCTTACCCGCGTTGTCTAAAGTATTCGAAGCCTTGATGGCTAAACAAATAACCAGCCATGTACAAAGAAATAATTTGCTTTCTCCACTACAATCGGGATTTAGGGCCATGCACGGGTGTACCACGGCTATGTTAAAGATCATTGACGACATTCGCACTCCGTTTGATAACAATTTCCTTACATTACTATGTTTACTAGACTTTTCTAAGGCATTTGACTCTGTTGACCACCGGTTACTCTGCTCTAAGCTCAGGTATTTCTTTGGATTTGGTGATTATGCCATATCTATTATGAACAGTTATAGATGTAAATGGAGGGTAGTAAAGAAAAAATGTCTGAAAAATTGCGAAATAAGTGAAATTAAGTGAAAATAGGCATCTGAAAAGATTAAAAGCTGATTATTTTTACTGTTCATTTTGGTACAATTGTGAAAAACTTAATTCAGTTACTTTAAATTGTTGAAAATGGCCAGCTCTAAGCGTGTAAAATACGAGGACGCAATCAGTTCAACCAATAAAGATAAAAATGCATACTGTAGGATTGAAATTGAGCGGTTTGTAGCCATAACCGACTGCAGAACACCGTTAATCGAAGGTAAGTATGCTATTTCTGATGAAATGTGTACTGGATATTTATACTATATAGAACATTGACGGGAGCGGATATTGAGAAGTTGTTCGAGGAGGATGACCATGATGTTAAATTTGGCAATGACAACGATGTTGAAGATGACAAAACTGACAATATTGAATTCTATGGAATTTTATTGCATAGCTTGTGGAGTTCATAAGTCCAGCATGGAGGCGATTGATGACCTATGGACTTCTTATTCATTTCAACTCTACCATTTAGAGAAACTTTCCATTTCGTGATCGAGTGTCGTTCCGTCAATGTATCCCGTCAAAGCCAGCAAAATATGGCATACAAATATTTTGTATTTAGGCCAGCAACCTATCTAAAAGGACTTGCTCGTTAATTGGCCACTGGAGCTATAAGACGCCACGCATCAAACCCTCGTATCCTGCAGCATTATCACGTACATACCTACCGATATGCAGCCTGTTTTGAATACTCTTTTATCTCCGTCCATCGCATAAGAAACGCGAATTGAGCACCGTGATGAAACTAGTCAAATGGCAATCAAAGGCAGGTGTCATGTTTGTCGGCATGTGAACGAAAGACAACGGAACTCCCGAAAAGTTTGCTTAGTTTGTAAACGGCCAGGGTGCCAGGAGTGCATTCAATCAATTGTCAAATGTGTTGAGTGCAGGAAATAATCATATGCCAACATTTTCATTTGTATGTATGTATATTACGTTTGAATTTACCCGTGGTCACCCAGGTGACTACGTCGGCCAGAATAAGAATATAAGATCTCAAACTGTAACAGTGTTCTATGGATTAAATCTTAAAACTTTATTTCGTGTTTTTTCTGCTCAAAATTAACAACTTTAAGATGTCATGGAACACAAGGTAATAGAATTTATTAAAAATATGTTTTTTTGTGCGAAAAATGTGAAATAGTCACCCAGGTGACTCGTCGGCCGAACTAGGGTTAACCAACCGCTACCAGCGAGTTATAACCGGATCTCGCAATTCTGGCCTTGGTAAAGTCACATCTGGTGTGCCGCAGGGTTCAATTCTTGGCCCGCTTTTATTTAGCCTATTTATTAATGATATATTCGCAGTTCCCAAATTTGTCAGCATACATGCCTACGCTGATGACATTCAGCTTTATATGTCCAGCCGTTTTGAGGTAGTTGATAACCTGTATGCAAAGATTAATGCTGACATCTCATCAATTGCGCATTGGGCAACTAAAAATGGGCTTTGTCTTAACCCGAAAAAAACATATGTTCTGCCAATTTACAGGAAAAAGTTAGATAACGGCTTTACTCCTCCTCTTTATATAGGTACTACGAAAATTGCGGTGGTGAGTAAAATATCTAACCTTGGGTTTATTATAAACTCTAGCTTAACTTGTGTTGATCACATTAACATGGCCGTTGGTAGGGTCTATGGGGCGCAACGTAATCTGCGAATGTCTGCAATGTTTACCCCTGTAAATATACGCCGAAAGCTTGCCATTCAGCTGGTTCTGCCGTATATAACATATTCGGAGCTCATTTATAATAAACTTGATTCGCTTTCTGCTCACAAGATTGATGTTGCGTTTAATCAAATCACTAGATATGTGTATGGCATTCGCCAATTTGATCACATATCTCGCTGGAGGTGTAGTCTTCTTGGATACAATATCGTGGACTACATTAAAGCCAGAAGTTGTATTTTCCTCTTTCGGCTCATGCTTTTTAAAACACCATCTTATCTCTTCAACAAGCTTACTTTTCCAAAATCTGCTCGCCTAAGTGATCTAAGTGTTCCTACCTTCAACTCTCTCCCATCTACCAGACTATTCTTTGTGAACACTATTCGTGTATGGAATTCGGTACCCAGCACCATAAGAAACTGTATGAACAAGAGCAACTACAGAAATATTATATACAACTATTTTTCTGAAAATATATAGACTGACCATTGAAATTAAATTAGTTAGTTATTTAGTCCATAGGCTAGTTTTAAATTTAAATTTAAATTTTGTCATTACAGATTATATATAGTTTTTAACATCTTTGTATCATTATTATTGTTATTATGTTCTTTGTTGTTGTGCTATAAAGGATCTTAGATCTTATTGCACTAATGCTCTTTCAATAAATATACATATCAAATATATACATATCAAATATTGACAATAGCCTCAAACACCTTAGGAATAGCAGACAGTTTTGCTATGCCACGATAATTTTCAATGGAAGATCTATTCCAAGATTTATGCAGAGGAATGATAAAAGATTCTTTCCATGTTTTCGGAAAAACACCAGACTTCAGTGACAAATTAAAAAGTTTGGATAATGGTTCATAAATATGGTCGGCGCAATTTTTTAAAAAGATTTGTTACGACAGCCTTTGCCCCATATGTTAAATGTACGTATCTGTAACATGGGTATGTAATTGTACAGTGTCAATGTTAAGTTTCGAACAGCGTGAATGTTTGTAACAGAAAAGTCAAAGTGGCATCTGTGTGTATGTGTCTCTAAGCCACGGATCGAACCCGAAGCTACGATTGGCTTTATGTTTGTCCATATATGGATAATTGGTCACTTTCACGAAAGAAAGTAACGTTTTCATTAAATACATAAGAGGACAGTTAATTCGTGTTGCCTGTCCGGGTGTCCAACCCTCTATAAAAGGGCGTTTAATGTGGCCAACGGGTGATTATAGAAAAGTTGCGGTCCGATTAATTTGTGAAGTTGCGGTTGGTGAAAGTAAAAAAAAAAAAATTGTGAACCACAGAAATAACATTGAATAAAAAAAAAAAAAACAAAAAAAAAAACACAAAAAGGTAATTAAAAGGAGTGCGTGCTAAGTGCGAATAAACGAGGAGGGTATATCCCCTATCTATCCCAACACCAATCATCTGTAGCAGCCATTACCATCTCCCATGGACACCAGATCTTCTTAAAGAATACCCAGTAGTACCATCAGGAACTGGAGATTTTTTTTGGTGTCATTGTAGGTCGCCACAAAGGACCTCCACCAGGTTTTGGGTATCAAGCAACACACCAACAGACAACAAATGCAGTAGCCCACATTTACAACAACCACACAAACATCCACTCAACAATACACCATATCAATAGCCATTTAATAGTCACATTTACAGCTACACATAAATATTCGCCAAATACACAATTACAAATTACAACCACCACTCAGTAATCCATCAAATCCGTCAATATACCATTACAACAATTACAACAACAACGCTATCCAGTTAACACCAGGACCCAACCAACACAAATTTACACCAACAGCAAAAACATACAGAGAAATTCACATCCAACCATAAGACGTAACTACATACCTACAACAACAGAATTTTCTTGGCTAACGATCTACAGCTGGACTGCGCATAGCGTTAACATAAACCCATTCCAGAGGCTAAACAGCTGAGTGGGTTCAGTGGTCTGGAGCATCATACATACATACATATATAACACTGACATAATTATTAGTGGAACATCTGGTTATTGGGACTTTGGATTTGGAGGAACGATTGGAAACAAAGAAAAAGCGAAAACTATAACAAGTCATCAACAACGGGGGAATTCCACAGAGGAGCGGCAGCGCACAGATTAATTTTTTTAATATTTAGAGTTTTTTATACATACATATCATTTTTCTTACGCCATTCTTGCACATACTAGACACATACGCCGCCGATTGACGCCGCCGCCGCCGCGCCGATTACCTTCATAATCGGCCGCCGCCGCCATAATCCGTGAAATCGGCGTATCGGCGCGGCCGCGTGCGCAGGCGAGCGAGATGTGTACATATTTTCCTAGTTTTGCTAACTGCTTAAGTTCTTCAAAATTAAAAAAAAGGAACCAATCGACGTGTTTTGACCTCAGGAACACGAAGCTGAATGCGGAAATGTTTTATTTTTTGCCGGTTAAAAGTTATTAACAAAAACTTTGGCTGTTCCCTACTTTACTAGCCTCAGTCCTAAAGAATTTAAGCTACTGGAAAATTTCAGTTCGTTGGCTTACATAATTTTTTCTCAGATACGGAACTTTTCTGGGATCTCTTCCATTTAGTCCTACTTATCGAGGTCTGTTGCTAATTGTTCTACTCAAAACTGCACCATTTTAACCCTCCTTGATATCATTAGATGCCGAAAATGATCCCAAACATGCCTCCAGAATCGAAAACTCATAGTTTGAACATAAGAAAGTTGCTGTTTTTGAGTAGCCCTCACAGTTGTCGAACATCAGCCCTATAGGGAATATTAAAGAAGACGATGGAAAAAATTAAAGAAGTACCAAGATACCAGTTACAAATTGCGCTGATTTGGTCAACCCTATGCCACGAAGAAGTAAGGAAGTTTTAAAAAATAAAGGAGCTTCAACTAAACATTAGTTTAAATCTAGCTGCAGCAGTAATATTGTAGTTTATTTGGAAAAACGATCAAATTTAAAGTTTGTCCCTATTATTATTTCCAACTTAAATTATACATTTCATTATTTTTATTCATAAAAATTAAATTATTATACAAAAACCACCCCAGAGTTATTGAAGCATGTCCTCTCCGTGCAAGCATCAATATATGGTAATTATTATTTGGTCTTAAAATGAAATAAATGGAGAATTGCAAAATTTTGTCCCTATTATTTTTTCCAACACTGTATATACATATATTTATTTTAAAGTGTCTTATATATATAATAAATATTTACATATGATATGTATGCATGTTTATTATCATACAAAATAAGCAAATGAATTTAAATTTACCCTTACACATGGATTGTGTATATTCTTTAATATTTATTTTCTTTATTTTATATTTTAGTTTATGTAAAAATTGTTTTTTGCTGTTAATAAAAAAGTTTCAACAATTTAAGGTGGAAATTAGTTTATTTATTCCATTCAGCCAGCGATATTAAGGTAACTAAATAAAATTAATATTTGAACAAGTAAGGAAGCCTAAGTTCGAGTGGAATCGAACATTAGATACTCAGCTGTATGCGTTCATTGTTTGTTTGCGTTTGTTCGATATAGGGTGTATTTTATATAAAGCGAGTGCTGCATAAAGTGGGCGTAGCCATGCCCATTTTCAACATTTTTATCAGTCATCCAACTAAGTATATGAATATCATTCTTTGTGTAAAACTTCATTCCTTTATGACTTCTAGTTACAAAGATGACACTTTACAAATTCCCAAAGGGTGTCCAGAAATATCTTTGTTAAAAAGTAGGCGTGGTCATAAACCGATTTCAATAAATTTCTGCGTGTCTATTAACATAGGTTATATAAGTGTATAAACCAAGTTTCGTCATAATATCTCAGTTATTTGTCGAGTTATGGGCTAAGAAATCTCGTATATCCCTTTGTCCAAAAAGAGGCGGTGCCACGCGCATTTTCCAAAATTCTTCTATTCTATGTTTCCGGTCACTTTATAATACCCATATATAAAAGTGGGCGTGGCCGTCAACCGATTTCGCTAAAATTTTTAACATGTATTACCACAAGTAATAAAAGTGTGCACACCAAGTTTCGTCATTACATATAAATTATTTGTCGAGTTATGGGCTCAGAAATCTCGTATATTCCTTCTTCTAAAAAGAGGCGGTGCCACGCCCATTTTCCAAAATTTTTGCGTTTTTCGTTTTATGTCCACAGTTGGACTCTTGCCATAAAATTTCAACGATATATCTTTATATTTGATAGAGATATCGCTTACAATGTTTTTATTAGGCCACTTTATAATACACATATATAAAAGTGGGCGTGGCCGTCAACCGATTTTAACTATTTTCCGTCCAAACATTTTCCTAAATAAGTAAATCACGCGTACCAAATTTCATCGATATATCTTCAATGGTTTCTGAGTTATGACATATAAAACTTTCAATGTTTGACCCTTAATAAGTGGGCGGGGCACCGCCCATTTTCCAAAATTTCATCAAATTTCTTCCTAGAGGCCTGAGCTCAACACGTGGGTAAAATTTCATCACTCCAACTATATTAGTGACTGAGATACCAAATTTCCGATTTTTTCTATATAGGAAAAGTGGGCGTGGTCATGGTCCGATTTCGCCCATTTTCAATACCAACTGTCCCAGTCTCGATACCAACTTGCATTTCAAATTTCATCAAAATATCTCAATTTTTGCGCGAGTTAGAGTGTTTAAAGACGGACGGACGGACAGACGGGCGGACAGACGGACGGACATGGCTCAATCGATTTCTCTTTTCACCCTGATCATTTTGATATATATAAGTCTATATTTATCTCCATTATTTCATTCTGTTACAATCCACCGTTATGTGATTAAAACTATAATACTCTGTGTACTAGTACAGCTGAGTATAATAAGGATTGTGATTTGTAGATTTGGGGCAGGCGCGCCGGCGCGAAAAAGCACGCCGGCGTCGCCGCCGCCGCCGAAATGTTTTTGAATCACTATCGGCGTATATGTCTAGCACATACATAGTTCGAATTGAGGGAAGATTAAAAGCCCGTCTCCACATAACTTGATTCACCAGAGAAACATGTAGCTAAACATCTCGCTCAATAACCCGTCTCCACGTGGCTAATCGTGATTCAGTTTGACATTTCTCTTTCTTGTTCTTCTTAAATGTTTGTATGTTTGCTTATTTTTTCGTCTTTGTTCTGGTCTGTGTGAGATTTCGATGGCTCTCAGAAATTTGTATGGAAATTGGCGAGTTTCGGCACTGGTTTCCGTGTCGAAACAAGATTGAGAGAGAAAATGCAGAAAAAAGAGCGAAACACGTTTTGTGGAGACATGGTATAAGATCTGGGGGGTATATTAACTTTTCAAATATTTTTTTTATACGCTGATTTATTCCACACCTTTTTTTTTTGCATTTGTTTAGTTAACCATTCCATAATCATAATTTTTGTTGTCACACTTTGCCATCAATTCTTTTGCACACGTCTTCCACGTGTACATACATTTTGTTGTTTTTTTTTTTTTTTGGGTTTGTTACAAAGAGGGATGTTGGGCCGGAATTATAATTAATTATCTATCCATCCCGTTTTGTTTGTGCGTTTTGTTTTTTTTTGCAATACCGATTAAATACTCCGATTCACATATTTTCTTTATTTATAAGTTTTTCTGTTTAATCATAATTTTATATATTTTTATTTTCGCGCTTAATTGGTGGTGACTCGCTCGCCGCACCCAAACACGAGCGAGTGATCAGGCAACTTGACTGAAGTTAGGGAGTAGAGCGTAAGCACATAAATTTTAATATAAACGAGTAGGTAGGTACGTAGGTAATAATACTAATATCGCAAATTTGTAAATTCTCTCCCTCAGTAGCAGCAGCGAATGTTGGTACCTGCATCGCCGTGGTGAAAAAGTGAGTTTTTTTTTGTTATCATTTGTTGTTTTTTTTTGAGTTATATACAGAAACATACATATACATACCTACCTACACTTGAAGATCATTTCTTTTGTAGATATTTTGTTTTTTTTTTTGAATTTTTCTTGGTAGATTAAGTATCCCTCAGATACTAATATATATGTTTACATATTTAGTATTTTTTTTTGCATACATTTATGAATTTAAAGAAATGAATTTAAATTGTTGAATTATTTCGAAATAAAATAAAATTAGTAAAAGTCCTCCCAACTCCTCTTATTTTTTTTTATGGGTTGAACAAATAGAGGTATAACGGAGGGATAAATCTTTAGACGTTTTGGTGTGGGTGTGGCCTTGGTGCAAATAGGGATTGGTAGGGATGGACAAAAATGGACATTGACTGACGTTCTCCTCTGACGTATAATAACTGAGTTTGGGGGCGCTGTAAGGTAATCGGAGTCAGCACAGCGCCCATGGCTTCGCGTATTTACGCTGAAGAGGGTGGGATAGACTCCATCGGACTGGACAGGGACAGTTTCTAATTTCCATTCTTTCTTCACCACTTTCTTCATAGTTCTTTTGCACCATTCCACTATTCTTTCTCCTAAGGCATGATTTTTTTGTTTATGTTTCTGTGGGTAAAGGGAGGTGGAAAAGAATCCACCCACCGTCGAGCTAGTCTGGGTTGCAAGCATGCCTGCCCTCCACCTCACCTCTACCCGGTGCAAGCAGAAATGTAACAGATTGTGGGAATCATATCTGGCCCATGGTTTGAGGAAACCTTTAGTGATTTTAGGAAAAATAAAACCTCTTCCGGATCAATATAAGAAATATTAAATGTGTTATTCGAAATAACTTTATACGGGTATTCATCAATGCTTACGTTAACATGGGAATAATTTGACTCAAAGAATTCTGTTGTTGATTATTGATTTAGACCTATGTAGCTCTGAGATATAGGGTATTTAGGGATTTTTGAGATGTTCATGAAGTACACATATTGGGCTATCTGATGGATAAATAAAATATACATATGTGTGCCAATATAAACTTAGTTGATAAGATCAATTACAAATTTCAAATGAATGTATCTTTTTATATATGCACGATATACGATAATGGTCTAAAGTCCAAAAGTTGGGAAAAATCATCTACTTTCTGAATATCATAACCAAATTTACCAAAATTAAGGGGAACGACCGAAAAAAACACAAAATAAGTTTCCATACAAAAACGGGTTAGTGTCCGAAAGTTAGTACAATTCATGCAGAATACACCTACATACACCAAATTTGCCTAAATCACCTGGAACAAATGAAAAAATGCATAAATATGTGACCACCCCAATACCAAAAACCTCCAAAATACACCAAGTGCCATATAAAGTAAGCATGCACAAGATGACACTTAAATAAGAGGCGAAATCGAACGTGCCAGCGGAGTCGAGTGTGCTACTGAGTTATCATTTTATCGTGAGGTGAGCTTGAGCGTGCAGCTCACTGATGGGAGTTGACACAGAGTCGTGACTCCGTGCTGAGTTAGCCAAGCCTGTTTAAGTCCACTGTAGTATTACATAAATACACCGCCCTTACAAGTATTGTCATGTACACACAAATCATGTACATATAAACCACACACGCTGTTATTAGTGGTGGCCACCCAGGAATAAATCGCAGGACAGATAAAATCAAGCAGAAATGTAGCTGGCTAAATATGAACAAGTAAGGAAGCCTAAGTTCGAGTGGAATCGAACATTAGATAGTCAGCTGTCTGCTTTCATTATTTGTTTGCGTTTGATGGAAACACGGTGTACTTTATATAAAGCGAGTGCTGCACAAAGTGGGCGTAGCAACGCCCATTTTCAAAAATTTTATCAGTGATCCAACTAAGCATATGAATATTATTATTTGTGCAAAATTTCATTCCTTTATGACTTCTAGTTACAAAGATTTCACGTTAAAAATTCCCAAAGGGTGTTCCAAAAATATCTTTGTTAAAAAGGAGGCGTGGTCATAAACCAATTTCAATAAATTTTTGCGTGTCTATTAAGACAAGTTATAAAAGTATATAAACCAAGTTTCGTCATAATATCTCAGTTATTTGTCGAGTTATAAGCTAAGAAATCTCGTATATTCCTTTCTCTAAAAAGAGGCGGTGCCACGCCCATTTTTCAAAATTTTTCTTGTTTTTGCTTCCGGTCTATTGCGGAACTTATGCCACAAGATTTCAATAAATTACCTTTATATTTGACAAAGATATCGCTTAAAATGTTTTTATTAGGCCCCTTTATAGTTCCCATATATAAAAGTGGGCGTGGTCGTCAACCTATATCGCTAAAATTTTGAACATGTATTACTACAAGCAATAAAAGTGTACACACCAAGTTTCGTCATTATATATAAATTATTTGTCGAGTTATTGGCTCAGAAATCTCGTATATTCCTGTTTCTAAAAAGAGGCGGTGCCACGCCCATTTTCCAAAATTTTTGTGTTTTTCGTTTTATGTCCGCAGTTGGACTCCTGCTATAAAATTTCAATGATATATCTTTATATTTGACAGAGATATCGCTTAAAATGTTTTTATTAGGCCACTTTATATTACACATATATAAAAGTGGGCGTGGCCGTCAACCGATTTTGGAAATTTTTCGTCCAAACATTTGCCTATGTAAGTATATCACGTGTACCGATTCATCGATATATCTTCAACGGTTTCTGAGTTATGACTCATAAAACTTTTAATGTTTGCCCCTTAATAAGTGGGCGTGGCACCGCCCATTTTACAAAATTTTTGTGTTTTTTGTTTTATGTCCATAGTTGGACTCATTCGACAAAATTTCAATGATAGATCTTTATATTTGACAGAGATATGGCTTAAAATGTTTTTATTAGGTCACTTTATAATACACATATATAAAAGTGGGCGTGGCCGTTAACCGATTTTAACTATTTTCCGTCCAAACGTTTGCCTAAGTAAGCAAAATTTCATCGATATATCTTCAATGGTTTCTGAGTTATGACATATAAAACTTTCAAGGTTTGACCCTTAATAAGTGGGCGTGGCACCGCCCATTTTCCAAAATTTCAGCAAATTTCTTCCTAGGGGTCTGAGCTCAACACGTGGATAAAATTTCATCGCTCCAGCTATATTAGTGACTGAGATACCAAATTTCCGATTTTTTCTATATAGGAAAAGTGGGCGTGGTCATGGTCCGATTTCGCCCATTTTCAATACCAACCGTCCCAGTCTCGATACCAACTTGCATTTCAAATTTCATCAAAATATCTCGATTTTTGCGCGAGTTAGAGTGTTTACAGACGGACGGACGGACGGACGGACAGACGGACGGACATGGCTCAATCGATTTCTCTTTTCACCCTGATCATTTTGATATATATAAGTCTATATCTATCTCGATTATTTCATTCTGTTACAATCCACCGTTATGTGATTAAAACTATAATACTCTGTGTACTAGTACAGCTGAGTATAATAAATAATAGCTTAAAAAAACTAAAAAACACGCTTTAATCTTAAAAATTGTACTAAAAATTGAGAAATAATTTAATTAGAAACAAAATGATGAACGAAAATATAAGAATTTAAGGAAAAGCGTGGGGTGCTCAGTATGTCAAAAAATATTTAAAATCGGTGTTTTTTTACTAATAATTTTATTTTGACTTTTTTGAGATTTCATATATCGTACTCTTTAATTTCGCAACTGGGTATATTTTTGTACTAGTTGTACGAATCGAATATTTTCATGTTCAAATATTATTGAGCACCCCCACGCTTTTCCTTAAATACTTATATTTCCGTTCATCATCTTGTTTCTAATTAAATTATTTCTCAATTTTTAGTACAATTTTTAAGATTAAAGCGTGTTTTTTAGTTTTTTTAAGCTATTATTTATTTTTAACTTTTTAGTGAAATTTTTCATTAAAGGATGTTTTATGGGGACGCAAGAATAAAAGTAAAAAGAAGTCTGATGGGATGTGGTGTTCTCCGAAATAGATCTACATACATATGTATTTATAACTTCTACCAAAAATCCCAATATGCAGTGAAGTAAACTAGCTTATTATGCAATATTTTCCAAACCCTTTTATTCAAGGTTTTCCAAACTAGCTTCCCAAACGTTTTGTTATATTTTACAATCAGAAAGTGAAGAGAAGTTGAGGTGAAGCATTTGAAAAGAACAAAAAAAAAGAAACCTGATTGAATAAATTCGAATTTAGACAATAAAGCTCCGAATACGTTTGTAGCGTAATGGTGAGGTATGCTACCTACGGACCAAGGAGCTCAGGTTCGAGTCCCGAGTGGCGCATTTTTTTTTTTATTTTTTTTTTTATTTTTTTTTTTATTTTTTTTTTTATTTTTTTATTTTTAGAGAAATTTTTTTCACCTCACGTTTACAAAACATTGTATAAAAATGTAATTAGGGTCCCTTTTCGTTGATTCAGCACTTACTATTAAATGAATTACAAACAAAACCAGTTCTTGCTTTGCATACATATGTATGTACATGCGATTGTTTTTATTGCAAACACAACAACGACAAACAGAAAGCTTGTTACACAAAACACAAAACCAGTTCTTGCTCTGCATACGTATGTATGTATGTACATTGTACATGCGGTTGATTTCATTGCAAATACAACAAACCCAAAACAGAAAGCTTCAAGCTTTATTTTTGAGTGAATTTATGCATTGAGTTTATCGCCATCGCTATGAGCGATCGCTGGCTGTTGTGCGTTAGTTCGCTCGCTATTTGAGTGGTTATACGTTTTTCTTTGAACATTTGTTTGTGATTTGAGGAGAATGTATTTTTGAGCGTTCGTGAGTGAGTTTTTCCGTACCCTGAAAGCTTGTTACTTATTGGCTTGTATACGGGAGTGAATTGAAATTCATAGAGGCTATTTTGAAGAAAGATAACATAAAAGCCGCAATCTATTATATAAAAATAAGTCGCATTTTCCTACCTGATGATTTAACTCCAGAACGGCTGGACTGAATTAAATGAAATTTTGCACGTAGTTTTCTATTGATCCCGACATGGTTTATGGCCAAAAAAAGTATAAGAATCCGGGAAGGTTTTGGAGATATTCCACAAAATGTGGACCAGGGTAACCCCATAAGGGGTTCGTACGATATGGGTATCAAATGAAAGGTGTTGACGAGTGCTTGAACATGGTGTAGTTATTGGTCTCATATAAGACCCCGTATTCGAGGTATTTCCTGAAATATGAACCAGGTGTGACCCCAAACGCGTTTTCTACAAAATGGGTATCAAATAAAAGGTGTTGGTGAGTATTTAAAAAAGATGTGATTTTCAACATCCTACGCGGGCCGTTTTCCGAGATATCGAACAAAATGTGGACCAGGGGTGACCCTAGAAGGCGTTGTTCTGCCTAAAATTTATTCCTATAAAGCCTAAAGAAAAAGTCCTAGATTACCGTGTTGCTAACCATTATATCCCTATCCCTATCCTATTCAAAAGAAAAGCAGGAAAATAGGGGAAATCATTTTTTACATACAGCGCCATTAATTTTATGTGACATTTTTTATTAAACGCAAAATTAAAACCGGTATTGTGTTCACTGTGAAATTGAGGTTGAAGTTATTCGTTTCCTAACAGATCAATTGGAAACCATCAAAACAATCATGCATATTGTGCAAATTAACACAGCAAAGAAGCATACCAGCATTAGGTGTAAATATTGTATGTATGTATGCCTGTGTGTTATCCCAATAACAAACAGACAAACCTACCTAAATACTCATCAGTGGTTGTTGTAAGCAGGCATTGTATTTTATTGGCATACAAATTTACATTTATTTATATAAAAAAAAAACATAAAAAATTATGTATCTTTGGAAGTGGCATAAAAAAACTTGCAAATTTTTGTTTAAGGTGTTAAGTTGAAGTGTGTAAATTATATGGATAGTGCATTAGAGATTAAATTCACCAGTCTGTCCAAACTTGCAAATTTTTAGTCGAAAAGCCAAAAAGATCAAAAAATTATCGTATTTTGCAAAAAGATCGAGAATTATATATCTTTGGAAGTGGTATAAAAAAACTTGCAAATTTTTTTTAAGGTGGTAAGTTGAATTGTAAATTCACAATTTGTCCATAGTCCAAAATGCCCAGAGGACGTCGCACGTCGAACATCGGCCGCCGCGTAAGGTATGCAAGCCAGCAACAAGTATATTTCCGGAACTTAAGTGAAGAAAGACAAAATATAATAAGAGAAAATGTCAGATTGAGACAACGCGTGAGCACACGAAGATCATTGGCATCATACAATCGTTTGGCATTCCAATATGATCCCACTACGAACTACAGTGATGATGAAAATTTAGATATTGGACCAATGACGACTGTATGCCGATATTGCAATGCGTTAAAGTTCAAAAGAGAAACGGATGGATTGTGCTGTGCAAGTGGAAAAGTCAAACTAGAGCCATTACTTACACCACCACAGCCACTGAAAGCATTGTTCGATGGAAGTGATCCTGATTCCAACCATTTTCTTCAACACATCCTTGAATACAATAACTGCTTTCGAATGACTTCATTTGGAGCTAATATCATTCGAGAAGGCGGCTTCATGCCGACTTGCAAGGTAAAAGATATAATACACACAACCAATCACTCACACCAATCAATTACATCAACACAATCAATTGCAATAAATAACAACTACACATACACCACACACTACACCATCACACGATCAGAAGTCTCAAAGTATTCTTCAACAAATGATTGTTTGCAGATACAAGGACAAATATACCATTTGCATGGTTCAATGGTGCCAACACCAGATGAACCGCATCAATTTCTGCAAATATATTTCATTTCGTCGATGGTGGATCAGCTGAATGTGCGGTGTAATATACAGGGAAGACAACAGTTAAAGAGACGAATTATTGAACAGTTGCAAGCATTTTTCCACGATAATAACGCTGTGGTTAATATGTTCAAAACAGCATTGGAACGAATGCCATCGGATACCCACAAATTTGTTATAAGAGCGGATCGTACCCCAACAGGTGAAATTGTGCGAAGATTCAATGCACCCACCGTTAATGATGTTGCTGCAATTATTGTTGGCGATCAAACTAAATCACGAGACATTGTCGTTCAGCGAAGAAGTAACATCATGCATCGCGTAAACGAGACACATCGTTTGTACGATGCGTTACAATATCCAATCCTTTATTGGCAAGGGCAAGACGGATACGACATCACGTTGAAGATGGTCGATCCAATTACAGGTACAATATTAACACACTAATTATTGCTATTATTGGGTTCCATTAACAATCCATTTAATTTTGCATATTCAGGCGTATCAACGAACAAAAATCTAAGCGCAATGAATTACTATGTCTATCGTATTATGATTCGTACACATGAGGACAATCTCATCCTGAAGTGCCGTCGCCTATTCCAGCAATTCGCTGTCGATATGTATGTCAAAGTCGAGACCGAACGTTTAGCGTTCATCCGATTCAATCAGGCAAAGCTACGATCTGAGGAATATATACACTTGCGTGATGCTATTCATTCAGATGGTAATGTTCAGAATATTGGACGTCTGACGATTCTCCCATCATCTTATATCGGAAGCCCACGCCACATGCACGAATACTCTCAAGACGCTATGACGTACGTGCGAAATTATGGCACTCCGGATTTATTTATTACGTTCACATGTAATCCGAAGTGGACGGAAATTGAACGTGAGTTGGACCCGGGCCAACAACCGCAAGATCGCCATGACATAATCGCCAGAGTTTTTCAGCAAAAACTTAAGGTTATGATTGCTGTGCTTACTAAATATCGAGTTTTTGGTGACACACGTTGTTATATGTACTCTGTGGAATGGCAGAAGCGTGGACTACCGCATGCTCATATCCTAATTTGGTTGCTGAACAAATTACATTCAAATGAAGTGGATGACATCATATCAGCTGAAATTCCTGATCCAGTCAATGATCCCCATCTACACGACATTGTGACGACACAGATGGTGCATGGACCGTGCGGTACATTAAATCCATTATCGCCTTGCATGGCTGATGGAAAGTGCACAATACGATATCCGCGACCGTTAGTTGCTGAAACACACACAGGGAACGATGGATATCCAATTTATCGTCGGCGTTCAAAAGAAGATAATGGTCGAACTATCAAAGTTAAAATTCAAAATCAAGAGA
Organism: Urophora cardui; assembly: GCA_960531455.1. NCBI lineage: Eukaryota > Metazoa > Arthropoda > Insecta > Diptera > Tephritidae > Urophora > Urophora cardui. The sequence continues at coordinate 67,999,502 of OY482674.1, forward strand.
TCGAAATCGGAAATGAATTCATTGTACCATATTGCCCGCTGCTATCACGAATTTTCAAAGCACATGTGAACGTTGAAAGTTGTCATTCGGCCAAATCAGTCAAATATTTGTGCAAGTACGTCACAAAAGGCAGCGACATGGCTGTGTTTGGTATTGCGTCGGAAAATACGAATGACGAAATTAGCAACTTCCAAATGGGCAGATACGTCAGTACTAATGAAGCAATGTGGCGGTTATTATCATTTCAAATTCATCAAAGATATCCCACAGTTGTACATTTAGCAGTGCATTTGGAAAATGGACAAAGAGTTTACTTCACTGAGGCTAATGCGGCACAACGAGCTGAGAGACCACCATCGACAACATTGACTAGCTTCTTTGCAATGTGTGAAGCAGATCCATTCGCAGCGACGCTGATGTACGTTGAAATGCCCAAGTATTACACTTGGAATCAATCAGCAAAGAAATTTCAACGTCGCAAACAAGGAACCCCAGTTTCAGGTTGGCCACAGGTGTTTTCCACTGATGCGCTAGGTCGCATGTATACTGTTCATCCTACAAATTATGAATGTTTTTATTTGCGACTGCTGTTGGTAAATGTATGTGGACCAAAATCATTTGCGCATTTGAAAACTGTGAATGGCCACCAATGCCAAACATATCGAGAAGCATGTCAACTATTGGGTTTGCTGGAGAACGATTCTCATTGGGATTTAACACTTGCGGATTCAGTTGTTTCATCAAATGCGTACCAAATACGAACGCTGTTCGCAATAATCATCACCACATGTTTCCCTTCACAACCAATTCAGTTATGGAACAAATACAAAGACGACATATGTGAAGATATCTTGCATCGCTTGCGCATTCAAACGAAAAACCCCGACATGCAAATAACCGATGCAATATACAATGAAGGATTGATTATGATTGAGGATCAATGCTTGAATATTGCAAACAAGCTACTGATTGAAGTAGGAATGATTGCGCCAAATCGATCGATGCACGATGGATTCAACCAAGAATTTAATCGAGAGCAGCAATACAATGTTGATACATTGCAGGAATTCGTTGGAAATAATGTGCCGTTGCTGAACGAACAGCAAAAACAAGTATACGAAACATTAATACAAGCGGTGGACAATAATACTGGTGGTCTATTCTTCCTGGACGCACCCGGAGGAACAGGGAAAACATTTGTACTTTCATTGATTTTGGCCACTGTTCGATCAAGATGTGACATAGCTTTGGCGTTAGCATCATCTGGAATTGCGGCGACTCTTCTAGATGGCGGTCGTACTGCACATTCTGCGCTTAAGTTGCCACTCAATTTAAACATAGTTGATACTCCAGCATGCAATATTTCCCGATCCAGTGCAATGGGAAAATTGTTGATGCAATGCAAGCTCATTGTTTGGGATGAGTGCACAATGGCAAATAAGAAATCACTTGAAGCACTTAACTTTACACTGAAGGATCTTCGGCGAAATAACAACATCTTTGGCGGCTTGATGATATTGTTGGCAGGCGATTTCAGGCAGACGTTGCCAGTAATTCCTCGTGGAACGCCTGCAGATGAATTGAATGCTTGCCTGAAGGCATCACCTTTGTGGAATAACGTAAAAACATTATCGTTAACCACTAATATGAGAGTTCAACTTCAAAATGATCAAAGTGCTGCACAATTTTCAAAACAATTGTTAGCAGTTGGAAATGGAAAAGTCCCAGTTGATGCTACAACTGGATTAATTACTCTTACCAACGACTTTTGCCGATTTGTAGACTCTCAATCAGCTCTTATTGAAAATGTTTTCCCAAACATTAGTGAGAATTATCAGAATTATGCTTGGTTAAGTCAACGAGCAATTCTGTCCGCAAGGAATAATGATGTACACGCACTGAATTTCACCATTCAATCAAAAATCGTTGGCAATTTGGTGACATACAAATCCATTGATTCCATAACAAATCCCGATGATGTAGTAAATTATCCAACGGAGTTTTTGAACTCTCTGGTGTTACCAGGATTTCCACCACATAACTTGCAACTCAAAGTTGGTTCAGTTATTATGATATTGCGTAATTTGAATCCACCGCGACTTTGCAACGGTACTCGACTTGCGGTGAAAAAACTTATGCCGAATTTGATTGAGGCAACTATTATTAACGGAAAGTACGTGGGTGAAAATGTATGTATTCCTCGAATACCAATGATTCCGACTGATCTTCCTTTTGACTTCAAACGATTGCAATTTCCGGTTAACCTTGCGTTCGCAATGACAATCAACAAGTCGCAAGGCCAATCGCTTAGTGTTTGCGGGATAAATTTAGAAAATCATTGTTTTTCACATGGTCAGCTATACGTTGCGTGTTCACGAGTTGGGAAGCCATCGTCTTTGTTTGTGTTAACATCAGACAAAACAAGTAAGGAAGCCTAAGTTCGAGTGCAATCGAACATTAGATACTCAGCTGTATGCTTTCATTGTTTGTTTGCGTTTGTTCGATATAGGGTGTATTTTATATGAAACGAGTGCTGCATAAACAGGGCGCAGCCACGCCCATTTTCAAAATTTATATCAATCATCCAAATAAGCATACAAATATTATTGTTAGTGCAAAATTTCATCCCTCTATGACTTTTAGTTACAAAGACTTCACGTTACAAATTCCAAAAGGGTGTTCCAGAAATATCTTTGTTAAAAAGTAGGCGTGGTCATAAACCGATTTCAATACATTTTTGCGTGTCTATTAACACATGTTATAAAAGTGTATAAACCAAGTTTCGTCATAATATCTCAATTATTTGTCGAGTTAAAGGCTAAGAAATCTCATATATCCCTTTGTCTAAAAAGAGGCGGTGCCACGCCCATTTTCCAAACTTTTTTATTTTTTGTTTCCGGTCTATTGTAAAACTCATGTCACAAAATTTCAATGAATTATCTTTATATTTCACATAGATATCGCTTAAAATGGTTTTATTAGGTCACTTTATAATACACATATATAAAAGTGGGCGCGGTCGTCAACCGATTTTGGTAATTTTTCGTCCACACATTTGGCTAAGTAAATATATCACGCGTACCAGATTTCATCGATATATCTTTAACGGTTTCTGAGTTATGGCTTATTAAACTTTCAATATTCGCTCCTTAATAAGTGGGCGTGGCACCGCCCATTTTCCAAAATTTTTGTAGTTTTTGTTTTATGTCCATAGTTGGACTCCTGCCACAAAATCTCAGTGATTGATCTTTATATTTGACAGAGATATCGCTTAAAATGTTTTTATTAGGCCCCCTTATATTTCCTATATATAAAAGTGGGCGTGGCCGTCAACCGATTTTGATAATTTTTCGCCAAAACATTTGACTAAGTAATTATATTACGCGTACCGAATTTCATCGATATATCTTCAACGGTTTCTGAGTTATGACTCATAAAACTTTCAATGTCTGCCCCTTAATAAGTGGGCGTGGCACCGCCCATATTCCAAAATTTTTGTGTTTTTTGTTTTATGTCCATAGTTGGACTCATGCGACAAAATTTCAATGATAGATCTTTATATTTGACAGAGATATCGCTTAAAATGATTTTATTAGGTCACTTTATAATACACATATATAAAAGTGGGCGTGGCCGTAAACCGATTTTGATAATTTTTCGTCAAAACATTTGTCTATGTAAGCAAATTACGCGTACCAAATTTCATCGATATATCTTCAACGGTTTCTGAGTTATGACATATAAAACTTTCAATGTTTGACCCTTAATAAGTGGGCGTGGCACCGCCCATTTTCCAAAACTTCATCAAATTTCTTCATAAGGGCCCGAGCTCAATACGTGGGTAAAATTTTAAAACTCTAGCTATATTAGTGGCTGAGATACCAAATTTCCGATTTTTTCTATATAGGAAAAGTGGGCGTGGTCATGGTCCGATTTCGCCCATTTTCAATACCAACCGTCCCAGTCTCGATACCAACTTGCGTTCCAAATTTCATCAAAATATCTCAATTTTTGCGCGAGTTAGAGTGTTTACAGACGGACGGACGGACGGACGGACGGACAGACGGACGGACGGACGGACGGACGGACGGACGGACGGACGGACGGACATGGCTCAATCGATTTCTCTTTTCACCCTGATCATTTTGATATATATAAGTCTATATCTATCTCGATTATTTCATTCTGTTACAATCCACCGTTATGTGATTAAAACTATAATACTCTGTGTACTAGTACAGCTGAGTATAAAAACAAAAAATGTGGTTTACCAAAGAGCACTTCAATGAGACGGATAATTTGCGGACACGTATAACGCTTCGATTCAGTATTTTCTTTGGATTCACTTTCATTTTTTTTTTACTTATAGAAATTCAACTAACAGCCAGTTTCACGAAAAAATTTAAATGAAAATTTAATTTTTTCCCTGTCAGATTTAACATAAAATTCAAGTAAAAAAAATTAAATTAAACTTAAATTCTTTCGTGAAACTGGCTGTAAATTACACTTCATTTTTGTCATCGAAATGAATTCAGTACTGTTGTGAAATGAAATAAAATTTTTCCTTTTCAAATATAAAACAAAAAAAAAATTGTCTTTTTCTTTTAATCCCCAAACGAAATATTAAAAAAACAAGTAAGGAAGCCTAAGTTCGAGTGGAATCGAACATTAGATACTCAGCTGTATGCTTTCATTGTTTGTTTGCGTTTGATGGAAACACGGTGTAGGTACTTTATATAAAGCAAGTGCTGCGTAAAGTGGGCGTAGCCGCGCCCATTTTCAAAATTTTTATCAGTCATCCAACTAAGCATATGAATATTATTCTTTGTGCAAAATTTCATTCCTTTATGACTGCTAGTTACAAAGATGTCACGTTACAAATTCCCAAAGGGTGTTCTAGAAATATCTTTGTTAAAAAGTAGGCGTGGTCATAAACCGATTTCAATAAATTTTTGCGTGTCTATTAACACAAGTTATAAGAGTGTATAAACCAAGTTTCGTTATAATATCTCAATTATTTGTCGAGTTATGGGCTCAGAAATCTCGTATATTCCTGCTTCTTAAAAGAGGCGGTGCCACGCCCATTTTCCAAAATTTTTATGCTTTTCGTTTTATGTCCGCAGTTGGACTCCTGCCATAAAATTTCAATGATATATCTTTATATTTGACAAAGATATCGCTTAAAATGTTTTTATTAGGTCACTTTATAATACCCATATATAAAAGTGGGCGTGGCCGTCAACCGATTTCGCTAAAATTTTCAACATGTATTACCGCAAGTAATAAAAGTGTACACAGCAAGTTTCGTCATTATATATCAATTATTTGTCGAGTTATGGGCTCAGAAATCTCGTATATTCCAGCTTCTAAAAAGAGGCGGTGCCACGCCCATTTTCCAAAATTTTTGTGTTTTTCGTTGTATGTCCGCAGGTGGACTCCTGATATAAAATTTCAATGATATATCTTTATATTTGAAAGAGATATCGCTTAAAATGTTTTTATTAGGTCACTTTATAATACCCATATATAAAAGTGGGCGTGGCCGTCAACCGATTTTGACAATTTTTCATCCAAATATTTGCCTAAGTAAGTACATCACGCGTACCAAATTTCATCGATATATCTTATACAGTTTCTGAGTTATGGCTCATAAAGCTTTCAATGTTTGCTCCTTAATAAGTGGGCGTGGCACCGCCCATTTTCCAAAATTCTATCAAATTTCTTCTTAGGGGCCTGAGCTTAACATGTGGGTAAAATTTCATCACTCTAGCTATATTAGTGGCTGAGATACCAAATTTCCGATTTTTTCTATATGGGAAAAGTGGGCGTGGTCATGGTCCGATTTCGCCCATTTTCAATACCAACCGTCCCAGTGTCGATACCAACTTGCATTTCAAATTTCATCAAAATATCTCAATTTTTGCGCGAGTTAGAGTGTTTACAGACGGACGGACGGACAGACGGACAGACGGACGGACGGACATGGCTCAATCGATTTCTCTTTTCACCCTGATCATTTTGATATATATAAGTCTATATCTATCTCGATTATTTCATTCTGTTACAATCCACCGTTATGTGATTAAAACTATAATACTCTGTGTACTAGTACAGCTGAGTATAAAAACGAACCCTTCTGATGGCGAAACGAACAATTATTTAGTATTCGCAGACATTACTATCGATTCTAAGATAATGGTGAACAACACGGTAATCAAGGACTTTTTCTTTAGGCTTTATAGGAATAAATTTTAGGCAGAACAACGTCTGGCGGGTCAGCTAGTGTAGCATAAAATATAATGTTGAATGTCCTACTATATGATGCCGTTGGGCTGTTGATGTCATGTTGCGAATCCGGAGGAGAATAGAAATAATAGAGAGAACACAAAAAAGTGAATGTTTGAAAGATATAATAATTTAGTTAAATGTTGCAACTTTTAGGATGGGATGAAGTTACATACATACACACATACATATATACATACATACATACATACATACATACATACAGGTGAAGCTAATAAAAGCGTGTTAATAAAAAGCGCCCTTTTGCCGGAGAATAGGTTGTTTCTGCAATTGATTTCAAGTTAAAAATTATTGTTGGAAATTGGAAAATGGATTTGATCTCAAATGAAATCCAAATGAATTTCCCACAAAAATGTTTATTGGGTAACAAAGATTTGCATCATGGATATTTCATTTTTGTTTTGAACAAATAAATGTGTATCTATATTTTTGACACATACAGTGAGTCGCAGTGAAAATGAGCCACGTTATGTTGCCCGAAGATTTATGAAAATAAAAACTTATACACAAACCGATTGAAAAACAAAATTATATACTTAGGTATATTTTATAATAAACCGCAATTTAGTATTTCAAAAAATATTTGATTGAAAAGTTCATGAAACGGGCTCACATTGAAAGTTAGCCACTAATAGGAATATGCCCTAAAACGGTTTTAATACTTTGTTGCCTTGTTTCAACAGCTCAATTACTCTATCCCTAATAAATTAAATATAATACAAATTTTATTAGCATGCAATGTGTTTTATTCATCTAACAAAACACGATTTTTACGCGATCTAGCGTATATTGTCTGATAAGTACACCTTTTAAAATCGGGAACAAAATTGCCTGAGTCCCCTTTTATATAGATTTTGTATACCTATAATTAACACATAAAGTAAGATGTGAACTGTAAAAATATATAAGAGAAAAATAATAATTCTTGAGAGAAACTTTAAGTATTTAAATTAGAGCTGCTAGAAGAATTACTTTGATTGTTTTTGTTTTTCATCATTTCTGGCATGTTGTTGAAAGTTTTCCGTTGCAAAGAAATTAGGAAAGTCAAGTAATTGTTAACAAAGATATTTAATAATAAAAAATTGTGAATAAATGATGGCTCACTTTCACTGTGACTCACTGTATTCCCATCAAAACAAACTTCAACCATGGGAATTGTTGTTGCAAAAAGTGACAGGCACATTATGTGTCAATGGGAAAATGGGAAACTAAATAAACCAAATGTGAAGAAGAATCGACCACAGTGTTGTATTCACAAGAAAATATCCAAAATTGCTAATAAAATATATCAAAACTCAAAAATATGTTAATTTTTTGTTATTATCGCTACAAATATAGCATTAGAAATTCAATTCACACAATATTTTAAAGATTTAAAGATTTCAAAATTCATTTGAATTTTTTTTCTGTAAATTTTGCACAGCACTGCATGGTGACAGGCACAACATGCCAAACGATCAGCTGAGAGTGTCGCAACTTATAGATATAAACTATGGCCGATAACTGCTTTAAGGCAATGAAAATAATCTTATATAAAACAAATAATATACTGTTTCTTCAGCTTTCAAACGGTGCTAAAATGAAGTCTCTACGATGTATACAAGCCGAGATATTTTGGTAAATTTAATAGGCTCGGTTTAGAATCCAAAATAGCATTGATTTCTTTATTGATTGACTTTCTCTATTTATACAAATTTCCTTACGCTAACTTACACTAATACATATATAATTGAAAATGAGTGTTCAACATATGCTGTGACGCTGTCGCTCAGTTGGTCATTGTGACTGCTCGGGCAATGCACTTGACAAAATGCAACAAATGTAACCGGAGAAGCCATGTGCGGCGGTGTGTATATTTGATGTTAAACTCCCGCTGGGGTTTAATGGAATTTATTTGGGTCAGTTTGTTTTGGCAATGTGTGCGGTATATGTGTACACAATAAATTATGTGTACATGACAACAACTGTAAGTGCGGTGTATTTATGTAATGCTACACCTTCCCCCTTAAAAAAAAAATATATATATTTGTATTCAACTATATATATCTATTTGAATGACTTAGTGACCCACTTAACGTTTGTCTGAGTTGACAAAATTTGTTAATTGCTTTTCGGCTCATATTGCCTGTGCTGCATAAAATTTTATTATTCATTTTTTATACTCAGCTGTACTAGTACACAGAGTATTATAGTTTTAATCACATAACGGTGGATTGTAACAGAATGAAATAATCGAGATAGATATAGACTTATATATATCAAAATGATCAGGGTGAAAAGAGAAATCGATTGAGCCATGTCCGTCCGTCCGTCCGTCCGTCCGTCCGTCCGTCCGTCCGTCCGTCTGTCCGTCCGTCCGTCCGTCCGTCCGTCTGTAAACACTCTAACTCGCGCAAAAATTGAGATATTTTGATGAAATTTGGAACGCAAGTTGGTATCGAGACTGGGACGGTTGGTATTGAAAATGGGCGAAATCGGACCATGACCACGCCCACTTTTCCTATATAGAAAAAATCGGAAATTTGGTATCTCAGCCACTAATATAGCTAGAGTTTTAAAATTTTACCCACGTATTGAGCTCGGGCCCTTATGAAGAAATTTGATGAAGTTTTGGAAAATGGGCGGTGCCACGCCCACTTATTAAGGGTCAAACATTGAAAGTTTTATATGTCATAACTCAGAAACCGTTGAAGATATATCGATGAAATTTGGTACGCGTAATTTGCTTACATAGACAAATGTTTTGACGAAAAATTATCAAAATCGGTTTACGGCCACGCCCACTTTTATATATGTGTATTATAAAGTGACCTAATAAAACCATTTTAAGCGATATCTCTGTCAAATATAAAGATCTATCATTGAAATTTTGTCGCATGAGTCCAACTATGGACATAAAACAAAAAACACAAAAATTTTGGAATATGGGCGGTGCCACGCCCACTTATTAAGGGGCAGACATTGAAAGTTTTATGAGTCATAACTCAGAAACCGTTGAAGATATATCGATGAAATTCGGTACGCGTAATATAATTACTTAGTCAAATGTTTTGGCGAAAAATTATCAAAATCGGTTGACGGCCACGCCCACTTTTATATATAGGAAATATAAGGGGGCCTAATAAAAACATTTTAAGCGATATCTCTGTCAAATATAAAGATCAATCACTGAGATTTTGTGGCAGGAGTCCAACTATGGACATAAAACAAAAACTACAAAAATTTTGGAAAATGGGCGGTGCCACGCCCACTTATTAAGGAGCGAATATTGAAAGTTTAATAAGCCATAACTCAGAAACCGTTAAAGATATATCGATGAAATCTGGTACGCGTGATATATTTACTTAGCCAAATGTGTGGACGAAAAATTACCAAAATCGGTTGACGACCGCGCCCACTTTTATATATGTGTATTATAAAGTGACCTAATAAAACCATTTTAAGCGATATCTATGTGAAATATAAAGATAATTCATTGAAATTTTGTGACATGAGTTTTACAATAGACCGGAAACAAAAAATAAAAAAGTTTGGAAAATGGGCGTGGCACCGCCTCTTTTTAGACAAAGGGATATATGAGATTTCTTAGCCTTTAACTCGACAAATAATTGAGATATTATGACGAAACTTGGTTTATACACTTTTATAACATGTGTTAATAGACACGCAAAAATGTATTGAAATCGGTTTATGACCACGCCTACTTTTTAACAAAGATATTTCTGGAACACCCTTTTGGAATTTGTAACGTGAAGTCTTTGTAACTAAAAGTCATAGAGGGATGAAATTTTGCACTAACAATAATATTTGTATGCTTATTTGGATGATTGATATAAATTTTGAAAATGGGCGTGGCTGCGCCCTGTTTATGCAGCACTCGTTTCATATAAAATACACCCTATATCGAACAAACGCAAACAAACAATGAAAGCATACAGCTGAGTATCTAATGTTCGATTGCACTCGAACTTAGGCTTCCTTACTTGTTTTTTGTTACATTTGCTTTTCGTTTGCCTGCATTGCATTTTTATTTGGACATGAACGTTATTATTGGTTTTATTTTCTTTTTACCTTTGGTTCGTATTGTGTATTTATACATACATTTAGTACATTACATTTGATCTTTTTTTTTCTTTGGCGTGTGCCTGTTTATTAAATTGAGTAAACTGGAATGCATATGTATTTTCGTTATTACTAAATTATTATTATTATTGGATAAAATGCAGTGCCTAATTTTAAATTGGTTTAAGCCTATTCTTATGTATTATGATTTCCTTATTGTTTTTATTACTATCTCCTATGCTATTTGGAATTAGAGTATAATTGTTATTCCTATCAATACGTTTAACTTTATAATATCCTGTATATCTATTTTCTAACTTATGGGAGGCCTCTTCTCTAACTAAGACTAAATCTCCTATTTTAATTTCCTTACTATAACTATTTTTGTCGTAATTGGTTTTTTGTTTTTCTTTTGCTTCTTGAATTGAAGTTTGTATTTTACTTCTTTGTTGTATGCCTCATGGTTGTATACCGGGCTAATTTTATTTTCTTTCAAAAATTCATAATTTGGTGAGTTTTTCCCAAATATAAGTTCGAAAGGACAATAATTATGTGTTGTTGATGGCGTCGTATTGTAACAATATGCGAAATATTTGAGATATTCATCCCAATCGTCTTTGTCACTGGATATATATGCACGCATATATTCCTTGAATGTCCGGTGACTGCGTTCTACAGTACCCAAAGTCTGGTGATGATAAGGTGTTGAAGTTTTATGCTCACTTTTTAACAATTTACACAGTTCTGTGAATAGGGTATTTTTTTATTCTGTGCCCATGTCTGTTAAAATTGTTTTCATTTGGCCATAAATCAAGATAAAATGCTCGAATATGGCTTTAGCGACAGTTATTGCATGTTTGCTTGGAACCGGGATCGCTACCAAATATTTTGTTAAATCGCATATAATGGTAACTGCATATTCGTTTCCATTTATCGACTTTGGTAATGGGCCTACTGTGTCGATTTGTACAATATCGAATGCCTTCGGAGGTGTCTCCGTTATTGTCATTGGTTCTTTTATATGTTTATTAATTTTATTTTTCTTACAGTGGATGCAGTTCTTTATATATTTTCGTATGTCATTTTTCATATTCAGCCAGCTATATTTCTGCTTGATTTTATCTGTCATGCGATTTATTCCTGGGTGGCCACCACTAATAGGATCGTCATGATATTTTTGCAGAATTTCTTTGATTTTCCCGGGATTTGTCACGTATATAACCTCTGGGGTTAGAGCGATTGTTAACTTTTTGAGAACTTTATTACCCATTTCTATAAATTTGCCTACTGCAGTATAATTTCTTTTAAACAATTTGTCCCCTAAGGACAACTGTATTTGTACAAGTAATAAATTGCCGGCTTCTTTTTCGAGCCTGGTAAAGAATTGTCCTAAGTCAATCTTATCCTCAACAATTAGGTTGCTTGTATCAAAATTGCTACAAATTTTCTTTCCTTTTTTGAAATATAATTTCGGAGGATTGAAAACGAGCTCGACATGTCTTTTTACTTCAAATTTATTTAGCGCTTCGTAAATTTTGGGGTTCTCTTTGTGACTTTCTTTAATTTCAGTTTTATTACTGCTGGTATGTTTCGCTGCTGATCTTGTTGTTATTTTTAATATTTTGTTTGCTTCCACTGACATATCTTTTAAATTCGTGATTGTTATGCGGGATAATGCATCCGCAATATGATTTTCCTTTCCGGCTATATACTCCACCTCAAAATCGTACTCTTCTAAATCGAGTCTTACTCGTGTCAGTTTAGATGAAGGACTTTTCATTGAAAATAGGTATGTTAATGGGCGATGGTCGGTTTTTACTAAGAATTTTCTGCCATAGACGTATGGTCTGAAGAAGGTTATGGCCCAATGGATTGCGGCCAATTCTTTTTCTATCGTGGCTTTGTTTATTTCACCTTTTGTGAATGACCTAGAGGCGTAAGCAATTGGTAACTGTTTACCATCATGTTCTTGGCTAAGGACTGCTCCACAAGCGTATCCACTAGCATCTGTCGTTATGCAAAATTCTTTTTCGAAGTCTGGGTATTGCAAAAGTGTTGGACTAATTAATGCTTCTTTTAAATAGACAAAAGCTTTTTGACATTCTTCTGTCCATTCGAAAGTAACATTCTTTCTGCAAAGCCTGGTTAACTTTCTTGAATGTTCTGCGAAATTCGGTACAAATCTTCTATAATAATTACAGAATGCTACGAATCTCTTAACTTCATCTGCTGTTTTTGGTGTTGGGTAATTTTGAACTGTTTCAAATTTGCTTGGGTCGGGTAATATTCCCTTGTTTGTAAATATGTCCTATATGTCCTATTTGTTATGTCCTAAATAAGTTACTTCTTGACTGAAAAATAGACATTTGTCTGGATGTAGTTTTAGGTTATATTTTCTACAAGTGGAGAATACGTCTCTTAAGTTTTTTAACATATGATTTTCAGAACAACCTAATACAACTAAATCATCCATGTACAGAAATGCTTGAGATGGTTTGAGGCCTGCGAATGCTAGTGTCATCATTCTTTGGAATGAATTTGGTGCTACTTTTAATCCATATGGTAATCTTTTGAATCTATATGTGCCATTCTCGGCAGTAAATGAAGTAATGTCCCTAGAGTCTGGGTGTAATTCTATTTGATGAAAACCTGACATAAGGTCTAGGCACGAAAAATATTTTGCTCTTCCAAGTTGATCTAAAATATCGTCAATTCTTGGAAGTGGGAATTTGTCTGCTGCTAATTTTTTATTTACTTGTCTGTAGTCTATTACTAATCTCCATCTTTTTTCTGTATTCCCTGGGAGTGATTTTTTAGGAGCTAATAAAATTGGGCTATTATATTCTGAAATTGAAGGTTCTAATATATCATCTTTGATTAGTTTATTTACCTGATTTGTAATTTCTCCTTTTTGTGTTTGAGGTAATCTATAATTTTTAATGTAAACGGGGTTGTCATCCTTCAAATATAATTTTTGTTTATAGAAATTGTTAGAAGTAATTGGTTCTGTTTCCAGTGCAAATATATCTTGCCGTACCCTTTAATTTTGTTTTTATCATTGTAATAGCCAATGCCTCGTGTGTCTCCTTGATTTGCTCAAGTATATCGAGTGCATCTAGGAAGCTGTGTAAATTTTCCGGCTTACCATCAAACTCTGGTAGTACTGACGAAGCAGTTTTGATAAATTCAACTACCGTTTGTGGCATTGTGACGTTTACTTCTGGGATATTTAGTGGTTTAATTTCTTCCGCCGATGTGGCTTGACTTAACGAAGGTGAGGGTGTTCTGCTAGGGACGCGTACAGATAGAAGTAATGAAAAATCTATTTGAATTTCCTCCTCTACTGTTGTTGGTATTAGAGTTTCTATATTATGTCTGGCTAAATAAGATACTAATTTATCTCGTACTGTAGCAAAAATTAAATAAGCTTCCTTTTGATGTTCTTCAGTAAAGAGTTTATTTTTCTGGTTTATTATTTGTCTTATATTTTTTAGAGCATCCAAAATTATGTTGAAATGCTTTATTAATGTTTCGTTTGTGATTGGTATGCTTTTATTTATGCATTTGTAAGATTTGTGAGCTTTTTCTTTTTCTACTGATAATAAGTCATATATCTCTTGCCATTTAGTCATTTCAGATTATATGCGCTGTTGTACATTGTTCAATTGTCTCAATTTATTTTTAATGTAATTTTTGATTAAAATTGCAATTGTGACAATTAACAATGTCATGACGCATCCAAAAATAGTTAGCCATTTGCTAGAAATTTCTTGTTCTTTTTCTACAATTGGATTTCCTTCAAATTTTACTATTTTATTTTCAGTGCTTTTTCCTTCTGAGCTTTCCTTACCTACTTCGTATCCTGCTATAGCTATTAAAACGCTGTTTAGCGCAACTTTCCACCATGCCATATTTAGAAGAAAAACTTTCAAAATTTTATTTTTAAATTTATTTATTCAATTCATTTTCTTAATTCTCTAATTTTCTGTCTTAATTTTATTCTATCTTCCTTATTAGTACTTAAGTTTAATAACCTATAAGCTTCGGCTATTTCTTGATTTTTCCTTACTCTTTTACCTGCCCTTTTTCTTTTTTTTGATTATTACTGGGGAAGGTATTTTTGGGATATCTTCCCTTTTGGCCTTATTTCTTCTCCTATATTCTTGTATCGTGATTGGTTTTGGGCCTACTTTTTTATTTTTGAGGTGTTCCTTAGCAAATTTTATGAATTCCTTTATGGTGTTAACGCACCTATCAAAAATTTTATTGAATTCCTCTTGAGTTGTAATGTCCTGTGACATTTTAAAAGAAATATTTTCGAATAAAAATTTTTTTTTTTTTTTATTATTTATTTATTCGGCAAAAAAAAATTTTTTAATTTTCTACATTACTCTCCTAATTGCCCTATTTGTTTCCTCTACCAACGTGGAAGGATACAATAAATCTGTCATTGTGGGTGCTCTGCCCATTCCTATGTAAGCCCAAAATTGCCTAAACCAGTTAAGCTGATGCCTATTACTTCCTATTGTGCGCGATCTTGACCTACGAATTTCATATGCGTTTTCACGCTCTAAATTATCAATAACGTAATTTATATTCCCGTAGTCGAGATCGTGCGGCAGTGCGCTTTCCATGAGGGAAAAATTTTACAGAATCATTCGAGTTTACTCAATTGTTTAATTTGTTTAATTGACTTTAAAGTTTATCCCTTTTTTTTTTTTTTTTTTTGAAAGCAAGCAAATTATATATCTACTTATCTTAAATATACCTAAGCAAAGTTAATTGCTTTTGAGTGTAGCGGCCGTTAGGCTGCTCAATTCATTCTAAACTTAATCTAAAATTTATACTTATGCTGCTCATCCTTGTAGTTAGTTAGCTGATGAAGCACTGTTGTACGGGGGTGCAAGAGGTGTTACCGCCGAGGTGTTACCGCCACATGAACTCGTAATATCAAGATGCCAAGTATATCACCATAAGCTGAGGCTGCTACTGCCGTAAGTTGAAGTTACCACCATTATATCACGCCAACAATGAAGCTGATGCCAGCTAGAACTTCGTATTGCGTTACCAGACACTTTCTGTGTGACAGCTGGGATAAAATACATGTATCTATATGAGGTTTCTCACGCAACGCCGAAGTTACGTAATGCACAAAGTTGCCCAAATCTCGATTTTTGGACGCGTTGAAATTTTTTCAGTTTCTCTTCAAAATATGCGGATAGTTGTAGTACCGAATAGTTCTTGTGAACGGCTTCGCTATGTAGCAAATTTTTCCGTTCACGATTAGAACTGGCGGATCGCCATTTGGTAAATTTAATAGGCTCGGTTTAGAATCCAAAATAGCATTGATTTCTTTATTGATTGACTTTCTCTATTTATACAAATTTCCTTACGCTAACTTACACTAATACATATATATTTGAAAATGAATGTTCAACATATGCTGTGTCAGCATATGTGAATCATAAATGTTTCGTCAGTGCACATTGACAAACTGACGCTGTCGCTCAGTTGGTCATTGTGACTGCTCGGGCAATGCACTTGACAAAATGCAACAAATGTAACCGGAGAAGCCATGTGCGGCGGTGTGTATATTTGATTTAAACTCCCGCTGGGGTTTAATGGAATTTATTTGGGTCAGTTTGTTTTGGCAATGTGTGCGGTATATGTGTACACAATAAATTATGTGTACATGACAACAACTGTAAGTGCGGTGTATTTATGAAATGCTACAATATAGAGGTTTGAATATGTACGTGATTTACCTAATTCATGAAAAAATCAAAATTTTGACAGATCATATCTCCGAAAAAAAAATACCAAAATTAAATCCCCGGATATCTGTAAGCTTATTTTAGGTGGAGAATCCATAAATTGAATTTCAAGCAAATCGGAGCTGTAAGGTTACAATAGGTGTTCTAAAAGAAAGACTCATATACATTTTTTTTCTTGTATAAAATCAAAAAATTTTTCATACATAAATCTACACAATTTCCACTTTAAAATGAGAAAGCTTCAATTTCAAATAAGAAACCTTTATTTGAAAATTAGATTAGTCAATTTTAAATGAGAAAGCGTCACTTAGAAATGAGAAACCTTTATTTCAAAATAAGATTAGTCAGTTCAAAATGAGAATATTTTATTTGAAAATAAGAAAGGTACATTTAAAATGAGAAATCATCAATTGAAAATGAGAAACATGTTTTTATCAAAAGTTAAGTTTATTTAAGTATGTACCCGCAGGCATGTTTTCTAAAGCTGCAGCACTCGTATGAAAAGAGGAGGCATTTTGAAAAGCCCGTGTACAATCCCCACCAGTTATTGTTATTTTGGTCCTTCTACAAAAACATATTATTCAGCTTAGACATTGGATGAACTATTCTCAATTTAAAATGAAAATTTCTCATTTTCGAATGAAGTTTTCTAATCTGATTTTCAAATAAAGGTTTCTCATTCTAAAGTGAAATATTCTCATTTTAAAGTGACTATTCTGATTTTCAAATGAAAGTTTCTCATTTCAAACTGACTAATCTGATTTTAATGTCAAGGTTACTCATTTTAAGGTGGAAATGGTGTATAATTACCTTGAAATTCTTGAAAATTGCGCGTTTTTTGTTGAAGCTCCATTCAGGTTTTGCAAAAGTGAATTTTTTTTTTCAGTTTACTTACTGTAAAACACCATACTTTCATATTCCGGTGCCGTAGGGAGGATCTGAGAAGGTTTAAAGAATCCGATACAAAAAAAACATCTAATATACCTACATATATATCACAAGAAGGTACAACACCAACAAATTAATGTAAATCAGGCCATTTTATGAAAGGTATTAAGTCTTCGACAAGGCCAAAAGAACAACCACGGTTTTATTTTTTTTAAACGGTTTTATTTAGCTCACCCCGTTTGTTTTATTATTTTTTATTATTTATTCTTGGGTCAAATTTAGTAATTCAAATTTCACCCTCTTCCTATCAACCGATTAATCTGAAATTTTGTACGCATGTATAACCCCGATGACAATGCAATATTATGAAAAAAAAATTCCGATAGGTGGCGCGTGGGTCGCTATATTTACAAAAATCGCATTTATGGTCCGATTTGGCTGAAATTCGGAACATGTATTACTACAATGAAAAGAAATATTTTCTTTAAAAAAAATTCCGCTAGGTGGCGCGTGGGTCGCTATATTTACAAAAATCGCATTTATGGTCCGATTTGGCTGAAATTTGGAACATGTATTACTGCCTTGAAAAGAAATATTTTCTTAAAAAAAATTCCGCTAGGTGGCGCGTGGGTCGCTATATTTACAAAAATCGCATTTATGGTCTGATTTGGCTGAAATTCGGAACATGTATTTCTACCTTGAAAAGAAATATTTTCTTTAAAAAAAATTCCGCTAGGTGGAGCTGAGATCGGGGTAATTAAAACTGAAAATCCTAATTATGGACCGATTTGGCTGATATTTAGCATGTGCATTACTTAAATAATTTACAAATGTTTAAAAAAAAATTGGAGCCGCTAGGTGGCGCGTGAGTCGCTCTATTTAAATAAAAATAGGTAAAACAAGTAAAAGCGCGGCTGTCTTCGGCCGTACCGTATATAATAAAAGCTTGTAAAAATAAGTCGCGTTTTCCTCCCTGACGCTATAACTCCAGAACGGCTGGACTGAATTAAATGAAATTTTGCACGTAGTTTTCGATTGAGCCCGATATAGTTTATGGCCAAAAAAAGTATAAGAATCCGGGAAGGGCGTGGCACCGCCCATTTTCCAAAATTTCATCAAATTTCTTCCTAGAGGCCTGAGCTCAACACGTGGGTTAAACATTCACCACCAACTATATTAGTGACTGAGATACCAAATTTCCGATTTTTTCTATATAGGAAAAGTGGGCGTGGTCATGGTCCGATTTCGCCCATTTTCAATACCAACCGTCCCAGTCTCGATACCAACTTGCATTTCAAATTTCATCAAAATATCTCAATTTTTGCGCGAGTTAGAGTGTTTACAGACGGACGGACGGACGGACGGACAGACGGACAGACGGACGGACGGACGGACAGACGGATGGACGGACGGACGGACATGGCTCAATCGATTTCTCTTTTCACCCTGATCATTTTGATATATATAAGTCTATATCTATCTCGATTATTTCATTCTGTTACAATCCACCGTTATGTGATTAAAACTATAATACTCTGTGTACTAGTACAGCTGAGTATAATAAGGATTGTGATTTGTAGATTTGGGGCAGGCGCGCCGGCGCGAAAAAGCGTCGCCGCCGCCGCCGAAATGTTTTTGGAATAGCGCCGCCGCCGCCGGAATCACTTTTCAAACATTTTTTTTATACGTTGATTTATTCCACACCTTTTTTTGCCTTTGTTTAGTTAACCATTCCATAATCATAATTTTTGTTGTCACACTTTGCCATCAATTCTTTTGCACACGTCTTCCACGTGTACATACATTTTGTTGTTTTTTTTTTTTGGGTTTCTTACAAAGAGGGATGTTGGGCCGGAATTATAATTAATTATCTATCCATCCCGTTTTGTTTGTGCGTTTTGTTTTTTTTTTTGCAATACCGATTAAATACTCCGATTCACATATTTTCTTTATTTATAAGTTTTTCTGTTTAATCATAATTTTATATATTTTTATTTTTGCGCTTAATTGGTGGTGACTCGCTCGCCGCACCCAAACACCAGCGAGTGATCAGGCAATTTGACTGAAGTTAGGGAGTAGAGCGTAAGCACATAAATTTTAATATAAACGAGTAGGTAGGTACGTAGGTAATAATACTAATATCGCAAATTTGTAAATTCTCTCCCTCAGTAGCAGCAGCGAATGTTGGTACCTGCATCGCCGCGGTGAAAAGGTGAGTTTTTTTTTTTGTTATCATTTGTTGTTTTTTTGAGCTATATACAGAAACATACATATTAAGGTGGAGTGAAAATTTTTTTTTGGAAATTCAATTTGATCCAAAGCCAGAACGGCACCTTTGTAGCCCAGAAATAAGCCTGTAAAATTTTATCGACCTACTCGCATGTTTAGAGGTGCCCCCAGCCCCACAAAGTTGAAAAAATAGCACGATCTGGTACAAATGTAAAGTTTCTAAAATTATAAAATCAAAAAACGAAGTATGGGGATTGATAGAGATGGCTAAGCTGAGTATTAAAGTGAATTTATTTTTTTTGGAAACAACAACAACAAAAGTTATTAAAGGTCAAAGGTTATAATATGCATTATTTAAATTTCAATTACTTTAAAACTACTGAACCGATTTCGAATATTTTTATACCATTCGATAGGTATTTTGATTCCCTTTAATTTGATATACATTTTATGTGAATCCTATAAAACCCCCCCTGCGGGGGTCAACCTCCCTTTTACTCCCCTTACTTTTCATATATAAAATGTATATCAAATTAAAGGGAATAAAAATACCTATTGAACGGTATAAAAACCTTCGAAATCGGTTTAGTAGTTTTTAGGTAATTGCAATTTAAACAAGTAAAAGCGTGGCTGTCTTCGGCCGTACCGAAGACTTCATACCTTTCATGAGTGGGGAAATGAAAAGTTACCTATGTATGTACATAGCCGGATTAAGTTTAATTTATAATTTTATTATTATTTTTATGGAAAGATTTATTAGAAAAAATGGTGTCTTGGCTATTTAAATGGAGGAGTTATACAACAAAATGTCCATATCTGAACAATCGGTTGTATGGGAGCTATATAATGGTCCGATCTTGACAATTTTCGGCAACCCCGTTTGGGCCCATATGGGTACAAATACTTAAAAATTTCACGCCATTAGCTGTCAAAATCGAGGAGTTATACACCAAAATGTCCATATCTGAACAATCTGTTGTAGGGGAGCTATAGGTTATAGTGGTCCGATCTTAACATTTTTCGGTAATCCCATTTGGTCCCATATGGGTACAAATACTTCAAAATTTCACGCCGTTAGATGTTAAAATGGAGGAGTTATACACCAAAATGTCCATATCTGAACAATCGGTTGTAGGGGAGCTATATGTTATAGTGGTCCGATCTTGACAATTTTCGGTAACCCTGTTTGGACGCATATGGGTACAAATACTTCAAAATTTCACGCCGTTAACTGTTAAAATGGAGGAGTTCTACACCAAAATGTGTATATTTGAACAATCGGTAGTAGGGGAGGTATAGGTTATAGTGGTCCGATCTTAACAACTTTCGGCAATCCCGTTTGGGTCCGTATGGGTACAAATACTTCAAAATTGCAGGCCGTTAGCTGTTAAAATGGAGGAGTTATACACCAAAATGTGTATATCTGAATAATCGGATGTTGTGGAACTATATGTTATAGTGGTCCGATCTTGACAATTTTCGGTAACCTTGTTTGGGCCAAAATGGGCACGTCTACTTCAAAGTTTCATGTCCTTAGCTGTTTAAATGGGGAAGTTATGCACAAATTACATCCAAAAATTTCATGTATATCTGAATAATCGGTTGTTTTCTATATGTTATAGTGGTCCGATTCGACCGGTTCCGACAAATGATCAGCTGCATATAACAACATACCTGTATTCCGAATTTCATTCAGATATCTCAAAAACTGAGAGACTAGTTTGCGTTCACACAGACGGACGGACGGACAGACGGACAGACGGACAGAAGGACAGACGGACAGACGGACATGGATTAATCGACTCAGCTCGTGATTCTGATCATATCGGTATATATTTTGGTGGGTCCCCCACGCTTCCTTCTGGTACTTTCGACAAAAATTTTTTGGCACTAAGTTATAATACCATTTCATTCTTATGAAAGGTATAAAAATGCATAATGTAAACTTTGACCTTTAATAACTTTTGTTGTTGTCGTTTCAAAAAAAAAAATAAATTCAGTTTAATACTCAGCTTAGCCATCTTTATCAATCCTTATACTTCGTTTTTTGATTTTATAATTTCGAAAATTTCATATTTGTACCAGATCGTGCTTATTGCTTTCAACTTTGCGGGGCTGGGGGCAGTTCAAAACGTCGTCCTATCGCCATGAAATTTTGTGGGGTTCATTAACTCGTATAAAGGCAACTTTTCATTGCTGGTACGTTCAGAAAAAGAACAAAAAAAAAATCTCCATATGTTTTCACTCCACCTTAATACATATACATACCTACCTACACTTGAAGATCATTTCTTTTGTAGATATTTTGTTTTTTTTTTTTTGAATTTTTCTTGGTAGATGAAGTATCCCTCAGATACTAATATATATGTTTACATATTTAGTATTTTTTTTGCATACATTTATGAATTTAAAGAAATGAATTTAAATTGTTGAATTATTTCGAAATAAAATAAAATTAGTAAAAGTCCTCCCAACTCCTCTTATTTTTTTTATGGGTTGAACAAATAGAGGTATAATGGAGGGATAAATCTTTAGACGTTTTGGTGTGGGTGTTGCCTTGGTGCAAATAGGGACTGGTAGGGATGGACAAAAATGGACATTGACTGACGTTCTCCTCTGACGTATAATAACTGAGTTTGGGGGCGCTGTAAGGTAATCGGAGTCAGCACAGCGCCCATGGCTTCGCGTATTTACGCTGAAGAGGGTGGGATAGACTCCATCGGACTGGACAGGCACAGTTTCTAATTTCCATTCTTTCTTCACCACTTTCTTCATAGTTCTTTGCACCATTCCACTATTCTTTCTCCTAAGGCATGATTTTTTTGTTTATGTTTCTGTGGGTAAAGGGAGGTGGAAAAGAATCCACCCACCGTCGAGCTAGTCTGGGTTGCAAGCATGCCTGCCCTCCACCTCACCTCTACCCGGTGCAAGCAGAAATGTAACAATGGCGCCCAACGATAATGCAAATCCACGACTTGTTACTTGCAACAAACAAAAACATCAACAGTTGCAAAAATGCCTAAAACTTTTTTTTTTGCTTTTTTTTATATTTTTACCCTTTACCTTTTTTACTTTTATTTCAGTTTTCTAATTCTTTTTATTTCTCTAACTATCGCTATTGGACAGATGACAATCGAAGGGATAACATCGCTTGCCACAGTGGCAAGTGATTTTGTATCCATTCGATTAGCCTTGGGGGGGATTCCCGCCTCAACTTCTCCGTACCTTTTTTTGCATCTTCTACAGATCGGGAAGTTGACGCTGAAGTTGAGGCGGCGAATAATTATATTTTTTTTATAGTGGACAATGCTATTTAAGCTGCCGCATGTGCAGTTCTGCACCGTACATGTTTAGTGAGGCTTGTAGTTTCATCCACCTGGGGGTAAATTTGTAGTGGTATTCCATCATTGAGTAGATCGGCAGCCGCACTAGGAGCCAGCACTCTGAGTGTGTTGTGCCTCGCTTAGTGATGCAAGAAACGACGTGACTTTGACTTTGGACGCTGATAACTACTTATACATGCAAACAACTACACTCATACATTCCTACCATAACCTTGCTATGGCAACACTCAACACACCAAAACCACGCAACATAATTTAATTATATACACATTTACGCCACGTTATAGCTATATTCACGGCAACTTAACTCTTGAATTTTTGATAATAGATGTATATATACTTACAGATAAATACATATATATATCTATTTTTTTTTTGTGATATTCAATTTCTTCTTGATTTGTTTTAACTTCATACTTTTTTTATACATATGGATGTATGTATATAATTCATTTACATTTCTGGAAAATTTTTTTTAAGTTTATCTTGAATTCTTTTGATTTACCATTTAATAAAGAAACATATTTTTATATTTTTGAATTAGTTTAGGTAATTATTTTTGAGTTTCCCTATTAACAATTAGCGTATTCTAATAAAATTAAATTTTTAAATTTTATTAATAAAAAAAAAAAAAACAAATTTTAGTCGAGTTTTTGGATTTAAGTGAAAACTTTTTATTGAATTCAATTAATTTAAAAATTTTTTTTATTATTAATTTTTTTATGTTTATAATTTTTTTTAATTTATTAGTTTTTATTTTCTCATTTTTTTGAATTATTTGATACATTTCTGATAACTTTTGTTAAATTGCTAAATAGTTATAGTTTTCATTACTATTGAATTCTTTGCATTACCATTTTTGAGTTTGCATTACTCCCATTAGTTTTATTAATTTTTTTTATCATATTTGAGTAAATTTGGATTTGAATTATTTAAAGTGATTTTTTTATAATTTTAACGGTTATAACAAGTTACCTTATCCGAAGTGTAATTCTTGTGCCACACAGTTTTTTTTTTTTTGTTTTAGTGAAACCATTATTACCATTTCCAAACTTTTTTTTATTTGTATTTTAGTGAAATTAAAATTCCTTTTAGATTTTTTTACTATAATTAAATTCTTATTAGGATTATACATTATAAATTAAAATCTGGATTTACTAAATATAATTTTAATAATTTTTACTGTTATAAAAGTTGATTTATTTCTTTATTTTGAATTGAATTTCTATTTATTTTTTTTTGGTTATTTTTAAATTACTTTTTATGTTTGATACTAAAATCTTCTTTGTTGCATTATATTTTTTTACTTAATTTTTTTATTTATTACCCTATAAAAATTTTTTTTATTACTTATTGAATTCTTTAATTTTTTTATTCGTACTTGGATTAAATAAAAAAAAATTTTTTGTATTAATTTTCAACACAAAACCTTTGGAATTTATTACAAAAAAAAAAAAAAAAAAAAAAAATTACGATTCTTATCATTGCCATTGCTTTGTTCGATTGTTTATACATATATATCCATACGTATATCAACATATATATGTACATACACTCTCTGATCTACACAGAAATCTTATTTTTGTTTATCTTTGAAATTGAATTCAAATTTTGGATCATAGTTTGTTTTCTTAGGTTTGTGTTTGTTGTGGTTTTCAAACCCCTATTTCGGTTCGATCCGCAGTTTGATTGTTCTGTGAATGGAAGAGAGGGAAGAAGAAGCTGTTGTTCCTGGTGGCTTAGGAATTTTGGATTCGAATCGTAGGGTTACGCGAAGCGTTGCCAGGGCTTTGGAGAATCAGCAAGCGGGGGCGACAGCTAACCTATTTGATATCAGGAATCCTAGGCAATTAGAGTTAGGGCCTACAGACTATTTTAGTCGCTATACTGCCAGGATTTTTGATACGGCTATTGGTAGAGAATATCGTCGTCCTGTGGTGACATTTACAGAGGAGGTGTCGGTGAATAGCGCGAACGATAGCCTTGATTTTTCTAGGAAAATAGACCAGCTTTTTGAGATGTCGGATAGTGAGCAAGGGGGTTTACCGTCCAGCGACTCGAACGGCGCACGCCCGAAGCAAAGTGGCACTGGGCCTAGTCAACCTGCACCAGTGTTGAACAGCTGAGCCGAATGATGGCAATGATGGCGCAGCAGGGCGACATGATGGCTCAGTGTATGAATGCAGTGCACAACTTACAAAGCCATGTGGTGACTCTAAATGATCGAGTTGCTGGAGTGGAGACGTCTGTGCTCGCTAACCGACCATCTCAGGAATCGACGCCAGAACACAGGGCCAGACGATCTAATGCGACAGAGCGTGAGTCGACACCGGAGCGCAACATACCCAGAAGTTCCACTACGGCGGGGCGGGAGCGAGAGCGAGAGCACGGAAATAATAATATATATAGTACACCTAATAATCCGCCTGCCTGGAAGAAGCTCGATTTGGAGAAATGGCATGTGAAGTTCGACGGGACAGCGAAAGGCATCACTGTCGAGTGTTTCATATTTAGGGTAGATAAACTGCGGGAACAGCATAACATTTCCCATTATCAACTTTTCACAGATTTCCATTGTCTGGTCACCGGTAACGCCTTGAAGTGGTACTGGCAGATCCTCGAAGACCATGCGGAGGATCCCAGCTTCGGCTACCCGAAGTTGAAGGCCGAGATGTTAGCCCACTTCAAGACGGCCGAGTCTGACTACGAAATAATTCGAGAGATAATGGAACGAAAACAACTGATTCAGGAAACTTTTGACGAATTTTATAGTGAGGTACACAACTTAAGGTTTCGTCTCAGAAAGAAAATCCCCGAAAGGGAGCTTGTTAGCATCATAAGGGGAAATTTGAAGCCGTATTTGGCCAACCTTACGTTCGCGTCCAAGATGGAAACACTCGCGGAACTGAAAAGCGAATGTAAGAGGGCAGAGAGGGTGATGAAGGATAACAAGAATCGGTCGAAAACAGTTAACGAGATAGCCATGCATGAATTTGATTTTCCGCATAAGATAGAAAGCGAGGTGGAAGAAATTGCTAGGCCGCAGCGAAACAAGCCGCCACAGCCACCAGGAAACAACCATCTTCCGAATGTGTCTGTGCCCACTGTTTCATCGTCCAATGTCAAATCGTTTTGTCCGTCTCCGTTTCACTTGATGTTATGTTTTTCATGTGGAATGCCTGTCGACCATTTTATCAAGAATCCTGTAGAAGCACAAAAAGATAATAGGTGTAATTCGTCTTTCCATCAAATGTTTTGTTTTGCTTGTGGTGGTAACTTGTCCTTTTGTGTGTTTAAGCCAGGTACGGGAAACTCCAAGATGGCAGAGTGCTCCGGGAACTCGCGCCAGACAAAGATGCTCCCGGAAGCCAAAAAATAACTATTCTAAAAAGAGAAGTAAATAGAGTAGAGAAGAAAACAGAGAAGAGTCAAGAAAAGAAAAATAATAATAACAATAGAAAAACTTTGCATCAACGAAAAATAGAATACGAAGAAGCCAGAAAACGAATCTTTTGCGAGGAAGTCCTTCAAAGAAGAAATAAAAGAAAATTTGATAAAATAAGAAAGTTGAGAGAGAAGACAAAGGATTTCAAATGAATTCATAATAAGATAATCTCAACAATAGTCACTATTAAAGGAGATAATAGGTTTTTCGCTAAAGCAAAAATCGGTGGCCAGGAGGTTTTAGGACTCCTCGACTCCGGGGCAGGAGCAAGCTGCTTAGGCAAAAATTGTTCAGAGTTGTTAAAGGATAAAGAAAATTTAATAATACCAGTGAAAGGCCAAAACATCAGAACGGCAAATGGGGGAGAAACGTCGGTCACAGGATTATAACGCTTCCTGTCGAATGGGACTAAATGAAAAGAGATATGGAGTTTCTTATAGTGCCTGGATTAACGCAAGAAGTGTATCTAGGTGTTGATTTTTGGCAAGTGTTTGGTATGAATGTTGTGAATAGAGTAAAGGATGTGTCAACAAAGGTTGTCGTTTCGGAACTCGTGCCATCCGAAGACGATTTATCTTTTAAAGCGGTGCCACATGAACTTACTACTCAAGAAGAAGTTGCACTGGAACGAGTTAAAGCCAAATTCCCTTCTTTTGCAGTTTTAGGATTAGGGAAAACTGAAATTGAAGAGCATATAATAGAAGTAACAGACGAGCATTTACCCGTGAAACAGAGGTTTTACCCGATATCGCCCGCGATACAAAAATTAGTTTATGCTGAACTAGATCGTATGCTAGAGCTAGGAGTAATCGAAGAAAGTAATAGCAGTTGGAGTTCGCCAGTGTCGCTTGTCATAAAAGGCACTAAAAATCGGCTATGTTTAGATTCTAGGAAGGTCAATGCGCGTACAATAAAAGACGCGTATCCGCTACCCCATATCGATGGCATTTTAAGCCGTTTGCAAAATACGAGATATATTTCAGCCATTGACCTTAAAGATGCCTTTTGGCAAATTCCACTCGAAAGAAGATCTAGAGAGAAGACAGCGTTTACAGTGCCGGGTAGACCTCTGTATCACTTTACAGTCATGCCATTCGGGTTGTGTAATGCTGCACAAAGAATGTGTAGACTGATCGACAAGGTAATACCCGATTCCCTTCGTGATTCTGTGTTTGTCTATTTAGATGACTTGCTTGTGTGTTCAGTAGATTTTGTGTCACATTTATGTTTGTTAGAAGAGGTCGCTAAGTGTCTACGAGAGGCCAAACTTACAATAAATGTTGAGAAGAGTAAATTCTGCTTTAAAGAAGTTAGGTACCTGGGTTATGTAGTAGGCAACGGGTGTATTCGCACAGATTTGAATAAAGTTGCAGCAATGCGAGACTTCCCAGAACCCAAGACCCCAAAGCAACTTAGGAGGTTCCTAGGGATGACGGGCTGGTACCGACGCTTCATAAAAGATTACGCGACGATAGCAGCACCGCTGCATGAGTGTCTTACAAAAGACAAAATTAAGAAGCTTTCTATGACAGAGGAAGCAATGGTTGCATTCGAAACACTGAAACAAAGTTTAATTTCTGCTCCTGTACTGACTCACCCAGACTTCGACAGACGTTTTTACATACAGTGTGACGCATCGACTGACGGAGTGGGGGGAGTACTGTTTCAACTAGACGACGAAAATAACGAACGACCAATTGCTTACATGTCCGCCAAGCTGAATCGTGCCCAGCGCAATTACAGTATTACTGAGCTGGAGTGTTATGCGGCAGTGTTAAGCATTAAACCTTTTCGACCCTACGTGGAAGGACTGCCTTTTACGGTGATCACCGATCATGCTAGTCTAAAGTGGTTGAAGAACCAGAAAGATTTGTCTGGTCGACTAGCAAGGTGGAGCCTAAAGTTGCAAGCTTTTAACTTCGAAATTGAACACCGAAAAGGGTCGCAGAATATCGTGCCGGATGCTTTTTCGCGTGCGGACATGGCTGAAATTACATTAAATGCCCGTGTGTTCGATGTGTGCTTGGACTCACCATTTTTCAAGACGTCTGAGTATGACGAGCTTAAAAAGACTGTGACAGACAATAAAACCAAGTTGCCAGATATTTGTGTGTCGGACGGATACGTTTACAAAAGGACTCAATTCAACCGGGGGGACGAAACACAAGAGGACCACGCCTGGAAGCTCTGGGTTCCAACTGAGTTGCGGCAGGGTCTTGTAGAATCGGCACATGCGTCACCATCGTCAGGTCATGGTGGCATACACAAAACATTACACAAAATTAGAGAAAAATACTATTGGCCAGGAATGGTTAATGACGTGCAGGAGTACATTAATGACTGCGAAATATGTAAAGGTAATAAAACACAAAACGCTATTAAAAAGCCGACGATGGGCAAACAACATGTCACTGAGCGACCTTTTCAGCGTTTGTATATAGATTTTATGGGTCCTTATCCACGTACCAATGATGTGAAGTATTGCAATCATCGTGACTTTCAGCCCTTGAAGTCCCATTCTTTTTCTTGAAGTCTTGAATGCAGCCTTTCAGTCCTTTTTATGACTGATGATTTAAAATTTGAAGTCCCCAGTATTTTTGGCAAGTATGACTGACCATTCATTTTTTTCATTCATTGGTGACTGGCGTTATTTTTTAAGCAGTCATTTAGGAAACTAGTACCAAAAATATGCTCTCTATGTATTTTAGCTGTAATAGTATTTCTTTAGCATATACCTAAAATGGTCAGTTTATAAAATCTTTTAAATACATATCGCTAGCTTGGAGTGCAAACTGTGTAAGTCCATTTTTATGAAAAAGTGTATTTTTATGTAGAACGCTAGAAAAATCAAATACGCACCGCGCTAAACAAGTCTTTGACTCTTGTCATATTTCTACTCGTTGTTATTCAGTGATACGCAAATTGTGTAAGCCCAAAAAGCGAAGAAAATTGTGTAAGTCCAAAATATTTTCATGAGCAGAAAATTTTTTTCATCTCGAAATTTTTTATTTTTTGTTTTTTATCTCTCCTACAAATTTTGAAAAAAGGGACTTACACAATTTGCACTCTAAGCTAGTGATATGTACACTAGAGCGTATCGAGAAAAAAAGTTCGACGTACGCCCCCAAATGATCTCTTTTTTGAAAACATTCCGGAAACTTTTTTTTCAAGCCGCTATTTCAATATTCAATTTTTCATATCCGGTTTTATAGAGGGTTCCTACTTTATGGTTGTATTAACCCTACGTGCGCCATTGGGGCCACTTCCACCCAGTACTTAATTTATACCACCTTAATGTAACTTTTTTTGCCTGTATGTTAAACGTCGTCAATAAGCATTCATTTTTTTCAAAAGAGGGATTTCGATCGATTCAGTAGAACCGCAAATAAAACACATTTAACGTCCGAGGAATATGCGTTTTTCGCTTCCTGTGGTTTTTAGCTTAATTTTATAGTCTTTTTCTGAAGAGACTCCTACTGAAATTCTATGCCGAATAATTTTCTAGAACATTTTAACCATCTAGCACCCCTAAGAAATTGTTATTTTGACCCCTTTTTATACAGTCAGGAAGCGAGAAACTTATATTCCTCTGAATGTTAAATGTGTTTTATTCCCAGTTCTACTGAAGCGATCAAAATACTTCTTTTGCAAAAGATTAATGTTCTTCGACCGCGTTTAACATGCCGGCAAAAAAAGGTACATTAATACCATGTTTACATATAACGAGATTATCAGTAAATCTCGATTCGCCAATCTACCCGTTTACATATAACATGAAATCCAGATTTGCTGGGAGAGGGATTGTCAACTGTCAATTTTGCTTACCTGCATGACCCAATAATAATATGGTCGTAGCAGTCAAAAGAGAATAGGCAACTACCGTTCGATGGCTGTTTTCACGAATGTAAAAAGCAGATATTTTGTTTTTATTTAACTTGAAAAACGCTAGCAAACACACAAGCTTTTGCACGATTAACACGCTAAAGAAAGTATAATTAAAAAAAGACGACCATTTCATAACCTAAATAAATAATAGCTTAAAAAACTAAAAAACACGCTTTAATCTTAAAAATCGTACTAAAAATTGAGAAATAATTTAATTAGAAACAAAATGATGAACGAAAATATAAGTATTTAAGGAAAAGCGTGGGGTGCTCAGTATGTCAAAAAATATTTAAAATCGGTGTTTTTTTACTAATAATTTTATTTTGACTTTTTTGAGATTTCATATATCGTACTCTTTAATTTCGCAACTAGGTATATTTTTGTACTAGTTGTACGAATCGAATATTTTCATGTTCAAATATTATTGAGCACCCCCACGCTTTTCCTTAAATACTTATATTTTCGTTCATCATTTTGTTTCTAATTAAATTATTTCTCAATTTTTAGTACGATTTTTAAGATTCAAGCGTGTTTTTTAGTTTTTTAAGCTATTATTTATTTTTGACTTTTTAGTGAAATTTTTCATTAAAGGATGTTTTATGCGGACGCAAGAATAAAAGTAAAAAGAAGTCTGATGGGATGTGGTGTTCTCCGAAATAGATCTACATACATATGTATTTATAACTTCTACCAAAAATCCCAATATGCAGTGAAGTAAACTAGCTTATTATGCAATATTTTCCAAACACTTTTATTCAAGGTTTTCCAAACTAGTTTGGAAATACAAAATTTCCCAAACGTTTTGTTATATTTTACAATCAGAAAGTGAAGAGAAGTTGAGGTGAAGCATTTGAAAAGAACAAAAAAAAAAGAAACCTGATTGAATAAATTCGAATTTAGACAATAAAGCTCCGAATACGTTTGTAGCGTAATGGTGAGGTATGCTGCCTACGGACCAAGGAGCTCAGGTTCGAGTCCCGAGTGGCGCATTTTTTTTTTTTTTTATTTATTTTTATTTTTTATTTTTTTTTTTAGAGAAATTTTTTTCACCTCACGTTTACAAAACATTGTATAAAAATGTAATTAGGGTTCCTTTTCGTTGATTCAGCACTTACTATTAAATGAATTACAAACAAAACCAGTTCTTGCTTTGCATACATATGTATGTACATGCGATTGTTTTTATTGCAAACACAACAACGACAAAACAAAGCTTGTTACACAAAACACAAAACCAGTTCTTGCTCTGCATACGTATGTATGTATGTACATTGTACATGCGGTTGATTTCATTGCAAATACAACAAACCCAAAACAGAAGCTTCAAGCTTTATTTTTGAGTGAATTTATGCATTGAGTTTATCGCCAACGCTATGAGCGGTCGCTGGCTGTTGTGCGTTAGTTCGCTAGCTATTTGAGTGGTTATACGTTTCTCTTTGAACATTTGTTTGTGATTTGAGAAGAATGTATTTTTGAGCGTTCGTGAGTGAGTTTTTCCGTACCCTGAAAGCTTGTTACTTATTGGCTTGTATACGGGAGTGAATTGAAATTCATAGAGGCTATTTTTAAGAAAGGTAACATAAAAGCCGCAATGAAGCATAAAATACTGTAATGTTGAATGTCCTACTATATGATGCCGTTGGGCTGTTGATGTCATGTTTCGAATCAGGAGGAGAATAGAAATAATAGAGAGAACACAAAAAAGTGAATGTTTGAAAGATATAATAATTTAGTTAAATGTTGCAACTTTTAGGATGGGATGAAGTTACATACATACATACATACATACATACATGCATACATACATACATACAGGTGAAGCTAATAAAAGCGTGTTAAAAAAAGAAAGAAGAAGAGCGACTTACTATTGCGATACGATTCTTGTTGGGCCATGCTTACTGGCGTACATTTTGTTTACTTTTCATTTTGACGTTTCTCCCAAATTCGCCAAAAAAATATCGATAACACGAAGAACACAGGGTTGCATTGAGAAAACTATCGTGATAATCTCGAGATTCATTTTAAATCGCGAATTTTTGGTAGCGGATTTTTGTACGGCAAACCTCGAATTTCAATCGAAGATTTTGTGTCAACCTCGAAAAAAGTAGATAATCTCGTATATGTAAATGGCCTATTAGGTGGTATAAACCCAGCACTGGGTGGAAGTGACCCCAATGGCGCACGTAGGGTTAATACAATTATAAAGTAGGAACCCTCCTCTCATTCCAAAGAGATTAGTGTATCAAACTTAGGGATCGAAACTTTAAAAACCTAGTAACCCCTATGAGAAGAATGGCAAAAGACTGTAGCTGCAATCATTTCATGATTGCAATCAAATGATTGCAGTAACGGGGTGGATTGCAGCCAGGTGACTGCACAGTTAAAATTTACCAGTCTGAATGAAGGCTTCTTTTTTTAATTCCCAGTCATGACTGACAAAAAATGAATAGCAGTCATTTTGAGCCCAATCAAAAGACTGCGCAGTCACAAAGTACTGCATTACTTAACATCTCTGCCACGTACGTCCAACGGTAATGTGTATTTGTTTATATGTCTTGATCACTTCTCTAAATTTGTGTTTTTAAAACCAATGCGAAAAGCCACTGCGGCTGAGGTAGTAAAATATTTAGAGCATGAAGTCTTTCATATTTTTGGAGTACCGGAGTATATACACTCCGATAATGGCAAACAATTTATATCAGAGTCCTTTAAATCCTTCGTCAACAAGTTTGGAACTAACCATATTAAAACCGCGTTTTACTCACCTCAGGGTAATGCCGCAGAAAGGGTAAATCGGTCGGTGCTACAGATTTTAAGATCTTATATTAAGGAGCACCAAAAGAACTGGGATCATTACGTAAGTGATGCCGCTTTCGCTTTACGCAGTGCCACACACTCCGCTATTGGTAGATCGCCATATGCTGCACAATTTGGTCTACCAATGATACAACACGCGGCATCATATGAACTATATAGGAAACTCGGAGCAATTAGGGACGCCGACTGCGAAGTTATCAGTGGCAGAGATAATCTGCAACTTCTACGAGACAAAATTATTAAAGAATTGAAGTTGGCTCACGAGCGTAGTGCAAAAGTTTATAACACTAGGAGTATAGAAGTGAAATTTAATGTAGGACAAGTGGTATACCGCCGTAACTTCAAGCAAAGCTCACAAATTGACAACTACAACGCCAAACTTGCCCCAAAGCAAGTAAAATGCGTTGTCTTAAGAGTAATTGGAAACTCGATGTATGAGCTTGGAGATATGAGTGGGAAGAAAGTCGGGGTATACCACGCTAAGGATATGTTTGTAGCTTAGATGTTGTACGTTGTATGTTAGTAATATGTTGTTAAACGGTTTTATTTAGCTCACCCCGTTTGTTTTATTATTTATTCTTTATTCTTGGGTCAAATTTAGTAATTCAAATTTCACCCTCTTCCTGTCAACCGATTAATCTGAAATTTTGCACGCATGTATAACCCCGATGACAATGCAATATTATGAAAAAAAAAATTCCGATAGGTGGCGCGTGGGTCGCTATATTTACAAAAATCGCATTTATGGTCCTATTTGGCTGAAATTCGGAACATGTATTACTACCTTGAAAAGAAATATTTTCTTAAAAAAAAATTCCGCTAGGTGGCGCGTGGGTCGCTATATTTACAAAAATCGCATTTATGGCCCGATTTGGCTGAAATTCGGAACATGTATTACTACCTTGAAAAGAAATATTTTCTTAAAAAAAAAATTCCGCTAGGTGGCGCGTGGGTCGCTATATTTACAAAAATCGCATTTATGGTCCGATTTGGCTGAAATTCGGAACATGTATTACTACCTTGAAAAGAAATATTTTCTTTAAAAAAAAATTCCGCTAGGTGGCGCCTGGGTCGCTATATTTACAAAAATCGCATTTATGGTCCGATTTGGCTGAAATTCGGAACATATATTACTACCTTGAAAAGAAATATTTTCTTAAAAAAAAATTCCGCTAGGTGGCGCGTGGATCGCTATATTTACAAAAATCGCATTTATGGTCCGATTTGGCTGAAATTCGGAACATGTATTACTACCTTGAAAGGAAATATTTTCCTAAAAAAACTTCCGATAGGTGGCGCGTGGGTCGCTATAGAGGCGTTGGACTGCAATAAACTAACGGGCAAGAAACCTTGCAATAATGAAGCACTAAATGAATTAAACAGAATGCGAAATAAAAACTAAAAACTAGAAAATAAAAATAGGTAAAAAACTTTTTAAGTTAAACGGTTTTATGTTATACATACATTGCAATGTTTAAGATAAATGCACTAAAAACCAAAAAATAATAAAATAGATACAGTCGTGGGAATTATAAACATTTGCATAGACTAGACTAAAATAAAACCGGGGGGCACGTCAATTGTCTACAATCGTTGATTAAAATTTAGTACATTTATCTTAAACATTGCAATGTATGTATAACATAAAACCGTTTAACTTAAAAAGTTTTTTTACCTATTTTTATTTTCGTTATATCAGGTAGTGTTAGATACATGTTTGTGCGTATGTAGATGTGCACTAGACGAAGTACCTATTGTACGGATATCAACGGTATTGACGAGACAGTATTTACTTTTATATTCTTGACAATTAATTTTATTTTTAGGACATTAAGGCTATCTATGATATTTCTTTTATATTTCTCTTACCTGTGATAGTTTATTTATATATATATATATATATATATATATATATATATATATATATATATATATATATATATAGATTGGTATGGATATCTGCAACCGTGAAGATACATACTTACTCTGAAAAAAATACCCGTAGTTAAACCAACAACTTTCGGCTGTTGAATCTCCGTCTTTGATCCAACAGCAAAAGTATTTATTTTTACAGCAAAGTTGTTGATCCATCAATTTATTCAAAGACGCGCGTTGTTGATTCAAAAACTTGCTTGCTTTTAAAAATTTTTTGTGAGAAAATATTTTTTTGTGAGAAAACCAACAAAAAAAAATAATGATGGAGAGAAGATGAAGAGAAAAATCCAAACAAAAGTTTATTTTTAGCAACAATTTTCTCCCCGTTGTTGATTTAAAGGCAAAAGTATTTGACCCAACAGTTTCCGTTGTAAACAAAACTAATGAGAAAAAATTTTTTTAAATTTTGTTTTTACAATGATTCAAATAATTCATGGATTCCTTTTTAGGAAATGGAAGTATAAATAGGTTACTACAATTCAATATAATGTTGAATGTTCCACTATGTGATGATTGGATAGAATTTCAGGTTGATGTCATGGTTCGAATCAGGAGGAGAATATAAAATAAAGAAGAAAAATCAGAATAAGAAACAAAGATAGCAACCAGTGAATGATAATAAGGAGAGAAGAATAGGAGAACGAGCGGAGGCTACATATTTGCAGTTGGGACCCGGGCGGAGAGAAGATGAAGAGTAAAATGCAAACAAAAATTTATTTTTAGGTGAAAATTTTTTCCTACAATCTCCGTTATTGACTTAAATCAACAACGCTAGCACCTTTGAAACAACAACGGAGCGTTGTTGGGCACATTTCAACTGCGGAAAGTAGTTGATTTAAGAGCGAAAGTCTTTAGATTTACAACGTTTTTTTTTCAGAGTAGTCTACCAATGATATTTTGATCTGTGATATTTTTATATACATATATATTGACTTACGTGATATTCAAACCTGTGATATTTATTGACTTATTTATTTCTTTAATTATTTATTTAATGACTTTTTATTTATTTATTTTTTATATTTATTTATTTATTTATGTATTTATGTTTATATATTTTTTTTAATTATTTCTGCAATTATTTATTTATTTTATCAACTTGACCATTAGTTATAGTTTCAACTGTGATATAGTCGTAAGCTGCTGAAAATTGACGTGTACTTGCATGAGTATAAACAAACTTAACGCTTGCAGCTTAGTAAAATGAATCGAGTTGTAGTTAGTAGTAGAATGGGAAGCTATAACTGCCCGGCTTTAGGTCATGGGTCGAGGCCACACGTTAGGTGAAATATAGGAAAGGCCGCGTATGAACTTTTTTACGCACACGTTCCATGTTGCAGGCACCATCGACGGTTGCGAGCCTGCAGTGTTGCCACTTTAGCTATTTTGTAGCTAGATTTAGCTATAACTTTTGGCGTTTAGCTACAGATATTTGCGTTTAGCTATTAGCTATTTTTGTTAGCTTTTTTTTTTTAATAGCTTAGCTATTTTTAGCTATTTTTCTTAATTTCTTTATTTTGCATATCAGTTTATCATTTTAAGCTAATGAGTCATCTGCGAGTTTATGAAAACTTGAAAGTGTATACTTATCCTTATGATTATCAAACTATACAAAAGTTGATAGTCTGGCATGCCTTCCTTATTTTATCGATTATTGGTGCATTCATATGCAAGGTTGATGCAATCAAGGCAGATCTAGGAAGGTAGGCTCGGTGGCGAATTCAGAAATTTCCCATATATTTTGTTATTGTAATTGGTAGAGTGTAATGTCAAAATGATAATTCGCCTTAGTTAAAATCTGAATTCGCTTGAGACTCGCCCATTCCTATCGGTCATGATGTGAATTCGCTTTGATTTTGACATTACACTCTACCTTTGTAAATAAAAAAGTAGTTTCTGAATTCGCCACCGAACCTACCTTCCTAGATCTGCCTTGGATGCAATAAGGTTTTCGCAGTGCGCAAAAGCAATTCTGCCATACATTTTGTTGTTGCCCATTTTGCTATTTGAATTCGCAAATGACCATTGGCATACGCGATATTTAAACCGTCCTTTTCACGGTGTATTCGTAAAATTTTTCAGAACTTTATTATCAAGTTAATTGAGCTACTCCGCCAACGCTTACCGCAGAATATTCAATCTTTAAAAAATATTGAATTTTTTTCTGTAAATAAGCCAAAAATATTTGACACTTTCAAGGATGAAAAGGATCACTTTAACACGGAGGAAATCACTATTTTAGAAATGCAATGGAAAAACTACACGCATACCCATGGAAGGGAACTACCTCTACAATAAAGTTTTGGGTAGACGTAAGAAAGCTTAGAAATGCTCTTGTCGAAAATCCGTTTGAAGAACTACAATCTTTTGTGTTTAATTTTCTAATCCTACCGCTTAGTAATACAGAAATAGAACGTAGATTTTCTGTTATGAACGTAATAAAAACAAAGCAAAGAAATAGAATGCAATTATTTATGTTAAACTCTCTATTGACTGTTAGGTGTGGTCTAAAAAGGCTTGAAAAATGTTGTAATAACTTTAAAATTCCTAACGATATTATTAAAGCAATGACTTCAATTAATAATAATTCAACCTGTGAATTAAATGAAGAAGATATGATTTTTGAAATGTTATTGAATCAAGTTTTTAACTAAAGTTTAAATATTAACTAGTCGCTATTATAATTTATTTTAATACTGCAATTGAATGTACATACATACATACATACTACTTATGTAATGAATTGATTTTTTTCATTGTAATAATCTTATTATGCGACGTACATATATAAGTACATACAAACAAATATATGTATGTATGGCTACAATATATAATATATGTATATATAAATATTCATATATGTGAAGTTGTTTTATGTCACGTCTTTTTAAATAAATCATTATTTGGCTACTTTTGAAAAAAAAAAATTGGCTATTTATTTTAGCTATGAAAAAAATTATTTAGCTATTTTTAGCAATTTTTTTTTATTTAATTTAGCTATAAGCTTCAAAATATTCTGGCAACACTGCGAGCCTGTTACGACAGCCTTTGCCCCATATGTTAAATGTACGTATCTGTAACATAGGTATGTAATTGTACAGTGTCAATGTTAAGTTTCGAACAGCGTGAATGTTAGTAACAGAAAAGTCAAAGTGGTATCTGTGTGTATGTGTCTCTAAGCCACGGATCGAACCCGAAGCTACGATTGGCTTTGTTTGTCCATATATGGATAATTGGTCACTTTCACGAAAGAAAGTAACGTTTTCATTAAATACATAAGAGGACAGTTAATTCGTGTTGCCTGTCCGGTTGTCCAACCCTCTATAAAAGGGCGTTTAATATAGCCAACGGGTGATTATAGAAAAGTTGCGGTCCGATTAATTTGTGAAGTTGCGGTTGGTGAAAGTAAAAAAAAAAAATTGTGAACCACAGAAATAATATTGAAGAAAAAAAAAAAAAAAAAAACAAAAAAAAAAAACAAAAAAAGGTAATTAAAAGGAGTGCGTGCTAAGTGCGAATAAACGAGGAGGGTATATCCCCTATCTATCCCAACACCAATCATCTGTAGCAGCCATTACCATCTCCCATGGACACCAGATCTTCTTAAAGAATACCCAGTAGTACCATCAGGAACTGGAGATTTTTTTTGGTGTCATTGTAGGTCGCCACAAAGGACCTCCACCAGGTTTTGGGTATCAAGCAACACACCAACAGACAACAAATACAGTAGCCCACATTTACAACAACCACACAAACATCCACTCACCAATACACCATATCAATAGCCATTTAATAGTCACATTTACAGCTACACATAAATATTCGCCAAATACACAATTACAAATTACAACCACCACTCAGTAATCCATCAAATCCGTCAATATACCATTACAACAATTACAACAACAACGTCATCCAGTTAACACCAGGACCCAACCAACACAAATTTACACCAACAGCAAAAACATACAGAGAAATTCACATCCAACCATAAGACGTAACTACATACATACAACAACAGAATTTTCTTGGCTAACGATCTACAGCTGGACTGCGCATAGCGTTAACATAAACCCATTCCAGAGGCTAAACAGCTGAGTGGGTTCAGTGGTCTGGAGCATCATACATACATACATATATAAAACTGACATAATTATTAGTGGAACTTCTGGTTTTTGGGACTTTGGATTTGGAGGTACGATTGGAAACAAAGAAAAAGCGAAAACTATAACAAGTCATCAACAACGGGGGAATTCCACAGAGGAGCGGCAGCGCACAGATTAATTTTTTTAATATTTAGAGTTTTTTTTATACATACATATCATTTTTCTTACGCCATTCTTGCACATACATAGTTCGAATTAAGGGAAGATTAAGATCTGGGTGGTATATTAACTTTTCAAACATTTTTTTTATACGTTGATTTATTCCACACCTTTTTTTTTTTGCCTTTGTTTAGTTAACCATTCCATAATCATAATTTTTGTTGTCACGCTTTGCCATCAATTCTTTTGCACACGTCTTCCACGTGTACATACATTTTGTTTTTTTTTTTTTTTGGGTTTGTTACAAAGAGGGATGTTGGGCCGGAATTATAATTAATTATCTATCCATCCCGTTTTGTTTGTGCGTTTTGTTTTTTTTTTGCAATACCGATTAAATACTCCGATTCACATATTTTCTTTATTTATAAGTTTTTCTGTTTAATCATAATTTTATATATTTTTATTTTTGCGCTTAATTGGTGGTGACTCGCTCGCCGCACCCAGTGACCCAGCGAGTGATCAGGCAATTTGACTGAAGTTAGGGAGTAGAGCGTAAGCACATAAATTTTAATATAAACGAGTAGGTAGGTACGTAGGTAATAATACTAATATCGCAAATTTGTAAATTCTCTCCCTCAGTAGCAGCAGCGAATGTTGGTACCTGCATCGCCGTGGTGAAAAGGTGAGTTTTTTTTTGTTATCATTTGTTGTTTTTTTTTTTAGTTATATACAGAAACATACATATACATACCTACCTACACTTGAAGATCATTTCTTTTGTAGATATTTTGTTTTTTTTTTTTTTGAATTTTTCTTGGTAGATTAAGTATCCCTCAGATACTAATATATATGTTTACATATTTAGTATTTTTTTTTTTGCATACATTTATGAATTTAAAGAAATGAATTTAAATTGTTGAATTATTTCGAAATAAAATAAAATTAGTAAAAGTCCTCCCAACTTCTCTTATTTTTTTTTATGGGTTGAACAAATAGAGGTATAATGGAGGGATAAATCTTTAGACGTTTTGGTGTGGGTGTGGCCTTGGGGCAAATAGGGATTGGTAGGGATGGACAAAAATGGACATTGACTGACGTTCTCCTCTGACGTATAATAACTGAGTTTGGGGGCGCTGTAAGGTAATCGGAGTCAGCACAGCGCCCATGGCTTCGCGTATTTACGCTGAAGAGGGTGGGATAGACTCCATCGGACTGGACAGGGACAGTTTCTAATTTCCATTCTTTCTTCACCACTTTCTTCATAGTTCTTTTGCACCATTCCACTATTCTTTCTCCTAAGGCATGATTTTTTTGTTTATGTTTCTGTGGGTAAAGGGAGGTGGAAAATAATCCACCCACCGTCGAGCTAGTCTGGGTTGCAAGCATGCCTGCCCTCCACCTCACCTCTACCCGGTGCAAGCAGAAATGTAACAGATTGTGGGAATCATATCTGACCCATGGTTTGAGGAAACCTTTAGTGATTTTAGGAAAAATAAAACCTCTTCCGGATCAATATAAGAAATATTAAATGTGTTATTCGAAATAACTTTATACGGGTATTCATCAATGCTTACGTTAACATGGGAATAATTTGACTCAAAGAATTCTGTTGTTGATTATTGATTTAGACCTATGTAGCTCTGAGATATAGGGTATTTAGGGATTTTTGAGATGTTCATGAAGTACACATATTGGGCTATCTGATGGATAAATAAAATATACATATGTGTGCCAATATAAACTTAGTTGATAAGATCAATTACAAATTTCAAATGAATGTATCTTTTTATATATGCACGATATACGATAATGGTCTAAAGTCCAAAAGTTGGGAAAAATCATCTACTTTCTGAATATCATAACCAAATTTACCAAAATTAAGGGGAACGACCGAAAAAAACACAAAATAAGTTTCCATACAAAAACGGGTTAGTGTCCGAAAGTTAGTACAATTCATGCAGAATACACCTACATACACCAAATTTGCCTAAATCACCCGGAACAAATGAAAAAATGCATAAATATGTGACCACCCCAATACCAAAAACCTCCAAAATACACCAAGTGCCATATAAAGTAAGCATGCACAAGATGACAATTAAATAAGAGGCGAAATCGAACGTGCCAGCGGAGTCGAGTGTGCTACTGAGTTATCATTTTATCGTGAGGTGAGCTTGAGCGTGCAGCTCACTGATGGGAGTTGACACAGAGTCGTGACTCCGTGCTGAGTTACCCAAGCCTATTTAAGTCCACTGTAGTATTACATAAATACACCGCCCTTACAAGTATTGTCATGTACACACAAATCATGTACATATAAACCACACACGCTGTTATTAGTGGTGGCCACCCAGGAATAAATCGCAGGACAGATAAAATCAAGCAGAAATGTAGCTGGCTAAATATGAACAAGTAAGGAAGCCTAAGTTCGAGTGGAATCGAACATTAGATAGTCAGCTGTATGCTTTCATTATTTGTTTGCGTTTGATGGAAACACGGTGTACTTTATATAAAGCGAGTGCTGCACAAAGTGGGCGTAGCCACGCCCATTTTCAAAATTTTTATCAGTGATCCAACTAAGCATATGAATATTATTATTTGTGCAAAATTTCATTCCTTTATGACTTCTAGTTACAAAGATGTCACGTTAAAAATTCCCAAAGGGTGTTCCAAAAATATCTTTGTTAAAAAGGAGGCGTGGTCATAAACCAATTTCAATAAATTTTTGCGTGTCTATTAAGACAAGTTATAAAAGTATATAAACCAAGTTTCGTCATAATATCTCAGTTATTTTTCGAGTTATAAGCTAAGAAATCTCGTATATTCCTTTCTCTAAAAAGAGGCGGTGCCACGCCCATTTTTCAAAATGTTTCTTGTTTTTGTTTCCGGTCTATTGCGGAACTTATGCCACAAGATTTCAATGAATTACCTTTATATTTGACAAAGATATCGCTTAAAATGTTTTTATTAGGCCCCTTTATAGTTCCCATATATAAAAGTGGCCGTGGTCGTCAACCTATGTCGCTAAAATTTTGAACATGTATTACTACAAGCAATAAAAGTGTACACACCAAGTTTCGTCATTATATATAAATTATTTGTCGAGATATTGGCTCAGAAATCTCGTATATTCCTGTTTCTAAAAAGAGGCGGTGCCACGCCCATTTTCCAAAATTTTTATGTTTTTCGTTTTATGTCCGCAGTTGGACTTCTGCTATAAAATTTCAATGATATATCTTTATATTTGACAGAGATATCGCTTAAAATGTTTTTATTAGGCCACTTTATATTACACATATATAAAAGTGGGCGTGGCCGTCAACCGATTTTGGAAATTTTTCGTCCAAACATTTGCCTATGTAAGTATATCACGCGTACCGAATTTCATCGATATATCTTCAACGGTTTCTGAGTTATGACTCATAAAACTTTCAATGTTTGCCCCTTAATAAGTGGGCGTGGCTCCGCCCATTTTACAAAATTTTTGTGTTTTTTGTTTTATGTCCATAGTTGGGCTCATTCGACAAAATTTCAATGATAGATCTTTATATTTGACAGAGATATGGCTTAAAATGTTTTTATTAGGTCACTTTATAATACACATATATAAAAGTGGGCGTGGCCGTTAACCGATTTTAACTATTTTCCGTCCAAACGTTTGCCTAAGTAAGCAAAATTTCATCGATATATCTTCAATGGTTTCTGAGTTATGACATATAAAACTTTCAAGGTTTGACCCTTAATAAGTGGGCGTGGCACCGCCCATTTTCCAAAATTTCAGCAAATTTCTTCCTAGGGGTCTGAGCTCAACACGTGGATAAAATTTCATCGCTCCAGCTATATTAGTGACTGAGATAACAAATTTCCAATTTTTTCTATATAGGAAAAGTGGGCGTGGTCATGGTCCGATTTCGCCCATTTTCAATACCAACCGTCCCAGTCTCGATACCAACTTGCATTTCAAATTTCATCAAAACATCTCGATTTTTGCGCGAGTTAGAGTGTTTACAGACGGACGGACGGACGGACGGACGGACAGACGGACGGACATGGCTCAATCGATTTCTCTTTTCACCCTGATCATTTTGATATATATAAGTCTATATCTATCTCGATTATTTCATTCTGTTACAATCCACCGTTATGTGATTAAAACTATAATACTCTGTGTACTAGTACAGCTGAGTATAAAAAGCGCCCTTTTGCCGGAGAATAGGTTGTTTCTGCAATTGATTTCAAGTTAAAAATTATTGTTGGAAATTGGAAAATGGATTTGATCTCAAATGAAATCCAAATAAATTTCCCACAAAAATGTTTATTGGGTAACAAAGATTTGCATCATGGATATTTCATTTTTGTTTTGAACAAATAAATGTGTATCTATATTTTTGACACATACAGTGAGTCGCAGTGAAAATGAGCCACCTTATGTTGCCCGAAGATTTATGAAAATAAAAACTTATACACAAACCGATTGAAAAACAAAATTATATACTTAGGTATATTTTATAATAAACCGCAATTTAGTATTTCAAAAAATATTTGATTGAAAAGTTCATGAAACGGGCTCACATTGAAAGTTGGCCACTAATAGGAATATGCCCTAAAACGGTTTTAATACTTTGTTGCCTTGTTTCAACAGCTCAATTACTCTATCCCTAATAAATTAAATATAATACAAATTTTATTAGCATGCAATGTGTTTTATTCATCTAACAAAACACGATTTTTACGCGATCTAGCGTATATTGTCTGATAAGTACACCTTTTAAAATCGGGAAAAAAATTGCCTGAGTCCCCTTTTATATAGATTTTGTATACCTATAATTAACACATAAAGTAAGATGTGAACTGTAAAAATATATAAGAGAAAAATAATAATTCTTGAGAGAAACTTTAAGTATTTAAATTAGAGCTGCTAGAAGAATTACTTTGATTGTTTTTGTTTTTCATCATTTCTGGCATGTTGTTGAAAGTTTTCCGTTGCAAAGAAATTAGGAAAGTCATGTAATTGTTAACAAAGATATTTAATAATAAAAAATTGTGAATAAATGATGGCTCACTTTCACTGTGACTCACTGTATTCCCATCAAAACAAACTTCAACCATGGGAATTGTTGTTGCAAAAAGTGACAGGCACATTATGTGTCAATGGGAAAATGGGAAACTAAATAAACCAAATGTGAAGAAGAATCGACCACAGTGTTGTATTCACAAGAAAATATCCAAAATTGCTAATAAAATATATCAAAACTCAAAAATATGTTAATTTTTTGTTATTATCGCTACAAATATAGCATTAGAAATTCAATTCACACAATATTTTAAAGATTTAAAGATTTCAAAATTCATTTGAATTTTTTTTCTGTAAATTTTGCACAGCACTGCATGGTGACAGGCACAACATGCCAAACGATCAGCTGAGAGTGTC
This sequence comes from Urophora cardui, assembly GCA_960531455.1. NCBI lineage: Eukaryota > Metazoa > Arthropoda > Insecta > Diptera > Tephritidae > Urophora > Urophora cardui. The sequence goes on from OY482674.1 coordinate 68,043,883, forward strand.
GCAACTTATAGATATAAACTATGGCCGATAACTGCTTTAAGGCAATGAAAATAATCTTATATAAAACAAATAATATACTGTTTCTTCAGCTTTCAAACGGTGCTAAAATGAAGTCTCTACGATATATACAAGTCGAGATATAGAGGTTTGAATATGTACGTGATTTACCTAATTCGTGAAAAAATCAAAATTTTGACAGATCATATCTCCGAAAAAAAAATACCAAAATTAAATCCCCGGATATCTGTAAGCTTATTTTAGGTGGAGAATCCATAAACTGAATTTCAAGCAAATCGGAGCTGTAAGGTTACAATAGAAAGAATCATATACATTTTTTTTATACTCAGCTGTACTAGTACACAGAGTATTATAGTTTTAATCACATAACGGTGGATTGTAACAGAGTGAAATAATCGAGATAGATATAGACTTATATATATCAAAATGATCAGGGTGAAAAGAGAAATCGATTGAGCCATGTCCGTCCGTCCGTCCGTCCGTCCGTCTGTCCGTCCGTCCGTCTGTCCGTCTGTCCGTCCGTCTGTAAACACTCTAACTCGCGCAAAAATTGAGATATTTTGATGAAATTTGAAATGCAGGTTGGTATCGAGACTGGGACGGTTGGTATTGAAAATGGGCGAAATCGGACCATGACCACGCCCACTTTTCCTATATAGAAAAAATCGGAAATTTGGTATCTCAGTCACTAATACAGCTGGAGCGATGAAATTTTATCCACGTGTTGAGCTCAGGCCCCTAGGAAGAAATTTGATGACATTTTGGAAAATGGGCGGTGCCACGCCCACTTATTAAGGGTCAAACCTTGCAAGTTTTATATGTCATAACTCAGAAACCGTTGAAGATATATCGATGAAATTTGGTACGCGTGATATACTTACTTAGTCAAATATTTGGACGAAAAATTTCCGAAATCGGTTGGGGGCCACGCCCACTTTTATATATGGCTCTTATAAAGTGACCTAATAAAAACATTTTAAGCGATATCTCTGTCAAATATAAAGATATATCATTGAAATTTTATAGCAGGAGTCCAACTGCGGACATAAAACGAAAAACACAAAAATTTTGGCAAATGGGCGTGGCACCGCCTCTTTTTATAAACAGGAATATACGAGATTTCTGAGCCCATAACTCGACAAATAATTTATATATAATGACTAAACTTGGTGTGTACACTTTTATTACTTGTGGTAATACATGTTGAAAATTTTAGCGAAATCGGTTGACGACCACGCCCACTTTTATATATGGGTATTATAAAGTGACCTAATAAAAACATTTTAAGCGATATCTTTGCCAAATGTAAAGATAATTCATTGAAATTTTGTGGTTTGATTTCTACAATAGACCAGAAACAACAAATAGAAAAATTTTGGAAAATGGGCGTGGCACCGCCTCTTTTTACACAAAGGGATATACGTGATTTCTTAGCCTATAACTCGACAAATAATTGAGATATTATGACGAAACTTGGTTTATACACTTTAATAACATGTGTTAATAGCCACGCAAAAATTTATTGAAATCGGTTTATGACCACGCCTACTTTTTAAGAAAGATATATCTGGAACACTCTTTGGGAATTTGTAACGTGACATCTTTATAACTAGAAGTCAAAAAGGAATGAAATTTTGCACAAAGAATAATATTCATATGCTTAGTTGGATGACTGATAAAAATGTTGAAAATGGGCGTGGCTACGCCCGTTTTATGCAGCACTCGCTTTATATAAAGTACACCGTGTTTCCATCAAACGCAAACAAACTATGAAAACATACAGCTGAGTATCTAATGTTCGATTCCACTCGAACTTAGGCTTCCTTACTTGTTCTTGTATAAAATCAAAAAATTTTTCATACATAAATCTACACCATTTCCACTTTAAAATGAGAAAGCTTCAATTTAAAATAATAAAAATAGGTAAAAAAACTTTTTAAGTTAAACGGTTTTATGTTATACATACATTGCAATGTTTAAGATAAATGTACTAAAAACCAAAAAATAATAAAATAGATACAGTCGTGGGAATTATAAACATTTGCATAGACTAGACTAAAATAAAACCGGGGGGCACGTCAATTGTCTACAAATTATCGACTTAATGTGCGATAGAAGAATCGTTTAATTCGTCGTTAGGCGTCGTTTTTTTTCATAATATTGCATTGTCATCGGGGTTATACATGCGTGCAAAATTTCAGATTAATCGGTTGACAGGAAGAGGGTGAAATTTGAATTACTAAATTTGACCCAAGAATAAAGAATAAATAATAAAACAAACGGGGTGAGCTAAATAAAACCGTTTAATAAGAAACCTTTATTTGATAATTAGATTAGTCAATTTTAAATGAGAAAGCGTCACTGAGAAACCTTTATTTCAAAATAAGATTAGTCAGTTCAAAATGAGAATATTTTATTTGAAAATAAGAAAAGTACATTTAAAATGAGAAATCATCAATTGAAAATGAGAAACATGTTTTTATCAAAAGTTAAGTTTATTTAAGTATGTACCAGCAGGCATGTTCTCTAAAGCAGCAGCACTCGTATGAAAAGAGGAGGCATTTTGAAAAGCCCGTGTACAATCCCCACCAGTTATTGTTATTTTGGTCCTTCTACAAAAAAATATTATTCAGCTTAGACATTGGATGAACTATTCTCAATTTAAAATGAAAATTTCTCATTTTCGATTGAAGTTTTCTAATCTGATTTTCAAATAAAGGTTTCTCATTCTAAAGTGAAATATTCTCATTTTAAAGTGACTATTCTGATTTTCAAATGAAAGTTTCTCATTTCAAACTGACTAGTCTGATTTTAACGTCAAGGTTACTCATTTTAAGGTGGAAATGGTGTATAATTACCTTGAAATTCTTGAAAATTGCGCGTTTTTTGTTGAAGCTCCATTCAGGTTTTGCAAAAGTGAATTTTTTTTTTTCAGTTTACTTACTGTAAAACACCCTACTTTCATATTCCGGTGCCGTAGGGAGGATCTGAGAAGGTTTAAAGAATCCGATACAAAAAAAACATCTAATATACCTACATATATATCACAAGAAGGTACAACACCAACAAATTAATGAAAATCAGGCCATTTTATGAAAGGTATTAAGTCTTCGACAAGGCCAAAAGAACAACCACGGTTTTATTTTTTTTTTTACTTAAATTCAAATAAGCTTAAATTTATAAGTCACAAGCTTCATTCGGACGCATTTCATCATTCTACGAACTTGTCATATCGTCGCCTGCGAAAAACCGATGGCATACTATGTTACAAAACACACTTTCGAGAAAATCGACATTAAATTTGCATACCCAAATGGTAGTAATTTTGTAAATACGACAAATGTACATTAAAGCTCTAAAAAAAATAAAAGCGTGAATAACGAGTATTCATGAACATTGATGTGTAATTGGATTTTTATTTCCTTTCTGGTTTTCTTGGGTTGAAATCTATTATATAATAAAAGCTTGTAAAAATAAGTCGCGTTTTCCTCCCTGACGCTATAACTGCAGAACGGCTGCACTGAATTAAATGAAATTTTGCACGTAGTTTTTGATTGAGCCCGATATGGTTTATGGCCAAAAAAAGTATAAGAATCCGGGAAGGTTTTGGAGATATCCCACAAAATGTGGACCAGGGTAACCCTATAACGGATTCGTACGATATGGGTATCAAATGAAAGGTATTGACGAGTGCTTGAACATGGTGTAGTTATTGGTCCAATATAAGACCCCGTATTCGAGGTATTTCCCGAAATATGAACCAAGTTTTACCCCAGAAGGGGTTTCTACAAAATGGGTACCAAATAAAATGTGAGTATTTAAAAATGAGGCGATTTTCAAGACCCTATGCGACCCGTTTTCCGAGATATCGACCAAAATGTGGACCAGGGGTGACCCTAGAAGGTGTGGACGGATAGGATAGGATAGGCATAGGCATAGGCATAGGGATAGGGATATGGATATGGATAGGGATAGGGATATGGATAGGAATAGGGATAGGGATAGGGATAGGGTAGGGATAGGGATAGGGATAGGGATAGGGATAGGGATAGGGATAGGGATAGGGTAGGGATAGGGATAGGTATATGGATAGGGATAGCGATAGGGATTAGATATTAGAGATTAGGGATTAGAGATTAGAGATTTGGGATTAGGGATTAGGGATATGGAAAGGGGAGGGAGAGGGATAGGGATAGGGATAGGGATAGGGATAGGGATAGGGATAGGGATAGGGATAGAGATAGGGATAGGGATAGGGATAGGGATAGGGATAGGGATAGGGATAGGGATAGGGATAGGGATAGGGATAGGGATAGGGATAGGGATAGGGATACTGATGGGGATAGGGATAGGGATAGGGATAGGGATAGGGATAGGGATAGGGATAGGGATAGGGATAGGGATAGGGATAGGTATAGGTATAGGGATAGGGATTATTGATTACGGATTAGGGATAGGGATTAGAGATTAGGGATTAAGGATTAGGGATTAGGGATTAGGGCTATGGATAGGGATAGGGATAGGGATAGGGATAGGGATAGGGATAGGGATAAGGATAGGGATAGCGATTAGAGATTAGAGATTACAGATTACAGATTAGGGTTTAAGGAGATTGGAGATTAGATATTAGGAATTAGGGTTATGGATAGGGATTAGGGATAGGGATAGGGATAGGGATAGGGATAAAGGAAAAATAATTTACAAAAAACCTTCATATACCAGAGCTGGGCGATAAGGATTACATGTGCAATCGATTACACATAGGATTACGATTACATTAATCGTAATTTCAAGTTTTTCAATTTTCTTAAAAAAAAAATTCCGCTAGGTGGCGCGTGGATCGCTATATTTACAAAAATCGCATTTATGGTCCGATTTGGCTGAAATTCGGAACATGTATTACTACCTTGAAAGGAAATATTTTCCTAAAAAAACTTCCGATAGGTGGCGCGTGGGTCGCTATAGAGGCGTTGGACTGCAATAAACTAACGGGCAAGAAACCTTGCAATAATGAAGCACTAAATGAATTAAACAGAATGCGAAATAAAAACTAAAAACTAGAAAATAAAAATAGGTAAAAAACTTTTTAAGTTAAACGGTTTTATGTTATACATACATTGCAATGTTTAAGATAAATGCACTAAAAACCAAAAAATAATAAAATAGATACAGTCGTGGGAATTATAAACATTTGCATAGACTAGACTAAAATAAAACCGGGGGGCACGTCAATTGTCTACAATCGTTGATTAAAATTTAGTACATTTATCTTAAACATTGCAATGTATGTATAACATAAAACCTTTTAACTTAAAAAGTTTTTTTACCTATTTTTATTTTCGTTATATCAGGTAGTGTTAGATACATGTTTGTGCGTATGTAGATGTGCACTAGACGAAGTACCTATTGTACGGATATCAACGGTATTGACGAGACAGTATTTACTTTTATATTCTTGACAATTAATTTTATTTTTAGGACATTAAGGCTATCTCTGATATTTCTTTTATATTTCTCTTACCTGTGATAGTTTATTTATATATATATATATATATATATATATATATATATATAGATTGGTATGGATATCTGCAACCGTGAAGATACATACTTACTCTGAAAAAAATACCCGTAGTTAAACCAACAACTTTCGGCTGTTGAATCTCCGTCTTTGATCCAACAGCAAAAGTATTTATTTTTACAGCAAAGTTGTTGATCCATCAATTTATTCAAAGACGCGCGTTGTTGATTCAAAAACTTGCTTGCTTTTAAAAATTTTTTGTGAGAAAATATTTTTTTGTGAGAAAACCAACAAAAAAAAATAATGATGGAGAGAAGATGAAGAGAAAAATCCAAACAAAAGTTTATTTTTAGCAACAATTTTCTCCCCGTTGTTGATTTAAAGGCAAAAGTATTTGACCCAACAGTTTCCGTTGTAAACAAAACTAATGAGAAAAAATTTTTTTAAATTTTGTTTTTACAATGATTCAAATAATTCATGGATTCCTTTTTAGGAAATGGAAGTATAAATAGGTTACTACAATTCAATATAATGTTGAATGTTCCACTATGTGATGATTGGATAGAATTTCAGGTTGATGTCATGGTTCGAATCAGGAGGAGAATATAAAATAAAGAAGAAAAATCAGAATAAGAAACAAAGATAGCAACCAGTGAATGATAATAAGGAGAGAAGAATAGGAGAACGAGCGGAGGCTACATATTTGCAGTTGGGACCCGGGCGGAGAGAAGATGAAGAGTAAAATGCAAACAAAAATTTATTTTTAGGTGAAAATTTTTTCCTACAATCTCCGTTATTGACTTAAATCAACAACGCTAGCACCTTTGAAACAACAACGGAGCGTTGTTGGGCACATTTCAACTGCGGAAAGTAGTTGATTTAAGAGCGAAAGTCTTTAGATTTACAACGTTTTTTTTTCAGAGTAGTCTACCAATGATATTTTGATCTGTGATATTTTTATATACATATATATTGACTTACGTGATATTCAAACCTGTGATATTTATTGACTTATTTATTTCTTTAATTATTTATTTAATGACTTTTTATTTATTTATTTTTTATATTTATTTATTTATTTATGTATTTATGTTTATATATTTTTTTTAATTATTTCTGCAATTATTTATTTATTTTATCAACTTGACCATTAGTTATAGTTTCAACTGTGATATAGTCGTAAGCTGCTGAAAATTGACGTGTACTTGCATGAGTATAAACAAACTTAACGCTTGCAGCTTAGTAAAATGAATCGAGTTGTAGTTAGTAGTAGAATGGGAAGCTATAACTGCCCGGCTTTAGGTCATGGGTCGAGGCCACACGTTAGGTGAAATATAGGAAAGGCCGCGTATGAACTTTTTTACGCACACGTTCCATGTTGCAGGCACCATCGACGGTTGCGAGCCTGCAGTGTTGCCACTTTAGCTATTTTGTAGCTAGATTTAGCTATAACTTTTGGCGTTTAGCTACAGATATTTGCGTTTAGCTATTAGCTATTTTTGTTAGCTTTTTTTTTTAATAGCTTAGCTATTTTTAGCTATTTTTCTTAATTTCTTTATTTTGCATATCAGTTTATCATTTTAAGCTAATGAGTCATCTGCGAGTTTATGAAAACTTGAAAGTGTATACTTATCCTTATGATTATCAAACTATACAAAAGTTGATAGTCTGGCATGCCTTCCTTATTTTATCGATTATTGGTGCATTCATATGCAAGGTTGATGCAATCAAGGCAGATCTAGGAAGGTAGGCTCGGTGGCGAATTCAGAAATTTCCCATATATTTTGTTATTGTAATTGGTAGAGTGTAATGTCAAAATGATAATTCGCCTTAGTTAAAATCTGAATTCGCTTGAGACTCGCCCATTCCTATCGGTCATGATGTGAATTCGCTTTGATTTTGACATTACACTCTACCTTTGTAAATAAAAAAGTAGTTTCTGAATTCGCCACCGAGCCTACCTTCCTAGATCTGCCTTGGATGCAATAAGGTTTTCGCAGTGCGCAAAAGCAATTCTGCCATACATTTTGTTGTTGCCCATTTTGCTATTTGAATTCGCAAATGACCATTGGCATACGCGATATTTAAACCGTCCTTTTCACGGTGTATTCGTAAAATTTTTCAGAACTTTATTATCAAGTTAATTGAGCAACTCCGCCAACGCTTACCGCAGAATATTCAATCTTTAAAAAATATTGAATTTTTTTCTGTAAATAAGCCAAAAATATTTGACACTTTCAAGGATGAAAAGGATCACTTTAACACGGAGGAAATCACTATTTTAGAAATGCAATGGAAAAACTACACGCATACCCATGGAAGGGAACTACCTCTACAATAAAGTTTTGGGTAGACGTAAGAAAGCTTAGAAATGCTCTTGTCGAAAATCCGTTTGAAGAACTACAATCTTTTGTGTTTAATTTTCTAATCCTACCGCTTAGTAATACAGAAATAGAACGTAGATTTTCTGTTATGAACGTAATAAAAACAAAGCAAAGAAATAGAATGCAATTATTTATGTTAAACTCTCTATTGACTGTTAGGTGTGGTCTAAAAAGGCTTGAAAAATGTTGTAATAACTTTAAAATTCCTAACGATATTATTAAAGCAATGACTTCAATTAATAATAATTCAACCTGTGAATTAAATGAAGAAGATATGATTTTTGAAATGTTATTGAATCAAGTTTTTAACTAAAGTTTAAATATTAACTAGTCGCTATTATAATTTATTTTAATACTGCAATTGAATGTACATACATACATACATACTACTTATGTAATGAATTGATTTTTTTCATTGTAATAATCTTATTATGCGACGTACATATATAAGTACATACAAACAAATATATGTATGTATGGCTACAATATATAATATATGTATATATAAATATTCATATATGTGAAGTTGTTTTATGTCACGTCTTTTTAAATAAATCATTATTTGGCTACTTTTGAAAAAAAAAAATTGGCTATTTATTTTAGCTATGAAAAAAATTATTTAGCTATTTTTAGCAATTTTTTTTTATTTAATTTAGCTATAAGCTTCAAAATATTCTGGCAACACTGCGAGCCTGTTACGACAGCCTTTGCCCCATATGTTAAATGTACGTATCTGTAACATAGGTATGTAATTGTACAGTGTCAATGTTAAGTTTCGAACAGCGTGAATGTTAGTAACAGAAAAGTCAAAGTGGTATCTGTGTGTATGTGTCTCTAAGCCACGGATCGAACCCGAAGCTACGATTGGCTTTGTTTGTCCATATATGGATAATTGGTCACTTTCACGAAAGAAAGTAACGTTTTCATTAAATACATAAGAGGACAGTTAATTCGTGTTGCCTGTCCGGTTGTCCAACCCTCTATAAAAGGGCGTTTAATATAGCCAACGGGTGATTATAGAAAAGTTGCGGTCCGATTAATTTGTGAAGTTGCGGTTGGTGAAAGTAAAAAAAAAAAATTGTGAACCACAGAAATAATATTGAAGAAAAAAAAAAAAAAAAACAAAAAAAAAAAACAAAAAAAGGTAATTAAAAGGAGTGCGTGCTAAGTGCGAATAAACGAGGAGGGTATATCCCCTATCTATCCCAACACCAATCATCTGTAGCAGCCATTACCATCTCCCATGGACACCAGATCTTCTTAAAGAATACCCAGTAGTACCATCAGGAACTGGAGATTTTTTTTGGTGTCATTGTAGGTCGCCACAAAGGACCTCCACCAGGTTTTGGGTATCAAGCAACACACCAACAGACAACAAATACAGTAGCCCACATTTACAACAACCACACAAACATCCACTCACCAATACACCATATCAATAGCCATTTAATAGTCACATTTACAGCTACACATAAATATTCGCCAAATACACAATTACAAATTACAACCACCACTCAGTAATCCATCAAATCCGTCAATATACCATTACAACAATTACAACAACAACGTCATCCAGTTAACACCAGGACCCAACCAACACAAATTTACACCAACAGCAAAAACATACAGAGAAATTCACATCCAACCATAAGACGTAACTACATACATACAACAACAGAATTTTCTTGGCTAACGATCTACAGCTGGACTGCGCATAGCGTTAACATAAACCCATTCCAGAGGCTAAACAGCTGAGTGGGTTCAGTGGTCTGGAGCATCATACATACATACATATATAAAACTGACATAATTATTAGTGGAACTTCTGGTTTTTGGGACTTTGGATTTGGAGGTACGATTGGAAACAAAGAAAAAGCGAAAACTATAACAAGTCATCAACAACGGGGGAATTCCACAGAGGAGCGGCAGCGCACAGATTAATTTTTTTAATATTTAGAGTTTTTTTATACATACATATCATTTTTCTTACGCCATTCTTGCACATACATAGTTCGAATTAAGGGAAGATTAAGATCTGGGTGGTATATTAACTTTTCAAACATTTTTTTTATACGTTGATTTATTCCACACCTTTTTTTTTTGCCTTTGTTTAGTTAACCATTCCATAATCATAATTTTTGTTGTCACGCTTTGCCATCAATTCTTTTGCACACGTCTTCCACGTGTACATACATTTTGTTTTTTTTTTTTTTTGGGTTTGTTACAAAGAGGGATGTTGGGCCGGAATTATAATTAATTATCTATCCATCCCGTTTTGTTTGTGCGTTTTGTTTTTTTTTTGCAATACCGATTAAATACTCCGATTCACATATTTTCTTTATTTATAAGTTTTTCTGTTTAATCATAATTTTATATATTTTTATTTTTGCGCTTAATTGGTGGTGACTCGCTCGCCGCACCCAGTGACCCAGCGAGTGATCAGGCAATTTGACTGAAGTTAGGGAGTAGAGCGTAAGCACATAAATTTTAATATAAACGAGTAGGTAGGTACGTAGGTAATAATACTAATATCGCAAATTTGTAAATTCTCTCCCTCAGTAGCAGCAGCGAATGTTGGTACCTGCATCGCCGTGGTGAAAAGGTGAGTTTTTTTTTGTTATCATTTGTTGTTTTTTTTTTTAGTTATATACAGAAACATACATATACATACCTACCTACACTTGAAGATCATTTCTTTTGTATTTATTTTGTTTTTTTTTTTTTGAATTTTTCTTGGTAGATTAAGTATCCCTCAGATACTAATATATATGTTTACATATTTAGTATTTTTTTTTTTGCATACATTTATGAATTTAAAGAAATGAATTTAAATTGTTGAATTATTTCGAAATAAAATAAAATTAGTAAAAGTCCTCCCAACTTCTCTTATTTTTTTTTATGGGTTGAACAAATAGAGGTATAATGGAGGGATAAATCTTTAGACGTTTTGGTGTGGGTGTGGCCTTGGGGCAAATAGGGATTGGTAGGGATGGACAAAAATGGACATTGACTGACGTTCTCCTCTGACGTATAATAACTGAGTTTGGGGGCGCTGTAAGGTAATCGGAGTCAGCACAGCGCCCATGGCTTCGCGTATTTACGCTGAAGAGGGTGGGATAGACTCCATCGGACTGGACAGGGACAGTTTCTAATTTCCATTCTTTCTTCACCACTTTCTTCATAGTTCTTTTGCACCATTCCACTATTCTTTCTCCTAAGGCATGATTTTTTTGTTTATGTTTCTGTGGGTAAAGGGAGGTGGAAAAGAATCCACCCACCGTCGAGCTAGTCTGGGTTGCAAGCATGCCTGCCCTCCACCTCACCTCTACCCGGTGCAAGCAGAAATGTAACAGATTGTGGGAATCATATCTGGCCCATGGTTTGAGGAAACCTTTAGTGATTTTAGGAAAAATAAAACCTCTTCCGGATCAATATAAGAAATATTAAATGTGTTATTCGAAATAACTTTATACGGGTATTCATCAATGCTTACGTTAACATGGGAATAATTTGACTCAAAGAATTCTGTTGTTGATTATTGATTTAGACCTATGTAGCTCTGAGATATAGGGTATTTAGGGATTTTTGAGATGTTCATGAAGTACACATATTGGGCTATCTGATGGATAAATAAAATATACATATGTGTGCCAATATAAACTTAGTTGATAAGATCAATTACAAATTTCAAATGAATGTATCTTTTTATATATGCACGATATACGATAATGGTCTAAAGTCCAAAAGTTGGGAAAAATCATCTACTTTCTGAATATCATAACCAAATTTACCAAAATTAAGGGGAACGACCGAAAAAAACACAAAATAAGTTTCCATACAAAAACGGGTTAGTGTCCGAAAGTTAGTACAATTCATGCAGAATACACCTACATACACCAAATTTGCCTAAATCACCCGGAACAAATGAAAAAATGCATAAATATGTGACCACCCCAATACCAAAAACCTCCAAAATACACCAAGTGCCATATAAAGTAAGCATGCACAAGATGACAATTAAATAAGAGGCGAAATCGAACGTGCCAGCGGAGTCGAGTGTGCTACTGAGTTAACATGCTATAAACATGAGTCAAGTGTGCTACTGAGTTATCATTTTATCGTGAGGTGAGCTTGAGCGTGCAGCTCACTGATGGGAGTTGACACAGAGTCGTGACTCCGTGCTGAGTTACCCAAGCCTATTTAAGTCCACTGTAGTATTACATAAATACACCGCCCTTACAAGTATTGTCATGTACACACAAATCATGTACATATAAACCACACACGCTGTTATTAGTGGTGGCCACCCAGGAATAAATCGCAGGACAGATAAAATCAAGCAGAAATGTAGCTGGCTAAATATGAACAAGTAAGGAAGCCTAAGTTCGAGTGGAATCGAACATTAGATAGTCAGCTGTATGCTTTCATTATTTGTTTGCGTTTGATGGAAACACGGTGTACTTTATATAAAGCGAGTGCTGCACAAAGTGGGCGTAGCCACGCCCATTTTCAAAATTTTTATCAGTGATCCAACTAAGCATATGAATATTATTATTTGTGCAAAATTTCATTCCTTTATGACTTCTAGTTACAAAGATGTCACGTTAAAAATTCCCAAAGGGTGTTCCAAAAATATCTTTGTTAAAAAGGAGGCGTGGTCATAAACCAATTTCAATAAATTTTTGCGTGTCTATTAAGACAAGTTATAAAAGTATATAAACCAAGTTTCGTCATAATATCTCAGTTATTTTTCGAGTTATAAGCTAAGAAATCTCGTATATTCCTTTCTCTAAAAAGAGGCGGTGCCACGCCCATTTTTCAAAATGTTTCTTGTTTTTGTTTCCGGTCTATTGCGGAACTTATGCCACAAGATTTCAATGAATTACCTTTATATTTGACAAAGATATCGCTTAAAATGTTTTTATTAGGCCCCTTTATAATTCCCATATATAAAAGTGGCCGTGGTCGTCAACCTATGTCGCTAAAATTTTGAACATGTATTACTACAAGCAATAAAAGTGTACACACCAAGTTTCGTCATTATATATAAATTATTTGTCGAGATATTGGCTCAGAAATCTCGTATATTCCTGTTTCTAAAAAGAGGCGGTGCCACGCCCATTTTCCAAAATTTTTATGTTTTTCGTTTTATGTCCGCAGTTGGACTTCTGCTATAAAATTTCAATGATATATCTTTATATTTGACAGAGATATCGCTTAAAATGTTTTTATTAGGCCACTTTATATTACACATATATAAAAGTGGGCGTGGCCGTCAACCGATTTTGGAAATTTTTCGTCCAAACATTTGCCTATGTAAGTATATCACGCGTACCGAATTTCATCGATATATCTTCAACGGTTTCTGAGTTATGACTCATAAAACTTTCAATGTTTGCCCCTTAATAGGTGGGCGTGGCTCCGCCCATTTTACAAAATTTTTGTGTTTTTTGTTTTATGTCCATAGTCGGGCTCATTCGACAAAATTTCAATGATAGATCTTTATATTTGACAGAGATATGGCTTAAAATGTTTTTATTAGGTCACTTTATAATACACATATATAAAAGTGGGCGTGGCCGTTAACCGATTTTAACTATTTTCCGTCCAAACGTTTGCCTAAGTAAGCAAAATTTCATCGATATATCTTCAATGGTTTCTGAGTTATGACATATAAAACTTTCAAGGTTTGACCCTTAATAAGTGGGCGTGGCACCGCCCATTTTCCAAAATTTCAGCAAATTTCTTCCTAGGGGTCTGAGCTCAACACGTGGATAAAATTTCATCGCTCCAGCTATATTAGTGACTGAGATAACAAATTTCCAATTTTTTCTATATAGGAAAAGTGGGCGTGGTCATGGTCCGATTTCGCCCATTTTCAATACCAACCGTCCCAGTCTCGATACCAACTTGCATTTCAAATTTCATCAAAATATCTCGATTTTTGCGCGAGTTAGAGTGTTTACAGACGGACGGACGGACGGACGGACGGACAGACGGACGGACATGGCTCAATCGATTTCTCTTTTCACCCTGATCATTTTGATATATATAAGTCTATATCTATCTCGATTATTTCATTCTGTTACAATCCACCGTTATGTGATTAAAACTATAATACTCTGTGTACTAGTACAGCTGAGTATAAAAAGCGCCCTTTTGCCGGAGAATAGGTTGTTTCTGCAATTGATTTCAAGTTAAAAATTATTGTTGGAAATTGGAAAATGGATTTGATCTCAAATGAAATCCAAATAAATTTCCCACAAAAATGTTTATTGGGTAACAAAGATTTGCATCATGGATATTTCATTTTTGTTTTGAACAAATAAATGTGTATCTATATTTTTGACACATACAGTGAGTCGCAGTGAAAATGAGCCACCTTATGTTGCCCGAAGATTTATGAAAATAAAAACTTATACACAAACCGATTGAAAAACAAAATTATATACTTAGGTATATTTTATAATAAACCGCAATTTAGTATTTCAAAAAATATTTGATTGAAAAGTTCATGAAACGGGCTCACATTGAAAGTTGGCCACTAATAGGAATATGCCCTAAAACGGTTTTAATACTTTGTTGCCTTGTTTCAACAGCTCAATTACTCTATCCCTAATAAATTAAATATAATACAAATTTTATTAGCATGCAATGTGTTTTATTCATCTAACAAAACACGATTTTTACGCGATCTAGCGTATATTGTCTGATAAGTACACCTTTTAAAATCGGGAAAAAAATTGCCTGAGTCCCCTTTTATATAGATTTTGTATACCTATAATTAACACATAAAGTAAGATGTGAACTGTAAAAATATATAAGAGAAAAATAATAATTCTTGAGAGAAACTTTAAGTATTTAAATTAGAGCTGCTAGAAGAATTACTTTGATTGTTTTTGTTTTTCATCATTTCTGGCATGTTGTTGAAAGTTTTCCGTTGCAAAGAAATTAGGAAAGTCATGTAATTGTTAACAAAGATATTTAATAATAAAAAATTGTGAATAAATGATGGCTCACTTTCACTGTGACTCACTGTATTCCCATCAAAACAAACTTCAACCATGGGAATTGTTGTTGCAAAAAGTGACAGGCACATTATGTGTCAATGGGAAAATGGGAAACTAAATAAACCAAATGTGAAGAAGAATCGACCACAGTGTTGTATTCACAAGAAAATATCCAAAATTGCTAATAAAATATATCAAAACTCAAAAATATGTTAATTTTTTGTTATTATCGCTACAAATATAGCATTAGAAATTCAATTCACACAATATTTTAAAGATTTAAAGATTTCAAAATTCATTTGAATTTTTTTTCTGTAAATTTTGCACAGCACTGCATGGTGACAGGCACAACATGCCAAACGATCAGCTGAGAGTGTCGCAACTTATAGATATAAACTATGGCCGATAACTGCTTTAAGGCAATGAAAATAATCTTATATAAAACAAATAATATACTGTTTCTTCAGCTTTCAAACGGTGCTAAAATGAAGTCTCTACGATATATACAAGTCGAGATATAGAGGTTTGAATATGTACGTGATTTACCTAATTCGTGAAAAAATCAAAATTTTGACAGATCATATCTCCAAAAAAAAATACCAAAATTAAATCCCCGGATATCTGTAAGCTTATTTTAGGTGGAGAATCCATAAACTGAATTTCAAGCAAATCGGAGCTGTAAGGTTACAATAGAAAGAATCATATACATTTTTTTTATACTCAGCTGTACTAGTACACAGAGTATTATAGTTTTAATCACATAACGGTGGATTGTAACAGAGTGAAATAATCGAGATAGATATAGACTTATATATATCAAAATGATCAGGGTGAAAAGAGAAATCGATTGAGCCATGTCCGTCCGTCCGTCCGTCCGTCCGTCTGTCCGTCCGTCCGTCTGTCCGTCTGTCCGTCCGTCTGTAAACACTCTAACTCGCGCAAAAATTGAGATATTTTGATGAAATTTGAAATGCAGGTTGGTATCGAGACTGGGACGGTTGGTATTGAAAATGGGCGAAATCGGACCATGACCACGCCCACTTTTCCTATATAGAAAAAATCGGAAATTGGGTATCTCAGTCACTAATACAGCTGGAGCGATGAAATTTTATCCACGTGTTGAGCTCAGGCCCCTAGGAAGAAATTTGATGACATTTTGGAAAATGGGCGGTTCCACGCCCACTTATTAAGGGTCAAACCTTGCAAGTTTTATATGTCATAACTCAGAAACCGTTGAAGATATATCGATGAAATTTGGTACGCGTGATATACTTACTTAGTCAAATATTTGGACGAAAAATTTCCGAAATCGGTTGAGGGCCACGCCCACTTTTATATATGGCTCTTATAAAGTAACCTAATAAAACATTTTAAGCGATATCTCTGTCAAATATAAAGATATATCATTGAAATTTTATAGCAGGAGTCCAACTGCGGACATAAAACGAAAAACACAAAAATTTTGGCAAATGGGCGTGGCACCGCCTCTTTTTATAAACAGGAATATACGAGATTTCTGAGCCCATAACTCGACAAATAATTTATATATAATGACTAAACTTGGTGTGTACACTTTTATTACTTGTGGTAATACATGTTGAAAATTTTAGCGAAATCGGTTGACGACCACGCCCACTTTTATATATGGGTATTATAAAGTGACCTAATAAAAACATTTTAAGCGATATCTTTGCCAAATGTAAAGATAATTCATTGAAATTTTGTGGTTTGATTTCTACAATAGACCAGAAACAACAAATAGAAAAATTTTGGAAAATGGGCGTGGCACCGCCTCTTTTTACACAAAGGGATATACGTGATTTCTTAGCCTATAACTCGACAAATAATTGAGATATTATGACGAAACTTGGTTTATACACTTTAATAACATGTGTTAATAGCCACGCAAAAATTTATTGAAATCGGTTTATGACCACGCCTACTTTTTAAGAAAGATATATCTGGAACACTCTTTGGGAATTTGTAACGTGACATCTTTATAACTAGAAGTCAAAAAGGAATGACATTTTGCACAAAGAATAATATTCATATGCTTAGTTGGATGACTGATAAAAATGTTGAAAATGGGCGTGGCTACGCCCACTTTATGCAGCACTCGCTTTATATAAAGTACACCGTGTTTCCATCAAACGCAAACAAACTATGAAAACATACAGCTGAGTATCTAATGTTCGATTCCACTCGAACTTAGGCTTCCTTACTTGTTCTTGTATAAAATCAAAAAATTTTTCATACATAAATCTACACCATTTCCACTTTAAAATGAGAAAGCTTCAATTTAAAATAATAAAAATAGGTAAAAAAACTTTTTAAGTTAAACGGTTTTATGTTATACATACATTGCAATGTTTAAGATAAATGTACTAAAAACCAAAAAATAATAAAATAGATACAGTCGTGGGAATTATAAACATTTGCATAGACTAGACTAAAATAAAACCGGGGGGCACGTCAATTGTCTACAAATTATCGACTTAATGTGCGATAGAAGAATCGTTTAATTCGTCGTTAGGCGTCGTTTTTTTTCATAATATTGCATTGTCATCGGGGTTATACATGCGTGCAAAATTTCAGATTAATCGGTTGACAGGAAGAGGGTGAAATTTGAATTACTAAATTTGACCCAAGAATAAAGAATAAATAATAAAACAAACGGGGTGAGCTAAATAAAACCGTTTAATAAGAAACCTTTATTTGATAATTAGATTAGTCAATTTTAAATGAGAAAGCGTCACTGAGAAACCTTTATTTCAAAATAAGATTAGTCAGTTCAAAATGAGAATATTTTATTTGAAAATAAGAAAAGTACATTTAAAATGAGAAATCATCAATTGAAAATGAGAAACATGTTTTTATCAAAAGTTAAGTTTATTTAAGTATGTACCAGCAGGCATGTTCTCTAAAGCAGCAGCACTCGTATGAAAAGAGGAGGCATTTTGAAAAGCCCGTGTACAATCCCCACCAGTTATTGTTATTTTGGTCCTTCTACAAAAAAATATTATTCAGCTTAGACATTGGATGAACTATTCTCAATTTAAAATGAAAATTTCTCATTTTCGATTGAAGTTTTCTAATCTGATTTTCAAATAAAGGTTTCTCATTCTAAAGTGAAATATTCTCATTTTAAAGTGACTATTCTGATTTTCAAATGAAAGTTTCTCATTTCAAACTGACTAGTCTGATTTTAACGTCAAGGTTACTCATTTTAAGGTGGAAATGGTGTATAATTACCTTGAAATTCTTGAAAATTGCGCGTTTTTTGTTGAAGCTCCATTCAGGTTTTGCAAAAGTGAATTTTTTTTTTTCAGTTTACTTACTGTAAAACAGCCTACTTTCATATTCCGGTGCCGTAGGGAGGATCTGAGAAGGTTTAAAGAATCCGATACAAAAAAAACATCTAATATACCTACATATATATCACAAGAAGGTACAACACCAACAAATTAATGAAAATCAGGCCATTTTATGAAAGGTATTAAGTCTTCGACAAGGCCAAAAGAACAACCACGGTTTTATTTTTTTTTTTACTTAAATTCAAATAAGCTTAAATTTATAAGTCACAAGCTTCATTCGGACGCATTTCATCATTCTACGAACTTGTCATATCGTCGCCTGCGAAAAACCGATGGCATACTATGTTACAAAACACACTTTCGAGAAAATCGACATTAAATTTGCATACCCAAATGGTAGTAATTTTGTAAATACGACAAATGTACATTAAAGCTCTAAAAAAAATAAAAGCGTGAATAACGAGTATTCATGAACATTGATGTGTAATTGGATTTTTATTTCCTTTCTGGTTTTCTTGGGTTGAAATCTATTATATAATAAAAGCTTGTAAAAATAAGTCGCGTTTTCCTCCCTGACGCTATAACTGCAGAACGGCTGCACTGAATTAAATGAAATTTTGCACGTAGTTTTTGATTGAGCCCGATATGGTTTATGGCCAAAAAAAGTATAAGAATCCGGGAAGGTTTTGGAGATATCCCACAAAATGTGGACCAGGGTAACCCTATAACGGATTCGTACGATATGGGTATCAAATGAAAGGTATTGACGAGTGCTTGAACATGGTGTAGTTATTGGTCCAATATAAGACCCCGTATTCGAGGTATTTCCCGAAATATGAACCAAGTTTTACCCCAGAAGGGGTTTCTACAAAATGGGTACCAAATAAAAGGTGAGTATTTAAAAATGAGGCGATTTTCAAGACCCTATGCGACCCGTTTTCCGAGATATCGACCAAAATGTGGACCAGGGGTGACCCTAGAAGGTGTGGACGGATAGGATAGGATAGGCATAGGCATAGGCATAGGGATAGGGATATGGATAGGGATAGGGATATGGATAGGAATAGGGATAGGGATAGGGATAGGGTAGGGATAGGGATAGGGATAGGGATAGGGATAGGGATAGGGATAGGGATAGGGTAGGGATAGGGATAGGTATATGGATAGGGATAGCGATAGGGATTAGATATTAGAGATTAGGGATTAGAGATTAGAGATTTGGGATTAGGGATTAGGGATATGGAAAGGGGAGGGAGAGGGATAGGGATAGGGATAGGGATAGGGATAGGGATAGGGATAGAGATAGGGATAGGGATAGGGATAGGGATAGGGATAGGGATAGGGATAGGGATAGGGATAGGGATAGGGATAGGGATAGGGATAGGGATAGGGATAGGGATAGGGATAGGGATAGGGATAGGGATAGGGATAGGGATAGGGATAGGGATAGGGATAGGGATACTGATGGGGATAGGGATAGGGATAGGTATAGGTATAGGGATAGGGATTATTGATTACGGATTAGGGATAGGGATTAGAGATTAGGGATTAAGGATTAGGGATTAGGGATTAGGGCTATGGATAGGGATAGGGATAGGGATAGGGATAGGGATAGGGATAGGGATAGGGATAAGGATAGGGATAGCGATTAGAGATTACAGATTACAGATTAGGGTTTAAGGAGATTGGAGATTAGATATTAGGAATTAGGGTTATGGATAGGGATTAGGGATAGGGATAGGGATAGGGATAAAGGAAAAATAATTTACAAAAAACCTTCATATACCAGAGCTGGGCGATAAGGATTACATGTGCAATCGATTACACATAGGATTACGATTACATTAATCGTAATTTCAAGTTTTTGACGATTACGATTACAGTAATTGTAATTTCAAGTTTCTTACGATTACGATTACAGTAATCGTAATTTTTGTAACGATTACGATTACAGTAATCCTTATTTTCTGTAATCTTAAATTACAAAATTTAAGAATTAGGTACATGTAAAAAATTATTAAAATTGCTTTTTGATATATACTAAACGGTGTAGGGAGGAAAATATGCTTGGCTCTGAAAAAAGTGCTAAAAACTACAAATAATTATGTAAAGCTTGCAATTTCACATATATTGTATACATTTTAAAATATTTGCGGTTGAGATAGCAGCTTTTAGTGGGCTGGAGACAATAGCCTCATGCATAAAAATCGAGCTGTAGCTCACACTAATTTTCTTCGTAAAATGTGGATTTTGCATGTATAAAAAATATGTATTACAATTGCTAGATTTTACTAAACAAATTACTTAGGTTTATCTCATAACAAATAAGTAATAAAACTCCACTGCAACTTTTGAAGATGTAAATGACCATAACTATGAAAAGCCAATATTAGATGAAGATTTTTTTGACTTCGGCGGTAAATAGCTAACTACATATCTATATAAAACACTGATTTACCTGAAGTGCTTCCTGGTAGTGGCTCAACCATTATAGGAGAAGAATTTTTTAAATATTTGAACGATGCTGATAGTAGCCATGGCTGTTTTAAAAGATATCCTCTGATAAAGAAAGCATCTTTAAGATTCAGCACCCCGCTTACATCGTCAGCACCTGTGGAAAGGCTATTTTCGTTGGCGGGCATTATAAACAGTCCTCGACGCCATGCACTTTCCGATGTTTCTTTTGAAAAATTAGTTCTGCTTAAGGCTAATATTGAATGGGAGTGCCACATAATCCCCAAAAAACAAAATCCCCAACGCACAAAATCCCCAAAAAAAAAAATCCCCAAAATCAAAATCCCCAAAATCAAAATCCTTAAAATCAAAATCCCCAAACACGAAATCCCCACATTTTTCGGGAATAGCGTCACAAAATCCCCAAAAGATTACTAAATAAACAACGTTGAAGATCATATTTAAAAAACCACATGCCGAGTCTTATCTGAGCTCTGATACGTAATAACATATATGTATACATACATATAAAATACATATATATATCCCTGCAAAAATTCGGAGTACTCCATTCGCTAATCCATGGAGTGCTCGCTATGGACCAACCGAGTACTTATTATACCGAATACATTTTTGACCGAATTAAAAAATGTCGAAATGAGGAAAATTACCGAAAAAGGCCGAAATTTGTATACTTACATTTTTATCGCCGCCGCTGAAGGGTGTACCTACTACGCAGAAGACATCACCGTGGCGGTAGCCACGGTTAGGGCACACGTCCGGACGGATGGCGTAGCCCAGGGTTATTTTTTATAAGCGCGGCCGAAGGCCGCCAACGCAGAAAAGTGTTCTGCGCAAAAGCGCTGTGGACCGGGCCATAGATATTACTCAGGGAAGAGAATTCTGCCGGCTGAGGGTTATTTTTTTTATTTTTTATTATTGATGTGTAAAATTCGAGCTTCCATAAGTTGGGCTATTTTTTAATACTATATTAGAAATTTTTCCAAATTTTTACATGATTAAAATTCGGTATTTTTTGCTTCGACATTTTATGATTCGACATTTTATGATTCGACATTTTTTTCGACATTTTCGGTTTCGACATATTTTATTTTCGGTCTTTTTTTATTTATGTTATGTATGTATGTAAATGGAATACCCTCGAAATGTCGAAAAAAAACAATGTAGAAATTTTCAAATTTTTGAAAATGTCGAAAAAAATGTCGATACTCATTGCTTATTTGATAAACAACGAAGTTTGTATTTATTTATGTTATGTATGTATGTATGTATGTATGCTAATATGTAATCATAAGTTATTGAGATGAATTTATTAATAAACATTTGTGAAATCATCACGTATACAATTTCTTATGAGTTTCAGTTTGAGGAATAATGTCCAATGTAGAATTCTCATGTTCTGTGTGAAATAAATTAAAATTAGGTTAGAAATCGCGGCGATTTCTAACCTAATTTTAATTTATTTCACACAGAATATGGGGATTTTGTGTTTGGGGATTTTGATTTTGGGGATTTTGATTTTGGGGATTTTGATTTTGGTGATTTTGGTTTGGGGATTTTGATTTGGGGATTTTGATTTGGGGATTTTGATTTTGGGGATAACGTGGTAAACCCATATTGAATATTATTGAATGTAAATTATCCAAACAGCAGTCTTAATTTTGTACTCTCAATGATGGGAGTTTACACAGAGTCGTGACTCCGTGCTGAGTTACCCAAGCCTATTTAAGTCCACTGTAGTATTACAAAATATACCGCCCTTACAAGTATTGTCATGTACACACAAATCATGTACATATAAACCACACACGTTGTTATTAGTGGTGGCCACCCAGGAATAAATCGCAGGACAGATAAAATCAAGCAGAAATGTAGCTGGCTAAATATGAACAAGTAAGGAAGCCTAAGTTCGAGTGGAATCGAACATTAGATAGTCAGCTGTATGCTTTCATTATTTGTTTGCGTTTGATGGAAACACGGTGTACTTTATATAAAGCGAGTGCTGCACAAAGTGGGCGTAGCCACGCCCATTTTCAAAATTTTTATCAGTGATCCAACTAAGCATATGAATATTATTATTTGTGCAAAATTTCATTCCTTTATGACTTCTAGGTTCAAAGATTTCACGTTAAAAATTCTCAAAGGGTGTTCCAAAAATATCTTTGTTAAAAAGGAGGCGTGGTCATAAACCAATTTCAATAAATTTTTGCGTGTCTATTAAGACAAGTTATAAAAGTATATAAACCAAGTTTCGTCATAATATCTCAGTTATTTGTCGAGTTATAACCTAAGAAATCTCGTATATTCCTTTCTCTAAAAAGAGGCGGTGCCACGCCCATTTTTCAAAATGTTTCTTCTTTTTGTTTCCGGTCTATTGCGGAACTTATGCCACAAGATTTCAATGAATTACCTTTATATTTGACAAAGATATCGCTTAAAATGTTTTTATTAGGCCCCTTTATAGTTCCCATATATAAAAGTGGGCGTGGTCGTCAACCTATGTCGCTAAAATTTTGAACATGTATTGCTACAAGCAATAAAAGTGTACACACCAAGTTTCGTCATTATAAATAAATTATTTGTCGAGATATTGGCTCAGAAATCTCGTATATTCCTGTTTCTAAAAAGAGGCGGTGCCACGTCCATTTTCCAAAATTTTTATGTTTTTCGTTTTATGTCCGCAGTTGGACTCCTGCTATAAAATTTCATTGATATATCTTTATATTTGACAGAGATATCGCTTAAAATGTTTTTATTAGGCCACTTTATATTACACATATATAAAAGTGGGCGTGGCCGTCAACCGATTTTGGAAATTTTTCGTCCAAACATTTGCCTATGTAAGTATATCACGCGTACCGAATTTCATCGATATATCTTCAACGGTTTCTGAGTTATGACTCATAAAACTTTCAATGTTTGCCCCTTAATAAGTGGGCGTGGCACCGTCCATTTTACAAAATTTTTGTGTTTTTTGTTTTATGTCCATAGTTGGGCTCATTCGACAAATTTTCAATGATAGATCTTTATATTTGACAGAGATATGGCTTAAAATGTTTTTATTAGGTCACTTTATAATACACATATATAAAAGTGGGCGTGGGCGTTAACCGATTTTAACTATTTTCCGTCCAAACGTTTGCCTAAGTAAGCAAAATTTCATCGATATATCTTCAATGGTTTCTGAGTTATGACATATAAAACTTTCAAGGTTTGACCCTTAATAAGTGGGCGTGGCACCGCCCATTTTCCAAAATTTCAGCAAATTTCTTCCTAGGGGTCTGAGCTCAACACGTGGATAAAATTTCATCGCTCCAGCTATATTAGTGACTGAGATACCAAATTTCCAATTTTTTCTATATAGGAAAAGTGGGCGTGGTCATGGTCCGATTTCGCCCATTTTCAATACCAACCGTCCCAGTCTCGATACCAACTTGCATTTCAAATTTCATCAAAATATCTCGATTTTTGCGCGAGTTAGAGTGTTTACAGACGGAAGGACGGACGGACGGACGGACAGACGGACGGACGGACAGACGGACGGACATGGCTCAATCGATTTCTCTTTTCACCCTGATCATTTTGATATATATAAGTCTATATCTATCTCGATTATTTCATTCTGTTACAATCCACCGTTATGTGATTAAAACTATAATACTCTGTGTACTAGTACAGCTGAGTATAAAAAGCGCCCTTTTGCCGGAGAATAGGTTGTTTCTGCAATTGATTTCAAGTTAAAAATTATTGTTGGAAATTGGAAAATGGATTTGATCTCAAATGAAATCCAAATAAATTTCCCACAAAAATGTTTATTGGGTAACAAAGATTTGCATCATGGATATTTCATTTTTGTTTTGAACAAATAAATGTGTATCTATATTTTTGACACATACAGTGAGTCGCAGTGAAAATGAGCCACCTTATGTTGCCCGAAGATTTATGAAAATAAAAACTTATACACAAACCGATTGAAAAACAAAATTATATACTTAGGTATATTTTATAATAAACCGCAATTTAGTATTTCAAAAAATATTTGATTGAAAAGTTCATGAAACGGGCTCACATTGAAAGTTGGCCACTAATAGGAATATGCCCTAAAACGGTTTTAATACTTTGTTGCCTTGTTTCAACAGCTCAATTACTCTATCCCTAATAAATTAAATATAATACAAATTTTATTAGCATGCAATGTGTTTTATTCATCTAACAAAACACGATTTTTACGCGATCTAGCGTATATTGTCTGATAAGTACACCTTTTAAAATCGGGAAAAAAATTGCCTGAGTCCCCTTTTATATAGATTTTGTATACCTATAATTAACACATAAAGTAAGATGTGAACTGTAAAAATATATAAGAGAAAAATAATAATTCTTGAGAGAAACTTTAAGTATTTAAATTAGAGCTGCTAGAAGAATTACTTTGATTGTTTTTGTTTTTCATCATTTCTGGCATGTTGTTGAAAGTTTTCCGTTGCAAAGAAATTAGGAAAGTCATGTAATTGTTAACAAAGATATTTAATAACAAGTAAGGAAGCCTAAGTTCGAGTGGAATCGAACATTAGATACTCAGCTGTATGCTTTCATTGTTTGTTTGCGTTTGATGGAAACACGGTGTATTTTATATAAAGCGAGTGCCGCATAAAGTGGGCGTAGCCACGCCCATTTTCAACATTTTTATCAGTCATCCAACTAAG
Source organism: Urophora cardui (assembly GCA_960531455.1). Classification (NCBI taxonomy): domain Eukaryota; kingdom Metazoa; phylum Arthropoda; class Insecta; order Diptera; family Tephritidae; genus Urophora; species Urophora cardui. The sequence continues at coordinate 68,069,308 of OY482674.1, forward strand.
CATATGAATATTATTCTTTGTGCAAAATTTCATTCCTTTATGACTTCTAGTTACAAAGAAGTCTTGTTACAAATTCCCAAAGGGTGTTCCAGAAATATCTTTGTTAAAAAGTAGGCGTGGTCATAAACCGATTTCAATAAATTTTTGCGTGTCTATTAACACAAGTTATAAAAGTGTATAAACCAAGTTTCGTCATAATATCTCAATTATTTGTCGAGTTATGGGCTCAGAAATCTCGTTGATTCCTTTGTCTGAAAAGAGGCGGTGCCACGCCCATTTTCCGAAATGTTTCTATTTTTTGGTTCCGATCTATTGTAGAACTCATGCCACAAAATTTCAATGAATTATCTTTATATTTGACAAAGATATCGCTTAAAATGTTTTTATTAGGCCACTTTATGATACCCATATATAAAAGTGGGCGTGGTCGTCAACCGATTTCGCTAAAATTTTGAACATGTATTACTACAAGTAGTGAAAGTGTATAGACCAAGTTTCGTCATAATATATCGATTATTTGTCGAGTTATGGGCTCAGAAATCTCGTATATTCCTGCTTCTAAAAGGAGGCGGTGCCACGCCCATTTTCAAAGATTTTTGTATTTTTTGTTTTACGTCCATAGTTGGACACCTTCCATAAAATTTCAATGATATATCTTTATATTTGACAGAGATATCGCTTAAAATGCTTTTATTAGGCCACTTTATATTACACATATATAAAAGTGGGCGTGGTCGTCAACCGATTTTGGCAATTTTTTGTCCAAACATTTGCCTAAGTAAGTATATCACGCCTACAAAATTTCATCGATATATCTTCAACGGTTTCTGAGTTATGACTCATAAAACTTTCAATGTTTGCCCCTTAATAAGTGGGCGTGGCACCGCCCATTTTCCAAAATTTCACCATATTTCTTCATAAGGGCCTGAGCTCAATACGTGTGTAAAATTTTATCACTCTAGCTCTATTAGTGACTGAGATACAAAATTTCCGATTTTTACCATATAGGGGAGGTGGGCGTGGTCATAGTCCGATTTCGCCCATTTTCAATACCATCCGTTCCTGTCTTGATACCAACTTGCATTCCAAATTTCATCAAAATATCTCAATTTTTGCGCGAGTTATCGTGCTCACAGACGGACAGACGGACGGACATGGCTCAATCGATTTCTCTTTTCACCCTGATCATTTTGATATATATAAGTCTATATCTATCTCGATTATTTCATTCTGTTACAATCCACCGTTAGGAAATCAAAACTATAATACTCTGTGTACTAGTGCAGCTGAGTATAATAAAAAATTGTGAATAAATGATGGCTCACTTTCACTGTGACTCACTGTATTCCCATCAAAACAAACTTCAACCATGGGAATTGTTGTTGCAAAAAGTGACAGGCACATTATGTGTCAATGGGAAAATGGGAAACTAAATAAACCAAATGTGAAGAAGAATCGACCACAGTGTTGTATTCACAAGAAAATATCCAAAATTGCTAATAAAATATATCAAAACTCAAAAATATGTTAATTTTTTGTTATTATCGCTACAAATATAGCATTAGAAATTCAATTCACACAATAATTTCAAAGATTTAAAGATTTCAAAATTCATTTGAATTTTTTTTCTGTAAATTTTGCACAGCACTGCATGGTGACAGGCACAACATGCCAAACGATCAGCTGAGAGTGTCGCAACTTATAGATATAAACTATGGCCGATAACTGCTTTAAGGCAATGAAAATAATCTTATATAAAACAAATAATATACTGTTTCTTCAGCTTTCAAACGGTGCTAAAATGAAGTCTCTACGATATATGCAAGCCGAGATATAGAGGTTTGAATATGTACGTGATTTACCTAATTCGTGAAAAAATCAAAATTTTGACAGATCATATCTCCGAAAAAAAAATACCAAAATTAAATCCCCGGATATCTTTAAGCTTATTTTAGGTGGAGAATCCATAAACTGAATTTCCAGCAAATCGGAGCTGTAAGGTTACAATAGGTGTTCTAAAAGAAAGACTCATATACATTTTTTTTCTTGTATAAAATCAAAAAAATTTTCATACATAAATCTACACCATTTCACTTTAAAAATAAAAATAGGTAAAAAAACTTTTTAAGTTAAACGGTTTTATGTTATACATACATTGCAATGTTTAAGATAAATGTACTAAAAACCAAAAAATAATAAAATAGATACAGTCGTGGGAATTATAAACATTTGCATAGACTAGACTAAAATAAAACCGTCAATTGTCTACAATCGTTGATTAAAATGTTTGTTTTGTAATGTTACACTATAATTAGGCAGTTGTTCAACCGACAACGATGGACGTGTGATAAGTAGGGCTAGAATGTGGAAAAAAGCTAGCAAGCTCGATTATAAGCGAGTTTTAGGGTTTCATAGTGGTGAGCGAGTAGTACTTTTATCATATGTTTTGTCGATTAAAGACAAACTACGAGCAGTGAAACGATTCCTCGTGTGAATGTCCAACGATAAACTAGTTGAAACATCTCTTTTATTAACATGGAGTGTATAACTATTGGAATTTCCATGAGCAAGAAAATAGTAAGTATTTTCCTCACCGTCTGCGGGCCAACTGCCTAACGACGAATTAAACGATTCTTCTATCGCACATTAAGTCGATAATTTGTAGACAATTGACGTGCCCCACGGTTTTATTTTAGTCTAGTCTATGCAAATGTTTATAATTCCCACGACTGTATCTATTTTATTATTTTTTGGTTTTTAGTACATTTATCTTAAACATTGCAATGTATGTATAACATAAAACCGTTTAACTTAAAAAGTGTTTTTACCTATTTTTATTTTCTAGTTTTTAGTTTTTATTTCGCATTCTGTTTAATTCATTTAGTGATTCATTATTGCAAGGTTTCTTGCCCGTTAGTTTATTGCAGTCCAACGCCTCTATAGCGACCCACGCGCCACCTATCGGAAGTTTTTTTTTAGGAAAATATTTCCTTTCAAGGTAGTAATACATGTTCCGAATTTCAGCCAAATCGGACCATAAATGCGATTTTTGTAAATATAGCGACCCACGCGCCACCTAGCGGAATTTTTTTTTAAAGAAAATATTTCTTTTCAAGGTAGTAATACATGTTCCGAATTTCAGCCAAATCGGACCATAAATGCGATTTTTGTAAATATAGCGACCCACGCGCCACCTAGCGGAATTTTTTTTTAAGAAAATATTTCTTTTCAAGGTAGTAATACATGTTCCGAATTTCAGCCAAATCGGACCATAAATGCGATTTTTGTAAATGTAGCGACCCACGCGCCACCTAGCGGAATTTTTTTTTTAAGAAAATATTTCTTTTCAAGGTAGTAATACATGTTCCGAATTTCAGCCAAATCGGACCATAAATGCGATTTTTGTAAATATAGCGACCCACGCGCCACCTAGCGGAATTTTTTTTTAAGAAAATATTTCTTTTCAAGGTAGTAATACATGTTCTGAATTTCAGCCAAATAGGACCATAAATGCGATTTTTGTAAATATAGCGACCCACGCGCCACCTATCGGAATTTTTTTTCATAATATTGCATTGTCATCGGGGTTATACATGCGTGCAAAATTTCAGATTAATCGGTTGACAGGAAGAGGGTGAAATTTTAATTACTAAATTTGACCCAAGAATAAAGAATCTATATATATAAAAGGAAGTGGCGTTAGTACAAACGCGTATAACTCAAGAACGCCTGCACCGATTTGGATGATTGACACCAATTTAGATTGTTCTCTGGCCAGAATAGGAGAATATCCCATAAAATTCCCGAAAAATTAAAAAAAAATTTATTTTCCCATACATTTTGTATATCTATATATATAAAAGGAAGTGGCGTTAGTACAAACGCGTATAACTCAAGAACGCCTGCACCGATTTGGATGATTGACACCAATTTAGATTGTTCTCTGGCCAGAATAGGAGAATATCCCATAAAATTCCCGAAAAATTAAAAAAAAAAAATTATTTTCCCATACATTTTGTATATCTATATATATAAAAGGAAGTGGCGTTAGTACAAACGCGTATAACTCAAGAACGCCTGCACCGATTTGGATGATTGACACCAATTTAGATTGTTCTCTGGCCAGAATAGGAGAATATCCCATAAAATTCCCGAAAAATTCAAAAAAAAAAATTTATTTTCCCATACATTTTGTATATCTATATATATAAAAGGAAGTGGCGTTAGTACAAACGCGTATAACTCAAGAACGACTGCACCGATCTGGATGATTGACGCAAATTCAGATTGTTCTCTGGCCAGAATAGGAGAATATCCAATAAAATTCCCGAAAAATGCAAAAAAAAAATTATTTTCCCATACATTTTGTATATCTGCTATATATATAAAAGGAAGTGGCGTTAGTACAAACGCGTATAACTCAAGAACGCCTGCACCGATTTGGATGATTGACACCAATTTAGATTGTTCTCTGGCCAGAATAGGAGAATATCCCATAAAATTCCCGAAAAATTCAAAAAAAATTATTTTCCCATACATTTTGTATATCTATATATATAAAAGGAAGTGGCGTTAGTACAAACGCGTATAACTCAAGAACGCCTGCACCGATTTGGATGATTGACACCAATTTAGATTGTTATCTGGCCAGAATAGGAGAATATCCCATAAAATTCCCGAAAAATTAAAAAAAAAATGTATTTTCCCATACATTTTGTATATCTATATATATAAAAGGAAGTGGCGTTAGTACAAACGCGTATAACTCAAGAACGCCTGCACCGATTTGGATGATTGACACCAATTTAGATTGTTCTCTGGCCAGAATAGCAGAATATCCCATAAAATTCCCGAAAAATTCAAAAAAAAAATTTATTTTCCCATACATTTTGTATATCTATATATATAAAAGGAAGTGGCGTTAGTACAAACGCGTATAACTCAAGAACGCCTGCACCGATTTGGATGATTGAAACCAATTTAGATTGTTCTCTGGCCAGAATAGGAGAATATCCCATAAAATTCCCGAAAAATTAAAAAAAAAAATTTATTTCCCCATACATTTTGTATATCTGCTATATATATATAAAAAGAAGTGGCGTTAGTACAAACGCCTATAACTCAAGAACGCCTGCACCGATTTGTATGACTGACACAAATTCAGATTGTTCTCTGGCCAGAATAGGAGAATATCCAATAAAATTACCGAAAAATGCAAAAAAAAAAAATTATTTTGCCATACATTTTGTATATCTATATATATAAAAGGAAGTGGCGTTAGTACAAACGCGTATAACTCAAGAACACCTGCACCGATTTGGATGATTGAGACAAATTCAGATTGTTCTCTGGCCAGAATAGGAGAATATCCAATAAAATCCCGAAAAATGCAAAAAAAAAAAAATATTTTCCCATATATTTTGTATATCTATATATATAAAAGGAAGTGGCGTTAGTACAAACGCGTATAACTCAAGAACGCCTGCACCGATTTGGATGATTCAGACAAATTCAGATTGTTCTCTGGCCAGAATAGGAGAATATCCAATAAAATTCCCGAAAAATGCAAAAAAAAAAAATATTTTCCCATATATTTTGTATATCTATATATATAAAAGGAAGTGGCATTAGTACAAACGCGTATAACTCAAGAACGCCTGCACCGATTTGGATGATTGACACCAATTCAGAATGTTCTCTGGCCAGAATAGGAGAATATCCAATAAAATTTCCGAAAAATTAAAAAAAAATTTATTTTCCCATACATTTTGTATATCTATATATATAAAAGGAAGTGGCGTTAGTACAAACGCGTATAACTCAAGAACGCCTGCACCGATTTGGATGATTGACACCAATTCAGAATGTTCTCTGGCCAGAATAGGAGAATATCCAATAAAATTTCCGAAAAATTCAAAAAAAAAATTTATTTTCCCATACATTTTGTATATCTATATATATAAAAGGAAGTGGCGTTAGTACAAACGCGTATAACTCAAGAACGCCTGCACCGATTTGGATGATTGACACCAATTCAGAATGTTCTCTGGCCAGAATAGGAGAATATCCAATAAAATTTCCGAAAAATTAAAAAAAAAATTATTTTCTCATACATTTTGTATATCTATATATATAAAAGGAAGTGGCGTTAGTACAAACGCGTATAACTCAAGAACGCCTGCACCGATTTGGATGATTGACACCAATTCAGAATGTTCTCTGGCCAGAATAGGAGAATATCCAATAAAATTTCCGAAAAATTCAAAAAAAAAATTTATTTTCCCATACATTTTGTATATCTATATATATAAAAGGAAGTGGCGTTAGTACAAACGCGTATAACTCAAGAACGCCTGCACCGATTTTGATGATTGAGACAAATTCAGAATGTTCTCTGGCCAGAATAGGAGAATATCCAATAAAATTTCCGAAAAATAAAAAAAAAAAATTATTTTCCCATACATTTTGTTTATCTATATATATAAAAGGAAGTGGCGTTAGTACAAACGCCTATAACTCAAGAACGCCTGCACCGATTTGGATGATTCATGCAAATTCAGATTGTTCTCTGGCCAGAATAGGAGAATATCCAATAAAATTCCCGAAAAATGCACAAAAAAAAATTATTTTCCTATACATTTTGAGATAGGGATAGGAATAGGGATAGGGATAGAGATAGAGATAGAGACAGAGATAGAGATAGAGATAGAGATGGAGATGGAGATGGAGATGGAGATGGAGATGGAGATGGAGATGGAGATGGAGATGGAGATGGAGATGGAGATGGAGATGGAGATGGAGATGGAGATGGAGATGGAGATGGAGATAGAGATGGAGATGGAGATGGAGATGGAGATGGAGATGGAGATGGAGATGGAGATGGAGATGGAGATGGAGATGGAGATGGAGATGGAGATGGAGATGGAGACGGAGACGGAAATGGAGATGGAGATGGAGATGGAAATGGAGATGGATATGGAGATAGAGATAGAGACAGAGACAGGGATAGGAGAAATTAGGTTTGTCGCGGTGAATATATGTATATCTCTTTTGTTCAGAGAATTGACAGTTTTATAGCTTTATAGGAATAAATTTTAGGCAGAACAACGTCTGCCGGGCCAGCTAGTCTTATATATATAAAAGGAAGTGGCGTTAGTTAAAACGCGTATAACTCAAGAACGCCTGCACCGATTTGGATGATTGACACCAATTTAGATTGTTCTCTGGCCAGAATAGGAGAATATCCCATAAAATTCCCGAAAAATTCAAAAATAAAATTTATTTTCCCATACATTTTGTATATCTATATATATAAAAGGAAGTGGCGTTAGTACAAACGCGTATAACTCAAGAACGCCTGCACCGATTTGGATGATTGACACCAATTTAGATTGTTCTCTGGCCAGAATAGGAGAATATCCCATAAAATTCCCGAAAAATTAAAAAAAAAATGTATTTTCCCATACATTTTGTATATCTATATATATAAAAGGAAGTGGCGTTAGTACAAACGCGTATAACTCAAGAACGCCTGCACCGATTTGGATGATTGACACCAATTTAGATTGTTCTCTGGCCAGAATAGCAGAATATCCCATAAAATTCCCGAAAAATTCAAAAAAAAAATTTATTTTCCCATACATTTTGTATATCTATATATATAAAAGGAAGTGGCGTTAGTACAAACGCGTATAACTCAAGAACGCCTGCACCGATTTGGATGATTGAAACCAATTTAGATTGTTCTCTGGCCAGAATAGGAGAATATCCCATAAAATTCCCGAAAAATTAAAAAAAAAAATTTATTTCCCCATACATTTTGTATATCTATATATATAAAAGGAAGTGGCGTTAGTACAAACGCCTATAACTCAAGAACGACTGCACCGATCTGGATGATTGACGCAAATTCAGATTGTTCTCTGGCCAGAATAGGAGAATATCCAATAAAATTCCCGAAAAATGCAAAAAAAAAATTATTTTCCCATACATTTTGTATATCTGCTATATATATAAAAAGAAGTGGCGTTAGTACAAACGCCTATAACTCAAGAACGCCTGCACCGATTTGGATGACTGATACAAATTCAGATTGTTCTCTGGCCAGAATAGGAGAATATCCAATAAAATTACCGAAAAATGCAAAAAAAAAAAAAATTATTTTGCCATACATTTTGTATATCTATATATATAAAAGGAAGTGGCGTTAGTACAAACGCGTATAACTCAAGAACACCTGCACCGATTTGGATGATTGAGACAAATTCAGATTGTTCTCTGGCCAGAATAGGAGAATATCCAATAAAATTCCCGAAAAATGCAAAAAAAAAATTTATTTTCCCATACATTTTGTATATCTATATATATAAAAGGAAGTGGCTTTAGTACAAACGCGTATAACTCAAGAACGCCTGCACCGATTTGGATGATTCAGACAAATTCAGATTGTTCTCTGGCCAGAATAGGAGAATATCCAATAAAAATCCCGAAAAATGCAAAAAAAAAAAATATTTTCCCATATATTTTGTATATCTATATATATAAAAGGAAGTGGCATTAGTACAAACGCGTATAACTCAAGAACGCCTGCACCGATTTGGATGATTGACACCAATTCAGAATGTTCTCTGGCCAGAATAGGAGAATATCCAATAAAATTTCCGAAAAATTAAAAAAAAAATTATTTTCTCATACATTTTGTATATCTATATATATAAAAGGAAGTGGCGTTAGTACAAACGCGTATAACTCAAGAACGCCTGCACCGATTTGGATGATTGACACCAATTCAGAATGTTCTCTGGCCAGAATAGGAGAATATCCAATAAAATTTCCGAAAAATTCAAAAAAAAAATTTATTTTCCCATACATTTTGTATATCTATATATATAAAAGGAAGTGGCGTTAGTACAAACGCGTATAACTCAAGAACGCCTGCACCGATTTTGATGATTGAGACAAATTCAGAATGTTCTCTGGCCAGAATAGGAGAATATCCAATAAAATTTCCGAAAAATAAAAAAAAAAAATTATTTTCCCATACATTTTGTTTATCTATATATATAAAAGGAAGTGGCGTTAGTACAAACACCTATAACTCAAGAACGCCTGCACCGATTTGGATGATTCATGCAAATTCAGATTGTTCTCTGGCCAGAATAGGAGAATATCCAATAAAATTCCCGAAAAATGCACAAAAAAAAATTATTTTCCTATACATTTTGAGATAGGGATAAGAATAGGGATAGGGATAGAGATAGAGATAGAGATAGAGACAGAGATAGAGATAGAGATAGAGATAGAGATAGAGATGGAGATGGAGATGGAGATGGAGATGGAGATGGAGATGGAGATGGAGATGGAGATGGAGATGGAGATGGAGATGGAGATGGAGATGGAGATGGAGATAGAGATGGAGATGGAGATGGAGATGGAGATGGAGATGGAGATGGAGATGGAGATGGAGATGGAGATGGAGATGGAGATGGATATGGAGATAGAGATAGAGACAGCGACAGAGACAGGGATAGGAGAAATTAGGTTTGTCGCGGTGAATATATGTATATCTCTTTTGTTCAGAGAATTGACAGTTTTATAGCTTTATAGGAATAAATTTTAGGCAGAACAACGTCTGCCGGGCCAGCTAGTAAATAATAAATAATAAAACAAACGGGGTGAGCTAAATAAAACCGTTTAATAATAATAATAAAAGCTTGTAAAAATAAGTCGCGTTTTCTTCCGCTATAACTGCAGAACGGCTGGACTGAATTAAATGAAATTTTGCACGTAGTTTTTGATTGAGCCCGGTATGGTTTATGGCCAAAAAAAGTATAAGAATCCGGGAAGGTTTTGGAGATATCCCACAAAATGTGGACCAGGGTAACCCTATAACGGATTCGTACGATATGGGTATCAAATGAAAGGTATTGACGAGTGCTTGAACATGGTGTAGTTATTGGTCCAATATAAGACCCCGTGTTCGAGGTATTTCCCGAAATATGAACCAAGTTTTACCCCAGAAGGGGTTTCTGCAAAATGGGTACCAAATAAAAGGTGTTGGTGAGTATTTAAAAATGAGGCGATTTTCAAGACCCTATGCGACCCGTTTTCCGAGATATCGACCAAAATGTGGACCAGGGGTGACCCTAGAAGGTGTGGACGGATAGGATAGGATAGGCATAGGCATAGGGATAGGGATATGGATAGGGATATGGATAGGAATAGGGATAGGGATAGGGATAGGGATAGGGATAGGGATAGGGATAGGGTAGAGATAGGGATAGGTATATGGATAGGGATAGCGATAGGGATTAGATATTAGAGATTAGGGATTAGAGATTAGAGATTTGGGATTAGGGATTAGGGATATGGAAAGGGGAGGGAGAGGGAGAGGGATAGGGATAGGGATAGGGATAGGGATAGAGATAGGGATAGGGATACGGATACGGATAGGGATAGGGATAGGGATAGGGATAGGGATAGGGATAGGGATAGGGATAGGGATAGGGATAGGGATAGGGATAGGGATAGGGATAGGGATAGGGATAGGGATAGAGATATGGATAGGGATAGGGATAGGGATAGGGATAGGGATAGGGATAGGGATAGGGATAGGGATAGGGATAGGGATAGGGATAGGGATACTGATGGGGATAGGGATAGGGATAGGGAAAGGGATTATTGATTACGGATTACGGATTAGGGATAGGGATTAGAGATTAGGGATTAAGGATTAGGGATTAGGGATTAGGGCTATGGATAGGGATAGGGATAGGGATAAGGATAGCGATAGCGATTAGAGATTACAGATTACAGATTAGGGTTTAAGGAGATTGTAGATTAGATATTAGGAATTAGGGATATGGATAGGGATTAGGGATAGGGATAGGGATAGGGATAGGGATAAAGGAAAAATAATTTACAGAAAACCTTCATATACCAGAGCTGGGCGATAAGGATTACATGTGCAATCGATTACACATAGGATTACGATTACATTAATCGTAATTTCAAGTTTTTGACGATTACGATTACAGTAATTGTAATTTCAAGTTTCTTACGATTACGATTACAGTAATCGTAATTTTTGTAACGACGATTACGATTACAGTAATTGTAATTTCAAGTTTTTTACGATTACGATTACAGTAATCCTTATTTTCTGTAATCTTAAATTACAAAATTTTGCTTTTTGATATATACTAAACGTTCTAGGGAGGAAAATATGCTTGGCTCTGAAAGAAGTGCTAAAAACTACAAATAATTATGTAAAGCTTGCAATTTCACATATATTGTATACATTTTAAAATATTTGCGGTTGAGATAGCAGCTTTTAGTGGGCTGGAGACAATAGCCTCATGCATAAAAATCGAGCTGTAGCTCACACTAATTTTCTTCGTAAAATGTGGATTTTGCATGTATAAAAAATATGTATTACAATTGCTAGATTTTACTAAACAAATTACTTAGGTTTATCTCATAACAAATAAGTAATAAAACTCCACTGCAACTTTTGAAGATGTAAATGCCCATAACTATGAAAAGCCAATATTAGATGAAGATTTTTTTGACTTCGGCGGTAAATAGCTAACTACATATCTATATAAAACACTGATTTACCTGAAGTGCTTCCTGGTAGTGGCTCAACCATTATAGGAGAAGAAATTTTTAAATATTTGAACGATACTGATAGTAGCCATGGCTGTTTTAAAAGATATCCTCTGATAAAGAAAGCATCTTTAAGATTCAGCACCCCGTTTACATCGTCAGCACCTGTGGAAAGGCTATTTTCGTTGGCGGGCATTATAAACAGTCCTCGACGCCATGCACTTTCCGATGTTTCTTTTGAAAAATTAGTTCTGCTTAAGGCTAATATTGAATATTATTGAATGTAAATTATCCAAACAGCAGTCTTAATTTTGTATCTTTATTATTTCCGCTAATTTTCTCTCTTCTTAATACACATCCCAGTTTTAATTGTTCTTAATGTGTGAGAAATAAACACATATGTATGTAAAAATTATTATTATATCTTGGAAAATGATGTTGGGTAAATATATCACTATTTTTTACACATTGTAATCCCAGAAAACGAGAACAGTAATCGTAATTTCAAGTTTCTTACGATTACGATTACAGTAATCGTAATTTTTGTAACGACGATTACGATTACAGTAATCGTAATTTCAAGTTTCTTACGATTACGATTACAGTAATCGTAATTTTTGTAACGAAGATTACGATTACAGTAATTGTAATTTCAAGTTTTTTACGATTACGATTACAGTAATCGTAATTTTTGTAACGACGATTACGATTACAGTAATCATAATTTCAAAATTTCTAAGATTACGATTACTGTAATCGTAATCATCTTGTTATCGTAATCCTTATCGCCCAGCTCTGTCATATACTTATTTACAATTTCAGGTTAATATATATGCATATTATCATATTGCAGGTATTTTATTTGATTATTAATTTGTACTGGTGGTTAAGGAGTTAATAAGGAGATTGCCTGAAAATTCACAGTGCCGATTAAATTTGAAAATAATCTTAGATATCTGTTTTGAGACGAGTTCAATTTTGTTATCAATATGAAGGCGTTTCGTGGAGTGGTGCCACTAGGTTAGGTTAGGTTAGGTTAAGGTGGCTGCCTCCGCAATTCATGAAAGCGGGGACACACTTAGGCCGAGGTGGCCCATTGTGATACCACACGGGAGCTCTAGCTTCCTTATCCCTGTTTACAAACCTTTCCGGAAAAAATTACATTCAATAGTATGATAAGATTAGATGCCCGTGAAGCTGAACCAGCGCGTTTGTTTCATGAAGCGCAGAAAATCTAGTGTCCTTGCATTTTCCATCTCCGCCAGGCACTCGAAAAAGTGTTTATGGAGAAAGCGGTACCTGGATAGCGACAGTGCGGGGCAGTGGCATAGATAGTGCTCAACACTCTCTATTTCCTCCATGTCCCTGCAGCTGCGGCAGAAGTCGTTTTTATATAGGCCCATGCGAGAGGCGTGTGTGCCACTAAAAATGTTTAATTTTCACATACATACGTCATGTATTTTCTCAGGCGACGATAAGTTCGATTGAAAGTACAAGCATATACATACTATCACCCCGATTCTAAACGAAAAATCCACAAGGCTTTTTCCGCTTCTCCCTATTCCCTTATTCTGAATACAAATTCATTGTGGATTTTTTCGTTTCTCCCTTTTCGCCTATTCTAAATGATGTTCGAAAAAGTGAAAAGCGAATAAGGAAGAAAAGTAGGTATCACGAATGAAAAGAAAAGGAAGAATATACGCCATTTTATTGCGAAATTTTTCACAAGCCGATTCTGAGTGAATGCTGAGCAAAATGTGAGTAAATATTACATTAATTAATAAAAAAAAAAATACATTATTGTATTATTTAGTATGTACTGACTTAATTGTTTTTAGGACGACTACGACAAATAAGCAGCAAATAGAAATTTTAGTGAGTTTGATGGAAGGGCAGCCAGATATTGCGCGCGGCTTCAAGAAAGCCAAAAAGGAAGTAGCAGAGAGATTTTGGAAAATCGTACGGGACGAATTAAATTCGGCAGGTCCACCAACTAAATGTATCGCCGAATGGAAAAAGGTATATATTTATAATAAAAATTTAAAATAACAGTAGCTTATTAAAAGTATTGCATTCTAGGTGTGGGGCGATCAGAAACGCTACGTCCGGCAAAAAGCTGGCAGAAATGTGAAGCACTCGAAAGGCACTGGTGGAGGTCCAAACAACAAGTTAAATTGTCGGCGACAGAAGCGGCCATATACGAGTTGGTTGCCATGCGGGAGTCCGTGCAAGGAGTAGCGAAAACATTTGGGCTGCCACAGCCGGCGCCAATTCGTAACAATATCAATACTGCTGCTTCTGGGACGGGTAACGCAAGGCAAAATGTGAGTTATGTGAATGAGGTACCGTATGAGTGTGAAATGATTGAATATGATGTGATGAATGTGATGGCAAATGAGGTGGAGGTTATGGATGAGGTGGAGCATGTGGATGAGGTGGAGTGTGCGGATGAGGTGGAGCATGTGGATGAGGTAGAATATGCGGATGAGGTGGAGCATGTGGATGAGGTAGAGTGTGCGGATGAGGTGATGCGTGTGGATGAGCGTGAGAATGGTGTGATTCAGTTACCAGCTGGTGCGAGAGTTGAGGAACGGCAGACTTCATCGCGAAAGAAGAACACAAAAAAGACGCCTTCTGCCGTTCTTGAGGAAGAGCTCTCAATCCAGCGGGAGATATGTATGCTGATGAAAAAAAAGTTTTAGAAGCCGAGAAACAAACAAAGCTTTTAGAAAAAACATACGAACTAAAAAAAAAGCATTTGAAAGGTATAGAAAAATTAAAAAAAGAAAAAATAGAGTTACTAAAACGGCAGACGAGAGTTATGGAGATAAATGTGTTGCGACAATCCAATAATTAAGTAGTTTCTAAGTAGGTTTGCTTGAATTATTTTTTTTTTGTTTTACCGAATATCTTTTTTTTAACGTGAAAATAATTTTCCATTCAATTTTTTTTACCTTTAGTATTAAGTGTTTTATTATTATCCTTTGAATTTTTTTTTTGGTTTGTGTAAATATGTAAATAGTAATTAACTCTAGTTTCTTAATACGTGAATGTACCCAATTTTTTTTGTTATATAAAAATATCTATTGAAACAGCATTTTTATTTTAACATGTACATACATAGATAATTTTGCATACAATTTTTTGTATACTTAGTACTAAGTCTATTGAAGTAAATTTGGTTTTCATTTTACAATTGGCCATTTTTAAATTGAATTTATTTGATTTTGCATAAATATGAGTATAAAATCTTTATTATTATAATTTATGTAAATGCGTATGGAATGCCTCGTTCATGGTTTTATATTGAATTTTGAAATTTAGTAAAGAGCAAAGATTAAGTATATTGTTAACACGTAACAGTAATTGTGATATCTATTAATTGGGTATTTGGTATTGTGATATGTATCTATTAAGTAAAATACTGAAAAAGGATTTGACTGAAATTTAAAATGTACAATGAAAAAAATAAAGAAAAATGTAATTGTGATATCTATCTATTAAGTAAAATACTGAAAAAGGATTTCACTGAAATTTAAAATGTACGATGAAAAAAATAAGGAAAAATGTAGTTGTGATATCTATCTATTAAGTAAAATACTGAAAAATAATAATATAATAATAATAAGAGAAATGTTATGGTTTAAATATATTTTTAAGTAAAAGACTGGAAAAGTATTTAACTTAAATTAACAACGAGCAATAAAATTAACAAATTTAGAAGTACGTTTTTGCATCTAAAGTTAAAGAGTGTTTCCAGTTCTATTTCTTATGGTTTTCGCTGCAGTCAAGTACTGGGGGGATGTTAAAGGTACCACATCCACGTTTTCGCTAATGTGCGCGGTTTGTTCTTCAAAAGGATCTACTTCAGTAACATATGAACTTGTTTTGAAATGAATGCATATATTGTGCAATGCGCAACACACATTAATTATTTTGGCTGCTTTTCTAGGAGTGTAGTGCAGCTCTCTTGCTCCAAGCAGACATCGCCATCGATTTTTCAGCACTCCATTAGTTCGCTCTATTATATTGCGGCATTTAGAATGGGAGTCATTAAATTTCATTTGCGTGGAGCCTTCTTCTGGGTTTCGATGTGGCGTCAGAAGCGATGGCTCTAAAGGATAGCCGGCGTCTCCTAGTTAAAAAAAGTAATATTTGATATACACATACATGTGTATACTAAAAGATAAAATATGCTAACCTAGTAACCAATTGTTAGTTTCTCCGCCCAGATATTTACTTACGAAAAACGCCCTTAAGTCGCTAACATTCCAAATGAAGGAGTCATGGGAAGCTCCTGGGTGAGAGGCGTCAACGTACCGTATCTTAAGCTCGTGATCGCACATCTGCCAATACAGAAATACGCGTTTGTTAATGTATGAATATGCATACATGTGTACGTAAATATTCAACTAATTTTTTTAAAAATAACTTACCAACATCACATTTAAGCTATAGTATCCTTTTCGGTTGTAGTAAAGGTGCTTGTTTTGACATGGAGCGATGATACGGACATGTGTTCCGTCAATACACCCAAGGACACTAGGGATGCCGTGGGCTAAATAAAACGCACCTGAAATTTTTCGTTTTTCGTCGGTGTCCATGGCTGTTTTAATCCATGTGGGGCACAACTCTTTTTCAAAGATTTCAACTACTTCTTTTAGAACTTTGCTGAAGGTAGATTGAGCCACTGAAACGTCGGAATCTTTTCCAACGCCCGTTTGATATCCACCTTCAGCAAAAAAAACGTAGGCATGAGCATGATACAAACAAACAAGGTAGTTCCATTTCACTTTTACATTGTCATTTTTGATTATAATATGGATTATTGACGTCTTATTTTAAGTCAAAAATTTAGGATAGCGTTGCTCAATCAAAATTTTTTGGCTGAGGGTATATTTGAATAAAATATTGGGCATTTTAAATGAAATGGTGTTTTTCACATATGCTAATCAACAAAACAAATAAAAGACAACAATCAGCCGATGTAATGAGCATATTTTAACATTTTAAAAAACTAAAACAAAAAGCTTTCCAAAGAAAATAAAAATAAGTTATTCATAAAAAATAAAATAGATTTATGCAGTTATTAAAGTCGAAAAATATGATCAAAACGTCCATTATACAATATTTGAAAACTGTTCGATTTTTTATGAATAAGGTAAGAGTTCTTGATTTTCTTTATATCGTCGCTATAGAAGAAAAAGTCGCAAAGTGTTTTTTTGAGGAAGAAAGACGCAAACTTTTTTTTTTTTTCAAAGAAAGACGCATTAAAAATATTTTTCGAAAGAAAGACTTTATTTTTGTTGATAACGAAGAAAGACGCTTTATTTTTTTTTACTATAAAGAAAGAAGCATTTAAATAATTTTTAGGAAAGAAAGACGTATTCGATTTTTTATTTTTCTTCGTCAATATTAAAGCTAATGCGTCTTTCTTCGCAGTTAATTATGCTAATGCGTCTTTCTTCGTCGAAATATTTTATAATGCGTTTCTGTTCGTCGAAATATTTTTAATGCGTCTATCTTCGTCGACATGTTTTGTAAAGCGTCTTTCTTCCCCGACATATTTTTAATGCGCCTTTTTTCGTCGACAAATTACTGGCATGCGTCTTTCTTCTTCCGGATCGACGATATATATATATATACATATTTGGTTTCAATGTTTTATACAAAAATATTTCCACATTTAAAAAATATATTTATTAAGAAAATTGTTTAGCAGTTATATAAGAATGTAAATTTAATTTAAATTTTTATGTTGCAGTTTTCTTTAGTTTTTACTTACGTTACTAATTTTATTTTCCTTTATTTTATTATTTACCTAATTCTGAAATAGATTCTTCGCAAAAAAAAATCTTTTTACTATCTTTTCATCTAAATTAAATATTTTATTTACTAACTAGCTGACCCGCCAGACGTTGTTCTGCCTAAAATTTATTCCTATAAAGCCTAAAGGAAAAGTCCTAGATTACCGTATCTCTATCCCTAATCCCTATCCTTATACCTAACCCTATCCCTATCCATGTTCCTATCCCTATCCCTATCCCTATCCATACCTAAATCGATTCAAGATAGTGAACGACGACCTATGTCCGTGCGATGGCAGCACGCCCCAAACATTTATCCATTTGCCCTCGATACGCTCGTCATCGCTTGAAACATACCACGCTCTGCGAGGAGTACAGAACGTCAGCATACAGCCTAAAACAAATCTCTGAACACCAACATCTTATCTCTTCATTGAAAACATTTATTACCTATATTGTAAACACTCTCAAAAAATTTAATGAATAGAACTGTTCTAAAATATTGTTTGTACTACACATAACAAAGCATAAATGTTACATTAGCCTGTATCCATTTGCAGGCAGTATTATTTACTATCTTAGTTAAGTTTTAACAATATCAACACTGTATTAATTAATTATTAAGTGAACCATTATATATATGCAAGTGAATTGAGAAAATAATACATCACTCACAGCGCGGTTAGCGTGGAGAGAACAAAGAAAAAAAATCCCTATCCCTATCCCTCTCTCTATCCCTATCCCTATCCCTCTATCTATCCCTATCCTATCCCTATCCCTAATCCCTTATCCCTAATCCCTTATCCCTAATCCCGAAACCCTAATCGCTATTCCCTATCCATATCCCTATCCCTATCTCTATCCCTATCCCTATTCTATCCCTCCAGGTCGCATAGAGTCTTGAAAATGACCTCTTCTTTAAATACTCACCATCACCTTTTATTTGATACCCATTTTGTAGAAAACCCGTTTAGGGTCACACCTGGTTCATACTTATTTCAGGATTACCTCGAATACGGGGTCTTATATGGGGACCAATAACTGCACCATGTTTAAGCACTCGTCAACACCTTTCATTTAATACCCATATCTTACGAACCCGTTATAGGGTTACCCTGGTCCACATTTTGAGGAATATCCCCAAAACCTTCCCGGAATCTTATATTTTTTTTGGCCATGAACCATGTCGGGCTCAATCGAAAACTACGGAAAAATTTCATTTAATTCAGTCCAGCCGTTCTGGAGTTAAATCATCAGGGAGGAAAATGCGATTTTTTTTTATATAATAGATAAATTTTGCATATAACTAGAGCCCTAGATACCCGGGTATCGAGCAATTCGATCTGATCGTTTTTGTTTGAAGCCCGTTTGTTGTTCAAATGCCCGTACAAACATAAGGGTAATAAACAAACAAACAACTGTTCGAGCATTTGAACAATTGTTCGGGCTACTCGAAAATGTTCAAAAAAAATCGAGAGCTCTACATATAACCATGCCATCGACCGCACTTGTTTTTTCGGTTACAAGTACATAAGTCGTGCCAATATTCATAATTCCTAAACCACTGAAATTTTTCAATGAAATTCACAGGAGGTGTAGTGGGATTGTAGTATGTACTATATTCCACAAACTTGCCGCAACTTATTTTAAGAATAAATCTTATTTTTTATGTAATTATTTGTGATCTGATATTATGAAGAATTTAATACGTAAATGTACGTATTTATATATATGTATATTAGAGTGCGTTTAAAATTCAAATTAACGATATTTTACTGTATCGCCCCCTCAATCTGTAGTAACATGGTCAAGGATATCACACATAAATATTGGTCCCGATTGGTGGCGGTTAAGGCGTGGCGCATTGAGGTCAAAGTTCAGAAAACTCTATGAAGGGTCAAAAAATCAAAATATTTTTTTTAATTAGTATATTATACCCAAAATTAATACTTCTATACCCAAGGATAACAAATATAAATTTTGGTTACGATTGATGGCGGTTTAGTGGTGTTTTTACGTGGGTCAATGTTCACATTGCCATAGAAGACTTACATTTTTAGTGTCGCATATGGTAATCTGAACTTTGACCCCCTTGAAACACCAGTAAACCGTCATCAATCGGGACCAAAATTTATATTTGTTATCCTTGGGTATAGAAGTATTAATTTTGGGTAATAGATAATTAAAAAAAATATTTTGATTTTTTGACCCTTCATAGAGTTTTCTGATCTTTGACCTCAATGCGCCACGCCTTAACCGCCACCAATCGGGACCAAAATTTATGTGTGATATCTTTGACCATGATACTACAGATTGAGGGGGCGATACAGTCTTTTTATGAACTTTTAAATTTTTCATACAAATTAAAAGCACCCTTATGTATATATCAATATTCAAATTAAAAAAATTCGTTTTGTTGCAATTGATACCATGGTTACCATGGAAATAAAAAATAACATAAATGGAGGATTTTTAGTACTGAGTATGGCAGCACGAAATGTCATAATCCATGTAATTGTCAGGTGGTTAATATGGCGACAAAAATTTGACGTTTACACTACCTTCCTTCTTGTATCATGGGCATGAGCATAACTTTATAACCGGAGAGACTGCAAAGCCTTTTTTGGCTGCTGTGTATTTGATATCAAAATGTCCAATAAATATTGGAATGCCGGTTTATTAATTCTATAATATTTAACGAATCTGCAAAATAATAAAGTCAATACAATACTCTTAAACAGCTTTTTTAATTCTTACAAAAATTCCGGCAATTCAAGCGGATTTGTACCATCGCGCAACCTTCTTCTTATGGACCTCTGTTCTGGTTCCTCTGTTAAAGACTCCTCCATTTCTTCTTCCGCTACCATTCGAAAAGCAATACAGTGCATTTTTATACTTAATTTAACAACTTTTTAATAAAAACGCAAAACTTTTAATTCACTGTCCAAGCAAAACAGATGTCAAACAACAAAACAAGGCAGATAATAAAGGTAGGTGCATAGGCGAATTCAGAAACAACTTTTTTATTTACAAAGGTAGAGTGTAATGTCAAAATCAAAGAGAAATCACATCATGGCCCAATAGGAATTGGTCAGTCCTAAGTGAATTCAGATTTTAACCAAGGCGAAATATCATTTTGACATTACACTCTATCAATTACAATAACAAAATATGGGAAATTTCTGAACTCGCATATGCGCCTACCTGCCTAAATCTGCCTTGCAACAAAACAGCTGATTTCGAAAATCCGCTCGCATGTTCGAAATTCTGTTCACCAGTTTTTCTTCTCGCTAGTGAAAGAGAATAGGAGGAAATTATCCTGGTGAACAAAAAAATCCACAAGGGTTGAGATCCTGTCGGATATTTAGAATCGGGGTGTATGTATCTATGGATAAAATTGAACTCCCGATAGGCCTGTTGAATTTGTCTAAAACTAAATAATCTATCAAAACACTTACCTGGAGACGATGTGCTTGACATGATCCATCATACGTTCATCACGATAATCGTAAGGGAACTTCTGCGTCCACTCGGCTAATAATGCGACCAATGATTCTAATGATTGGCTATCAGGTACCACAGTTAGTAGTTTGTCAAGCAGCTCATGAGGATGTAAAAATAAGCGTGACGATAACAAAAAGGAGAAAATAAATTCCTGAAAAGAGTAAAGATGCAAAAAGGTATATATGGTCGATTACACAGCCCGACACATTTTTTACCCGGAGATGAGCCTAGACTTTTAAAAAAAATCTCGACGCGCTGAATATGGAGTCCGTTAATTCAAATTGGTTCTTGTTTCTAAGATATTCAAAAACTGCAAACAACGCGTTTTTCGGGTATATTCACCACTCAAAATTTATAGGTATTTACTTTTATTAAAAAAAAAAAACATTAAAAGAACAATTCAGCGTTGCCGTTTTGCTTAAAATCAGAGACCCAAAATCACAATTATCCTAATATCGACAATCGTTAAAATTACGGGATTAGATAATTTTTATTTTTTCGATCGGTACATAAGTGTTATGAGTAATTTATATTTTTTTCGATCCTCCATAACAATTACTGGAAGATGGATATTTTTTAGATCAGCTCATAATTGTTACTAGCAATTGATATTTTTTTCGATCTTAAATAACAATTACTGGAAGATGGATATTTTTTAGATCAGCTGTAATTTTTACTAGCAATTGATATTTTTTTCGATCTTAAATAACAATTACTGGAAGATGGATATTTTTTAGATCAGCTGTAATTTTTACTAGCAATTGATATTTTTTTCGATCTTAAATAACAATTACTGGAAGATGGATATTTTTTAGATAAGCTGTAATTTTTACTAGCAATTGATATTTTTTTCGATCTTAAATAAAAATTACTGGATGATGGATATTTTTTAGATCAGCTCATAATTGTGGAAAAGTGGGTAAATATGGATACGAAATACGAATATAGAATACCGAATACCGCAAAATGGGTAATAAATGAAAGCGCTTGGCTAAAATTATCATCTGGTCGAGTTCTCATTTCGATATATTAATCGATAACAGTGTTATCGATAAAAATGTGATGCATAAAAATTTCAATGAATACACACAAGATGGGTATCAAATGAAAGCTCTTCGCTAGGGCTATCATTTGGCGGAGTTTTCATTTCGATATATTAATCGATAACAGTGTTATCGATAGAAATGTGATGCATAAAAATTTCAATGAATGCACACAAAATGGGTATCAAATGAAAGCGCTTGGCTAGGGCTATTATTTGGTCGAGTTCTCATTTCGATATATTAATCGATAACAGTGTTATCGATGAAAATGTTATGCATAAAAATTTTAATGAATGCACACAAAATGGCTATCAAATGAAAGCGCTTGGCTAGGTCTATTATTTGGTCGAGTTCTCATTTCGATATATTAATCGATAACAGTGTTATCGATGAAAATGTGATGCATAAAAATTTCAATGAATGCACACAAGATGGGTATCAAATGAAAGCTCTTGGCTAGGGCTATCATTTGGCAGAGTTTTCATTTCGATATATTAATCGATAACAGTGTTATCGATAAAAATGTGATGCATAAAAATTTCAATGAATGCACACAAAATGGGTATCAAATGAAAGCGCTTGGCTAGGGCTATTATTTGGTCGAGTTCTTATTTCGATATATTAATCGATAACAGTGTTATCGTTAAAAATGTGATGCATAAAAATTTCAATGAATGCACACAAAATGGCTAATGAAAGCGCTTGGCTAGAACTATTATTTGGTCGAGTTCTCATTTCGATATATTAATCGATAACACTGTTATCGATAAAAGTGTGATGCATAAAAATTTCAATGAATGCACACAAGATGGGTATCAAATGAAAGCTCTTGGCTAGGGCTATCATTTGGCAGAGTTTTCATTTCGATATATTAATCGACAAGAGTGTTATCGATAAAAAATATGATGCATAAAAATTTCAATGAATGCACACAAAATGGCCAATGAAAGCGCTTGGCTAGAAATATTATTTGGTCGAGTTCTCATTCGATATATTAATCGATAACAGTGTTATCGATAAAAATGTGATGCATAAAAATTTCAATGAATGCACACAAGATGGGTATCAAATGAAAGCTCTTGGCTAGGGCTATCATTTGGCAGAGTTTTCATTTCGATATATTAATCGATAAGAGTGTTATCGATAAAAAATGTGATGCATAAAAATTTCAATGAATGCACACAAAATGGGCATCAAATGAAAGCGCTTGGCTAGGGCTATTATTAGGTCGAGTTCTCATTTCGATATATTAATCGATAACAGTGTTATCGATAAAAATGTGATGCATGAAAATTTCAATGAATGCACACAAGATGGGTATCAAATGAAAGCTCTTGGCTAGGGCTATCATTTGGCAGAGTTTTCATTTCGATATATTAATCGATAACAGTGTTATCGATAAAAAATGTGATGCATAAACATTTCAATGAATGCACACAAAATGGGTATCAAATGAAAGCGCTTGGCTAGGGCTATTATTTGGTCGAGTTCTCATTTCGATATATTAATCGATAACAGTGTTATCGATAAAAATGTGATGCATAAAAATTTCAATGAATGCACACAAGATGGGTATCAAATGAAAGCTCTTGGCTAGGGCTATCATTTGGCAGAGTTTTCATTTCGATATATTAATCGATAACAGTGTTATCGATAAAAAATGTGATGCATAAAAATTTCAATGAATGCACACAAGATGGGTATCAAATGAAAGCTCTCGGCTAGAACTATCATTTGGTCGAGTTCTCATTTCGATATATTAATCGATAACAATGATATCGATAAAAAATTTGATGCATAAAAATTTCAATGAATGCACACAAGATGGGCATCAAATGAAAGCGCTTGGCTAGGGCTATTATTTGGCAGAGTTTTCATTTCGATATATTAATCGATAACAGTGTTATCGATCAAAAATATGATGCATAAAAATTTCAATGAATGCACACAAAATGGCTTATGAAAGCGCTTGGCTAGAACTATTATTTGGTCGAGTTCTCATTTCGATATATTAATCGATAACAGTGTTATCGATAAAAAATGTGATGCATAAAAATTTCAATGAATGCACACAAGATTGGTATCAAATGAAAGCTCTTGGCTAGGGCTATTATTTGGTCGAGTTCTCATTTCGATATATTAATCGATAACAGTGTTATCGATAAAAGTGTGATGCATAAAAATTTCAATGAATGCACACAAGATGGGTATCAAATGAAAGCTCTTGGCTAGGGCTATCATTTGGCAGAGTTTTCATTTCGCTATATTAATCGATAACAGTGTTATCGATAAAAAATGTGATGCATAAAAATTTCAATGAATGCACACAAGATTGGTATCAAATGAAAGCGCTTGGCTAGAACTATTATTTGGTCGAGTTCTCATTTCGATATATTAATCGATAACACTGTTATCGATAAAAGTGTGATGCATAAAAATTTCAATGAATGCACACAAGATGGGTATCAAATGAAAGCTCTTGGCTAGGGCTATCATTTGGCAGAGTTTTCATTTCGATATATTAATCGATAACAGTGTTATCGATAAAAATGTGATGCATAAAAATTTCAATGAATGCACACAAGATGGGTATCAAATGAAAGCTCTTGGCTAGGGCTATCATTTGGCAGAGTTTTCATTTCGATATATTAATCGATAACAGTGTTATCGATAAAAAATGTGATGCATAAAAATTTCAATGAATGCACACAAGATGGGTATCAAATGAAAGCTCTTGGCTAGAACTATCATTTGGTCGAGTTCTCATTTCGATATATTAATCGATAACAATGATATCGATAAAAAATTTGATGCATAAAAATTTCAATGAATGCACACAAGATGGGCATCAAATGAAAGCGCTTGGCTAGGGCTATTATTTGGTCGAGTTCTCATTTCGATATATTAATCGATAACAGTGTTATCGATAAAAAATATGATGCATAAAAATTTCAATGAATGCACACAAGATTGGTATCAAATGAAAGCTCTTGGCTAGGGCTATTATTTGGTCGAGTTCTCATTTCGATATATTAATCGATAACAGTGTTATCGATAAAAGTGTGATGCATAAAAATTTCAATGAATGCACACAAGATGGGCATCAAATGAAAGCGCTTGGCTAGGGCTATTATTTGGTCGAGTTCTCATTTCGATATATTAATCGATAACAGTGTTATCGATAAAAAATGTGATGCAAAAAAAATTCAATGAATGCACACAAGATGGGTATCAAATGAAATCTCTTGGCTAGGGCTATCATTTGGCAGAGTTTTCATTTCGATATATTAATCGATAACAGTGTTATCGATAAAAATGTGATGCATAAAAATTTCAATGAATGCACACAAAATGGGTATCAAATGAAAGCGCTTGGCTAGGGCTATTATTTGGTCGAGTTCTCATTTCGATATATTAATCGATAACACTGTTATCGATAAAAGTGTGATGCATAAAAATTTCAATGAATGCACCCAAGATGGGTATCAAATGAAAGCTCTTGGCTATGGCTATCATTTGGCAGAGTTTTCGTTTCGATATATTAATCGATAACAGTGTTATCGATAAAAAATGTGATGCATAAAAATTTCAATGAATGCACACAAGATGGGTATCAAATGAAAGCTCTTGGCTAGGGCTATCATTTGGCAGAGTTTTCATTTCGATATATTAATCGATAACAGTGTTATCGATAAAAAATATGATGCATAAAAATTTCAATGAATGCACACAAAATGGCTAATGAAAGCGCTTGGCTAGAACTATTATTTGGTCGAGTTCTTATTTCGATATATTAATCGATAACAGTGTTATCGATAAAAATGTGATGCATAAAAATTTCAATGAATGCACACGAGATTGGTATCAAATGAAAGCGCTTGGCTAGAACTATTATTTGGTCGAGTTCTCATTTCGATATATTAATCGATAACACTGTTATCGATAAAAGTGTGATGCATAAAAATTTCAATGAATGCACACAAGATGGGTATCAAATGAAAGCTCTTGGCTAGGGCTATCATTTGGCAGAGTTTTCATTTCGATATATTAATCGATAACAGTGTTATCGATAAAAAATATGATGCATAAAAATTTCAATGAATGCACACAAAATGGCTAATGAAAGCGCTTGGCTAGAACTATTATTTGGTCGAGTTCTTATTTCGATATATTAATCGATAACAGTGTTATCGATAAAAATGTGATGCATAAAAATTTCAATGAATGCACACAAGATGGGTATCAAATGAAAGCTCTTGGCTAGGGCTATCATTTGGCAGAGTTTTCATTTCGATATATTAATCGATAACAGTGTTATCGATAAAAAATGTGATGCATAAAAATTTCAATGAATGCACACAAGATGGGTATCAAATGAAAGCTCTTGGCTAGAACTATCATTTGGTCGAGTTCTCATTTCGATATATTAATCGATAACAGTGATATCGATAAAAAATTTGATGCATAAAAATTTCAATGAATGCACACAAGATGGGTATCAAATGAAAGTGCTTGGCTAGGGCTATCATCTGGTCAAGTTTTAATTTCGATATATTAATAGATAACAGAGTTATCGATAAAAATGTGGTGCATAAAAATTTGGGTACACAAAATAGGTATCAAATGAAAGCGCTTGGCTGTAACTACCATTTTGTCGAGTTTTAATTTCGATAACGATTTGATACCCATTTTGTATGCATTAATTCTAATTTTTATGCACCACATTTTAATCGATAACACTATTATCGATTAATATATCGAAATGAGAACTCGACCCAATAATAGCCCTAGTCAAGAGCTTTCATTTGATACCCATTTTGTGTGCATTCATTGAAATTTTTATGCATCACATTTTTATCGATAACACTGTTATCGATTAATATATCGAAATGAGAACTCGACCAGATGATAATTCTAGCCAAGCGCTTTCATTTATTACCCATTTTGCGGTATTCGGTATTCTATATTCGTATTTCGTATCCATATTTACCCGCTTTTCCACAATTATGAGCTTATATAAAAAATATCCATCATCCAGTAATTTTTATTTAAGATCGACAAAAATATCAATTGCTAGTAACAATTATGAACTGATCTAAAAAATATCCATCATCCAGTAATTGTTATTTAATACCATGTTTACATATAACTCTGTTATCGATTAATATATCGAAATGAGAACTCGACCAAATGATAGTTCTAGCCAAGAGCTTTCATTTGATACCCATCTTGTGTGCATTCATTGAAATTTTTATGCATCACACTTTTATCGATAACAGTGTTATCGATTAATATATCGAAATGAGAACTCGACCAAATAATAGTTCTAGCCAAGCGCTTTCATTTGATACCAATCTCGTGTGCATTCATTGAAATTTTTGTGCATCACATTTTTATCGGTAACACTGTTATCGATTAATATATCGAAATGAGAACTCGACAAAATAATAGCCCTAGCCAAGCGCTTTCATTTGATACCCATTTTATGTGTAATAATTGAAATTTTTATGCACCACATTTTTATCGATAACTCTGGTATCGATTAATATATCGAAATGAAAACTCTGCCAAATTATAGCCCTAGCCAAGAGCTTTCATTTGATAGCCATCTTGTGTGCATTCATTGAAATTTTTATGCATCACATTTTTATCGATAACACTGTTATCGATTAATATATCGAAATGAGAACTCGACCAGATGATAATTCTAGCCAAGCGCTTTCATTTATTACCCATTTTGCGGTATTCGGTATTCTATATTCGTATTTCGTATCCATATTTACCCGCTTTTCCACAATTATGAGCTTATCTAAAAAATATCCATCATCCAGTAATTTTTATTTAAGATCGAAAAAAATATCAATTGCTAGTAACAATTATGAACTGATCTAAAAAATATCCATCATCCAGTAATTGTTATTTAATACCATGTTTACATATAACGAGATTTTCAGTAAATCTCGATTCGCCAATCTACCCGTTTACATATAACATGAAATCTAGATTTGCTCGGAGAGGGATTGTCAACTGTCAATTTTCCTTACCTGCATGACCCAATAATAATATGGTCGTAGCAGTCAAAAGAGAATAGGCACTACCGTTCGATGGCTGTTTTATCGAATGTAAAAAACAGATATTTTGTTTTTATTTAACTTGAAAAGCGCTAGCAAACACACAAGCTTTTGCACGATTAACACGTTAAAGAAAGTATAATTAAAAAAAAGACGATCATTTCATAACCTATAAAACAGAAAGAAGAAGAGCGACTTACTATTGCGATACGATTCTTGTTGGGCCATACTTACTGGCGTCCATTTTGTTTACTTTTCATTTTGACGTTTCTCCCAAATTCGCCAAAAAAATATCGATAACACGAAGAATACAGGGTTGCATTGAGAAAACTATCGCCATAATCTCGAGATTCATTTTAAATCGCGAATTTTTGGTGGCGGATTTTTGTATGGCAAACCTCGAATTTCAATCGAAGATTTTGTGTCAACCTCGAAAAAAGTAGATAATCTCGTATATGTAAATGGCCTATAAGATCGAAAAAAATATCAATTGCTAGTAACAATTATGATATTGTTACGTATTTGTCGATAGCTCGATTATTTCTATCGGGTTCGTATCACTAAATTGTTAAATAAAAGTCTTTATTTACTTCTTAATTCACACCGCTTTATTTCACGACTAAAAAGTCTACAGTTGTTTTACTTCACTTGATGTTAACGCTTCTACGGTTAAGTTACGACTGACTGCGGAGCGCCTGCTCGCCGCCTTATATAGTCTGTCAAACGCAATCTGGAAAATTCTGGCAACACTGGAAATTATCTGGTCTCTTCTTCTAGTTCTGGCAGTTTCTTTAGAGATGTGTTCAGTCATTTAGTGATGTGAGAGTGGAACCGATTATATTCGCCACACTGCCCTCCACCTAAGTCTGATCGTCCCGATCTGACACATTACTCGTTCCAAATGCTGCTAGCCTTTCCAGATGAACCACCTTCATTTTATTCCTCGGTCTTCCAATCGTTTGTATGCGATACACAATATCGTTGAGCCGTTTAATCACTTTGTATGGCCCTTCCCAAGTACACTGCAATTTCGGGGACAAACCTTTCTTTCGCTGCGGGTTGTATAGCAAAACTAGATCTCCCCCAACAAAACCTTCTGAGTTCATCGCCTTGTCGTATCTGGCCTTCATCTTGTCACTCATGATCTTTGTTCGCTGTCTTACAAGTTCATGTATTTCTCTCATTTCCTCTTCCAGAACGTTGTTAGACTGTCTGGTATTTATTCCTGTATCGGCATTTATCCCGAATTTCAAGTCAGCTGGTAATCGAAGATCACTACCAAAGATTACTTTTGCAGGAGTCCGACCTGTTGTATCGTGTACGGCCGATCGATATGCCATCAGGAACAGAGGAATATGAGTGTCCCAATCTCTCTGGAACTTGTCCACCACCTTTCGTAAATGTTCCTCTAATGTTCTGTTAAATCTTTCTACCATGCCGTCTGATTGTGGATGCAACGCAGTTGTTCGGGTTTTCCTAATACCCAGTGTCTTGCACATCTCCTGAAACACTACTGACTCGAAGTTCCTTCCTTGGTCAGAATGTAGCTCTATAGGTGCACCATATCTCGTCACCCAATTGTTGGTGAATACTTCGGCTATAGTTTCTGCTTCTTGATTTGGAATCGGGTACACCTCCGGCCATTTTCTGAAGTAATCCATGACAACCAGTACATATTTGTTTCCAAGTTTGCTAGTAGGAAATGGCCCAGCTACATCCATGGCAATTCTCTCAAATGGTGCTCCTGAGTTGTATTGTTTCATCGACCCATGACTCCTGGATTTGGGACCCTTAGCCTTTATGCATACATCGCAGTTCGCAATCCACTCAACAACTGTCTGACGGCATCCGACCCAATAAAACCTCTTCTTGATTTTCTCTACCGTCTTTGTTACTCCAAGATGACCTCCACTTGGACCATTGTGTAGTTCATTTAGCACATCCGGTATTCTTTTCCTTGGAACAACTATCAATGTTTTAGAACTTTGACTATCTTCACTCTCCCAAACACGATGTAGGCAACCATTTACCAATTGCAAACTATTCCAATGTGCCCAATATTATTTGGCAACAGGACTCTCTGCTGACATCTCTTCTTTTGATGGTCGTTCATTTTGCTCCAAACCGATCATTACACGTGCCAGATCTGGATCTTCAAGCTGACACTTCCTTAGCTGTTCCGCATCCCATTCGTCTGTGGATGTTATTGTCATTCGCCGAACATTTACGATGACTTCCTTCCGCTCAGCTCTGGAGGAATTCTTTCGTTCGAGGTTACATGGTTTTCGCAATATTGCATCAGTATTTCCTTGTATGGTCCCATTTTGGCGATCTATTGATTTGGACATCTGCTCATGCCCGTCAGCCTTGCGATTTCGCTCGTCCATAGTGCTGAAATTACTGGAGCCGTTGCTACAATGACGTGCTATGTGTCCTGTTTTCATGCACCTGAAGCATCTCACAGCTCCATTCCTCTTTTTCTGCAATTCATTCAACACCTCCAATATCTTAGTTAGCAAGTCTGACGCGTTTACTTCCACCCGATGAGCCTTGTAAGTGGGCTTGCTCAATAGAGATGCTGTTTCCTACATCAAGGCATATGAGACCGTTTCGGCAAAAGTTCCTTTTGGATTTGCATAGGTAGCCCGCTTCGTTTCAATATCTCGTATTCCATTGATGAAGCTTTGAATTTTCATTCTTTCGATGAATTCTTGAGGTGCTCCTGCGTTTGCCAAATGAGCTAGCCTCTCAATCTCAGAAGAAAATTCTTGTAACGTCTCATTTGGTTTCTGGAAGCGATTCTGCAACTCCATTTGATATATCTGCTTCCTGTGCTCGCTACCATAACGTCTTTCAACGGCACCCATAATTGCGTCATAGCTGTTTCTTTCGCCCTCGCTAACAGTCTGTAATATTTCTGCTGCAGGTCCTTTCAATGCTGCGAACAGGGCAGCGACTTTGTCCTCCGCACTCCAATTATTTACAACTGCCGTTTTCTCAAATTGTAGCTTGAATACTTGAAATGGACCACTTCCATCAAACGACGGAGGTTTTATCTTCTGTGTAGCAGTTAAAGCGACTGGACGACTTAGTTGAATATCCTGAAGACGGGCTTTCAATGCTTTTACATCGTCCTCTAATTTTTCTTGCCTTTCTTCAAGGACTTCCTTAACTTGTATAATTTTTGCATCCTGCGCCTTGAATTGTAAGGACATGCGTTCTTCTTGTGCCTCCAACTGAGCCGCAATGCCGGATACCTGTGATGAAAGTACTGACTGTTGCAATTCCATTTTGGACGTTATCTGTGCCTGTTGTTCTTCCATTTTTGCCGACATCTGTGCCTGTTGATCTTCCATTTTTGCCGATATCTGTGTCAGTACAGACAATATCGAGTTCATGTCTACGTTTGCTACTGACCGTGGAGCCTCTTCCTTCTGGGTTTCTTCCTTTTGGACCTCTTCCACATCATCGTTGAAATCAAACTCATCTACATTAATGTTATATGCTTCCATAGCTACTCTTAACCTTGCCTGTAGTTCAATTTTATTACCGCTTGTACTCAGGTTTCTCTTTTCTAACTCCTTTTTAAGCTCTTGGATTTTCAGTTCGTTTAACTTTGCCATTATCCTTATTTCGTTATCCTTGCTTCGTTATCCTTGGTCCTGGAATTTATTTAACAATTCCAATTCTGACACCAATTGTTACGTATTTGTCGATAGCTCGATTATTTCTATCGGGTTCGTATCACTAAATTGTTAAATAAAAGTCTTTATTTACTTCTTAATTCACACCGCTTTATTTCACGACTAAAAAGTCTACAGTTGTTTTACTTCACTTGATGTTAACGCTTCTACGGTTAAGTTACGACTGACTGCGGAGCGCCTGCTCGCCGCCTTATATAGTCTGTCAAACGCAATCTGAAAAATTCTGGCAACACTGGAAATTATCTGGTCTCTTCTTCTAGTTCTGGCAGTTTCTTTAGAGATGTGTTCAGTCATTTAGTGATGTGAGAGTGGAACCGATCATATTCGCCACAATATGATCGAAAAAATATCGATCTTTGAATAAATGTTATCTGGCAACACTGGCAGCTTCATAAGCCAAATTGTATCGCTCCGTGATTTTGTTATTAATTTTCGTATTTTCTCATTATTAATCGGCTTTTAAAATTTGTGCCGAGAAATTTGGGAAGCGATTTTCCTACTCCGACGGGATCGTGAAAGTTCTACAAAAGATAAGTTTTAATAAATACTTATTTATATACATATATACATACATAAAGATAAACATATAAATACATACATACTAAGCAACATTTTGTTTTGCGCAGAGTTGCATCAACTGTGCTGTACTAGCAGGTGGCGCTGCCAACCCCTTTCGACAGTTGGATCAGCTGAAATCCTGCATTTCCGGTGAACTGCATTACCGGCAGTTAGTGCATTGCATTGCCGGCAGTTAGTGCACTGCACAAGTCCAAATTGATAATATACATATACTAGCAAATACCCGTCACACTTCGCTGCGACAAATCACACTATGCCACTCCCTTCCCTATCGGTCTCTCCACCAGTCAGAATTTCCCGTCCCCCCTATCTCTTCTTCCTCTTATACTACTCTCTCTCTCTCCCCGTCTCACGTTCCTTATCAACAACTTTCCATGGCCATCCGGTGCACATATCGGTGTACATCATGATTAGTAATATATTTTGGATAACCGACTGGAAAATTGGAATGGAATGAACTCTCTTTTGAAGCTCTGATTGATACCTTTAATTTGATACCAACAATGCCCAAAAATATTTCGGGGGCTATTTAGGCTCATGTTTCGGCCTCAATCCCGAGAACCGATTAAGGTATCCGTATAGTCCATGTTTTGGTCTCTATCTGGAGAACCGACTGGAAAATTGGAACGGAATGAACTCCCTATTGAAGCTCTGATTGATACCTTTAATTTGATACCAATATTGGCAAAAAATATTTGGGGCCATCCGGGTCCACGTTTTGGTCTCTATTTGGAGCACCAACTGGAAATTGGAATGGAATGAACTCTCTATTAAAGCTCTGATTGATACCTTTAATTTGATACCAATAATGGCCAAAAATATCTCGGACTCTATTTAGGTCCATGTTTCGGCCTCAATCCCGGGAACCGATTGAGATATCCGTATAGTGTAAAATATATATGGATACCCTGATCAGCACCTTTAATTTGATACCAATATTACGAAAAAATATTTGGGGCCATCCGGGTCCACGTTTTGGTCTCTATCTGGAGAACTGACTGGAAAATTGGAACGGAATGAACTCTCTATTGAAGCTCTGATTGATATCTTTAATTTGATACCAATAATGCAGAAAAATATTTCGGAGGAATCTGGGTCCATATTTTGGCCTATATCTCGGGAAGGGGTTGAGATACCAGAACTAAATGTAGTCATAATTTCAATCTAATACCAGGTTATCATTGTGTCAAAATTTGAATGTGATCGGCCTGGTAGTTTCGGCGTCCATAGGGAACAAACATACAAACAAACAAACAGACAAACTTTCATCCTTATATATATAGATATACTAACAAATACCCGTCCCACTTCGCTGCGACAAATCACACTATACCACTCCCTTCCCTATCGGTCTCCCCACCAGTCAGCATTTCCCATTCCCCCTATCTCTTCCTCCTCTTATACTACTCTCTCTCTCTCTCCCCGTCTCACGTTCCTTATCAACAACTTTCCATGGCCATCCGGTGCACATATCGGTGTACATCATGATTACTAATATATTTTGGATAACCAACTGGAAAATTGGAATGGAATGAACACTCTATTGAAGCTTTGATTGATACCTTTAATTTGATACCAATAATGGTCAAAAATATTTCGGGAGCTATTTAGGTCCATGTTTCGGCCTCAATCCCGGGAACCGATTGAGATATCCGTATAGTTTAAAATATATATGGATACCCTGATCAGCACCTTTAATTTGATACCAATATTACGAAAAAATATTTGGGGCCATCTGGGTCCACGTTTTGGTCTCTATCTGGAGAACCGACTGGAAAATTGGAACGGAATGAACTCTCTATTGAAGCTCTGATTGATATCTTTAATTTTATACCAATAATGCAGAAAATTATTTCGGAGGAATCTGGGTCCATATTTTGGCCTATATCTCGGGAAGGGGTTGACATACCAGAATTAGATCATAATTTCAATCTAATACCAGGTGATCATTGTGTCAAAATTTGAATGTGATCGGCCCCGTAGTTTCGGCGTCCATAGGGAACAAACATACAAACAAACAAACTTTCATCCTTATATATATAGATATATATATAAATAAAATACAAATAAAAGGAAATAAATAAATTAAATAAAATAAAATAAAATAAAATAAAATAAATAAAAAATGTATTTACTTTTTTCAACCCCAAATGTGGGAAAATAGTACTGGTCGAAAAATTTTCGTAACATAAATAAAATTCTACGTTTCAAAAGGATTTCGGTGTAGTTTTTGAGATATTCATGTCCAAAAGGCGAAATACGCAGTTTGTGGCCTCAATATTTTTAAAATTACTCACTTTCATTAAAAACTGATTACATCTTTTGAAAGCACGATCATTTCTTTTGAGGACAATGTAGATATCTGAATAAGATACCCGAAAACGCAAAGCGCTGTTTTCAAGAGAAATGATCGTTCTTTCAACAGCTGCAATCATCTTTTAATGAAAGTAATTTAACAGATTGAGCAGTGAATATAGCAAAAAATCGCATTTTTCGCCTCTTTGGACATGAATATCTCAAAACCTACACGTATTACCGAAAATCCGACTTCAGATTCAGAATCAGCGCACCGAAATCCTTTAGAAAAGTAGAATTTTATTTGAGTTAGAAAATTTTTTGGAAATTTTGTCGGCCTGTGTAATTAAAGTCCAAATCCCGGGATAAATCCCAGGATCCCGGGATTATAAAATAAAATCTCGAAAATCCCGGGATCGTAAAAATCGGAAAAATTGGAATCCCTACTGGAGACCCGGCCTAGGCATCACTATTAAAATAGCTCTATATTGAAGTCCAGATCAAGACCTTTCATTCGATACCAATATCGCTCAGACACATCCCGACGTCATCCAGATCCACCTCTGACCAATATCAGGAGACCCGGCATGGAATCACAATGAAAATAGGTCTGTGTTAAAGCCCTGCTCAATACCTTTAATTTCATACCAATATCGTTCAAAAACATTCCGGAGTCATCTGGGTCCACATTCTTACCCAGACTGGGGAGAATGTCTAGGCATCACAATGAAAATAACTCTATGTTGAAGTCCTGTTCAACACCTTTCATTTTATGCCAATATCGCAGGTGTAGGTGCACGCGTTCTTGAGTTATAGCATAGTATGCATGTGCAAACAGTTTTTGATTGCCACCGAGCCAAACAACCAACCGTGCAAAAACAAGCATATGAGTCGCCTGCGCTACTCTGCCTGGCACGACTGCGACGCGTCCACTGACCACGGCAATTGACCAAACGAATTTGTCTATGCTTGCGCTTTTTTGAGTTTTTCGAAATTTAAAACCGGGAAAAAGGTATTAAAGTCTTAGAAATGCGTAAAAAAAGGTACATGGTTGTCGAGAATTTACCATTTGTGACATTTTAAAAAAGAACAGAGCTCTAGATACCCGGGTATCGAACAGTTCGAATTGTTCGTTTTTGTTTGAAGCCCGTTTGTTGTTCAAATACCCGTACAAACATTCGAGCATTCGAGCTTACAAACAAAAAAAATGTGTATCGAAAAAACAAAAATAAAAACATCTACATATGAAGAAGAAAAAAAAATAATAAACAAAAGAAAAAAACAAACTTCAAAATGCCCGAATTGTTCAAATGCCCGTACAAACCATGGTATAAAAAATACAGGTATGTGCATTGTCATTTTGACGCTGTCTTTTTGATTAAAAAGCAGATTTTTGAAGTTTGATCTTATGTCAGTTTTGGAGTATAGCGATGCTAGACTTTTATTTTTTGAATGCGTAGATTTTTGTTTGAAAGTTTGGGTATTTCAGAAATCAAAGGACAGAAAGAGAAAGTGCACTAGTGAGCAGATTTATGGAACTTCCGGTAGCTCCTCTTCGCTCACTCCACAAATCTTCATCCACTCTCCGCGAATACGATACCCTTCGTCGGAAATTGGAAAAATTTTATATCACCGTCTTTGCAGCCATATTTGGTATTATTGCACCGCGGAAATAAGCAGCTCATATTGTTAAAATCTAGGGTACATATTTTTTTATAATTGGATTTGATATATGTACATACGTACATATATAGACTGAAATGCTCACTTGGTATGGTGGTGTACATATATATCGTCGTCTAAAGTGCAAAACCGCGTGACATTTTTGCAAAAAATAAGATTTTATCAAATATACATTCCTGCCGTACGTCCCCATCCATTCATGCAACAATTTTGAGATTCACACAACGCAATTCCAAATAATGACACAGTTTCAAAGCCGCTTTTTTTAAGGAAATTTTTCGAACCAATACCGCGAATAATAGGTGTTATTGCTTTATAACTGTACTGTAATGTACTAAAGTTGATTATACTTTCATAAACACGAAATGAATTATAACTTTGCTTTATTGAAGAAAAGTTTTTATGTACGCCTGCAAAACCGCCTATACGTCACTATTGAACAAAATAAAAGACGCAAAACCGCTTATAAATACATAAGTAAGCCAATAACTGCACATTTAACTGTTTTTCGCCAAAATGATATTTGGATTAAGAATATAATCCAAAAATTTACCTTGGTTTGGATGTGGGTTTGCAAAATTCCGAACCGTTTTGAATTAAAACAGTTTTTACTGTCTCCTGTAAAATTTGGGTGGTAGCGGATACGCGGTATTGCACTTTATGCGACGATATGGAGTTATAATAGATCAATCTCCAAAACCTCCCCAAACTATATACCAGAGTGATCACCAACCCTAAATTAAAAGTGATCGTAACTACTAAACTAAATTAAAAACTCACCGAGAATACCGGCCAAACTGATATTCCGCGAAGTAAAAATCCGAAATGAATCTTTTATGAATCACTGATGAAATTCATCTATGACTGAGGAGGCATCAGTGACTACTTTCAAATAAAGACTGCTGAATTTTTCATATAAATGGTTTTCTTTTTTTCAAAAAAAAAATAATAATAATAAAAATTGTACTCAGAAGAATCATCAATGATCATTCAGCAGTGAAACAAATTTACTGCAGGATGTGTAATTTTTTCAAATTGAAAAAATTTCTTTTAATTCAAATTGAAAAAATCCGTTACTATGAATACCATGGTTACAATTTGTTTTTAAAACAAAGCAGTGAAAAATACCATTAATGGAGGATTTTTATCATTGAGTATGGCAGCGCGAAATGTTATAATCTGCTTAATTGTCAGGTGGTTAATATGCACTGAGAGAAAAAAAATATATGGAGGGGTCAAAGAAATTGTTTACCTATTTTGAACACTACTTTCTTTGTTTTGAGTAAATTTTCCTTAAAACATGTTAAAAGGTTTATAAAATATTGTTGTTACATGCGTTACCATGGTTTCATATACTTGTTTTGAAAAAATTCATACATTAAAATAATGAAAAATTCTTTAAGCGCCATTCCATTCCCAACTTTCCTTGTTTTGAAGACTTGATTTCTTTAATTTTGAGAAATTAAATTCCCATACAAATCCCCATGGCAACTAATTTGTTTGAATGTTTTTTTATGTTTTTTCCACATTTTTGAGAAAATTTACACAAAACAAAGAAAATTTTGTATTGGGACGCGTGTTTAAAATAAGGAAAATTATGTCTTTGATCGAGAGAAATTTTTTTTTTGAGTGTGGCGATGAAAACTTGACGTTTGTTTTACCTGGTATACTTATACCATGCGTACAAACATACGGGTAATAAACAAACAAACGACTGTTCGAGCATTTGAAAAACATTTGTTCGGGATACTCGAAAATGTTCAAAAAAAATCTGGAGCTCTAAAAAAGAATTATTAAAATCGGTCCATTACTTTTTGAGTTATCGCGTTATATAAATTTTCCATACAATCAATTTAATATAATTAGTATAGATACGGTCCGCTTTTGAAACCAAACGATATTGCACTGCAGTATTCTTAGATGTGGCACAGGCCTTCGACGAAGAATGGCTGGAAGGGCTATTCTACAAACTAAGACGCACACTTCCATATAACATTTGCGCGATTCTAGAATGCTTTCTAACTGAAAGAAAATTCCGAGTAAGGCAAAAAAGCTATACCACAGGAAGTTACTATATATTTGCAGGAGTCCCACAAGGAAGCGTTTTAGGTCCCATTCTATACTTAATTTTTACAAGTGATCTGCCAACAAACGAAAATCTTCTAACATCAACTTTTGCGGATGACACAGCAATTCTAAGCGTCCACTCAAATCCCATCGTGGCTACAAGTCGACTACAGCACCATCTAAAAACACTAGAGGAGTGGCTTTCGACCTGGAGAATTAAAGTCAATGAGTCCAAATGCATCCAAGTAACTTTTACGCGAAAAAAGAGACACATGCCCTTCAGTTACAATAAATGGTGAAACGATACCCCAGAAAGACTTCGTAACATACCTTGGTATCACACTGGATAGAAGATTGACATGGAAAAATCACATTGATAACAAAATAGTTCAATCTAAGTTGAAAATAAACAAATTACAATGGATAATTGGTCCAAAATCCAAATTGAGCTTGGAGAACAAATTACTATTATTTAACATGGTGATTAAACCATCTTGGATATATGGGATGCAACTTTGGGGTTCTGCATCCAAATCCACATTAGAAAGAATCCAACGACTGCAATCAAAACCGTTAAGGTCAATATGTAGAGCGCCTTGGTATATGAAAAATTCCGCTATCCATAGCGACCTAAAGATAAACACTGTGAGTGAAGAAATAACAAAAGTACAATCTAATTACACAAGCAGGCTAGTCAACCATCCAAACATATTGGCTAAGAATCTATTAGAACAGAGGTATCCAAAGCGGTTAAAAAGAAAGGATATTCTGCTTAATTGTGACCAAGGCTAGAGCCACTAAAATTAAAACTTCGAGGAGCCTATCCTATTAGGTCGTATAACCTCCAACTTTAAAAAAATGCAACTTACTGCAATTCCTTCCATCCTAAAAGCTGCAACAGCCTTTATTAATACATGAGTGTTCCGTACGATCCTATCCCATTAGGCCGTAAGAACTCCCAATTTCATACATGCAGCTTATTAGAATTCCTTCCAATCCGTAAACTGCAACAGCATTTACTTTTGCAACACACAATTGTGTCCTCAAGTCGGTCGAACTTTTAATACTATACAACCAGCTGATTGGAATTCCACTCCATTCCGACGGCATAAATACATACTATATAATGGAAATGAAAATGAAGAACATCAAGCCGAATATAAAATGAAATTACGTACATAAATAGTATAAGTAAAGCCAAAAAATACTCACATAAGTATACTACTACAGATATGTCTTTACAAGTACATATTTATTTCATACTAGCTGACCCGCCAGACGTTGTTCTGCCTAAAATTTATTCCTATAAAGCCTAAAGGAAAAGTCCTAGATTACCGCGTTGCCGTATTCCTATCCCTAATCCATAATCCCTATCCCTATCCCTATCCCTATTCCTATTCCTAATCCTATTCCTATACCTATTCCTATTCCTATCGCTAACCCTATCCCTATGCCTATCGCTATCCCTATCCATATCTCTAGCCCTATCCCTATGCCTATTTTATCCTTCCAGACTTTCTAGGGTCACCTCTGGTCCACATTTTGGTCGATATCTCGGAAAATGGGTCGCATAGGTCGCATAATCCATCTCCTCATCTAACATAGTGTTTAGTCAATGCGCAATTAGCTCCATTAAAAGCCATATACGATTAGAGACAGCAGAAACTTGGCAACAAGAATATATTAATGCTTCGAGTGGCTCTACAACTAAGACATTCTTCCAAACTCCAGACGAAGCAAAAATCTATTCACAACGTTTCGGTATCTCCTTTGCAATGACACAGTTTCTTACTGGTCATGGTTTCCACAAAGCATACCTAAATCGATTCAAGATAGTGAACGACGACCTATGTCCGTGCGATGGCAGAACGCCCCAAACATTTATACATTTGCTCCAGGAATGCCCTCGATACGCTCGTCAACGCTTGAAACATACCACGCTCTGCGACGAGTACAGAACGTCAGCATACAGCCTAAAACAAATCTCTGAACACCAACATCTTATCTCTTCATTGAAAACATTTATTACCTATATTGTAAACACTCTCAAAAAATTTAATGAATAGAACTGTTTTAAAATATTGTTTGTACTACACATAACAAAGCATAAATGTTACATTAGCCTGTATCCATTCGCAGGCAGTATTATTTACTATCTTAGTTAAGTTTTAACAATATCAACATTGTATTAATTAATTATTAAGTGAATCATTATATATATGCAAGTGAATTGAGAAAATAATACATCACTCACAGCGCGGTTAGCGTGGAGAGAACAAAGAAAAAAAATCCCTATCCCTATCCCTCTCTCTATCCCTATCCCTCTATCTATCCCTATCCTATCCCTAATCCCTTATCCCTAATCCCTTATCCCGAAACCCTAATCGCTATTCCCTATCCATATCCCTATCCCTATCTCTATCCCTATCCCTATTCTATCCCTCCAGGTCGCATAGAGTCTTGAAAATGACCTCTTCTTTAAATACTCACCATCACCTTTTATTTGATACCCATTTTGTAGAAAACCCGTTTAGGGTCACACCTGGTTCATACTTATTTCAGAAAATATTTCGAATACGGGGTCTTATATGGGGACCAATAACTGCACCATGTTCAAGCACTCGTCAACACCTTTCATTTAATACCCATATCGTACGAACCCGTTATAGGGTTACCCTGGTCCACATTTTGAGGAATATCTCCAAAACCTTCCCGGAATCTTATATTTTTTTTGTCCATGAACCATGTCGGGCTCAATCGAAAACTACGTGCAAAATTTCATTTAATTCAGTCCAGCCGTTCTGGAGTTAAATCATCAGGGAGGAAAATGCGACTTATTTTTATATAATAGACTAGCTGACCCGGCAAACTTCGTTCTGCCCAAAATAGATTTTTTTATTATTTAGTTTAGTACGTATGGGAGGTGCAATGCCCCATTTTTCGATAAATCTTTTTTTTTTTTGGGTGAACATGGTATTGATATCGTATATCTGCATAGTGATTTCTATGTACATGCCATGAACGCTTTTAGGGATATTTATCCTTAAAAATTAAGAACGCATGGGAGGTGCCACGCCCCCTTTTCCCAAAACTACTGTTTTTTTTTTCCTAAGCACTCTATTGATATCGTTAATCTCCTGATAAATTTTCAGGTCCCAACCTTAAACGCTTTTATAGATATTCAGCTTGAAAAATTAAGTTTGTATGGGAGGTGCCACGCCCCCTTTTTCGATAACCTACACTTTTATCCGCAAAAATAGTACAAATTTCCAGGTCCCTGACTTAAATCCTTTTAAAGATATTCAGCTTAAAAAATTAAGTGTTGTTGGGAAGTGCCACGCCCCCTTTTCGTATAACTCCTATTATTTTGCGTTAATATGGAATTGTTCTCGTTTATCTCAACACCAATTTCCAAGCCCCTAGCGTAAACAATTTAGAGATATTCAGCATGAAAAATTAAGTGTGTATGGGAGGTGCCACGCCCTCTTTTCTGATAACCCCCACTTTTCTGAGTGAGAAGGGGTTTGATATCACCTACCTCTATACCAATTTTCAGCTCCCTACCTTGAACTGTTTTAGAGATAATCAGCTTTAAAAAGTAAGGTTGTATGGGAGGTGCCACGCCCCGTTTTCTGATAACCCCCACTTTTCTTATTGAGAAGGGTTTTGATATCACCTACCTCTATACCAATTTTCAGCTCCCTACCTTAAACTGTTTTAGAGATAATCAGCTTTAAAAATTAAGGTTGTATGGGAGGTGCCACGCCCCCTTTTCTGATAACCCCAACTTTTCTGAGTGAGAAGGGGTTTGATATCACCTACCTCTATACCAATTTTCAGCTCCCTACCTTGAACTTTTTTAGAGATAATCAGCTTTAAATATTAAGCTTGTATGGGAGGTGCCACGCCCCCTTTTCTGATAACCCCCACTTTTCTGATTGAGAAGGGTTTTGATATCACCTACCTCTATACCAATTTTCAGCTCCCTACCTTAAACTGTTTTAGAGATAATCAGCTTTAAAAATTAAGGTTGTATGGGAGGTGCCACGCCCCCTTTTCTGATAACCCCCACTTTTCTGATTGAGAAGGGTTTTGATATCACCTACCTCTATACCAATTTTCAGCTCCCTACCTTAAACTGTTTTAGAGATAATCAGCTTTAAAAATTAAGGTTGTATGGGAGGTGCCACGCCCCCTTTTCTGATAACCCCCACTTTTCTGATTGAGAAGGGTTTTGATATCACCTACCTCTATACCAATTTTCAGCTCCCTACCTTGAACTGTTTTAGAGATAATCAGCTTTAAAAAGTAAGGTTGTATGGGAGGTGCCACGCCCCCTTTTCTGATAACCCCCACTTTTCTGATTGAGAAGGGTTTTGATATCACCTACCTCTATACCAATTTTCAGCTCCCTACCTTAAACTGTTTTAGAGATAATCAGCTTTAAAAATTAAGGTTGTATGGGAGGTGCCACGCCCCCTTTTCTGATAACCCCAACTTTTCTGAGTGAGAAGGGGTTTGATATCACCTACCTCTATACCAATTTTCAGCTCCCTACCTTGAACTTTTTTAGAGATAATCAGCTTTAAATATTAAGCTTGTATGGGAGGTGCCACGCCCCCTTTTCTGATAACCCCCACTTTTCTGATTGAGAAGGGTTTTGATATCACCTACCTCTATACCAATTTTCAGCTCCCTACCTTAAACTGTTTTAGAGATAATCAGCTTTAAAAATTAAGGTTATATGGGAGGTGCCACGCCCCCTTTTCTGATAACCCCCACTTTTCTGATTGAGAAGGGTTTTGATATCACCTACCTCTATACCAATTTTCAGCTCCCTACCTTAAACTGTTTTAGAGATAATCAGCTTTAAAAATTAAGGTTGTATGGGAGGTGCCACGCCCCCTTTCCTGACAACCCCCACTTTTCTGATTGAGAAGGGTTTTGATATCACCTACCTCTATACCAATTTTCAGCTCCCTACCTTAAACTGTTTTAGAGATAATCAGCTTTAAAAATTAAGGTTGTATGGGAGGTGCCACGCCCCCTTTTCTGATAACCCCCACTTTTCTGATTGAGAAGGGTTTTGATATCACCTACCTCTATACCAATTTTCAGCTCCCTACCTTAAACTGTTTTAGAGATAATCAGCTTTAAAAATTAAGGTTGTATGGGAGGTGCCACGCCCCCTTTTCTGATAACCCCCACTTTTCTGATTGAGAAGGTTTTGATATCACCTACCTCTATACCAATTTTCAGCTCCCTACCTTAAACTGTTTTAGAGATAATCAGCTTTAAAAATTAAGGTTGTATGGGAGGTGCCACGCCCCCTTTTCTGATAACCCCCACTTTTCTGATTGAGAAGGGTTTTGATATCACCTACCTCTATACCAATTTTCAGCTCCCTACCTTGAACTGTTTTAGAGATAATCAGCTTTAAAAATAAAGGTTGTATGGGAGGTGCCACGCCCCCCTAACATTTTTTAATTTTTTCTTCGACTAAACCTTCGCGGGGTAACAACAAACAAACCCCCCTAAGGAAGTATTTTATTTGGTTCAGCCGTTTTCAAGTTTTAGCGTTACAATTAAATACCAAATCATTTTTATATATATAGATTAAATAAAATTGCTTTTCATCCAAATGTTATTTGAAGCAGTGGCAACGAATAACGAGTTGTATTCTAGGTTAAGATTTTATAAAAATTGTTATATTCTCAAAGAATGATACAATAAAAAATATATCAAAAAAAAAAAATTTTGGAGCTCATTCAGTTTCCTAAGTCGACAAAACAAAACAAAACAAAACAAAACAAAACAAAACAAAACAAAACAAAACAAAACAAAACAAAACAAAACAAAACAAAACAAAACAAAACAAAACAAAACAAAACAAAACAAAACAAAACAAAACAAAACAAAACAAAACAAAACAAAACAAAACAAAACAAAACAAAACAAAACAAAACAAAACAAAACAAAACAAAACAAAACAAAACAAAACAAAACAAAACAAAACAAAACAAAACAAAACAAAACAAAACAAAACAAAACAAAACAAAACAAAACAAAACAAAACAAAACAAAACAAAACAAAACAAAACAAAACAAAACAAAACAAAACAAAACAAAACAAAACAAAACAAAACAAAAAAAAACAAAACAAAACAAAACAAAACAAAACAAAACAAAACAAAACACAAAACAAATCGAGTTCATTTTTAATTCTATTTACGATCTGGGGATTTTCGAGATTTTGATAAGGGATGACGGAAATTCGTTCCACAATACATCGCAATCCTACCCTGTCGGAAAAGCAAACAACAAGAAAGAACTTAAAAGTTACTTTAAAAAACACAACCAACGAAGAAAAATTACATACATTTGGTGAACAAAACATTTGCCTGT
This sequence comes from Urophora cardui, assembly GCA_960531455.1. Taxonomy (NCBI): domain Eukaryota; kingdom Metazoa; phylum Arthropoda; class Insecta; order Diptera; family Tephritidae; genus Urophora; species Urophora cardui. Next base: position 68,114,073 of record OY482674.1, read on the forward strand.
ACAGTTGGTACTCCTAAGATATTAACAAGTAGGCTTGCGGTCATCTGATAATTTCTAATCAAAATTTTTATAAATTAACGACACACTTCGCTTAAATTAATATTTCCAAGGTTGCCGAAAAATTCTGGAAATTAATGCAACTCTCGAAAAAATGTAAGAATCGAAGCACAAATCTTGGCAAGTATTTCGAGTATGCAGTGCCGTGGCAAATTTAATGTTAGTAGAGTAAATGCAACTCTAACTGTGTAACCTAAATCAAACGCACGCCGTCAATTTACTGTCAAAAATTTCTCATGCCCATACAACTTGTATGGGAGTAACCGAAATTGAACGGCGTGCGTAAAAAGCAAACTCGACTCCCAATTTTTGTTTTGCGTGACAGGTGGATTTGACAACCATTTGACAACCATTTGACAACTGTCATCATTTTTGGCGCGGTGAAGTTAAATTAAAAAGCATACTAAATTATTATTTTATTAAATTAAACGCTGTTATATGGAGGTAAGTACATATTAATTGTCTAAGTAATTGTTTTGGTTGGGTGTAAATGCATATAAATGTACTTATGTATCTGCATATTTTATTTCCTTTTTTTATTTACAGATTTGCAATGAAAAACTCATTGAATCGGTGCGGGAGCACGAGTGTTTGTGGTCAAAGACGAACAGGGAATATAAAAACAAGGTACTGAGGGAGGCTGCCTGGGATGCGGTGGCGGTGGTGATGGAAAGTACCCGTAAGTAACATATACATATATGTATCATTTTCATATAGTTCAATTTGTAAAATTTTCTTTCACAGCCTACAACTGCAAGACCAGGTGGCGCTCCCTCTGTGACCGGAACCGTCGTGAATTGGCCGACAGTGAGAGTGCTTCGGGGAGTGGAAGCAGCTTCCGGAAGACATGGAGGCTAAAGGAGAACATGTCATTCTTAAATGATTCCGTGCATTATGAAAGGTACATAAGTAAAAAAGTTAACACAATTGCGAACCATTGGTTTTCGTTCAGAAGTCGCAACCGTGTAGATATCATTGAGCGGAAAGTGATACAATTTGCGCCTTCTGGACGAGATGATACATGAAATAAACAAGTTATTATAATTATCCCCAACGTAAATACAATTTTATATTTTTTGTATATATTTAAGTACATATGTCAAAATCGTAAGCACAACATATTGTCTGAAGTGAACGTAAAAAATTTATGATGGAAAGATGTTTCCAAACTCATAACTTTATACATATTATAATTTTACTATTAGAAACGTCTCATTTGCTCCGGCCCCCGAATAAATGTACTTCTTTTGTTGTTTTTATTCAATTTTAGCACAACATCTAATGCTGAAAACAGGGAGGAAGAGTCACAACAACCAACAAAAGAAACGCCCACGCCCAAGCCGCGTAAAATGGACAATTTATTCGAAGAGGTATTGGTTAAAATTAAAAGCAAGTATGAGGATGCGGCCACCAATCCTTCGGAACACGAGATTTTTTTTTCTTTGTTGCGGAAAAAATTTGAGAGATTGTCCCCCGCACAAGTAGACGCGCTACAGAGCGAAATTTTATTGTTAATTTCGAAAAAGCAATAAAGAAATCAAATAATAATTACATAAAGCCTATTTGATATTTTGGTGTTTTTTTTTTGGCAATTTCAGAAAGAGGTTTATATGTATTTATAAAAATGAGTCATGGTGTCAGGATAAACGGAATCAATGCAAAACTTATGGTATAAGCTTCGAGTTATTGGAAATGGGGGCGTGGCATCCCCGATGGAATTTGTGGTACAAAGAAACCCTGGAATTATTTGCGGTAGAATCGCAAAACAAGACATCAATGAAGATAACTATATTAAAGCTCTGATGAAGACCTATCATATAAAAAATGAATGTGTGTGTGTGTGTCCTTTATGCGCTTCCAAAGTAATCAACCGATCTTTATGAAATTTTCACAGTAGATTCATGTCGTGTTAGCGCACATGATAGGATATATAGAGTTTCGCAAAAGTGGGAGCTTACCGGAATATAGGCCCGAATGTGGACCCAGAGTGATCCAGCAAGTCTTTGAGCAATATTGGTATCAAATTAAAGCTGTTGAATAGGCCTTCAACATAAAGTTATTTTCATTGTGATGCCTAGGACGGGTTCCAAGGTATGGGTGAAAGCGTGGACCCGGATAACCGCTGAATGTTTTCGAGCGATATTGATAGCAAATGAAAGACGTTGATCAGGATTTCAACACACAGCTATTTTCATTGTTATTTCTAAAACAATACAGGTCACATATAAATATTGTTAACTTTTTTATATACATACATACATATGTTTTTAATTTAATTTTAATTTAATGATAGTTCATTTAAAATACATGTTTAAAAGAGAACTAAAACTAAAGTTATTATCAAATTTGTATGTTTAAATATTATAATTTGCATTTAGAAAGTTGCATAGTTCCGCTCTATTTTGCAATGCTTGTTGTGTGGCGGCGTTGGCAGTTTGGAGATTATTACGGTCAATACTTCTCAAGTGTCTATCAATTTCATCATTTTCACATTCCTCAAAAGAATATTGTAGGCGTAAAAAGTTATGCAGTACAATGGTAGCCAATATAACCTAGAGAACAAATTTAAAAGGAAATGACGACTCCAATGATTAATTTTATACCTTCTTCACATTTTGTGGCATAAATGCTATAGGTTTATGAAAAATTCTCCACTTTGCTGCTAGGATGCCTACAAATTTTAAGGGTCTGTGTTGATAAAACTGTCTTTATAAGTGATTTGCTCCTATTCTGATTGCCGTTCTCGAAAATAAAGCTTTTCTTCGGATTACTGTTGACAACCGGAATAGGGCTCACTATATGTATATGCATACGTTTATTACCAAAAGCAATTTCAATCCGTATACGAGCTCGAGATATGTGCGTATTATATCGTTGTTTTTCCGCTGTGATGTTTTTTGCAAAGGGCTTCATAATATTTGCTTTTAGTGGAAATGCGGCATCTGCTACCAAATAATATGGAAACGGGATATCAGTTGAAGGCAAATTTTGGGATGGTGGAATGTTTAGTTCGTTATTTAGAAACTTTTTTTCCAAACGAAGAGTTTTTGAATACACCACCATCACTTTGACTGCCGAAGGCCCCGACATCAACCAATGTAAAGGAGTAATTGCTGTCGCAAACTGCTAACAATACCTGATAAAAAGGTAATGTGGAATACTTTTAAATTTCGTATTGGTAGGTATATACATGTGTACATTGGATGTAATTACAAGAATAACTTACGATGCTAAAGTATTTCTTATAGTTAAAGTGTAAAGATCCGCTGTTTTTAGGACACACAATGCGGATGTGTTTTCCGTCCAACGCTCCAATACAATTGGGCAAACCGGTATCGATTTCGAACTTGCGAGCAATGTTTTTCCATTCGTTTTCATTGGGAACACTGACATAAAATTCGGATAAGTACCTCCATATTACATCGCAGGTCTCCAAGATTACGGTTCTAGCAGTTTGTAAGCCAGTGCGGAACTGCATGCATATGCTGTGCAAGGATCAGCCTTGCGCAAGAAAACTTAAAAAAGGATCGTCTTAAAATTTTTTTCAATTCACCCATAAAAGTAACTTACAACAAGGTCATAAAAAGACGTTGCTCAGGGTCGATTGCTGGCCTTTGTGACGCTTTGTTAAATACGGACGTAATAATTGCAATAAAATATTGAATGAATTGCAATCCATTCTCACTGATTTATAAAATAAATCCGTATTTCGCGAAACTAATATTTCGAAACCTGTGGCCTGGAATCCGAATTCGTCGCGAGTTTTGTAAAGTTCTCTATTTCCTTTCCGTCGATATCGTCTATTGTACATATTCCACAAAATTGCAAGGTCTTCCATTTAAATATGTACACTTAACGTTACAAATCGAATTTTAAACTCTTAATAAATATTTACATATACATATATATGTATGTATTTGACAGCCATGCAACTCTGTATATACACACACGCAAATCTATTCCGGTTCAACGCATATGAAAAATTTGCGTGCGTGCGTTAAATTGACGACTTGCGTTTGATTTAGGTTACACAGTAAAGTCTATTTAAACATTTTCCTTGATTTTTGGTATTTTTTTTTTTTAATTGTGTTTGCATTTTCCTCCAATATTGTATGGGAGAAAAATCTAAAAACCCTTGAGGAAAAAACTGCCAAAAATCAGGAAATAGAAGTCATCAAATTAATTTTACCACAAGAATTCTAAAGATTTTAAAAATACGTTTCCTTACAAGTTTAATTATTATAAAAAAAATCAAAAATATTAATCCTTACTTTGACTAATGGACTTTCTATTCTGGCAAAAATGTCGCATTTATTCTGCATTTTCTTCGGGCTGTCAAATTTGTTTGTTCTATTCCCCACAAATTTCACACATTTTTTCAGATCTGTTTTTTTATTGACAAAATGTTAAACTGGCACGGCTACGGGGCAACATTTTCTGCTCTTAATTTATTCATCACCTGAAAATTTTAACAATTTTATAGGTCGCAGGGCACATGTTGATAATGCTTCCATGCAACAATGCAATATTTTCGTTCAGAATAGGAAACGCTGTTATTATACAGATCTGAGATCAATAAAAAATATGTACATATTATAAAATACAACTTTTCTTTGCCATAACAGAGGAATATTCTGTCTTATTTTATCCCGAAAATTCCGGCATCAAATTCTATCAATCTTGAGATTTTCGTGGCGTCAAAAAAGTCGAAATTCCGGAATCCCGGGATTGGAATCCCTAGTAGGTACTGGTAAAATATACATAGAATGTACCCGTGCAGTGGCATTGTGCGACTTGGATATATTTACAAGCTCGTCTATAACTTGTCCACTTCACCATGGAGTTTCTTCGTTAATAGCTTATCTTTTCCCCAATAGAATGGAGCTTCACGTAAAGGAGTAAAATTAAAGGAAAAAACTGTTGTTTTAAAGATTTTCCCGTACAAACTCAGTGGAGCCATTGGCCGAAAAATGGTAAATTGCCGATATCTCAAAAATCTTCCAATAGAATTAGAAATCAACTCGATTTTCGGAATCAGCCACCGATTTTACATATAGATAGGATAGTGGCCTCCAGCGTACAGAAAAATATTTTGATTTTGTGATCCAGTATTATAGGGGGTTACATACTGCTATTTTATTAATAACATTTATATTCTGAAATTTTTAGGGAGCAGTCAAAATATTTTGCATTAGATTGGCAGGTAAAAATAAATCAAACTTCCTATGCGTAATCTGGAGTAAGTTTCTCGAAATATTTTAAATTAAAAATGGTCATTCCACAATCAAATTGTGGCGTCATGATCGGGTGATGGAACATGCCTTCCTTCATCAGCACTTTTAAGCCAAGATATCTCAGAAACTAGATATGTCACTCTCTGTTATTTTTGGTGATACAAATTGGGTTACAATGTTTTTGCCATAGTTCTATATACTCGTAAACTTCTTTTGAAAATACGCGAGCTCGACATTGATTTTATGGGTAGCTCTTGGAAAACTTTTTGTATTATATTGTATTGTATTATATTGTATTGTATTTATTTGACATAAAAATTAGTACATTAAGATAACAAAATCTTTTATCGTACAACGAGCAAGTATTATTGGTACACATCATGCCTAACTTATATGCTAGATATATTTATTTAAAACTAACAATTTGAAAATAAAATGAAATAAAAATAATAACTTATTTAGAAAAGAATTAGAAGAGAATTGAAATGATAAAGAAGAGTTAACAAAGTTTAGTTATTTAAAGATATATTAGACGGACAAATTAAGTGCTATGATCAGAAAAGAAAGTGAAAAGAATCCGCCTATAATTGTTGTGGTTTACAGAGTTTCTCACAGCAGCTGGAATAGAATTCCAAAGACGTATGGTGTTGACGAAGAACAGCCTGGTTGAGGCAACGTAGTTGAAGCTTGGTACTACTAGCGTGCATGAGCGAGTGGACTTGTTAAATACAATTTTTTCATATAAATAGGGGGGCGATTTCGAGGAGATTAAGTTGAACAGAAAGATGCAGCTCCTAGCCTTAAAGTAATCGGACAGGTGACAGCCTAAAAGCCGAGTCCTCCACGCCGATATATGGTCAAACTTGCGCAGATTGTAGACATAACGGGTAACGTGGTTAAATGCCACCTCCAATTTGTGGGCAGATATTGAGTCAAGTTTGTTGTAGATTAAATGGGAATATGTTATTATTGGAACAATGAGTTGTTGGGAAAGTTTTTTCCTAATTTGAGGAGGAGTATAGGGCGCTGTTTGCCTCAGGTTGCGTAAAGTTCCATACACTTTGCCCACTACAGTGTTCACATGATCGGCCGCATTAAGATTGGATTTTATTATGATACCTATGTAGGTTTTTTACCTTACTGACAGTCTTAACAGTTGAATTTCCCATAACTATCTCTGGTATTTTATTCTTAAAATTTTATGCACATTGCGAATGTTCTAGGGAAAGAAATTTAGCGACCGTAATGTACATATGTACATACATGTATGTAGATACATATGTATGTAAGGTATGGTGTTAACTTACCTTATCAAATTGAAAGCAATTTTTTTTTTTATGATTTCTATGTAGGTTTTTATTATGATACCTATGTAGGTTTTTTACCTTACTGACAGTCTTAACAGTTGAATTTCCCATAACTATCTCTGGTATTTTATTCTTAAAATTTTATGCACATTGCGAATGTTCTAGGGAAAGAAATTTAGCGACCGTAATGTACATATGTACATACATGTATGTAGATACATATGTATGTAAGGTATGGTGTTAACTTACCTTATCAAATTGAAAGCAATTTTTTGGCACTAAAGCCTTAATTAAAGTGTCCAAAGGACCAGACATTATTCTACCATTTATGTACATAATGCCACCGAATCCTAGGAAGGTGCTCTGCAGGGAATAAAAAATTGATAGTTATGTTTAAAAAGTACACTCAAGAAAAACTTCTTTTTTTGTTTTGAGTAAATTCTCTCAAAAATGTGTGAAAAAACATTAAAACAAATTTGTTGCCATTGTGATATATATGAGAATGGAACTTATCAAAATTAAAGAAATCAAAAAAAAAACAAGGGCAAGCTTGGAATGAAATGACGCTTAGAAATTTTTTCCTTATTTTGATGTATGAATTTCTTTACAGCAAGTATATGAAACCATGGAAAATTTACTCAAAACAAAGAAAATAGTATTAATACATATATATAGTACTTCTATATTGATAGTATTCTATCTGTGCAATGTGTATGAATTCATCAAAAAATTTTGTGCCACTGGCTGTTCTGCGCATACGCCTCAATTACATTTAATGTCATCTGTGAATATGTGTGACAAATACATTCAATTGAGTTCAGAGGCGTTTGAAAAAAAAAATTGAAAGGCATGATTGTGTTCTAGGGGACTTATACCCCTTTGATTTTAGTTTTTGAATTTGTTTATAATTAATACAAGAAATTTGCCACATTTATTTTGAGATGCAAACTTTTTTGATTTTTTTTATGAAAATTAGTGGAAATGTTCTAGAAAAATCTATTTTCTATGCACTCATATTTTTATGAATCGCGGCGGAAAGCGTTCCATGTTAAAATACTACCGATCCATGGGCATTATATCAAAAAGTAGAATTTTGCCGTTTGAGGGTTATGTTTGTAAAGTATGTACGTTCGAAGGTCACCAGCACGGTGATCTAAGCAAAAGTACTGCGAATTTCTAAACTGAATAACAGGACAATTTAGACAACGAACTTTTGGACACAGCAACATATGAGGACCAAAGTTCGGACTACGTTACTCTCCAAACCGACCTCAACAGAGGACTGTAGCATTACATAAATGCACCGTACTTACAGTTGTTGTCATTTACACATTATTTATTGTGTACATGTAAATCGCACATGTAAATCGTCTGTCTGTCTGTACGCACGATAACTCGCGCAAAAATTGAAATATTTTGATGAAATTTGGAATGCGAGTTGGTATCAAGACTGGAACGGATGGTATTGAAAATGGGCGAAATCGGACCATGACCACGCCCACTTCCCCTATATAGTAAAAATCGGAAATTTTGTATCTCAGTCACTAATAGAGCTAGAGTGATAAAATTTGACCCACGTGTGGAGCCCAGGCCTTTATGAAGAAATTTGGTGATATTTTGAAAAATGGGTGGTGCCACGCCCACTTATTAAGGGCCAAACATTGATAGTTTTATATGTCATAACTCAGAAACCGTTGAAGATATATCGATGAAATTTGATAGGCGTGATATACTTACTTAGACAAATGTTTGGACGAAAAATTGCCAAAATCGGTTAACGACCACGCTCACTTTTATATATGGGTATTATAAAGTGGCCTAATAAAAACATTTTAAGCGATATCTCTGTCAAATATAAAGGTATGTCATTGAAATTTTATGGCAGGAATCCAACTGCGGATATAAAACGAAAAGTATAAAAATTTTGGAAAATGGGCGTGGCACCGCCTCTTTTTAGAAGCAGGAATATACGAGATTTCTGAGCCCATAACTCGACAAATAATTGATATATAATGACGAAACTTGGTGTGTGGACTTTTATTACTTGTGGTAATACATGTTGAAAATTTCAGCGAAATCGGTTGACGACCACGCCCACTTTTATATATGGGTATTATAAAGTGGCCTAATAGAAACATTTTAAGCCATATCTCTGTCAAATATAAAGATAATTCATTGAAATTTTGTGGCATAAGTTCAACAGTAGACCTGAAACAAAAAATAGAAAGATTTTGGAAATTGGGCGTGGCACCGCCTCTTTTTAGACAAAGGAATATACGAGATTTTTTAGCCTTTAACTCGACAAATAATTCAGATATTATGACGAACTTGGTTTATACACTTTTATAACTTGTGTTACTAGACACACAAAAATGTATTGAAATCGGTTTATGACCACGCCTACTTTTTAACAAAGATATTTCTGGAACACCCTTTTGGAATTTGTAATGTGACATCTTTGTAACTAGAAGTCATAAAGGAATGAAATTTTGCAAAAAGAATAATATCCGTATGCTTTGTTGGATCACTGAAAAAATGTTTGAAAATAGGTGTGGCTACGCCCACTTTATGCAGCACTCGCCTTATATAAAATACGCCGTGTTTCCATCAAACGCAAACAAACAATGAAAGCATACAGCTGAGTATCTAATGTTCGATTCCACTCCTTCCTTACTTGTTTATTTTAATTTTTTTGTTTGTGGTTTTTTGTGAAGTTAAGAAAAAAAATAATATCCATTTCCAATTTAAAAATTTTAATTTTCGACAATGATTGAGTTTCTTTTGGGTGTAACCAAGAGCTTTTGTGCTTTTAACACATGCACAATGTTTGAAAGTATTAGTGTGGTAATCCCTGACGTAAATACATACACAAATTCTTGTGTACTTTTTTTTTAATTGGAACTTTTTACAGCTTTTGACGCTTTCAGCTTTTGCAACTTTTTCAGTTTTTGGAACTTTTTCAGCTTTGGAGCTTTTTCGCACATAGTGCTAAGAAACCCAGACGATTCTTTTGTACAACTTTTTAGAACAGCAATGTAACCAACTACTTCCATAACAGCCATTGAAGTTCTTAGCAAAACCATTATACAATTTTTAACGGCAGCAACTGTTATGGTTCCAACAGTCATCAACGCCCGCACATACTCGTGTCAGCTGACACGATCTATCTTATGGGAGTTGCATGTAAACGAAATCTCACCGACGCTGACATAAACGCCCATAGCCGCCCGTATCACAGAAATCAAAATAGTTTTGATTTTTCCCATAACAACGTGTCAGCTGATTGCTTTTGCTCAACGCGGTGTTGCCGAACGAACTTTTTTAGCCACTAAAACATTTGAACTGTATTTTTCATTGTATTATTAAACGAAATCAATGCGAGTGTAAAATGTAATAGAATATATCTTTGTTCATAGGAAAAACCACTTAAGTTTACTTAAGCGAAATATGAGTTATTAGATAATTGTTTAGTTCATTTATTGAAAATAATTATCATTTCTGTATATGTTATTAATTCACATGTAACCATTTTGATGCGTTTATTTTAGTTTCAAATAAACTTAGATTATCCAGTTATCACTATTTTCTATTTTTCGGAGCATAACTTTTCGCACAGGATGAAATAAAAAAGTTGCATAAATGATGTTATATTTGAAAAATGTACATGTTTGAATGAAATAATAGCTATATATATATATATATATATATATAACTATAGTTATTTCATATCCCTGCTACATAGGAAATGGATAGCGTATTTTTCAAATAAATGAGAAATTAGGCAAAAGAGTAATTTACGATAAATAACGATTTACGATAAATAAAAGTAATTTTTATTTCAAAATTATCCCTTTTACCATTTTTAAACGGATCAACGGATAGCGGGCCAGCGGGTAGTGAACAACTGATATTTTCCGTCATAAAATCCACACAGGCAAACAAAATTGCGACGAAGGCATAAAATATATGCATTTACATTTCCAATAAGTAAACATATCGTCGGTCTCCTGTCAGAAACACGAATGTGAAAATTTTTTATCGGGTATATATTGATGTAATAACAATTAATATTTGTATAATGCTTGTGTAATCATACATACATAATATGTACGTGTATGTACATAAGTATATATACAAATTAATTGTTATTATATCAATATATACCCTATAAAGAGCAGACATCGCGCTTAAAAAATTTCACATTCGTGTTTCTGGCAGGAGGCCGACGATATTACATATTACAATTAGTTGAATTTTGTTTTAGTTTTGCAATTTCATAACCTTTTTATTTATGCACATCGGTTCAAGTTAACTAAGATAAATGAATTTTTAAGTGCCATGTATAGTTTAATTTAATGTGAACTGACTTAAAGTATTATATAAATAAAAAAAATGAATTTTTTGAATGTGTTGATGGTTTATTTTACTTTTTTTGGTTTTTAAGTACTTTAGGGTGTCCCTTATTTGGAAATATTTAAGTACCTATAACAGGCCTGCTCAACGCTCTGGTAATGAAAGTACAAAACTCAATACATCTACAAATTTTTTATAAGCACTGAGAAAATTTTTGCTCATTTAATTTTTTTTATGAATTCCAATAAAAATTTTATTATAGAATTTATTTTCAAATGGTAGTACCACATACATACATACAAATTTTTTATCTATTATATAAAAATAAGTCGCGTTTTCCTCCCTGATGATATAACTCCAGAATAGGGATTAGGGATTAGGTATTAGGGATAGGAATAGGGATAGGTATATGGGTAGGGATGGGTATATGGGTAGGGATAGGGATAGCGATAGGGTTAAGGATAGGGATGGGGATATAATGGTGAGCAACGCGGTAATCTAGGATTTTTTCTTTAGGCTTTATAAGGATAAATTTTAGGCAGAACAACGTCTGGCGGGTCAGCTAGTATTTTTTATATGAACATTTTTTAAATACAAATTTTTTACAGTGCTGTACTTTTTGAATTTTTTTTCATTAGACAAATTAAACATAATTAATGGACACCCTAGTGTGCATATGCTAAGCTTACAGGTATGGTCCGCTTGTGGTAAGATCTATGCGATCTTGGAACGGCACAGATCCTTCATTGACAAAATAGTTTGCGAGCCTATCACGCAGCTGAAATGCTCTTGCAGGAGCTCTGCGAACTGCAGATCGAAGATGACGTGGGGAGGGATTATTTAATTCGTGGCGCCAATCCCCTTCACGTATTAAGTTTCCGTCTTCGACTCTGTCGACATAGCTTTCTGGACAATACCAGCGACTTTGGTCATTTAAGATTATAAAATTGTGTAAGGCAATGCAAGCTAATACAATCTTTTCACAATTGTTGGGGTCACATTCTAGGGTTGTCCTTAATACCCTCCACCGAGCCGTTAATATCCCGAAACTATTCTCAATAACCCTACGTGCACGCGACAAACGGTAATTAAAAATGCGCTTTGTCCTTGTTAAATTGGTACCGGGAAAAGGGCGCATCAAATTTGTCCTCAAAGGGAAAGCTGCATCGCCTACAAGGAAGTACGGAAAGGGCTCTGGCGATTCTAAAGACAATGGTGTGGGAGGCGGTAACGGGAGAGTGTTTTCCATTAAGGATCGCCCAAAAGGAGAGAGCTGAAAAATTCCTGCAAAAATTTAAAGCCGGTAAGATTTTCGAGTATTTACATCTTATTTAAAGCTTTACCTCCGTCGCTTTGACTTCCATAGCTCCCTATGCTGACAGCAGTGAACGTATATTTTGCGTCACAAGCGGCCATCAAAACAATGCTAAAAAATCGTTTATAGTTGTAGAACATGGAACCGGATTTGGCTGGACACTTGATGGCAATATGTTTGCCATCAATTGCGCCAACACAGTTCGGAATGTTCCACATATTATAAAAATCATTAGCAATGTCCCTGTACTGTGACTCTGTTGGTTCGCTGACGTATACTGGCGAAAGTAGCCGCCATATCACTTCGCAAACTTCCAAAATAATTTCACGCACCGTCGTTCTTCCCATTTTATAACTCCATGCAATGCTCTGCACAGAGACTCCTTGTGACAAATATCTAAAAGACAAAATTAATTACATATATAGAGAAGTACATATGTACCACTTATCGGTTTACAATTGGGTATTTCACAAGCGTGTTAAAATATTTAAGTTGTAAAGTAATATATTTAAAACCGTTTTATTACAAATCAGAAAGATTTATGTTTCTCATAAACACTAGGCAAAGATACAACACTTTACAACAGCTTGTGAATTGTTCAAATACATCTTTGAAATACTTACAGCAACACTAAAGAGAGCCGTTCTTCCGGATCTATTCGTTGTTTGGGTTTTCGTAAGGAGCTGCTCACCAACTTCAGAAGCAGCTCAAATACGTCCGGGCTCATCCTTGTGTGTGCAAAAACCTCGTTGGGTTCCAACTCTTTCATTCGCCTAAAAACTTGTCGTTGGTAGCCACTAGGACCCCAATTCTGGTTGATCGGGCGAATCTTGTATTTCCGTTTCGGCTTGCTTTCTTCGTATTCCTCATACAAACTGTATAATTGACACAGATCAAGAAACAGTTCTCCGATTTTTTTATTTTCAGCGTTCATATTGCAATTTATTTTCTTTATAAATTTAAGCAAATTTTGCAAATGTAATTATGTAGAATGTAAATAGAAAACAGCTGATTTTTGTGTTGTCATGCGGGCATGAAATTCGTTCAACTCGTTATGTTTACGGGTACTCGATTCGTTCGGTCGACTCGTTGATGACTGTCGGCACCCTTATGCAAATTTTATTAGCTTTTTAGCATTATTGGATGCGATTTTTTTGGATTCCATATACATATGTACATACGCTTGTGCCGCAAGTGTACATATAAAATTACATTTTTATAACTTTGTTTGTAAACGGGTCAACGTGCCTACGATAAGTGCTTTGGAAAAACAGCCCAAGAAGTTGCACATACAAAATTTTCTTTTGATTTATGTCTTTTTAGAAATGGTCTATATGGCTAAAGTATTTACATATTACAGTGCCTAAAAAAATTTTCGGACATTTTAAAACAAAAAAATCTTATACAAATAAAATTTTTTTTGAATATACAGTGGCTAGTGGTAGGTTGTAAAAACAATCCAAAATATTTTCAGTGAACAATTACATAAAAATTTTCTCAATTTTAACATAATAGCGATTTAAATCAGCGCCTTACTCTCGATAATTGATCTGCGATTACAGTGCCTACGATAATTCTACGACTTTTCGAAAATCTACTTCTGAGATATTTTATTTTTGATTAACCTCTTTTTAATAATTTTCCTCCAATATTGCTACAGTATGGTTAATAAATTTTCGTTCGTTTTCAACTTATCGTCGCTATAGAAGAAAAAAGACGCAAAGTGTTTTGTTGAGGAAGAAAGACGCATTAAAAATATTTTTCGAAAAAGGGCTCTTTAATTTTTTTTGATAACGAAGAAAGGCGCTTTATTTTTTTTTACTATAAAGAAAGACGCATTTAAATATTTTTTAGGAAAGAAAGACGTATTCGATTTTTTTTTTCTTCGTCAATATTATTGCTAATGCGTCTTTCTTCGCAGTTAATAATGCTAATGCGTCTCTCTTCGTCGACATGTTTTGTAAAGCGTCGTTTTTCCCCGACATATTTTTAATGTGCCTTTTTTCATCGACAAATTACTGGCATGCGTCTTTCTTCTTCCGGAGCGACGTTATTTAATTCGGGATTATAGTGCCTTTCATAAATTTTCAAACTTCGAATATTTTTTTAAACTAATTTTCCTTCACGGAAGCTACTATAGAGCTTTTAAAAGTTTTCAAATTCAAATTAATACTCATAAATAAATGTTCAGGTAAATTCTGTGGTGCAGTGGGTAGAGTGCTCGCCTGCTGTGCCAGAGGTCTCGGGTTCAAACCACGGTCCGAGCAAAACAATTTTTCTAATTAGTAAAAATCCAATAATTTGGTTTTTTAAGAGCAGCGGTCACCTCTCGGCGGTGGGCGGCATACCCTCCGAGAGTATTTCTACCATGAAAAAGCTTCTCACAAAAAATGCATTCGCCGTTCGGAGCCGGCATAAAACTGTAGGTCCACCCAATTAGTAGGAAAAACAAAAGGAGCACACCTCGAATTGGGAGAGAAGCTCGGCCATAAAACTCGTCAGAGTTATAATAGAGCCATTGTATTATATTATTATTATAAATTCTCCCTCACGGAATTACAGTGCCTTCAATAATTTTTCGGATTTTGAAATATTTTTCTAGACTCATATGCTTAATAAACTTACCTGTTTATACAGTGTCTTCAATAAACCTTCTCACAATTTTCAAATTTCTTCAATTCCTCGATAGTATAGTGATTAGTATCACCACCTTAATACAGTTTAATTTCGCGTAAATAATTTTTTGTTAACAACATACATATGTACATGACACGAAGTAAGAAAAAAGAGGAAACAGCTAAACAATCCGAAAATAAAGAAGAGTCCGGCGAAGAGTCTTTTGAAGAGGCTACAGAAGATCCACCTCGTTTATCCTTATTAGAAGATTTTCGTGGATTTAACAATTCTACAAGCGGAACAAATAATTTAACCACATCCAACATGGCAACTGTCGAACAGAAACAGGCTTTCATTTCGCACTGTGCAACGATAACACTGCTCTACAGCCAAAAAAAATACTCTAAACGCGACCACCCTACCTATATGTAAAATCAGTCGCTGATTCCGAAAATCGGGTTCATTTTTAATTCTATGGGAAGGTTTTTGAGATATCGGCAATTTAACGTTATTTGTCCAATGGCTCCACTTAATCCTGTAAATCTCTTTAACGCAGTAAGCTATCTTTCTTGGGGTAACACCAAACGAAAGAAAATTAAATTTCCTTTTCATGGCTTCTATAACATTATATAACTCTTATAGTTTCTGAAATATTGATGATTCAATATGATTTTTTTCGATTTTTTTAAGAAAAATTTGACTTTGTCAGGCAATATCTTTGAAACCAATGTCTTCACCTTCGGTTTTACTCCTTTACGCGAAGCTCCATTCCATAAGCAAAAAAATAAGCTATCAACGAAGAAAATCCATGATAAAATGGAAAAGTTATAGGCGATCAAGTAAATACAGCCAAGTCTTGCAATGCCACTATACGGTACATTCTATGCATATTTTACCAACACCTACAAATCTGCAGTAGCACGTATTGACAGCGCAGTAGATACGAGTCCATTTACGGGTGACCGGAATCAGCGACCGATTTTACATATAGATAAGATAGTCACGTCCAAAGTACAGACAAAAAATTTCATTTTGTGATCCAGTGTAATTAGAGAGAATTATAGCGGCGATCCGCTATCTCTCGAATCGTTCATAGATAAAATCAGTTTGATAGAAGACCTTACAGATACAAATTTAACACCAACTATTATTGCTTTTTTTTATACTCAGCTGTACTAGTACACAGAGTATTATAGTTTTAATCACATAACGGTGGATTGTAACAGAGTGAAATAATCGAGATAGATATAGACTTATATATATCAAAATTATCAGGGTGAAAAGAGAAATCGATTTAGCCATGTCCGTCCGTCCGTCCGTCTGTCCGTCCGTCTGTCCGTCCGTCTGTAAACACTCTAACTCGCGCAAAAATTGAGATATTTTGATGAAATTTGAAATGCAAGTTGGTATCGAGACTGGGACGGTTGGTATTGAAAATGGGCGAAATCGGACAATGACCACGCCGACTTTTCCTATATAGAAATAATCGGAAATTTGGTATCTCAGTCACTAATATAGCTGGAGCGATGAAATTTTACCCACGTCAAATATAAAGATATATCATTGAAATTGTATAGCAGGAGTCCAACTACGGACATAAAACGAAAAACACAAAAATTTTGGAAAATGGGCGTGGCACCGCCTCTTTTTATAAACAGGAATATACGAGATTTCTGAGCCCATAACTCGACAAATAATTTATATATAATGACGAAACTTGGTGTGTACACTTTCATTACTTGTGGTAATACACGCTCAAAATTTTAGCGAAATCGGTTGCCGACCACGCCCACTTTTATATATGAGAACTATAAAGGGGCCTAATAAAAACATTTTAAGCGATATTTTTGTCAAATATAAAGATAATTCATAGAAATTTTGTGGCATGAGTTCCACAATAGACCGGAAACAAAAAATATAAAAATTTTGGAAGATGGGCGTGGCACCGCCTCTTTTTAGACAAAGGAATATACGAGATTTCTTAGCCTATAACTCGACAAATAATTGAGATATTATGACGAAACTTGGTTTATACACTTTTATAACTTGTGTTAATAGCCACGCAAAAATTTATTGAAATCGGTTTATGACCACGCCTACCTTTTAAGAAAGATATTTCTGGAACACCCTTTGGGAATTTGTAACGTGACATCTTTGTAACTAGAAGTCATAAAGGAATGAATTTTTGCACAAAGAATAATATTCATATGCTTAGTTGGATGACTGATAAAAATTTAGAAAATGGGCGTGACTACGCCCACTTTATGCAGCACTCGCTTTATATTAAGTGCACCGTGTTTCCATCAAACGCAAACAAACAATGAAAGCATACAGCTGAGTATCTAATGTTCGATTCCACTCGAACTTAGGCTTCCTTACTTGTTTAAATCTAAACTTGAAAGTAAAGCGCGCGAAGCGATATCAGCAGACGTCAATTCAGTTACACAAAAAAACGGCATTGCGAAATAGATTAAACCCAATAATTCAAAAGTCGTAGCGGATAAAATAGCAGCCGTGCATGTAATAAATAACTATTATTTGGAATTCGCTAAGCGAGTAGAAGATCTATCAGATGCGCTAGAAAGATCACTGATAATCGAGGAAATGAGACAATCAAAGGCACACGAAATGGCTATTGAACAAACTGTAAACGTTTGTCGACTGAATACGCGCTCAGTACTGAGTTTCTGTAACTGAACTCTCGAACAATCGCAACAATAATTTGAACAATCGCAGCAATAACTCAAACAATCGCAACAACATTTCAAATAATCGTACAATAACGACAATCGCTCAAACAATAGAAGTAACGCAAATGTCAGGGCTTTAAACGCGAGTGCCTCTCAGGTGCGAACACTGGGGGAGCTGGAGCAAGATTACTAAACGAAATTTCCGAAAACAAATCAATTTATTGTTTAAATCTGAACTATTCTGATCTCATGAAATTGAGTTGTAAAGATTCATTTAGACCATGCAAATTCTTGGTCGATTCTCAAGCCGATATCTCTCTAAACAAAATTTCAAGTTTGTCAAAAAATATTCTTATAAATAGCAATGAAATAATTTATATATCGGGTGTAACAACAAATGCTGTTTCTACATTGGGTACTTTAAATACAAATCTGATCGCTTCAAATTTTACGATACAACAAACGTTACATGTAGTTGACGACGACTTTAATATACCATCGGACGGAATACTTGGAAAAGATTTCCTTAAAGCAAATAAGTGCATAATAAATTACGCAAACGACAACATAACTATCAGCATAGGTAACAAACGTTTTAACATTTCTATTATTCACGGTACCAGTACCGACACATTAGTACCTAATCCCACCAAAGTATGAAGTTTATCGGTTATTCCATTTGGAAAAATAAAATTATCCTGTTTTTGTAGACGCGCAAGAAATTTGTAGTGGTGTTTTCACTTCAAAATGTATCGTTGATACAAATAATCCAATCATAAAAGTTTTAAACGTTACCGACGAGGTAAAATATATCTATGAAATAAATGAAGTTTCAAAAGATTCAAAAGAATTAGTTGACTTACGCTTGAAATACGCTGATATATTTGCACTTACAAATGACCGAATGACACTTAATAACTTTTACGAACAGAAATTACGACTGACAGATAAAAATCCAGTTTATATTAAAAATTACCGTTTTCCTTATTCACAGAGATAAGAAATCAATAGACAGGTGATAATCTTTTGCAAAATGATCTGATAGAGCCGAGCTCATCAAATTACAATAGCCCACTAATTTTAGTACCGAAAAAAGATCCAAACGGCAGTAAAAAATCATGTCGTATGTGCGAGCTGTGAACAAAAAATTAATTGCGGACAAATTTCCCTTCGCTCGTGTTGACGACATACTCGATAATTTAGGCAGAGCAAAATTCTTTTCTACGTTAGATCTTTTTTCTGGTTTTCATCAAATACCTCTTCATATCAATTCTAGGGACATTACATCTTTTAGTACAGATAAAGGAGCTTTCCGCTGGAAAGTCTTGCCTTTTGGCTTAAATGTAGCACCCAATTCCTTCTCACGCATGATGTCCATTGCGTTTTCTGGCATTTCGTCAAACCAAGCTTTTAGGTATATTGACGATATCATTGCCATCGGGTGTAGTGAGGCGCATCATTTAAAAAATTTAGAAAAGTTTTTTGAAATTTGCAAAAAGTTTAATTTAAAGTTACATCCCCAAAAATGTAATTTCTTTGGTCAGAAGCAGTGTTGCCACTGAAAAAAAATTTTACCGACCAAATTACCGCCCAATTCCGCCAAAAAACGACCAAAAATCAGAAGTCAACTTAAAATGGAATTACATATTTATTTTTAAATACATATGTACATACTAAGTAATCTTGGCTCCCACTCATTCAATTCAGAACTAACACTAGACTGTCGCCGATCTCTAAAGTAGATGGTCAAAGAGACCTGTCTGCACCTCATGTAGGTCCCGGGACGTAGGGATATCAATGGCAATTGTAGGGCGGATGAACTTGCGAGGCAGGGCACTACCGAACAGGTTCATCCTGACAAAGAACGCATAGGTATGCCGTTAGCCACAAACAAGCTGATTCTTAAACAGCATATCTATAAACTAGCAAGTGATAGATGGCAACAGAAGCCAGTATATCGAACATCAATGCAGAAATGGGTTCACAAGTGATCTCATCTCTAAGGAGAGATGACATCTCGAACCTGGTGGGGTACTCACAGGGCACTGCCTCATCGGGAAACACGCAGAGAAGCTAGGTGCACCCTACTGCAGATGCTGCATAAGCTGGAGGCGAGGAGATAATCGAACACCTCATCTGCCACTGCTCGGATAGCCTATGCAAAGTCGCGGACGTCGACATAAAGGACCTGGGCCCTCACTCTGTAGTTTAATTCGAAAGAAAATTCGTTCGATTTCGAGTTCTATTCCATATCGACGGCTGAGAATAAGATCGCCCTATTTCAAAAATTATTTCAAAAACGCCCTATTCCGAAAATTGTTTCAATAACGTCCTATTTCAGATTTTGCTTCGAAAACGCCCTATTTGAAAAATTGTTTCAATAACGTCCTATTTCAGATTTTGCTTCAAAAACGACCTATTTCATAGAAAATTCCATATATATTTCTCTGAAATAGGGCGTTTTTGAATAATTGTCTGAAATAGGACGTTATTGAAACAATTTTTCAAATAGGGCGTTTTTGAAACAATTTTTGAAATAGGGCGATCTTATTCTCAGCCGTCGATATATTCTATGCAATAATAATGTGCTTTCGAATCGCATTTCGCTTTTAAATAGAACTGCATAGTGAAGGCCCTGATGAACTGCATAAGGTTCTCAAATTGATCCAAAAAGGAGGAGTAATCCGTTTTCTTCTTGTGGTATCACAACGGGCCTCTGCACTGGCCCAAGTGCGACTGTATGTCAGCCACTCCAACCTAACCTATTCGTGGAATAGCCCGTAAGTTCGCTGGCGCTCACCCATTGAGCGCTCAACAAAGTGAACTAAATTTACCAACTCTAATAGATATGCAAATAGTGTGTTTCACTAACAATAAAAGAACTTTACACGGGAAAGATAAAATGTTTAGCGTCAGAGAAATTGTCTCCACTAAAAATATTCATATTACAAATCGGACCAGAATTGATTTTAGCCGCCCAACAGCCCAAAGTAAATTTATCGGACCAGATTTGGTCCGAAAGGCCCAATTTCGGCATCACTGGACAGAAGTAACTATTCTTGGCCATAAGTGTTCGGAAAAGGGTTTGTTGGCAAACGATTCCAAAATCGCATCTATTAAAAAATATACTAAACCAGCAGACAAAGACACAGTGCGGCGCTTTGTCGCCTTTGCGACAAAAATAAAATTTTTATTTTTATAATGCCCGATTTAAACGAAGTAATTTTTATTTTAAAAATGAAAATTTTTAAATTACAAATTGAATTTTTGAAATTAAAATGTATTTATGATTTAAAAAGAAACATGTTTAAATTAAAAATGAAAATTAATGGAATAAAAACGAAAGTTTTTGATTCAAAATCTCATAGCGCTTAAAATAAAAATAAATATTTTTAAACTTAAGATATTTTTTCTAGATAGATATAAAAACGTGTTTAAAAATAATGTAAATACAATACCTTTATAAATTTAAAAATCTTTATTTTTATTTTAAGCACTATGAGGTTTTGAACCAAAAACTTTCGTTTTTATTCCTTTAATTTTCATTTTTAATTTAAACATGTTTCTTTTTAAATCCTAAACACATTTAATTTAAAAAATTTTAGTTTTTAAATAAAAATGACAGTTTAAAACGTGCATTATAAAAATAAAAATTTTATTTTTGATTCCTTTTCTCTGAGTATAAGCTCGAATGTTGGTACAGGAATTTGAACAACGGGCTTCAAACAAACACGATCTGTTCGAATTGCTCGATACCCGGGTATCTAGAGCTCTACTTTGATTAAATTCGGTTTGCATATTTGGTTTGTTGTTTATATTCATAACATATGAAACTGAATGTATTGCATTAAATCGAGAAAATGAGGATGATAAAGAATTTTTAAGTTTTTATATACAATGAATATTATGAAGTTATGTAGGTACATATGTATTTGACTTTTGGTATTTTAGCTGTAGCTACTTTTGGTCAGCATATCAACAAGCCTGGCTAAGTCGAAAGTAAATTCAAGTTTTTTACCATCAGAATTATCTACAAAAGCAGAGGAGAAATTATTAGAATAAATTGGGAAGAACTCAATTGAATTGATTGATGACGCCAAACTTATAGGGAAATCTCACACGAAAGCGCAGAGGTATTTTTAGTTTCCTTATACTTACCGACGGAAATTTTAGTAGTAGCAAGTGTATTTGCTTATTATCTAATATCTAAAAAAATGGGTGCTTTAGTGTTTGAAAAACTGAGGCCCAATTACCAAAAGTCGTGAAATTTTATTTGATTTTGATTTCCGTCGCTTTTTAAAATTATCTTGATATTTTGCCAATAGTCGCCAAATATCACAATCAACGCTTTTATAATCTGGTATTTGATACATGCGCATGTAAGAAATTACGTGCATAAGTATGTACATGCAAACGAAAATCAAATATGCATATGGCTGTGAATACTGAATGCCGAAGCCAGCTTCACATTCGCATACAAATTTAATATGAAAAATAAAAAAAGTGCTTTGCTAGTTTTTTTTTCAATTTAAGTCTGAAAATAAGCAATTAATTTCTCCTTAGAGAAAGCGAAAAAACAAGCTATGTTATTCTGTTTTGAAAGCCAGGTAAAAGCTAATGTGTGGAAACGTTAAAGCATGCTAACTTTGCTGTGATTGGCTGTGCAAACAAAATACACATTGTGAGCAGGGATGTGATAAGTGGGCTTTTCCTACCAAAACTGGTCGGTTTTTTTCCTGTTGGTCGTATGGTCGCACGATTTGAATTTTGGTAGGTTTTTACCTTCCTTCGAGCGCTTTCACATTACTCGGTGCGGAATCGGATCGACATTTTTGGTTTTTACCGAAAGTATACCGAAACCTTGCCGACCACATGTATTTCAATTGGCAATTTCACATTAGTGTTGCATACATGAAATCGGAGCGGATTAATTTCGGTATACCGCAGCGCGGTAAGACCGGTCAGTAAAATTTGAGGAATTACTGCATACATTTTTGCGGCGTAATAAAAGAAGAAGAACAAAGTCAGTAAAAAACTCGTTTCGGCTATAAATGTAGCAAGTTATAATGTCTTCGTCTTCGCTAGAAGACATTATTGTTATTATTGAGTGATTTGTTGAAGTTAAAAATTTTGTTTTGCAAATTTCGATGTTTGTTTTCCTATTTTCTGCCGATTACGCACCGAAAGTATTCCCACAAGTGTGAAAAACACAGCAACGCGGAATCGTTTCGGTAAGCTGAATATACCGAGCAAAAAATGTCGATCCGATGTCGTGCCGAGTAATGTGAAAAGGCCCTTCAAGCAATATCACTGATTTGCTGGATTTTTCACAACACTGTTGAAAGAACTTTTGAAAGTTCATGTATTCATGTCTCTTTCTCACAGCAACAGTTTGCTTGAATACTTTTTGTGTTTCTCTTCGGCAGAGTTTTGTGTAAAGTGGATAAAAGAAGGTGAACGCATACGCATGAAAACCCTTTCTTCATTTTTTAGTTTGATGAAAAATGCGCCTAATGAAAATTGCTTTGGCGGGCTCACAAAATTTATTTTTAATTTGCTTACGCTTTCACACAGCTCTGCTGCAGCGGAGCGCAAATTTTCTACACTTTCTTTAATAAAACCAAACTCACAAACAAATTAGAAATAAGCACTATGCACGTAAAAAGATCTTAGATTCAATTTTGATATTTAATTAAAGTTCTGATCTCATTTGTATACCTACTTGGAGACCTGTTAAACCATAGTCGTAACTATTTTAAAATGTTAACATAAATTACATACACAAATTAATGTACATACATATGTACAAACGCATTCGTACCTTATTATTTTAAGCTAAAACATGTGAAAATACTTGAAGAGTGATATGTATAAGTTCCTATATATTTACCAGTTTAATGAATAAATAAAAATACATAAATTTTCAAAAACGAGCTTAAATGAAACGAATTTTGTGAAAAAAAATTTTGGTCGGCTGAAAGTTATTTTGGTAGGTTTTTGAGACGAATTTGGTCGGAAAAAAAAATTTCAAAGTGGCAACCCTGATTGTGAGGTCAAAGAACGTAAATCTATTTACGTTCTTTGGTGAGGTGGATTGGTGGTGTATTTGCGCTATTTTCTTAGAATACTTTTAGGCACCGTATGTTACAGTGGGGGCTATATTATTGAGAACTTAAATAGTAAACACATTTAAAACGTAAAATAACCAGATTTTAAAGAAATTCGTAAAATGAAATGAACGAAAATATGTACGCATGCCGGGCTTCTCGGCTTGTATGAAGCGCCCGCCTCTGCGACTGGCCAAGTGGAAGGGCTGACGCCATGACGCCAGTCAACCCTCACTTGACGAGGACAACGGACTGGATGCTTTATGCATTGTCCGCCGTTGCCTCAGTGGGGTGAGGGCAGGCCGACTATATCAACCTTCACTTGACGAGGACAACGGACTGGATGCTTTACGCATTGTCCACCGTTGCCTCAGTTGGGTGAGGGCAGGCTGGCTAAGTCAGTATGCGCAAACTCGATCAAAAACAAGACAATTGGAACAACAAACAACAACTACTGACGGTACTACATTACAAGTTTATGATAAATTTTCTTATGATTTTCGAAAAAGATTCCGCGAATAAAAACTCAAATATAATACATAAAGATGATAAAATTTCAAGTATACAAATTTGTGCACATTTAAAACACAAGAAGATGGAACTTTTTAATTTTGCAAATGAGTTGAATTTTTTGAAGTGGGCCACCTAAAATTTTTTCGACGGCCATGTATTTTAATGAAAGTGGGTAGTATGGCTCACAACGCTTAAACAAAAATACGTATTTAACAATTTTTCGAAATTCGAATTATTTTCAAAGTTATAGCTATCAACACTTTTCGAAGTTCCTCAGTTTTTGCAGATTTTCTCACGATTGGTAAAACCGATTTTGCTAAATTTTTACATATATATAGAAGATGATATCTTCTAGCATTTCTTATTTTTGCAAATAATTTTTTTTGCAAACATTATTCGCAATTTTTATGTTCTGGACCACGGTCGGATGGCGCTTTTGTATGATGTTGTTGGACATTCCATTAGTAACTATTAGCAAAAAAAAAAATTTTGGGGCACTTTAAAGGTGCGGGAGTTATTTACTTTTTTACACTTGTTATTTTTGTATGCAATTTTT
Organism: Urophora cardui; assembly: GCA_960531455.1. NCBI lineage: Eukaryota > Metazoa > Arthropoda > Insecta > Diptera > Tephritidae > Urophora > Urophora cardui. Next base: position 68,138,821 of record OY482674.1, read on the forward strand.
TTTTGTTACTTACTGAGTACTACGAATAATGAATTAAAGTATGCATAACTTAAAAATTATTTGCAAAAATAAGAAATGCAGTTTACTAGAAGATATCATCTTCTATATATATGTCAAAATTTAGCAAAATCGGTTTGACCAATCGTGAGAAAATCGGCAAAAACTGAGGAACTTCGAAAAGTGTTGATAACTATAACTTTGAAAATAATTCGAATTTCGAAAAACTGGACCAAAGGTATTTTTTTTTGTTGTTGTTAACTAAACAAAAAAGTTTCAGAAAGATACTACAACTTCGAAAAAAAGTGGCTCACTTCAAAAAATTCAACTCAAATGTTAACAAAATGACAAATCTATATGAGTTACTTTCGAAGCTTGAATTAGAAGCTAACAAGCGCAACATTAAAGAGTTAGAATGGCCAAAAAATTATATATTTTTCAAACATTATGAGATCTCAAAATTAAAAGGTAGCGGAAATAAAATTTTAAAAACGATACAAATCATACTTAAAGAATCAGTAGAAATAGTGACAGACGAAGATAAGAAACAGAAATTAATGACCATCTATCACAATGACCGACCCAATTTCAGGCGGACATTTTGGTAGTAAAAAACTACATATATGCGAAATTACGAACCAAGTATTATTGGAAAAATATGACGCATGACATTGCCAAATTTGTCAGAAATTGCGATAAATGTTTATTAAACAAAGTTAAGCCCAAAACAAGAGAAAGTCTAGTACTTACTCCAACAGCCATTTGAAATTGTCGTTATCGACACGATAGGACCTTTGCCCCAATCAGATAGTGGTAACAGGTTCGCAGTTACCATGATTTGTGATTTGAGCAAATATCTTGTTACCGTTGCGATCCCTGACAAAAGTGCAAGAACCGTCGCTAGAGCCATTTTTGAAAATTTTATAATAATTTACGGCCTTATGAATTCGATAAAAACAGATCTAGGAACAGAATATAAAAACGATATTTTTTCTGAAATAATAAAAATCCCAAATATAGAACATAATTTTTCTACCGCGTATCATCATGAAACATTATGTACAATAGAACGCAATCACAGAGTTTTCAACGAATACTTGCGGGCATATTTATTTATTTATTATTATTAATTAGTAATCTAGTACAATAAAGTTACTTACAGACTACTTAATGATAAATTAGATATTATACAATTAAGTTATTTAATAGAGATTTGTAAGCCGACTTAGGCGAAGAAAAATCTAAGGCTAAAGAACCTGAGAAAGAATTGAACTCATTCAAAGTTCTAATAATAGGAGCATTAGACGCGTATAGAGTTCGAACACGTTCTGTGTCGAACATGTCTCTATTGCGCAGAGTTCTATTCGGAATGTGGAAGGAGATGCGCTCTAGTAAGTAGGGTGAATCAATGACGCCTTTAATAATCTCGATAATAAAAGTTAGCGAGATAGCAGTTCTTCTACCTTGAAGAGATTTGAGGACAAACAAGGCACATCTTGCCCCATATGCAGGAATGGGCTCAGCAAATTTCAATGAACGAAGAGCAAAACGTAGAAATTTTTCTGCACCCGTTCAATCCAATTAATATGAATTTCATGATAAGGTCTCCATATAAAAGCAGCATATTCCAGCTTAGAGCGTACGAGTGATGTGTACAATAACTTTAGAGTATATGAATCATTGAAATCACGACTGAATCGATATATAAGACTAAGCACTGAGTATGACTTAGCAGTAATGTAATTTAGATGACTACAAAATAAAAATTTCGAGTCAAAAACTACACCCAATCCAATGCCACTAATATAATAAGAAGTAGGAATAATACTCCGCGATTTATAATAAAAAACGTGAAAACATTTGCTTATATTTAACTGTAACCCTTTCGTACAGCACCAAACTGAAACATTTACTACGTTTATACGGCAGAATTCGTGAACTCTTAATTTCATTAATTCGAAAATGGTCTCGTTTATGCAGCATTTATGAACTCATGAAGTCCAGCTTTTTTAAAAAGTGGCAACGTTCTAACGACATCAGCCGTCAAGGCAGATTTACCTGGTAGACTCGGTGGCGAATTTTGAAACTACTTTTTTTATTTACAAAGGTAGTGTGTAATGTCAAAATCTAAGCGAATTCATATCATGGCCAACGGGAATGCACGAGTCACAAGCGAATTCAAAATTTAACCACGGCGAAATATAATTTTGACATTACATTACCAATTACAATAACAAAATACATTGGACATTTCTGAATTCGTCCCCGAGCCTACCTGTTAAATTTGCCACGGTATAAACGTAGTAATTATCAAGGTCCGATTGAATCGAAGGAATCCGAAACAGTCGAGAAAATCATCAAGTCATCGGCATATAAAAGATAGTTTGAATTAATAAAACATGTTGAAATGTCATTAATAAAGATGGTGAAAAGCAAAGGCCCTAAAATGCTTCCTTGTGGGACACCAGATGATGCTATGAAAGAGTTAGAGTACGTAGGTATTGTCGACAACAACTACACAATTCCGATTACGAAGATAGGATCCAATCCAAGAAAGAAAAGATGAGAGAAATCCCCAAGTTGCTAGTTTAGAAACCAATATTGAATGAGTTACTTTATCGAAAGCTTTAGAGAAATCTGTATAGACAGCGTCGACTTGAAGACACTTATTGAAAGCCGCCATACAGAAATCAGAAAAAATTGCTAGATTTGTAACTGGGGATCTACCTGGGATAAAACTATGTTGGTTGACAGAAAGTAAACTTTAGACAGCAAAATACATTTTTTGTTTTACTAAATTGTTGATAACATTATTGGCAACATTATTCTTGTTGCCACTTTTGAAAAAAGGACTAATCATGGTCTTCTTGCAAGCATCAATGAACACACCACACTGAAGCGATTTGTTAAAAATTAATAAAAGTGGATTAGCAAAGGCTAAACAGTTCTTGAGAAGATATGATGATATGCCATCGACATCCGTCTGCAATGATGATTTAATATGTAAAATGCCATCAATAACATCATTTAATGATAAACAAAGTGCCCCAAAATTAATAAGGGAATCAATCGTAGATCAAGGACCCAAAGTAGATTCCGAGTGCGTCACGAAATTTGAGCTGAAAAAGTTAGCAAACAGATTCGCAGCTTCTAAAGTAGAGCGTGCTTTCTCCCCATTATAATAAACTGCAGAAGGAAAGCAGAACATGTTTTTTTAGATTTTACATAGCTCCAAAATGTCTTAGGATTATCTTTGATATCCGACTCAAAATTCCGAATACATATTTATATCTATTCTGCAAGCGTCTACTCAAAATCTTAAATCTGCAGTAGCAGCACATTGGCAGCGCAGTAGATAAAAGCTCATTTACGGGTATAACATGCATAGAATATACCCGTGCAGAGGCATTGCGCGACTTGGATGTATTTACTTGATCGCCTATAACTTTTCCATTTTACCATGGATTTTCTTCGTTGATAGCTTATATTTTTCCCAATAGAATGGAGCTTCATGTAAAGGAGTAAAACCGAAGGTGAAGACATTGGTTTAAAAGATATTGCCTGACAAATTCAATTTTTTCTTCAAAAAATCGTAAAAAATCGAAAAAATTCAAATTGAATCGTCAACATTTCAGAAACTATAAGAGTTACAGAAAAATGTTATAGCAGCGATGAAAAGGAAATTTAATTTTCTTTCGTTGAGTGTCACTCCAAGGAAGATAGCTCACTGCGTTAAAAAGGTATACAGGATTAAGTGGAGCCAGTGGCCAAATAACGGTAAATTGCCGATATCTCAAAAACCTTCCCATAGAATTAAAAATGAGCCCGATTTTCGGAATCAGCGACCGATTTTACATATAGATAGGATGGTCACGTCCAAAGTACAGACAAAAAATTTCATTTTGTGATCCAGTGTTATCATTAATGAAAACTAGATCAAGAGTTTTGAATAACTTATTGGTAAAAGAGTTAATCTGTAATAGGTTAACACTCAAGAAGTTGTCAACCAGATAGGATTCAGAGTAACTGTTCACATACCTAGGAAGTAGATTAGTACTATTATCTATGTAAGACCATTCTAGATTTGGCAAGTTGAAAACTCTTTTTTTACTAAAGGATAGCATTGAAGATATTTAATATCAATATTGGCATGTTTAGATACGTAGCACAGTGGCATTTTTACTCAATTTAGACGTGAATAATTCAATTTTGTTGTTGTAAACATTTAAAAACTTTTGTATGCAGTTCGAATGACAGATAATCACTGTGGACAATGGTGGTTTTTGTTCCTTTCTAACCCCATTTTTCATGCTGTAATCAGCTGTTAACATTTTAACTGTGATATTTTTTATATGTATGTGAGTACACATATAATTAAGAGTCAGTTTAAAAATTAATAAGAAGGGTTCTGTCGGTGAAATTTAAAAATATATACTAGTTTAGGGTAGGAAAAAGTTTGGATTCTTATTTGCAACTACCTACAAGTTTTTGTGTACGTTAAGTGTGCAGATGTAGCGTTGTGAATACGCGTTCATTTGTTTGTATATAAGAAATAAGAAACAGTGAAATTAAAACTTCGCCAAAGTTTTGAATTAAGCCGCATTAAAATAATTCCTTATTTTTAGTAAACTCCTTTTATTCCTACATATATTCCATTAGGATTCTTCTGCCCCGCGAGAAATAATGTCGATAACTGGGAGAGAGTTATATGAGGTGTTGGTTAGAGAACGCAACGAAAAAAAGAAAGATAAAGCCATTTTGGACTATATCTGCAACAAATTAGGTTTTGAAAATACTTAGAAAGTGAAAATTACTTCGTTGCAACCTTCAATTGTTAATGTAGAAGAAGAAATTGGTCACAGTAGTCATGATATGCACTTGACAATGATTGATGGGAAGACTTTCGTGTTGTTTGTGGCTGGGAGATTACCGAATCTTTGTATAAGTTTGGATTATACACTTTGTGTGCTTATATAAGATGTATAGAATGTATTTTTAATAGCGGATATCGCCTTAAAATTCGTGTTTGGAAAGTTATAAGCGACGAACATAAAGCCATATTCCAAATCGAAAAACAAAAATTTCAAAGTATCATCAAGCGTTTAATGTAACTCATGGCAGACACGCCCAAAGAAGGTTTTGGCACATCCAATGATTGTAACACAGCAAGCCATTTTTTTTTAAGAGTATAGCTTAGCTACTTAGCAGCACTGGTGTAAATGAGAAACGCATTCGTCATTTTGGTGTTATCCTCAACTGCATGTCGAGTGGCTTTCCTATTGCCACGAGAAGTTTTCTTAGTATTGCGAAAGTGCTTCTATAAATTATGTTACGTTATGAAGAAGCATTAGAGGCACGTAATAAAGACATTAGACAGCATCATGAAAATAATACGAGGAAATTAATCCGCTCGACAAGAATGAGACCTGATGCATGCGTTGCTGTGTATTGAGATCCGATTATATCTTTGCTGTCTAAAATCCGCAGGCGTACGTAGATGTATCAATGATGAAGTTTCAGTTATTTCGAACCACAATACTTCTCCGTCCGTCCGTCCGTACGCACTCTAACTCGCACAAAAATTGAGATATTTTGATTAAATTTGGAACGCAAGTTGGTATCGAGACTGGCACGGTTGGTATTGAAAATGGGCGAAATCGGACCATGACCACGCCCACTTTTCCTATATAGAAAAAATCGGAAATTTGGTATCTCAGCCATTAATATAGCTGGAGCGATGAAATTTGACCCACGTGTTGAGCTCAGGCCCCTAAGAAGAAATTTGATGAAATTTTGGAAAATGGGTGGTGCCACTCCCACTTATTAGGGGTCAAACATTGAAAGTTTTATATGTCATAACTCAGAAACCGTTGAAGATATATCGATAAAATTTGGTATGCGTGATTAACTTACTTATACAAATGTTTTGACGGAAAATTGTCAAAATCGGTTGACGGCCACGCCCACTTTTATATATGGGAACTATGGCCACGCCCACTTTTATATATGGGAACTATAAAGGGGCCTAATAAAAACATTTTAAGTGATATCTCTGTCAAATATAAAGATCTTTCACTGAAATTTTGTGGAAGGAGTCCAACTACGGACATAAAACAAAACACACAAAAATTTGGGAAAATGGGCGGTGCCACGCCCACTTATTAAGAGGCAAATATTGAAAGTTTTATAAGACAGAAACCGTTAAAGATATATCGATGAAATTTGGTACGCGTGATATATTTACTTAGGCAAATTACCAAAATCGGTTGACGGCCACGCCGACTTTTATATATGGGAACTATAAAGGGGCCTAATAAAACATTTTAAGCAATATATCTGTCAAATATAAAGATATATCATTGAAATTTTATGGCAGGAGTCCAACTATGGATATAAAACAAAAAACATAAAAATTTTGGAAAATGTGCGTGGCACCATTGAAATCGGTTTATGACCACGCCTACTCTTTAACAAAGATATTTCTGGAACACCCTTTGGGAATTTGTAACGTGACATCTTTGTAACTAGAAGTCAAAAAGGAATGAAATTTTGCACAAAGAATAATATTCATATGCTTAGTTGGATGACTGATAAAAATGTTCAAAATGGGCGTGGCTACGCCTACTTTATGCAGCAGTCGCTTTATATAAAGTACACCGTGTTTCCATCAAATGCACACAAACAATAAAAGCATACAGCTGAGTATCTAATGTTCGATTCCACTCGAACTTAGGCTTCCTTACTTGTTTATTTTTATTATTAGTGACTTCTTTCCACTCTGTTATTTAGATTGGCGCAGATACATTGGCCCAATTTGACTTTGTGACAGTAGTACTCATCCCAAAAGAAGTAGGTGCCCCACTAGTAGCATCAGAACTGTAGTAGCTGTCTGGGTACACGATGAAAGTGTCGCAGCAGCCGACAAAGCAGAATTTGATCCACTCCTGTAAGTGAGAGAACGAGTAGCGTCAATAGAGTTAACAGCAGCAGACAACTGGCTGTTATGTGTGTCAGAGCGAGCAAACTTATAGCAGAGCAGACCGAAACAGGGACAACAGTACCCCAGGCTGATCGTTTGAGTGCATTGTGGTTGTATTAGCAACAATGTTACGGTGAGAACGTTTAGCAGCAGCCAATGAAACATCAGGTTGAGGAGCAAATGAAGAGACTAATACCATGTCTCCACATAACGTGTTTCGCTCTTTTTTTCTCCATTTTCTCTCTCAATCTTGTTTCGACACGGAAACCAGTGCCGAATCTCGCCAATTTCCATACAAAATTTCTGAGAGCGGGTGAAGATTGAAACACTGTTTCATCCTGAATCATCTTGCCAACCTCGATGATATCGATGTCTTCTCTAATTTTGTATCGAAAATCTATCGAAATCTCACACAGACCAAAACAAAAACGCAAAAATAAGCAAACATACAAACATTTAAGAAGAGCAAGAAAGAGAAATGTTAAACTGAATCACGATCAGCCACGTGGAGACGGGTTATTTAGCGAAATGTTTTGCTACATGTTTCTTTGGTGAAACAAGTTATGTGGAGACGGGTTTTAATACCATGTCTCCACATAACGTGTTTCGCTCTTTTTTTCTTCACTCGCTCTCTCAATCTTGTTCGATCTCAAAACGAGTGCCGAATCTCGCCAATTTCCATACAAATTTCTGAGAGCGAGTGAAGATTGAAACACTTGTTTCGTTCCCAATCCCCTCGGCAAACGCTATGATATCGATGCCTTCTCTAATTTTGTATCGAAAATCGGAACAAGTAAAGAATACCGTCCGGTCCGCCTTTTTGGTCAGATTTCAGTGATATACTTCTTTTTTGACGCAAACGATTTTTGAGGGAGCTAGAGGGGGATGAAGTTTAAAAAACCCTTTTTTTTAAAAAGCCGATATCTTCCAAAATATTCACTCAATTTATAAAATTAAGGCATCGTTGGAAAGCTTACTTAAATGCCTTTCATATGATACATAAATATTTCCCCAAATTCCACACAAATTTTTTAAAAAAGCAAAAAGTTTTAATTTTGGTAATTTTTTTGGTTTTTTCTTTTTTTTGTTGAAATGACCTTATTGACACTATACAAAGTTATTTACATTAAAAAGAACGTTAAATTACCTTTCATTTGATATATAATTTGTTTCGAAAATTTTGTTAAAAACGTGCAAAACAATTCTTGTTATTTATGTATAATATCAAGAAAGCGTCTATAGCGCGGACAACAGTACTTTTATACAGAACCCCGAATAGCGTTGGCGGCCTTCGGCCGCGCTTTAAAAAAATAACCCTCAGCCGGCAGAATTCTACTTCCTCAATAGCATCTATGGGGAAGCTTTCCAATAATGTCACACGCCCCCAAAAAAACGACTTCTACCGGGGGGTAGGGGAGGGGAAGGGTGTTCTGAATCCGTAAAATTTAGGCGCCGGACGTACCTCGTTTGCGAGGAATTTATGGTTAAAGTTTAGTAACTCTCCATATAAATACGATAGATAAAGAAAAAACTTTTGCGGAGAACAGATTTTGCGTAGGGGCCTTCGGCCGCGCTTATAAAAAAATAACTCTCAGCCGCCAGAATTCTCTTTCCGGAGTAATATCTATGGCCCGGTCCACAGTGCTTTTGCGCAGAACACTTTTCTGCCTTCGGCCGCGCTTATAAAAAATAACCCTGGGCTACGCCATCCGTCCGGACGTGTGCCCTAACCGTGGCTGCCGCCACGGTGATGTCCTTCTGCGTAGTACACCCTTCGTGTGTCAGAAAAGCCTACTGTACAACTTTTTTCATGGTTCTCTGTATACCTAAAACTACTAAAACACCTTTTCATTTAACGATAGCTAATTATATAAGTCTTGCTATAGAGAATAGTATATGAAATGAAAGATATTTTTATGCTCTTTTAAATGAATATAATTTTTAATATACTTAATAACACAAAAAAAAAATCACAGTTAAACTAAACAAACAGCTAAACAAAATACCAAAATTTGAGTTTTTTGTTTTTTAACAAAGTTTGTAGGGAAACAATTTTTATACGTCATATGAAAGGCCTTTAAATAAGCTTTCCAACGATACCTTAATTTTAAAAATTGAGTGAATATTTTGGAAGATATAGGCTTTTTAAAAAAAAAGTTTTTTTAACTTCATCCCCCTCTAACTCCCTAAAAAATCGTTTGCGCCAAAAAAGAAGTATATCACTGAACTCAGGACAAAAAGGCGGACCACGCCCACTTTTTGTTTTTTTTGTAGCTCACCGGACGGTATCCTTTACTTATGCCCGAAAATCTATAGAAATCTCACACAGACCAAAACAAAAACGCAAAAATAAGCAAACATACAAACTAGAGCTGATGATACCCGTGTACCGGGTATTGCCCGGGTACCCGGCCCATTTACTACCCGGGCAGCCGGGTAATGCCCGGGTACCCGGGTACCCGGGCATTCTTGTTGATGCCGGCTAATGCGACAAACACTGCTTACCACAATAGGCCGCTCGTTTATGGATGAACGAGAAATGTACATATGTAGCGATGTTTGGATGTTCAGACGTTTGCTTTTGTTCCTCAAAAACGAGAATTTATCGATAACTGAGTTATCGGTCAAAATCTGATTGCACAAAAACCTTAACATTACCTTACAATATGGGTATCAAACGAAAGGGGATGGCCCCAGGTTTCATTTGAACTTCGATATATTTCGATAAATTTATCGATAACTGAGTTATCGGTCAAAATGCGATTGCACAAAAACCTTAATATTACCTTACAATATGGGTATCAAACGAAAGGGGATGGCCCCAGGTTTCATTTGAACTTCGATATATTTCGATAAATTCATCGATAACTGAGTTATCGGTCAAAATGCGATTGCACAAAAACCTTAATATTACCCTACAATATGGGTATCAAACGAAAGGGGATGGCCCCAGGTTTCAGTTGAACTTCGATATATTTCGATAAATTTATCGATAACTGAGTTATCGGTCAAAATGCGATTGCACAAAAACCTTAATATTACCCTACAATATGGGTATCAAACGAAAGGGGATGGCCCCAGGTTTCATTTGAACTTCGATATATTTCGATAAATTTATCGATAACTGAGTTATCGGTCAAAATGTGATTGCACAAAAACCTTAATATTACCCTACAATATGGGTATCAAACGAAAGGGGATGGCCCCAGGTTTCATTTTAACTTGGATATATTTCGATAAATTTATCGATAACTGAGTTATCGGTCAAAATGTGATTGCACAAAAACCTTAATATTACCTTAAAATATGGGTATCAAACGAAAGGGGATGGCGATCTCATTTAGGGATGGCAATTTCTAGAATCCGGGTATTGGTTAACCACGGAATATTTCTGAGCAATATTGGTATCAAATGAAGGTTTTTACGGGACAAATTGTACGAATTTTTACAGTTTTCGATTTGAATTAAAGGCACACCAAAATGTTAACCAACAGAATATCTGGTGCATTATTACTGTTTGATAATACTCTTATTAAAAGCAGAAACTTGCTTTTGAGATATTCGTGTATGCATGCAAAATCTTAAAAAAGTTATGTGTTTGTACGGGACAGGACTGGTCTACCATGATCCTTGGTTTATGCAAACCAGGAGCAATTTTTGGCAAATTAATTGTATTAGATAAAAATAAAAAAGTAAATGTGGTAGCACTAATATCAAGTTTTATTCAAACAGAAAAAATATTAGAAATAAGGTTATTCCAAAAGAATTAAAAATGCTGTAATGTAATTTTTACATTGTTTGTACGGGACAAACGGTTTAAATATTTACAATTTACCGACAAGCCAAAAGGTTATCAAACAAAGTTTCTGGTTCATCAATATTGTGTGGCTAATTTCTAAACAAAAGCAGAAGCTTGCATTTGAAAAACTGGTATATGTGTGAGAAATCGAAATGTTTGTACGGGACAAATTTACCATTTCCCATGGGATGCTCCTGAAAGGTGTTGTGCAGGGCTTTCACGTAGGATGTACTGATTATTATTCCTAGGTCGGGCACCCAGATATGGGTCAAAGGTATGTTATTTTTTGCGATTTGTCTGAAACCATAAGCGTTTTATTTGTATAGGATATCTTACTTCATTTTGGATTAATTTAACATGGTTTAAAAAATTTTTTGATGCCGGCTAATGCGACAAACACTGCTTACCACAATAGGCCGCTCGTTTATGGATGAACGAGAAATGTACATATGTAGCGATGTTTGGATGTTCAGACGTTTGCTTTTGTTCCTCAAAAACGAGAATTTATCGATAACTGAGTTATCGGTCAAAATCTGATTGCACAAAAACCTTAACATTACCTTACAATATGGGTATCAAACGAAAGGGGATGGCCCCAGGTTTCATTTGAACTTCGATATATTTCGATAAATTTATCGATAACTGAGTTATCGGTCAAAATGCGATTGCACAAAAACCTTAATATTACCTTACAATATGGGTATCAAACGAAAGGGGATGGCCCCAGGTTTCATTTGAACTTCGATATATTTCGATAAATTCATCGATAACTGAGTTATCGGTCAAAATGCGATTGCACAAAAACCTTAATATTACCCTACAATATGGGTATCAAACGAAAGGGGATGGCCCCAGGTTTCAGTTGAACTTCGATATATTTCGATAAATTTATCGATAACTGAGTTATCGGTCAAAATGCGATTGCACAAAAACCTTAATATTACCCTACAATATGGGTATCAAACGAAAGGGGATGGCCCCAGGTTTCATTTGAACTTCGATATATTTCGATAAATTTATCGATAACTGAGTTATCGGTCAAAATGTGATTGCACAAAAACCTTAATATTACCCTACAATATGGGTATCAAACGAAAGGGGATGGCCCCAGGTTTCATTTTAACTTGGATATATTTCGATAAATTTATCGATAACTGAGTTATCGGTCAAAATGTGATTGCACAAAAACCTTAATATTACCTTAAAATATGGGTATCAAACGAAAGGGGATGGCGATCTCATTTAGGGATGGCAATTTCTAGAATCCGGGTATTGGTTAACCACGGAATATTTCTGAGCAATATTGGTATCAAATGAAGGTTTTTACGGGACAAATTGTACGAATTTTTACAGTTTTCGATTTGAATTAAAGGCACACCAAAATGTTAACCAACAGAATATCTGGTGCATTATTACTGTTTGATAATACTCTTATTAAAAGCAGAAACTTGCTTTTGAGATATTCGTGTATGCATGCAAAATCTTAAAAAAGTTATGTGTTTGTACGGGACAGGACTGGTCTACCATGATCCTTGGTTTATGCAAACCAGGAGCAATTTTTGGCAAATTAATTGTATTAGATAAAAATAAAAAAGTAAATGTGGTAGCACTAATATCAAGTTTTATTCAAACAGAAAAAATATTAGAAATAAGGTTATTCCAAAAGAATTAAAAATGCTGTAATGTAATTTTTACATTGTTTGTACGGGACAAACGGTTTAAATATTTACAATTTACCGACAAGCCAAAAGGTTATCAAACAAAGTTTCTGGTTCATCAATATTGTGTGGCTAATTTCTAAACAAAAGCAGAAGCTTGCATTTGAAAAACTGGTATATGTGTGAGAAATCGAAATGTTTGTACGGGACAAATTTACCATTTCCCATGGGATGCTCCTGAAAGGTGTTGTGCAGGGCTTTCACGTAGGATGTACTGATTATTATTCCTAGGTCGGGCACCCAGATATGGGTCAAAGGTATGTTATTTTTTGCGATTTGTCTGAAACCATAAGCGTTTTATTTGTATAGGATATCTTACTTCATTTTGGATTAATTTAACATGGTTTAAAAAATTTAATAAAAGCAAAACAAAGTAACAAGCTTAGACGTCATTTTACTTCAGATTTTTTCGTTATAATTACTCTTCGACCAGCCACACATGACGGCAGAAAACGCGCAGAACTTGGGCAGAAAGCCATAGAAACGCGCGTCTTCATGTGTGCCCATTGGCAGAAGTACAAGGAAATCGAGGGTTTTTGTAAACCGGCGTTTTCTGCCTGCCCAAGTTCTGCGCGTTTTCTGCTGTCATTTGTGGCTGGTCTTAATGTAATAAGTTAACTTCCATCACGTGTACTGTGCTACATGCGGGTTTTTTTTCTCAGAACATATTTACAAAGATTATGATATTTCTGGCTGTATTATATAGGAAAGAGTTCAAATTAATATAGTACTGCTTTTTTGGCATAAAATGTGCTTAGTTTCTACAACAAAAGTATATAAAGTGACACAAAAAATTTGGTCGATATATCGTACAAAATTAGGTTTTTGACCGATAACTCAGTTATCGATAAATTTATCGAAATATATAGAAGTTCAAATGAAACCTGGGGCCATCCCCTTTCGTTTGATACCCATATTGTAAGGTAATGTTAAGATTTTTGTGCAATCGCATGTTGACCGATAACTCAGTTATCGATAAATTTATCGAAGTTAAAATGAAACCTGGGGCCATCCCCTTTCGTTTGATACCCATATTGTAAGGTAAAATTAAGGTTTTTGTGCAATCACATTTTGACCGATAACTCAGTTATCGATAAATTTATCGAAATATATCCAAGTTGAAATGAAACCTGGGGCCATCCCTTTCGTTTGATACCCATATTGTAGGGTAATATTAAGGTTTTTGTGCAATCACATTTTGACCGATAACTCAGTTATCGATAAATTTATCGAAATATGTCGAATTTAAAATGAAACCTGGGGCCATCCCCTTTCGTTTGACACCCATATTGTAAGGTAATGTTAAGGTTTTTGTGCAATCAGATTTTGACCGATAACTCAGTTATCGATAAATTTATCGAAATATATCCAAGTTGAAATGAAACCTGGGGCCATCCCTTTCGTTTGATACCCATATTGTAGGGTAATATTAAGGTTTTTGTGCAATCACATTTTGACCGATAACTCAGTTATCGATAAATTTATCGAAATATGTCGAAGTTAAAATGAAACCTGGGGCCATCCCCTTTCGTTTGATACCCATATTGTAAGGTAATGTTAAGGTTTTTGTGCAATCGCATTTTGACCGATAACTCAGTTATCGATAAATTTATCGAAATATATCGAAGTTCAAATGAAACCTGGGGCCATCCCCTTTCGTTTGATACCCATATTGTAGGGTAATATTAAGGTTTTTGTGCAATCGCATTTTGACCGATAACTCAGTTATCGATAAATTTATCGAAATATATCGAAGTTAAAATGAAACCTGGGGCCATCCCCTTTCGTTTGATACCCATGTTGTAGTATAATTTTAATGTTTTTGGGCAATAACATTTTGACCGATAACTCAGTTATCGATTAATTTATCGAAACATATCGAAGTCCAAATGAAACCAGAAGCCATCTCCTTTCGTTTGATACTCATCTTGTACGATCTTTCTATACATACGGAGTCTTTAAAATTAAATTCAAACAGTTTCGAGGCCGCCCGGGTACCCGGGTAATTTTTCGATGCCCGGCTACCCGGGCCGAACGGGCCTGCCCGGGTAATAAAAAACCCGAGTACCCGGGCATTACCCGGGTACCCGGGCATTTTAATACCCGGGTGGGGCTTCATTCACTACCCGGGTACCCGGGTATCTCATTACCCGGGTCAAATCATCAGCCCTAATACAAACATTTAAGAAGAACAAGAAAGAGAAATAAAAAAACTTATTTATTTATTTATTCATCTATGAAACAAGTTCTTACAGACTACTAAAAAACCTAACTTACAAAGAATATATGTTTACAATTACATATGTTAATATAATTGAAAGGTAAGTATTTTATTATTATTATTTTATTTAGCGATAAGCTTAAATTAATACAGATTTAACACAATTTTTCCCAAGCCCAAAATCAATTTCATATTTCTTGGCAAGGCTATTAAATTCAGTTAACGCCCTGCTTATTGGCGAATTTAACGCATAATTAGTACGGCAAACTCCCATATTAAAAAGGGAAGAGTGTCTAAGCAATCTTGACGGTACATTAAAGTTAATTAAACCAAGCAGATACGGGCAATCGATAATTCCAACAATAATGTCAGTTATGAATGAAAGTGACAGTAACATTCTTCTATTCTCTAATGTTTTAAGATCAATTAGCATACAGCGGGATTCATAAGATGGGATGGGCTCATTAAATTTTAGGGTATGTAAAGCAAAGCGTATAAATGTCTTTTGAACACGCTCTAACCGATAAGCATGTATTGAGTATACTGGGTTCCAAATAACCGAAGCATACTCAAGCCTTGAACGAACTAAGCTGGTATACAGAGACTTAAGAGATGTTTTGCTACATGTTTCTTTGGCGAAATAAGTTACATATGTGGAGACGGGCTTTAAAGGCGGATTCATCGTTCGAGTTCTGAACAGCATTGCCGTTTTAAATTCTTGAGATTACCCAAAAAAATATTCAAATTACCCATAATTGCCCAAAATTCCCCATACAAATTTTCAAATTACACTACCCGAGAAAATTTCAAAAATTTTGATATCCTCGACATTTTATACATCTTGTATTTAACTTATTTTTTGCATAAAAACAAATCTTTTGTCCGCCATAACTCCGTCACTTTAACGTCGATTTTATGTGGAATTGAAAAGGGTATTTCATACTCTCAAAATGAAATGAAATGAAACAAAATAACATAAAACTCAAGACGGTAATGGCAGAGATATTGACAGATTAGTAATCCTCCTTTTCTTCTTAGTGCGAAAACTAAAATTTCAAAATATATCGAAAACTGTTCTACTTTTGAACCATTTGATTACATATTTGGAATCAGCAGGAATACATAGGAATCAAATGTCGAGGAAATTTTTTGTCGGGTAGTGTTACCAAGAGATTTCCAATAAACAAGTATTTTCAAATTTATTTTACTTTATAACGGTTTGTATTTTTAAATTCATGTACATATATGTGTGGTTAAAAAAAAGTTATAAAGAAACATAAAACAAGTAAGAGAGAAATGAAACATTAGATAGTCCGATTTTCTTTAATTTATAAGTACCTCCAATTCTGTGGGTTGTTTATGCAAATATCTATAAACAAATTTTGTAATGATCTTAGCAATTTAAGTGGAGAAGTTTTACCCCAAAATATATGATTGGTTGTAGGGTAGCTATATGTTATAATGGTTCAATTTGGCCTATTCCGACAAATGATCAGCGTATCTTAACAACTGAGGAACTAGCTTATGATTCTGATAATATCGGTATATATTTTAGTGTGTCTACTTTTTCTCCTTCTGGAACTTTCGACAAACCTGTTTTGGCTCAATGTTATAATACCATTTAATGTTCATGAAAGGTATAAAATTGCTTATTTTTTTCCTAGCTAACTTCTTACTTTAATGGGCTTATAAAATTTGCTTGTACATGTTCGACCAGCCGGTAATTCAAGATTAAATAAATGCTGCAAAAACTCATGCACACTTTCACACAATGCGAATGTAATAGAAACTCATAGGTCTTATTATTCATATAAAACTAATAAAAGGCGAATTCTCTAAAATTCCCCAAATCATAGCACTCCCCAAAAATTACCCAACTATTAAAAAATTCCCCAAATTTGGGGAATTACCCACAAAACGGCAATGCTGCTTCTGAACTAAAGTTGAATTTGAGTTAACTAATAAAAATAGTTCAAAACTCTTCGGAATTCCTCCCACACTCCGAAAACACAGCAACAACCACATGGCAAAAAAGTTCTGAACTCGAACGATCGAATCGATGCCTTAAGTTACAGGCATCGATTGACTTAGCAGAATTTCTCTCGGCAGCAGGTAAAGCTTGCCTATTGTTTTTTGCATTATTGTTGTTTTGAGTTTCCGTAACACGAAGATCTTTCACCTCCGATGCGAGATAGGCAAGAGCATTACCCTCACGGAAAAAAAAGTTAGTTGCAAAAATAAATGTATTAAAAAGTTATTTGTATTCAACTAATTTTAAAGTAGCTTAAAACAAATGCAGCGCGGGGCAATTTCTTGTATATGTACCTACATATGTATATGTAAACACATGTTTTCAGATCTAAGTATGCCAAGATTGTTTTTTCCTTTTTTGGTTACCGTTTTTCAGCTTCACTTCCCCTTAAACCCTGAAAACGAAATTCTCAAACGGAGAAAATATTGTTTCATATTTATCATTTGAAAATTAACATAAATTCAATTGTTTCTCAAATATTGTTTATCAACTTGAGAACAATTTGCGAAATTTGAGGAAAATTTGTTTCGCATTTTTACCATTTCTTGAATTTCGACATATCAAATGCAGGATTAAGTTATTTATATTAAACTACAAGTAAAGTAGTTGAAAAGAAACTCAAGATAAAGTTATTTATTGCAGGATAGGGCAATTGACTGCTTGCTATGACATCGCCGTGTTAAAAAAGTCAGTTCATTGCAAAGGAAAAAGTCACAGTTTCAATTAGTTGTTATTGAAAATAAAGTAGTTTATAAAGTGATTTAAAAGTAATTGAATTTCCTACAGGGTAATAACTCCTTCATCATACACAATGATGGGCACCACTACACTCAAGCCATTACTAAAAAATGATTGTCTTTCTGGAGGTGAATATAGCGGACATTAGCAGCACACCATACATCAGAGTGGCATATCAGTTGCTCTAAAAAACTTTAGAACTTGAAAACAAAAAAAAAACAAAAAAACTGTCGTATTTGTAATAAAGTAGTGAGGTCAAAGAGCATTTTCTAATTATGCAAATGAATACACATATGTTTTTGTACTCAGCTGTACTAGTACACAGAGTATTATAGTTTTAATCACATAACGGTGGATTGTAACAGAATGAAATAATCGAAATAGATATAGATATATATCAAAATGATCAGGGTGAAAAGACAGTGGCGTAGTAACGGGGGGGTTTTGGGGACAACCCCCCCCCCCCGAAAGATTCGTTTTGACCATAAAACCATCTTTGACTTTATTAGCATACATTTCTTTTTCAGGAAAAAATCAATGAGAATAGTTATTTTTCGAAATTGGTAATTCGAAATTTAGCGCTTTTTCACGAAGTATTACTTATAATTCTAGCGTTTGTTGAGCCGTAGGAAAGTGCAAGAACCGCAGGAATTTTACCACAATTTACATTCTTTGTACTTATATTCGCTCTTTTGTGGTAAAATTCCTACGGTTCCTGCACTTCCCTACGGCTCAACAAACGCTACAATTATTATACGGTATTGCTGTTATTAACATGCTAATAACAGAAAAGTAACGCCAATTATTAAAATTTCAAGTTTTCTTTCAATTACTTATCATCTTAATCAAATAATATTAGTATAAACTACAATGGGAATAAATATGCGATGTATAAGAGTATCTGAACTTGAGATTTTACTTAATGTCTGTCAAAATGAAATATTAAAAAACTAAATTTTATAAGAAAATTATTATTTATAACCGTAGCACATGGGTAGATTTTTAAGTTTTATGCGGCCAAAAATATTTTATTGTGTACATCTATTCCAAATTGCTTGTTTAATGCAAAATTTTAATAATTTGTGTTAAAAGTAGAGCTCTCGATTTTTTTTGAACATTTTCGAGTAGCCCGAACAGTTGTTGTTCAAATGCTCGAAGAGTTGTTTGTTTGTTTATTACCCGTATGTTTGTTTTTTTCTTTTGTTTATTATTATTATTATTTTCTTTATATGTAGTTTTTTTTATTTTTGTTTTTCCGATACACATTTTTTTTTGTTTGTAAGCTCGAATGCTCGAATGTTTGTACGGGCATTTGAACAACAAACGGGCTTCAAACAAAAACGATCAGATCGAATTGCTCGATACCCGGGTATCTAGGGCTCTAGTTAAAAGTCGATTTTATTGAAAAATATATACAGTGACTCAAAAAAAAATCATACGCCAGAGTTTTTAAATTTATTTCAAACAGTTCTGTCGAAAATTTCTCTCTCTTATTTTCGTTTAAAAATGTAAACAATTTTTCAATAAAAATCGCCTTAAGCCGGATTTCTAAGCTTATCGAAAAATCCGAAAAATCGCAGAAATTTCTAAAAGTGGATTAAAAATTTCAAAGCGCGGCCAGAATTTATAGAAGATTTTGAGGAGATTTCTAAGTGTACTGTTATGTAGCCAACCAATTTTAGTGTAAAAAGTGCTATTCTCAATGCTGTAAAAATTTCCGTCGATTTTAGTAATTTTTTTCTGTAGGGTGTTTGCTAGAGTTGGGAAACTATCGATGGCACTATCGATAGTATCGACATTTTATTTTTTTTCAGACTATCGAAGACCATCGATGGTTTTTTCAAAACTATCAAGAACTATCGATGGTAATGTGTACTATCGATAGTTTTACAACCTTTACACACCTCCATATTGCACATTGCTATTTCAGAGTACCAGCTATTGAAAGTTGTATGAATTTAGTGTGTACATATTTACAAAATGTTTTGATTTATACATTTGCAGACTGAATAAAAGGCGGTTCCATTTTTTGTGGATTTTTTGAAAGAAACTGTTTTCGAAATATTTTAAAGTTTCAGTTTTTGAGCTAAGAAAAAAAATACGCTTACAAGTCTGTCAATATCTTCGCTATTACCATTTTTTATTTTACGTTTGCAGAGGATGAAATATCATTTCCACCAAAGCAAAAATAATTAAAATCGACGTTAAAGTGACGGAGTTATGGCGAACCAAAAAAATTTTTTTTTTGTAATTTTTTATTAATTATTTTTCCGGCATTCATCTTCTTTTTTCATTATTTTAACGAAATATTAAATTTCGTCCTGATTTTACACTGTGATTTAATAGCTGTTTTCAGTAGAAAAATGACAATGTTATAAGAGATTCAGTGAACAAATCTATATTTATTTCAATACGATAGTACTATCGAGAGTGCCATCGATGGTTTATTTTTTTAAGACTATCGAACACTATCAATAGTTATTTTAAAACTATCAAAAACTATCGATGGTGGGACTATCGATAGTTTCCCACCTCTAGTGTTTGCGTTATATGTACGTGGGACCGTTCCAATTAAAATTTCCGAAAGGCCAATGAAATTTTTCAAAAAGTTGAATGTTGCATATTATTATATTACAATTGAATGAGCTGCAAAATTGCATACTCAAAAATCTTCTAAAAAATGTAGCTTTATAATTCTTAGCCCCTTTTTATGCTAAGTACTTCCTTAACTTTGAAAAAATGGAAATACTAAAAATACTGCCTAAAAAGTTAACAATAATAATAATAATAATAATAATAATAAACCCAACGATTTCCCTCCACCCACCCAACCGCACGAGGGGCGCATCCGCATGACGTACGGATATTTTAAAATAAAATTTGGCCAAGGTGTTGAGTGGTAGAAGTTTATTAAACGTCGAGAACTTATACTGCTCAGCTACAGAAAATATAATTCCATCAGCTGGATATACATATGTACATAGAATAAAATATAAAACTACAAATAAAAGTAATAGACAAAAATAGAATAGTCAATTAGAGCGAGAGATTTGTTGTCACTTGTTAAGAGCGCACAACAGAATTTTTCTTATCAGATAAATAGAGTCTGATATATCGAAATGAGTAGAATGATCATTAAAAGATTTATATAAGCAACGAAGTGGTTCGTGTAATTCAAAATTAGTTCTACACTGCTTTAAAAAGATAGGTTGAAAATGTCTTGATGGTCGAATAGGAACATTTAAGTTTATTTCGGCTAGGAGAAATTGACTGCTTATGGATCCTTTCACTAGTTTAACCAGAAATATTACACCTAACATTTCCCTGCGGCTTGATAAGGTTGGAAGATTAATAAGCTTCAAGCGACTAGTGTACGAGGGAAGATTTGTCCGTGGGTCCCAATGAAAGTTCCTTAACGCAAAAAGTAAGAACTGTTTTTGAATTGATTCCAGTCTATCGGAATGAACTTGATATTGCGGACTCCAGATTATTGAAGCGTATTCTAGTATAGGTCGTACTAATGTTGTAAACAGGGCTTTAGTTACGTAAGGGTCAATTAAATTCCTTAGACCAACGTTTTACAAATGCTAGGATACTTTTAGCTTTGTTTACTGTAGCATTAATATGCAGGTTAAAGTGGAGCTTACTATCAAATCTTATTCCTAGGTCAACAAAATCGTAAACCTGTTCCAAACTATAGTTATTAATTGTGTAAGACGCAGGTTGAAGGATCTTCCGTGAAAAGCTCATAAATTTACATTTACTAAGATTGGGTGGCATAAGATTAATATTGCACCACGTAGCGAAGCAATATAAATCATTTTGTAGGGCAGATCTTTCCTCCAAAGAAGAGTAAGACTTGAAAAGTTTCACATCATCGGCATACATCAGAAGTTTTGAGTTACAAATAGCATAAGAAATGTCGTTTATAAACAGCAAAAACAGAGTCGGACCAAGATGGCTGCCTTGTGGAACTCCTGAAGATACGTTAATGATGTTGGAAAAAGCATTTTTAAAAACAACTCTTTGTGTTCTATTAGTGACATATGACGCAATCCATTTTAACAGAATAGGTTGAAAACCAAGAAGATCAAGTTTATGGATAAGTAACGGGTGATTGACCTTGTCGAAGGCTTTGCTGAAGTCAGTATAAATTACATAGGTATTAGCATTATTCCTAAAACCGTTAGAGACATGAGTTGTAAATTCTAGTAAGTTGGTAACAGTTGATTTACCTCTACAGAAACCATGCTGCGAACTTACTATTGATGAGGAAATGGAATGATTTAGACAATTGGTGACAATAGCCTCAAATAACTTTGGGATAGCCGAAAGCTTTGCTATGCCGCGATAGTTTTCGATGGAAGATCTACTTCCAGATTTATGTAGAGGAATAATAAAAGATTCTTTCCACGCTTTTGGGAAAATTCCTGACTTCAAAGACAGATTAAATAGTGTGGATAATGGCTGGTAAATATACTCGGCGCATTTGTTTAAAAATATTGAAGGAATCATATCTGGTCCGTAGTTTATGGACTTCTTTATTGTTTTAAGCAAAAATAAAACCTCTTCGGGATCTATAAAAGGGCATTCAAATGTGTTATTCTGAAAAACTTGATACGGGTATTCATTAAAGCTAACATTAGAATTGGAATAATTTGATTCAAAGAAGAGGGCAAAAAGGTTCGCGACATCTTGGCTATCACTGGCATCACTATCACGATATCTCATAGATGATGGGAATCCCATTACTCTACGTTTCGAGTTTACAAAACCATAAAACGATTTCGGGTTGGAAAAAATGTTCTTTTTCATTTTAAATATATAAGACTTATAGCACTTTTTGTTCAGAAGTGAGTACTTATGACGCAGAACTGAGTATTTCATATAATCCTTTTGAGAACCAGTCTTCTTATATATTTTAAAGAAGCGCGATTTTTTATTTTTTAAAGCTCTTAACTCTCTAGTGGCCCAAAGATACAAAGGTTCATTATATTTCGGTACGTATTTCTCAAAAAGGTTAAGAATCGTGTTATTGAAATGCAAAACATTTAGATCGACGTTTCCATTATAGTCTGGCCATACCAATCTTGAGAGTTCTTTATTAAGTTTATTATAGTTTGCCTTAGAAAAATTGTAACAAAAACTAGACTCAGAGTTATACTCTTTTACGTTACCACGGTTATCGTTATTTATAATTTCGTAAACCAACTCTAAAGGAGGATGGTAAACATCAACAGGTGATACCAGGGCATTAGCCCTGTTTACAGTATAATTGGATACATCATCTACAAAAATTAAGTCAAGCATTTTCCCAAACTCGTTTCTAATAGTATTCATTTGATGTAGACAGAGGTCAGATATTTCTTCAATGAAAGTGGTATTGTTAATATTAGATGTAAGTGGCACAGTATTATGATCAGCAATGCGCCATGAAATGTGGGAAAGATTAAAGTCTCCTAAGACGATTATTGAATCTAACTGTGTCATTCTAGAGATAAGAAATTTAAGTGAAGAAATAAGTTGTAAATATACTGATAGATCAGACGAGGGAGGAATGTAACATATTGCAAAATAAGTGTGACCTTTGCCGACCTTAATGCGGATGCATTTAAATTCAAAAGGTAGAACGAGGTTTACATCAATTTCTTCAGATGGTATTGAAGAATGTACGGCTAGCAATACACCCCCGCCGACTCTGTCTAAATGATCATTCCTGTATACTTGGTACATGCTACTAAATATTTCGGAATTAAATGTATGTGGGTTGAGCCATGTTTCAGTAAAACAAATAATATGAAAGTTAGATTCAACCGTTTTCAAGTATACGTTAGTTAATTTAGTATTCAGACCTCTCACATTTTGATAGTAAATATTCAAAGCGGATTTAGATACTAGTTTTTTGGAACGGAAGAAATTTTAGCTAAATTTGTATTACGAATTCTTGGTCTGAGTTCGAATTCACGGACAAAAGCTCCGTACGGCCAAAAAGACGTACTCAAAAGAGCATCAAAGTCACTTAAAGGTACATCAATTTTAAACGAGGCAACATTTCGGTTGTAATTAAATTTAAATTTTTTAATAAACAGATTATCAGTTTTAATTTTAGATGAAATGAAAAATTTCAAGTCCTCTTCGGTGGTATCGATGTCGAATCTCGACACGAAAATTGATTTTATAGGAGGCACAACAACCAGCTCTTTAGGTGGAACAACAACCGGTTCCTTCACTGCGGATTGTAATCCGAGAGAAGGACCATTCAGTTTGGGATTTTTTCGGGATGTTACTTTTGTTGATGATTTAGGTTTATCATCTGCAGGCCTCGGTGAAGCCAAGTCAATCAGCTCCACCGTATTCTGCACATGATCGACCTGAAGATTTTTACGGGCCACTTCATTGTCTGGTGCAACGGATAAAAGGGGATTATTTTGGTTATCAGTATCTAAACACTTGAAGGATTTAAACATACCCTCATAGTACTTAAATTTCTCAGTTAGAGCAGTCAACTCTCTACCAATTTCAGAAAAGCCGTTCCTGGTTTGACGAAATAATTTGAAGAGATCAATTTCCCTTGATCTGCATTTCGAACAAGACCAGCGAACGCCCTTTTTGTCATCGATCGCGTCCAGAACTCTCCCCGTCAAACTGGCACATTTCATATGAGCAAGCCCATCGCAGAGCCAGCAAGTCACGAAGCGTTCGGAGTCGCTTTTCAATGAGCAGTTACTATACATGCAAGACATATTAAAAATAGAAAGTTGAAAATTAAATTAAACAATAGTAAAAACAAAAAAAAAATATATAAACAAAATTAGCAAATACTATGAATGTATGGATTGTGTCTAAATAAGCAGTGAAAGGTTAAATATAACGCAAAAAGTTTGAATATCAATAAGGTAGTTTTACAGTTTTAGACAAACTGAAGCGAGCAGTTTAAGGTACACTTGAGACGCTTAATAAACACGGCAAACAGCTGTGACAAAAAAGGAAAAAGAAGAGAATGAGAGGATGAATAGAAATGCGCAAAGTAAATGTAAATAAAAACAAGCAAAGTAAATGAGTGCGCGCCAAAATTATAATAATCGCTGCTAAATATCTGGGTTACTTTCGAGCATCACCTACGTTAACCAAGATATGCGTTAGAAATATAAACTTTACGATCAAATATAAAGCACAAAAAGAAAATTATTGTAGGTACATATGAAAAACCCTGTATCTAGTAGTGAAGTGCGGCTTTGTGTGACGTAATTTTTTGTCGGCTAACTACTAATTGTACTAGATATCATGTCCGAGGGTTAATTTGACTGAGTCTGACAGAGCAACATAACAAAACCAATTTTTAACATGAAAAAGAGTGATAATTTTTTTTTTAAATATCCCAACTTTAAAAGCTTAAAACTCTAAACTTAGAATTATTGGAAACCAAGGATATTATTGAAAAGTCTTAATAATTACTTCAGGGCCGTAGCGAGACTTAAATTTAAGGTAGGGCAGCGTTGGTTTAAGGTAGGGCGGAAGTCAGTCTTGGCACTACCACCATTGAGCGCAGTTTTATCCGTGCTTAGTGGTGAATTCGAACGCTAGGTCAGTTTTGGCAATTGACATGCATGTGAATAGAAATATAATTAATGGAAGATAGCGACCAACCGCCATACGCAAATAAGCGAGAGATAAAATTGAAGCCGAAAATATTATAATAAATTTAATGCAACAAAAAATTTAATTTTTTAGTTTTTAAAATTTTTAATTTTAATTTAGTTTCCTTCGATTATTCCATACCTAAGAGAGCTACGATCTTTAAATTTGGTATGTGGGCCGCCTGTAGGTATGCACGCAAGTCAAGGTGAGAAAAAAACTCTCGAAAATGATTAAACGATAACCATAGAAAATTTAGACACCACATTTTTCTAACGAGTAAAATGTTTTAGATTAACACACAGCCTTAGAAATCAATTCCGCGATCTTGGTGTTGTTCGCTCACAGTCAGATTAGTTTTTGTCAGAAAACTGCCGGAATGAACCATTCCTTTAACCAAACTACAAAAATTGGATGGTCTTATTTAATTATATATGTGATGCAGGGTGGATTCTCCATATCATACATTGCAACCGCAATAATTTTTTATCTCAAACAAAAAATTTAATTATAATAACACTATCTAAAGGAGTAATTTAAATACTAAGGCTTAAGAGATTATTTACTAATATTTATAGCTTTGAAGGCTATTAGTTTTATTAACTTAAAACCTTAAAATATTAGTAAATTTAAAAATTTAATGGATAAATTATACAATTTATGGCTGTAGAATACGATGGCGTTTTCAGAAAGTCAAAGTTAGCTCTCGTTTTCGAGAAATTTAGGAAAGAAGTTTCAGAGCTCCGAAGGTAATTTTTTCTCGTTTATAAACTTTACTTAGGTTTTGAACCCTTTTCTCGCTTAAGGATTTTGACGGTTGTTCTTACTTAACTGGGGCATTCTAAATTCAGTGCCATCATTAGTTTTCCCAAACTGCCCAATTTGGACTTTTTTGTTAATAACTCAGTCAGTTTATGAGCTAAATTGCCCAAAATTTGCACATGACCATATTTTACCATTACCTTAACTTTTTCTGAAAATAATTGAAATCGGGTCACTATAACATATAGTTCAAATACTACTGATTGTTCAGTGTAAGGTTACAATAGGTGTACGATTTGTAAAAGAAAGACTCATATGAGTTATTGGGCTTGAAAAAAATGCCTATGGTGAAATTTCAACTTTGGTTGCACAAAAGTGCAATAACTGATGCAGATATGTGGAAATCGTATATGGGAAAATTTTTCACCTATTCATTTTGAATGAAAATACTTCTGTTGCTCTTTCACGCAGAATGACTATTTTCGGAGTTATAAAAAAATAAAAGTGCAAAACCATTTATCTGAACAATCAGCTGTATGGTAGCTATATTTTATAGTTACCCAATCTCGATGATTTTCAGGGAATAGATTAAGGCCAATACGAGTACAAATTCTCCAAATTTGCATGTCCTTATCTGTTTAAATAGCGAAGCTATATCCCAAAATGTCCACATCTGAACAATCGGTTGTATGGCAGCTATATGTTATAGTCACCCGATTTCAATTATTTTCAGGAAAAGTTAAGGCAATACTAAAATATGGTCATGTGCAAAGTTTGGGCAATTTAACTCATAAACTGACTGAGTTATTAACAAAAAAGTCCAAATTGATGGTAATATTTAAATACCGTTATCTCATAAACCGAAGGCAGTTTGGAAAAAACTAATGATGGCATTGAATTTAGAATGCCCCAGTTAATTAAGAACAACCGTCAAAATCCTTACGCGAGAAAGGGGTTCAAAACCTAAGTAAAGTTTATAAACGGGAAAAAAATTACCTTCGGAGCTCTGAAACTTCTTTCCTAAATTTCTCGAAAACGAGAGCTAACTTTGACTTTCTGAAAACGCCATCGTATTCTACAGCCAAAAATTAAGTTGGGGTGTCTCGGCGTTTCTCTGTGATATTTCAAAAGTTAAAAATTTACCTACAGTGTAATTGATCTCACTTGTTGGCCTTTTTAAGGTAGGGCATTCTAGTTTTAAGGTAGGGCATTGCCCCACAATATGTGGGTATGTTTTTTTTCTGTAATTGTAACAATTTTACAAAATTCAATTTTGGGCGCATAAAACTTGAAAAACTACCTATGCGCGTAGATTTCCAGAAGAGAATGTGAGACTTACTTTTGAAGTATAGTTAAAGGCCCTTGGCAACTGACAATCTGGCATGTCAAGCAGTGTGTATGTGTGAGTTTTTTGTGTGTGTTAGTGCAATCGGCAGTCGTCGTGCTACACGTTCTTGTTCGGGCTCGCGTTGATGAGAATCAAATCTTTTAGATATTTGCGTCAATCACCCGACACTCACACATATGTATACACTTTTTAACATTCCAGATTTTAAGTGGCCAAGGGCCTTAAGAGTTTGATATATGTATTATAAGCGATATTTGTGTACTAAAATGTTAAATTATAGTCTAAAAAAATTACATTTCGCTAGCTTAGAGTGCAAACTGTGTAAGTCCACTTTTATGAAAAAGTGTATTTTTATGTAGAACGCTAGAAAAATCAAATAAGCACCGCGCTAAACAAGTCTGAGATACTTGTCATATTTCTACTCGTTGTTATTTAGTGATACGCAAATTGTGTAAGTCCAAAAAGCGAATAAAATTGTGTAAGTCCAAAATATTTATATGAACAGAAATTTTTTTTTCATTTCGAATTTTTTTTCTTTTTTGTTTTTTTACATTGGCTGTGACCCCACCCCCCCGAAAAATTCTCTAGCTACGCCACTGTGAAAAGAGAAATCGATTGAGCTATGTCCGTCCGTCCGTCCTTCCGTCTGTAAACACTCTAACTCGCGCAAAAATTGAGATATTTTGATGAAATTTGAAAAGCAAGTTGGTATCGAGATTGGGACGGTTGGTATTGAAAATGGGCGAAATCGGACCATGACTACGCCCACTCTTCCTATATAGAAAAAGTTGGAAATTTGGTATCTCAGTCAATAATATAGCTGGAGCGATGAAATTTGGCCCACGTGTTGAGCTCAGGCCCCTAAGAAGAAGTTTGATGAAATTTTGGAAAATGGGCGGTGCCACGCCCACTTATTATATAAGGGGCAAACATTGAAAGTTTTATAAGCCATAACTCGGAAATCGTAGGAGATATATCGATAAAATTTGGTATGCGTGATTTACTTAATCAGGCAAACGTTTGGAGGGAAAATTGTCAAAATCGGTTGACGGCCACGCCCACTTTTATATATGTGTATTATAAAGTGACCGAATAAAAACATTTTAAGCGACATCTCTGTCAACTATAAAGATCTGTCACTGACATTTTGCGGCAGGAGTCCAATTACGGACATAAAACAAAAAACACAAAAATGTTGGAAAATTGGCGGTGCCACGCCCACTTATTAAGGGGCAAACATTGAAAGTTTTATGAGTCATAACTCAGAAACCGTTGAAGATATAGCGATGAAATTTGGTACGCGTGATATACATACTTAGGTAAATGTTTGGACGAAAAATTGCCAAAATCGGTTGACGACCACGCCCACTTTTATATATGTGTATTATAAAGTGACCTAATAAAAACATTTTAAGCGATATCTTTGTCAAATATAAAGATAATTCATTGAAATTTTGTGGCATGAGTTCCACTGTAGACCGGAAACAAAAAATAGAAAAATTTTGGAAAATGGGTGTGGCACTGCCTCTTTTTAGACAAAGGAATCTACGAGATTTCGGTGCCCATAACTCGACAAATAATTGAGATATTATGACTAAACTTGGTTTATACACTTTTATAACTTGTGTTAATAGACGCGCAAAAATTTATTGAAATCGGTTTATGACCACACCTACTTTTTAACAAAGATATTTCTGGAACACCCTTTAGGAATTTGTAACGTGACATCTTTCTAACTAGTAGTCATAAAGGAATGAAATTTTGCACAAAGAATAATATTCATATGCTTAGTTGGATGACTGATAAAAATTTTGAAAATGGGCGTGGCTACGCCCACTTTATGCGGCACTCGCGTTATATAAAATACGCCGTGTTTCCGTCAAACGCAAACAAACAATGAAAGCATACAGCTGAGTATCTAATGTTCGATTCCACTCGAACTTAGGCTTCCTTACTTGTTTTTTATAATATCCTCTAACAAATAAAACCTTGAATTTAAGCAAAATATTGTTTTTATTTAACAGTTTTGAAGTATCTTCGTTGTATACATATAAGTGCAGCAAACGCGTAACTTATAAATCTAGTTTCAACAAGTAAGGAAACCTAAGTTCGAGTGGAATCGAACATTAGATACTCAGCTGTATGCTTTCATTGTTTGTTTGCGTTTGATGGAAACACGGTGCACTTAATATAAAGCGAGTGCTGTATAAAGTGGGCGTAGTCACGCCCATTTTCTAAATTTTTATCAGTCATCCAACTAAGCATATGAATATTATTCTTTGTGCAAAAATTCATTCCTTTATGACTTCTAGTTACAAAGATGTCACGTTACAAATTCCCAAAGGGTGTTCCAGAAATATCTTTCTTAAAAGGTAGGCGTGGTCATAAACCGATTTCAATAAATTTTTGCGTGGCTATTAACACAAGTTATAAAAGTGTATAAACCAAGTTTCGTCATAATATCTCAATTATTTGTCGAGTTATAGGCTAAGAAATCTCGTATATTCCTTTGTGTTTTTCGTTTTATGTCCGTAGTTGGACTCCTGCTATACAATTTCAATGATATATCTTTATATTTGACAGAGATATCGCTTAAAATGTTTTTATTAAGTCACTTTATAAGACCCATATATAAAAGTGGGCGTGGCTTTCAACCGATTTCGGAAATTTTTCGTCCAAATATTTGACTAAGTAAGTATATCACGCGTACCAAATTTCATCGATATATCTTCAACGGTTTCTGATTTATGACTCATAAAACTTTCGAGGTTTGACCCTTAATAAGTGGGCGTGGCACCGCCCATTTTCCAAAATTTCATCAAATTTCTTCCTAGGGGCCTGAGCTCAACACGTGGGTAAAATTTCATCGCTCCAGCTATATTAGTGACTGAGATACCAAATTTCCGATTATTTCTATATAGGAAAAGTGGGCGTGGTCATGGTCCGATTTCGCCCACTTTCAATACCAACCGTCCCAGTCTCGATACCAACTTGCATTTCAAATTTCATCAAAATATCTCAATTTTTGCGCGAGTTAGAGTGTTTACAGACGGACGGACGGACGGACGGACAGACGGACATGGCTAAATCGATTTCTCTTTTCACCCTGATCATTTTGATATATATAAGTCTATATCTATCTCGATTATTTCACTCTGTTACAATCCACCGTTATGTGATTAAAACTATAATACTCTGTGTACTAGTACAGCTGAGTATAAAAATGAAATTATCGTTAATGCAGAAAGCTCGTATCTTAAAAAATTCGTTTTATGCGTAAACTAACATAGATAACACTGGATCACAAAATGAAATTTTTTGTCTGTACTTTGGACGTGACTATCCTATCTATATGTAAAATCGGTCGCTGATTCCGAAAATCGGGTTCATTTTTAATTCTATGGGAAGGTTTTTGAGATATCGGCAATTTACCGTTATTTGGCCAATGGGTACACTTAATCCAGTATAGCTCTTTAACACAGTGAGTTATCTTCTTTGGGGTGACACCATACGAAAGAAAATTAAATTTCTTTTTCGCGGCTCCTATAACATTTTTCTCTAACTCTTATAGTTTCTGAAATATTGACGATTAAATTTTAATTTTTTCGATTTTTTACGATTTTTTGAAGAAAAAATTGACTTTGTCAGACAATATCTTTAAAACCAATGTCTTCACCTTCGGTTTTAATCTTTTACGTGAAGCTCCATTCCATTAGCAAAAAAATAAGCTATCAACGAAGAAAATCCATGGTAAAATGGAAAAGTTATAGGCGATCAAGTAAATACAGCCAAGTCGCACAATGCCTCTACACGGGTATATTTTATGCATGTTATACCCGTAAATGGGCTTGTATCTACCGCGCTGCCAATGTGCTGCTACTGCAGATGTGTAGGTATTGGTACAATATGCATAGAATGTACGCGTGCAGAGGCATTGCGCGACCTGGCTGTATTTACTTGATCGCCTATAACTTTTCCATTTTACAATGGATTTTCATCGTTGATAGCTTATTTTTTTGATAATAGAATGGAGCTTCATGAAAAGGAGTAAAACCGAAGGTAAAAATATTGGTTTTAAAGATATTGCCTGACAAAGTCAATTTTTTCTTCAAAAAATCGTAAAAAATCGAAAAAATTAAAATTTAATCGTCAATATTTCAGAAACTATAAGAGTTAGAGAAAAATGTTATAGGAGCCGTGAAAAGGAAATTTAATTTTATTTCGTTTGGTGTCACCCTAAGGAATATAACTCACTGTGTTAAAGAGATATACAGGATTAAGTGGACACATTGGCCAAATAACGGTAAATTGCCGATATCTCAAAAACCTTCCCATAGAATTAAAAATGAACCCGATTTTCGGAATCAGCGACCGATTTTACATATAGAAAGGATGGTTGCGTTCAGAGTATTTTTTGGCTGTAGAGCAGTGTAATTATATAATTTTTAATTGTGCACATAGTTATAATTCATGTCTTAATAATTGCATTAAAATTTTTACATAAAAAATGACGGTAAAAAAATAAACAGTTTTTTTTTTGTTTCCTGAAAAGTTTCCTTATTTAAGGTACGAGGTTGAGAAAGTAAGGCATCGACATGTTGAAAATTTTAGCGAAATCGGTTAACGACCACGCCCACTTTTATATATGGGTATTATAAAGTGACTTAATAAAAACATTTTAAGCGATATCTTTGTCAAATATAAAGATAATTCATTCAAATTTTCTGGCATGAGTTCTACGATAGACCGGAAACAAAAAAATAGAAAAATTATGGAAAATGGGCGTGGCACCGCCTCTTTTTAGACAAAGGAATATACGAGATTTCTTAGCCTTTAACTCGACAAATAATTGAGATATGACGAAACTTGGTTTATATAATTTTATAACTTGTGTTAATAGACACCCAGAAATTTATTGAAATCGGTTTATAACCGCGCCTACTTTTTAACAAAGATATTTCTGGAACACCCTTTAGGAATTTGTAATGTGACATCTTTGTAACTAGAAGTCATAAAGGAATGAAATTTTGCACAAAGAATAATATTCATATGCTTAGTTGGATGATTGATAAAAATTTTGAAAATGGGCGTGGCTACCGTGTTTCCATCAAACGCAAACAAACAATGAAAGCATACAGCTGAGTATCTAATGTTCGATTCCACTCGAACTTAGGCTTCCTTACTTGTTCTCTATATTATTAAAATATACCACCATTCTACCACGACCTTAAAATATTTAGAAATGTAGAACTGTAGGCATGCTTTGAGATGGGATTTTGGGAAATTCACTTCCCAAATGAACGTCGACAGAAAACGGTTGCCATAATTATTTTAAAATCGTGGTAGAATGGCGGTAGATTTTAATAATTTAGAAAAAAGCATACATGTATTCTTTTTTTTTTTTTTTTTTTAGCATCCAATATATTTTGCCAACTGTATAAATAAAATACATCTAACAATTTTGTGGTGCGTTAAAAGTAATTAGTAATTAATAATGACTTAATAACATGGTGGGCATGTATGGATTGCTCTCAGTAGCGCATCCATTTATTGTAGTGCATCAGCAAAGATCTGTAAATGATTTTCTTTTGAGGCGTACGAAATTGGTTGGTCTTGCCGTCAGGGCTAGAAAGAGTGGGTTGGGGTGAGCTAATATTCTCATTTTGTATGATGCAGCATACTTTCTGATTTCTTGAGAGATAGTAGGTATCTTTAGGTCACGATGTATTTGGTCGCATTTACAATCATTCTAATGGTTTTCGATTGGAATCTTTGGAGAATCTCTATATTTGAGTTTGCTGCGGTTCCCCATAGCTGTATGCCATAGGTCCAGATGGGTTTTAAGATAGCTGAGTAGAGCAGGAGTTTGTTGTCGATTGATAGTTGGGAGTTTCGATTCATGAGCCAATAAAGATTTCTCAGTTTTATACCAAGAGCTTTTCGTTTGGTGAATATGTGGGTTCTCCATGTTAGTTTTCTGTCGAGATGCATACCCAGGTACTTTGTTACGTCACTTTGCGGTATATCAATGCCATTGAGTTTTACGGGTGGGCAAGTGTTACGTCTAGTGGTAAACATCACTTGAACAGATTTTGATTCATTTGACTTTATCCGCCAGTCTTTCAGCCAATGGGTAATTTTATTTAAACTTCTTTGAAGCTTGAGGGAGGCGACGTTAGGGTTGAGGTCTGAAGCCAGTACAGCAGTGTCATCGGCAAAAGTGCCGATAGTGACTCCTTCTGCTATTGGGAGGTCGTATGTGTAAAGTAGGTACAGTATTGGGCCCATTACACTACCTTGCGGGACGCCTGCTAAGCTCTCGTAAAGCTCAGACTGCTCTGCTCCTTATTTGACGAAAAAGTAACGATTTTTTAGATAAGATCGTATAAATAGAAAGTAGCTTGTAGGGAAAGTATTTTTTATTTTATAGAGCAGGCCGTCGTGCCATACGCGATCAAAAGCTTGGGATATATCTA
The DNA here is from genome assembly GCA_960531455.1 of Urophora cardui. NCBI lineage: Eukaryota > Metazoa > Arthropoda > Insecta > Diptera > Tephritidae > Urophora > Urophora cardui. The sequence continues at coordinate 68,172,526 of OY482674.1, forward strand.
GAAAGGCAGCTGTACAGTATTTTTTTTTGCTCAAAGGCAGAGTAGATTTTCTCGGTAAGTCTATGTACTTGTTCAATTGTTCCGTGTCCTCTTCTGAAGCCAAATTGGTGATTAGGTATAATGTTACGCTCTTCTATTTTGGGTAGGAGTCTTTTAAGGAAGAGAACTTCCAAGACTTTTGAGACAATGGGCAGCAGACTAATGGGTCTGTAAGACGCTGCCGTATCAGGGGGCTTTCCTGGTTTCAGAATCATTTTCATCTGAGCGACTTTCCATTGAGGGGGTATGAATGCAGTTATTAGTACTGCATTAAAAAGTTGGGTGAGAAATTTTATGCCTTCGTAAGGTAAGTGTTTTAGTACATTGCCATTAATAATATCGTACCCAGGAGCTTTCTTTGGGTTGAGCATCGCTATTACGGTTTTTACCTCCGATATTGCGAATCGTTTTATGGGGAGGTTCATTTGATAGGGCTGACTCAGAGTATTTTTCACTTCTGTTGTTGTGCTTAGTGGGGGTTCAATATCATGTGGGGTGAATACTGATTTTAGGTGGCGTGCAAATGTATTTGCTTTCTCTGCGTCACTTTTCGCCCATTCGTTATTTTCCATTCGTATTGGAGAATTGTAGAAAATCGGCCTTTTTAGCTTACTAGCAGCTTTCCAAAGGGAGTAATCAGTTGCAGCTGTTGCATCAATATTACTGAGATATTGTTGAACTTGTCTGTTGTGTTCAATTTTGAGGATATTTTTGAGTTCTTTGGTGAGAGCATTCAATCTTTTCTTGTCGTCGGGGTTAAAATCGTGGTAGAATGGCGGTAGATTTTAATAATTTAGAAAAAAGCATACATGTATTCTTTTGCATAATTAGGAAATGCTCTTTGACCTCACTACTTTATTACATATACGACAGTTTTATTGTTTTTTTTTTGGTTTCCAAATTCCAAAGTTTTTAAGCAACTCAAATGCAACTCTGATAGTATCTGTGCTGCTACTGTCCGCTATATTCACCTCCAGACTAACTTTCATTTTTATACTCAGCTTTAATCACATAACGGTGGGTTGTAACAGAATGAAATAATCGAGATAGATATAGACTTATATATATCAAAATGATCAGGATGAAAAGAGAAATCGATTGAGCCATGTCCGTCCGTCCGTCCGTCTGTAAACATTCTAACTCTCGCAAAAATTGAGATATTTTGATGAAATTTGAAATGCAAGTTGGTATCGAGACTGGGACGGTTGGTATTGAAAATGGGCGAAATCGGACCATGACCACGCCCACTTTTCCTATATAGAAAAAATCGGAAATTTGGTATCTCAGTCGCTAATATAGCTAGAGTGATAAAATTTTACCCACGTGTTGAGCTCAGGCCCGTATGAAGAACTTTGATGAAATTTTGGAAAATGGGCGGTGCCACGCCCACTTATAAGGGCCAAGCATTGAAAGTTTTATATGTCATAACTCAGAAACCATTGAAGATATATCGATGAAATTTGGTAAGCGTGATTTACTTACTTAGGTATACGTTTGGACGGAAAATAGTTAAAATCGGTTGACGGCAACGCCCACTTTTGCATATATGTATTATAAAGTAAACTAATAAAAACATTTTAACAACAAAAAACACAAATGGGCGTGGCACCGCCTTTTTTAGAAGCAAGAATATACGAGATTTCTGAGCCCATAACTCAACAAATAATTTATATATAATGACGAAACTTGGTGTGTACACTTTTATTATTTGTGGTAATACATGATCAGACTTTTAGCGAAATCGGTTGACGACCACGCCCACTTTTATATATGGCTATTATAAAGTGGCCTAATAAAACATTTTAAGCGATATCTCCGTCGAATATAAAGATAATTCATTGAAATTTTGTGGAATGAGTTCCACAATAGACCGGAAACAAAAAAATAGAAAAAGTTTGGAAAACGGGCGTGGCACCGTCTCTTTTTAGACAAAGGAATATACGAGATTTCTTAGCCTATAACTCTACAAATAATTGAGATATTATGACGAAACTTAGTTTATACACTTTTATAACTTGTGTTAATAGACACGCAAAAATTTATTGAAATCGGTTTATGACCACGCCTACTTTTTAACAAAGATATTTCTGGAACATCCTTTGGGAATTTTTAACGTGACATCTTTGTAACTAGAAGTCATAAAGGAAGGAAATTTTGCACAAAGAATAATATTCATATGCTTAGTTGGATGACTAATGAAAATGTTGAAAATGGGTGTGGCTACGCCCACTTTATGCAGCACTCACTTTATATAAAGTACACCGTGTTTCCATCAAACGCAAACAAACAATGAAAGCATACAGCTGAGTATCTAATGTTCGATTCCACTCGAACTTAGGCTTCCTTACTTGTTTCTTTTTCACCTAACCTTGCCTACAGTTCTACAGTGCCTAGCGAATTCACAAAATAATCTAAATTAATTACATATATAGAAAATATTATACAAACAAAAAATTGAAATAAATGAATTCTAGTAGCTAATGTCCTATTAAAATTTTAAACTAGTTAGTTAAGTTTAAATATTTAAGAAATAACGCTAAGCTAACTTTTAATAGCATTAATTTCCCAAATATAAATACACTTTTTATAGAAAAATAAATAATTTTAATTACATAAATTTTACTGTAACTCTGTTTGCAAGGAAATTGTTATGAACGAACGTATTTCGGGGGGAAATAAATATATAAAGAAAAGTTAAGTCGTTCATTCAAAACAATTTTATTTTGCAAATTAAAGGGTCAAGAAGAATGCGGCAAATCCGATATCAATTTGTCGGATTCTTGTTTTCTTCAGGAGGGTGATATAAGGTGGCAACACCGACAACATAAAAACATCTATTACAATACTATCCAGCAATTCGGCTGAATAGCATATATATCAGCGTTGCCGTTTTGTGGGTAATTCCTCAAATTTGGCGATTTTTTTAAATTTGGGTAATTTTTAGGGAGCGCTATGATTTGGGTAATTTTGGGGAATTCGCCTTTTAATAGTTTTATATGAATAATAATAAATTTATTTTTATACCTTTCATGAACATGAAATGGTGTGACATTGAGCCAAACATGTTTGTCGAAAGTACCAGGAGGACAAAAATTAGCCCCCCAAAATAGTATATACCGATTTTATCAGAATCATGAACTACTTCCTCAGTTGTTAGGATAAGTTGATGAGCTGATCATTTGTCGGTATCGGCCAAATTAGACCATTATAAGATATAGCTCCCATACAACCAACCATATATTTTGGGGTAAAACTTCTTCACTTAAATAGCTAAGGTCATTACAATATTTTTTCTAATAAATATTTGCATAAACAACCCACAGAATTGGAGGTATAAATTAAAGAAAATCCGACTATTTAATGTTTCATTTCCCCTTCAGGTAGGAAGCCTTCGGTACGGCCTTTATAACCTTTTATAACCACACATATACATATATGCACATGAATTTAAAAATAATACAAACTGTTATGAAGTAAAATAAATTTGAAAATACTTTTTTAATGGGATTGATAACACTACCCGATAAAAAAAATATCCTCGACATTTGATTCATATGTCGAAGTTCCTGTTGGTTCCAAATATGTAATCAGATGATTCAACAGTAGAACAGTTTTCGAGATATTTTGAAATTCAGGTTTTGAGCTAAGAAAATAAAAGCAGGATTAATAACACAGGCCGACAAAATGAGACCGATTTTTTTGACCACAAACCAGACCATACTTTCCTAAAGGTTTTCGATGCGCTGAACCTAAATGTGCAAAAACACCGTTTCTGCCTATTTTTGAGTTATATATAAACGACAAATTATTTAAAACAAGTAAGGAAGCCTAAGTTCGAGTGCAATCGAACATTAGATACTCAGCTGTATGCTTTCATTGTTTGTTTGCGTTTGTTCGATATAGGGTGTATTTTATATGAAACGAGTGCTGCATAAACAGGGCGCAGCCACGCCCATTTTCAAAATTTATATCAATCATCCAAATAAGCATACAAATATTATTGTTAGTGCAAAATTTCATCCCTCTATGACTTTTAGTTACAAAGACTTCACGTTACAAATTCCAAAAGGGTGTTCCAGAAATATCTTTGTTAAAAAGTAGGCGTGGTCATAAACCGATTTCAATACATTTTTGCGTGTCTATTAACACATGTTATAAAAGTGTATAAACCAAGTTTCGTCATAATATCTCAATTATTTGTCGAGTTAAAGGCTAAGAAATCTCATATATCCCTTTGTCTAAAAAGAGGCGGTGCCACGCCCATTTTCCAAACTTTTTTATTTTTTGTTTCCGGTCTATTGTAAAACTCATGTCACAAAATTTCAATGAATTATCTTTATATTTCACATAGATATCGCTTAAAATGGTTTTATTAGGTCACTTTATAATACACATATATAAAAGTGGGCGCGGTCGTCAACCGATTTTGGTAATTTTTCGTCCACACATTTGGCTAAGTAAATATATCACGCGTACCAGATTTCATCGATATATCTTTAACGGTTTCTGAGTTATGGCTTATTAAACTTTCAATATTCGCTCCTTAATAAGTGGGCGTGGCACCGCCCATTTTCCAAAATTTTTGTAGTTTTTGTTTTATGTCCATAGTTGGACTCCTGCCACAAAATCTCAGTGATTGATCTTTATATTTGACAGAGATATCGCTTAAAATGTTTTTATTAGGCCCCCTTATATTTCCTATATATAAAAGTGGGCGTGGCCGTCAACCGATTTTGATAATTTTTCGCCAAAACATTTGACTAAGTAATTATATTACGCGTACCGAATTTCATCGATATATCTTCAACGGTTTCTGAGTTATGACTCATAAAACTTTCAATGTCTGCCCCTTAATAAGTGGGCGTGGCACCGCCCATATTCCAAAATTTTTGTGTTTTTTGTTTTATGTCCATAGTTGGACTCATGCGACAAAATTTCAATGATAGATCTTTATATTTGACAGAGATATCGCTTAAAATGGTTTTATTAGGTCACTTTATAATACACATATATAAAAGTGGGCGTGGCCGTAAACCGATTTTGATAATTTTTCGTCAAAACATTTGTCTATGTAAGCAAATTACGCGTACCAAATTTCATCGATATATCTTCAACGGTTTCTGAGTTATGACATATAAAACTTTCAATGTTTGACCCTTAATAAGTGGGCGTGGCACCGCCCATTTTCCAAAACTTCATCAAATTTCTTCATAAGGGCCCGAGCTCAATACGTGGGTAAAATTTTAAAACTCTAGCTATATTAGTGGCTGAGATACCAAATTTCCGATTTTTTCTATATAGGAAAAGTGGGCGTGGTCATGGTCCGATTTCGCCCATTTTCAATACCAACCGTCCCAGTCTCGATACCAACTTGCGTTCCAAATTTCATCAAAATATCTCAATTTTTGCGCGAGTTAGAGTGTTTACAGACGGACGGACGGACGGACGGACGGACAGACGGACGGACGGACGGACGGACGGACGGACGGACGGACATGGCTCAATCGATTTCTCTTTTCACCCTGATCATTTTGATATATATAAGTCTATATCTATCTCGATTATTTCATTCTGTTACAATCCACCGTTATGTGATTAAAACTATAATACTCTGTGTACTAGTACAGCTGAGTATAAAAAAAAAGCACACATGGAATCTTATGTTATGTTCAGACACAACCTTAATTGAACATTAAGAGCCTTCATTCAATTTTCAAGCCCAATGATTCTCAATTTACTATACAAAAATTGACCAAGTTAATGCTTCATTAGAAATTAATGAGTTGTTAATGAAGAACAATTCTGCATGCAACCCTGTTAAAAGGCTTGTTTCATAAGTAAAATGAAATGTCATGAAAAGAGAAATGTGATTAGCGTCAGTGTCCACTAAACAGGTTGGTTCGTCAGATCAGCTGCATTCTTGTTCTTCTTCATCACCTATCAAATTTGTTTTTATTTCTGCTTATTTTATACATGCATTCGTGTTTACGATTGGTAAAAATTGTGAGATGAATGTCAAATTATTTCGTCCTCCTTGCAATTTTGACATTTAGGTCACGAGAGTTTGATATTCAGCTCACGGCGTGTATGTGTGTATGTATCTTGAGCCGACCTGTTAAATGGGCCAAGTAAATTAAATATGTCTGAACACCAAATCTAAAGATGTTCAATCAACCCCAATTGACTTAATTAATTTTTATGTCTGAACATGATATTAAAGAAGAAGTCTTTCTCTTACGAATGGCGTTGAGTTTGCTCAAATATCTTTTTTTTCGCTAAGATGGAGCAATTGAAGTTTGCAGACTTATCGTAAGAGGTATGTGTTCTACTGCATCATACCTACGTTCATTGGCGCACACAAGGGGGGGTTTTGGGGTTAAAACCACCCCAAAATTTGACAACACCATAAAAAAAATAATTTTATAAAAGATGGTACGTGCAAAAATATTTGTGTAAATACATGTTGTAAAATCTATGAATATTCGTGGATGTACATTGCCAATATTTGTCAACAACTACTGATTATGTTTATAAACAAGCAGTGTGGAGACATTTCCCTGCTGTGGATATTAGCTGAGGTTTGTTATACTCAGCTGTACTAGTACTTACACACAGTATTATAGTTTTAATCACATAACGGTGGATTGTAACAGAATGAAATAATCGAGATAGATATAGACTTATATATATCAAAATGATCAGGGTGAAAAGAGAAATCGATTGAGCCATGTCCGTCCGTCGCACAGTGGCACTTTTACCCAATTTAGACGTGAAAAATTAATAAAACGCTGAAAAGTGAATATTATTCGTTCAAATTGGATGTATAAGTAAATATAGGACTCCTGGACACGAAATCAATAGTTTTCGTGCATATATTCAAAAGAGACATAACTCAAAATTTTAGGTTTTTAAAAAAAATCGATATGCGATATGCGATTTTTTTTAAATATTTTGATTTGAACAGGAGAAGTATTGTGGTTCGAAATAACTGAATAACTTCATCACTGATACATCTACGTACGCCTGCGGATTTTAGACAACAAAGATATACTCGGATCTGAATAAACAGCAACGCATGCATCAGGTCTTCCATTCTTCTCGAGCGGATTGATCTCCTCTTATTATGTTCATGATGCTGTCTAATGTCTTTATTACGGGCCTCCAATGCTTTTTCCAGCAGCATACCCATAGGCATTGAAAACGACTTTATAGTTGCATCGCCATAAATTAAAATTTTATGGACACTTGATGGCATTGGATACCATGGATAATGCGTAACATAATTTATAGAATGTGCTCTTTATGTACACAAGTGACGCTAATAGCTAAGCTATATACTCTTCGAAAAAAAATATGGCTTGATGTGTTACCATCATTGGATGTGCCATAACCTTGTTTGGGCGTATCTACCATGAGTTACATTAAACGCTTGATGCTACTTTGAAATTTTTGTTTTTCGGTTTGGAATATGGCTTTATGTTCGTCGCTTAGAACTTTCCAAACGCGAATTTTGAGGCGGTACCCGCTATTAAAAATACATTCTCTACATCTTATATAAGCACGCAAAGTGCATAATCCAAACTTATACAAAGATTCGTTAATCTCCCGGCCACAAACAACACTAAAGTCTTGCCATAAATCATTGTCAAGTGCATATCATGACTAATGTAACCAATTTCTTCTTCTACCATAACAATTGAAGGCTGCAACGAAGTAATTTCCACTTTCTAAGTATTCCCAAAACTTTGTTTGTTGCAGATATAGTCCAAAACGGCTTTATCTTTTTTGTTTTGGTTGCGTTCTCCAACCTACACCTCATATAACTCTCTCCCAGTAATCGACATTATTTCTCGCGGGGGCAGATCGGGGCAGAAGAATCCTAATGGAATATATGTAGGAATAAAAGGAGTTTACTAAAAATAAGGAATTATTTTAATGCGGCTTAATTCAAAACTTTGGCGAAGTTTTAATTTCACTGTTTCTTATTTTTTATATACAAATAAAGGAACGCGTGTTCACGACGCTACATCTGCACACTAAATGTACAAAAAAACTTGTAGATAGTTGCAAATAAGAGTCCACACTTTTTCCTACCCTAACCTAGTATAGGTTTTTAAATTTCACTGACAGAACTCTTATTAAATTTTAAACTGACTCTTAATTATATGTGTACTCACTTATAAAAAAATATCACAATTAAAATGCACACTTTAATAGCTGATTACAGCGTGAAAAATAGTGTTAGAAAGGAACAAAAATCACCGTTGGCCACAGTGATTATCTGCCATTCGAACTGCATACAAAAGTTTTGAAATTTTTACAACAACAAAATTGAATTACTCACGTCTAAATTGAGTAAAAATGCCAATGTGCGTCGGTCCGTCTGTAAACACTCTAACTCGCGCAAAAATTGAGATATTTTGATCAAATTTGGAATGCAAGTTGGTATCGAGACTGGGACGGTTGGTATTGAAAATAGGCGAAATCGGACCATGACCACGTCCACTTTTCCTATATAGAAAAAATCGGAAAGTTAGTATCTCAGCCACTAATATAGCTAGAGCTATAAAATTTTACCCGCGTATTGTGATCAGGCTCTCATGAAGAAATTTGATGAAATTTCGGAAAATAGGCGGTGTCACGCCCACTTATTAATGGGCAAACATTGAAAGGTTTATAAGCCGTAATTCAGAAACCGTAGCAGATATATCGATGGATTTACTTACTTAGGAAAATGTTTGGACGAAAAATTGCCAAAATCGGTTGACGACCACGCCCAAAATTATATATGAGAACTATTAAGGAGCCAAATAAAAACATTTTAAGCGATCTTTGTCAAATATAAAGATATGTCATTGAAATTTTGTGTCATGAGTCCAACTATAGACATAAAACAAAAAGTAGAAAAATTTTGGAAAATGGGCGTGGCACCGCCTCTTTTCAGACAAAGGAATCTACGAGATTTCGGAACCCATAACTCTACAAATAATTGAGATGTTATGATGAAAATCAGTTTGTACACGTCAATAACTTGTGGTAATACATGCTCAAAAATTTAGCGAAATCGGTTTATGACCACGCCTACTTTTTAATAAAGACATTTCTGGAAAACCCTTTGGAAATTTGTAACGTAAGATCTTTATAATTAGAAGTCATAAAGGGTTGCAAATCTGCACAATAATATTTATATGCTTAGTTGAATGATTGATAAAAATTTTGAAAATGGGCGTGGCTGCGCCCACTTTATGCGGCACTCGATTCATATAAAATACACCCTAATCGAACAAACGCAAACAAACAATGAAAGCATACAGCTGAGTATCTAATGTTCGATTCCACTCGAACTTAGGTTTCCTTACTTGTTAGTTTTAGTTTAAATACAGAGAAAATGCAATGAATTGAGATTTAAAAGGTGCCTTTGTTTAATGTGTGCATACGTAGGTCCACTCCCCAAACATAAATTTAAGTAAAAATTGTCTGGACGAGTTTTAAGTATTTTTTTTTTTAATTTTCCGTTGGATATTGAAAACCCCCCCCAAAATATTTTTCTGTGTGCGCCACTGCCTACGATAATTCATATAAACTTTAATTTGAATAAAATGTGTTTATAAGATGGAAAATATTAATAATGGTATATAAAATTAAGAACAAAAAACTTTTTTCTGAAACAATATTAATCGTTAATATATTTTTGAGTTTAAACTGTGTTGTGTTGTGTTTTGATTGTGAGTTTTTTCTGTGTTAAATAGAATATAAAAAAGTTGGATCAAATAGGATCAATAAAAATTATATATGTAGTTACAGCTAATAGTGTCCTCTTTAATACAAATGTTATTTTATCTGCAGGAATTTGCAAGCGAGGCTACAATTTCACTTTTTTCAGAGCAAAGTAAACTTCGAAAATGGCTATACTTTACAATTTTTTATTGATAATAATAAAAGTATAAAACTCATTTATATATAGGGTTTAAAAACCTAATAATTTCCCTTGAAAATAACGTTACACTTTTTCGGATATCTTCTTTAGTACCTGAGATATTGTTATTTTAATTTCATTAACTTGCTAAAAAAATAAAAAACTTTAAAATTTCCTATCGCAAAAAAATTAAAACTTAAAATAATATTATCTCCAAAACTATACGTAGCATCGAAAATCTGATGCTTTCACGGTATAATTTATATAAAAATAGGTAAAAAAAACTTTTTAAGTTAAACGGTTTTATGTTATACATACATTGCAATGTTTAAGATAAACGTACTAAAAACCAAAAAATAATAAAATAGATACAGTCGTGGGAATTATAAACATTTGCATAGACTAGACTAAAATAAAACCGGGGGGCACGTTAATTGTCTACAATCGTTGATTAAAATGTTTGTTTTGTAATGTTACACTACAATTAGGCAGTTGTTCAACCGACAACGATGGACGTGTGATAAGTACACTCAAAAAAAAAATTTCCCTCGATCAAAGACATAATTTTCCTTATTTTGAACACGCGTCCCAATACAAAATTTTCTGTTTTGTGTAAATTTTCTCAAAAATGTGGAAAAAACATAAAAAAAAACTTTCAAATAAATTCGTTGCCATGGGGATTTGTATGGGAATTTAATTTCTCAAAATTAAAGAAATCAAGTCTTCAAAACAAGTGTTGAAGACATGAGCGAAAATCTCATCGAGTTCGAATAGTCAGCTCACCATTGTATCTTTGTGGTGCTGTATACCAGCAGCATCTATGGAATTGCCCCAAGTATCTATCGCCCACCTCATACTTACCGTCGCTCACCTCATACTTACCGTCGCTCTTCGAATCTCATACATATATTTTACATACTTACGTACTCATTCTGGAAGGATGCCGCTAGTTTTGTTGCCCTTTATATCTACAAAGCAAATACGAAAAAGGAGGCTGGGCGAAGTTAACCAGAGTTGGAAAAAACCTTTGCACCGGTCGGCCGCTTTGTCCATACGCGCGAAACACCAAATTAAATTGAAATTAAATTGTATGAAAATAAAATTGTCTGCAAGAGAAAGTGAAATAAAGTGAAAACTTGTGAAATCAAATAGAAAAAGAGGAGATTGTTTTATTTAGAAAAAAAAAGGAAAAACTAAACGAAATTTAAGGTGAGAAAGAAAAGAAAAAGAAACTTGAAAAGATAGTGCGATACACTACATGGTCCTTACGACCCGCCAAAAAGAGCAAGTGACCTAAAATCAAAAAGAATAAATTAAAAGTTCAAAAATATTGGAGTGGTTTAAAGAAACAAATAAAATCCAATTTCAAACTAAAAGCATACCTACACAAATATTAAAAAAGTGCAAAAAATATACATACGAAAGTGTGAAAAATATATACATACATACATACATCTTATTTGAAAAAATAATAAACGAAATTTTATATGAAATTAAATAATTTTATTGGAAGAAATACAAGAGTTGAAAAACGGGAAATCATTACAATACATATGTAGATATATGTACATACATACATATACAAAGTGCATAGATAAAAAACAAAAAGAGAACGACCGAAAATATTTATTACAAACAAACAAGTGGGAAGTATACACACATACGTAATACAGTGGGTGTGAAACATAAAATATCAAAAAAAAAAATTGATTGAAGTGAATTTTAATTTAAAATAAAACCTACCTGGTTGCGAAAATATTAATAAAGATTACCTAAAATTACATAAATACAGTCGAGTCTGGATATAGTGAACCCCCGCTCACGGTAGGCAGGAAGCGACGATAGGTTGCATGAAAATGTCGAGAAAAAAGGAAAGTGGGGTTGTGTTATGTGATGTTTATAGATGAAACATCCGTTGAAATTAAAATCCGAGCTGCTCCTTTTTCAAGGATATCCACATTTTTTGTTTTTTTTGAAAGGATCAAATATTGAGGAAATCGAATATTCGCCACCGTCCAAATTTTTCCGATTTCAATACATTATTTGGTCGCTAAGGGATACAAAAAAAGGTATTAAAAAGAAAACAGGACACCTGTAGTGGAAAAATCCAATGTGAACAGGACCTAAAGGATAACCACTGAAATATAAAATAACACAAAAAGTACCCACTTTAATTTGCGTATAACTCCTAAAATGTTAACTCTACGTGAAAATTTCTTATTATATGTTTCATTCAGAATAAATAAAGAAATATTTCTTTAATATACAATTTTGATGTACCTGCAGTGCTTAATGTACTTTTGTGCATCTAAAGTGAAAATTTCAAAAAAAGTACGTTTTTTTTATGGTGCTATTTTAAGTTCAAATATTTTTCTAGTTTATGTAAATATTTTAATCTAATGATCCAACTCTCATTCCTACACATCTCTACGTTAATACTAAAAAAGAGTTAGAGCTGAGATACGCGCTAGCTGTGCACGGTGGGCGGGAAGCAACAATAGGTTGCATGGGAATATCGTAAAAACGATGGCCCAACGAATATGTGCCTAGCTGTGTGCTGGTACTAATTTTCGTTTAAAAAAAATGTTGGAGATTTTATTCACGCTTGCTGTGTGTTTATGAAGTATATTAGAATATCAGTTTACGTAAGTGTTTAGCCGGCGATCGTTTTTTCGATATTTTCATGCAACCTATTGTTGCTTCCCGCCCACCGTGCACAGCTAGCGCGTATTTCAGCTCCAATTCTTTTTAATATTAACGTATAGATATGTAAGAATGAGAATTGGATCATTAGATTAAAATATTTACATAAACTAGAAAAATATTTGAACTTAAAATAGCACCATAAAAAAAACGTACTTTTTTTGAAATTTTCACTTTAGATGGACCAAAGTGCATTAACCACTGCAGGTACATCAAAATTGTATATCAAAGAAATATTCCTTTATTTATTCTGAATGAAACATATTATAAGGAATTTTCACGTAGATTAACATGTTAGGAGTTATACGCAAATTAAAGTGGGTACTTTTTGTGTTATTTTATATTTCAGTGGTTATCCTTTAGGTCCTGTTCACATTAGATTTTTCCACTACAGGTGTCCATTTTTCTTTTTAATACCTTTTTTTGTATCCCTTAGCGACCAAATAATGTATTGAAATCGGAAAAATTTGGACGGTGGCGAATTTTCGATTTTCTCAATATTTGATCCTTTCAAAAAAAACAAAAAATGTGGATATCCTTGAAAAAGGAGCAGCTCGGATTTTAATTTCAACGGATGTTCCATCTATAAACATCACATAACACAACCCCACTTTCCTTTTTTCTCGACATTTTCATGCAACCTATCGTCGCTTCCTGCCTACCGTGCGCTATAGTGAACAACTCGATATAGTGAACACCGAAATATTTACATAGAGTACCTACTCTAAATAGTGAACTACCGAAAGCCTCTAAATAGTGAACAAAATTTTAAACGCAACGTGTCAACAAGGTTTGTTAAAATATACAAAAAATTAAAACTATTGCAACAATAAAAACCATACTCATCAATTAACACAAAACCTCAAACTGACATCCACAAAATTGGCAACACGCTAATAGCAACAACAACATCAGCATCTTCACACAGAAAAGGATTCACAAAAGTCTGGTACAGTAGCCATGCCCAAGTAAGTGCACGACCAGAAATCCTCACACACATGCACATACATATATTAAAAATTTCCAAATGTATAAGTACAGCTAGGTCGTCAAGCAATATTAATTACAGCTATTAAGAGTAGTTAAATAGCCAACAACCCGAAACCCATACGGTACACAAATCTTTAGCTGTACATATATACCCAAAAATATACATATATATCCACAAATATATACGTACTCGCTCATACTCGTTTTATATATTCACACGTATATATCTCATCATATACCCCACATACATATATACCCCATATTATAAATTTCCCGCATATACATACGTATTCACGTATCTTTCTCAGTATATACCGCATTACGATACCCATATTGAAAATCAGTTGCTATCTCAAAAAATTCCGCAAGCGGCTATAAGAACATAAATTGCATTCTGCCATTGCAATACCCTCACCCCAAAAAAAAAGCTCATTTACAAATCCATATAAATATCTCAGCAAAAATTATCGCGCACTCCACTCATTATAATTAAAGATATACATATGTACATATTCTCAAAAAATTAAGTGCACTTATTAGCATTTTGAAGCTCCACCCCCTATTTCGGCAATCTCGCTGAATACACGCATTCACGCATATACAACTGTATTTGTACTTAGACGCGCTAAGTACAAGAAACACTCCCTCTCAACAAGTGCATTTGTCGAAACAATTGTACAGTGGGCATCTCCACCTGCAAATTTGGTCAAAAAATACAGTGGGACAAACTACATCAACTCACTCTCAAAAGGCAGAAGACTTATATATAATATATTAAAGGAATTCCAAAGGCCTTAAATCTATTAAAAATGGCTGAAGATAAGGATAAAGCCAAGACCCAGTTAGAACTCCCAGCACCCTCAAATCGGAAGAAATCCCCATCAGAGAGTGACCCAACCTCGAAAGAAAAAAAATTTCTCCTGGAAACCCAAAAATTGTAGAAATTATGCGAGAAATGGTGGAGTATAGGTGAGTCTGAGCACACCGAAGCCAGCCTCAAAATATATGCGGACACAATAAATAAAAGAATGGACGTATTGGAAATGGCATACGACGCGGCACATATCGCCACAAGTGATGAAGATGCGCATAAACGGTACGACGAAACATTCGAAGCCTCAAGCTCCACCGCCATGGACACCAAGCTGAGGATCGCCGAGTTGACAAGCTTACTCGAAACCCCTAAACCCTCAGGAAATAATACCCCTGCCCCAAATCAAATCCCCAATGAACAGCACTCATACCTAAAAGTCCGAGCATGTGATACGCAAATTTTCTCAGGAGGATATGAAGAATGGCCTGCTTTTCGTGATATGTTTAAAGCGGTTTACATTGACCACCCCAAATTGTCCCCAGTCCAAAAACTTTTCCATCTCCGGCAAAAAACAAAAGGAAAAGCTGCCCTCATTATAAAAAAATATGCGCTCACGGACCAAAATTTCGAACTCGCTTGGGGGGCACTCAAAGCCCGCTACGAGAACCGCAGAATTCTCGTAGATAACCAATTAAAGACACTCTTTAATATGCAACCTATATTCTCAGAAAATGGGGAGAGAATACAAGATCTCCAAACTACAATAAATAATTGTATCTCAACTCTCAATTCGAATGAGGTCCCGACGGATAACTGGGACCCAATACTCATATACTTATGCTCCTCAAAGTTACCCCGTGAAACTCTAGCACTCTGGGAGCAATCGCTAGAATCACGTAAAGAATTGCCACTGTGGTCAGAGATGGATAAATTCCTCACCACACGATACGAAGTAGTAGAACGACTCGGTAATTATAGACCGAATAATCCCCGAACATCAAACTCCAGCTTCTCACAAAGGTCCTCTACACCTAATAGCTCGAGTTTCAAGAGCAAGTCCCAATCATTTTACGCTGACTCAAAGAAAAAGGGCACTTGCAAACTCTGCAATTTGAATCATTCTCTCATGAATTGTGTGAAATTCAGAGATCTCTCACCCCAAGAGCGTAACGAATTTGTTAAAAACAATGGTTACTGCTCAAATTGTCTTGCGTATTCACATAAAGAAAATGATTGTCGTAGCAGTTTCACTTGCACCTACTGCCAGAAACGACATCATTCCCTGCTACACTCACACGCAAAACCTCAAAATAACGCAAGAAACAATAACACACCTCAAAACTCTCAAAGGCAACAAAGCCAGACATATGCCACAACTCAAGTGGCGACAACTCCAAACAACTCAGAACTGCCCTCAACCTCCGCAGAGGCTGTTCGAACCCAACAAATCAATCAAACAACAACTCATTTCACTAGTAGCAGCGAAACGACTCTACTACCCACGGCCTTGGTCACTCTCCACTTAAACGGCGAATACCACAAAATTCGTGCCCTAATTGACCAAGGTTCCGAAAAAACATTCATTTCTTCTCGTATACAAAAAATATTGCACCTACCCACCAAAGAAACCCACTACGAAATCTCAGGTATGGGCGGTTTGGTAGTGCAAAACTCAAACAAGATCTGCGAGCTAACTCTCTGCTCGTCAGACTTACAAACCCGAATAATCACTCACGCAATTATTCTCCCCAAACTGACACACTTTTTACCCTCATTTAAGGTGTCAGGAATAAATCTCCAAGAGATCTCAAAACTCAATCTCGCTGATCCTTCATGTTTCACCCCCTCTAAAATAGACATGGTAATAGGCAGCGATCTCACCCCACAAATAATGCTACAAGGCTTACAGGCTAATGTCAGCGGCTGTTTACTAGCCCAAAATACAATATTTGGCTGGATAATCAGCGGACCCCTAAAAGAAAAGGTAAATACCTTCTCCACTCAAGTTAGAGAAGCCCCCAATGACTCTCTCAACTCCCTACTTCAAAAATTCTGGCAACAGGAAGAAGTACCCACAACTCAACCCCTATCCAAGGAGGATGAATTTTGCGAACAGCTCTATCGCAAAACAACCAAACGACAGCAAGATTGCCGATATGTGGTTAAACTCCCATTTAAAAAGGAATTCCCCGATACCCTTGCCCTTGGACATTCACGCATTGGAGCTCAACTGCAGTATTTAAGCGTCGAACGATCCCTTGAAAAATGGCCAGAACTTAAGGCAAAGTATTCAGAAGTTCTGGCGGAATACATCACGTTGGGTCATATGGAACGAATCCCACCTCTCGAATCCATAGAAAACGGAAAATATTTCTCCTTTTATCTCCCTCACCACGCTGTCTTGAAACCTGACAGTAAAACCACAAAAGTTCGCGTCGTCTTTAATGCTTCGAAAATCTCACACTCAGGAAACTCCTTAAATGATGTTCTTCACACAGGACCGATTCTCCAAAACGATTTAATGCTCGTCCTACTCAATTGGCGACTTTTTAAATACGTTTTTAATGGCGATATCGAGAAAATGTATCGCCAAATACGCGTACATGAGGAAGACCAGGATTTCCAAAGAATTGTTTTCCGAAAATCTCCAGAACTCCCCATAGCAGATTACAAGCTCAAAACGGTGACATTTGGTGTCAACTGTGCTCCGTATCTGGCCATAAGAACACTCCACCAACTCGCAGAAGACTCGCAACACTCCCACCCTCTCGCTAACGATATCTTGCTACACCAAACTTACGTAGATGATATTTTATCGGGCGAACACAGCATACAGTCCACTCTCGACTCGCTTCACCAAGTTATCGAACCACTAAAATCAGCCGGTTTTCCACTGAAAAAGATAACGGCTAATCATCCCGATCTCCTCAAAAATATCCCAAAATCTGACTTACTCGATGCAGATTTTCTGAAATTTCACGATTCCAGCTCCACAAAAACTCTGGGGATAAAATGGAATGCAATAAGTGACACATTCACTTACTCATACGATCCTCTACCCGTCGCTAACTCAAGCACAAAGCGACAAATACTCTCGGCAATTGCGAAATTGTTTGACCCGGCAGGGTGGCTATCGCCCATAATGATAGTAGCCAAAATTCTGCTACAGCAACTATGGCTAGAAGGAACAGATTAGGATGAACATGTAAAACCCAACTCTTTTCACAAATGGAACACATTTCGCGAAAATCTCCCCGCGATAAGCGAAATAAAAATCCCCCGATGGATCGATTTCTCTCCCGATAAACAGTATCAAATGCACGGCTTCTCAGATGCATCAGAAAAAGCATTTTGCGCTTGCGTATATCTCAGAGTGCAAAATAGCGAACACTCATTCTCAACGCATTTACTCGCTGCAAAAAGCAAAGTGGCTCCTTTAAACACTGTGAGCCTTCCCCGTCTCGAACTTTGCGGAGCAGTACTTCTCTCAAAACTCGTGAAACAAATGCGCTCTCACTTAAAGCTGACTTCCCAAGAGTTAATACTCTGGTCAGACTCCTCAATTGTACTCGCATGGCTCGAAAAGCCACCCCACACATGGAAGACGTATGTGGCAAACAGAACGTCTCAAATCCTCGATAATGTGAGCAATGCCACTTGGCGTCATGTATCCAGTGGTGATAACCCAGCTGATCTTGGTACACGTGGATGTAAACCCCAAGAATTATCTCACAGCTCTCTATGGTGGAATGGCCCAGATTGGCTTTCTAAAGCATCCACATGCTGGCCAAAAACAGCACCAAATAACTCCACTCTACCAGAACAAAAACGCATCGAGTCATTTCACTCGATAGAAACTCCCGATATGCTCGAACGCTTCTCATCCTTCGGGAAAGCTCTACGCGTTTTTGCATACATATATCGCTTCATACACAAAGCGAAAAAACTCAAAATTGCTCAAAGTCTCACTCTCTCTCAAAGCGAAATCACATATGCAAAATCCCGCATAATTATTCATACGCAAGCGAAATATTACTCAGATGTGATCGCAGATTTACAAGCTCGTAACCCAATTAACAAAAAGAGTTCGCTTTTATCTCTAAATCCGATGTTGGATAAATCAGGTGTAATGCGTGTAAATGGCAGACTCGCCCACTCACCTCTTAGCGAAAATGAACGCCACCCCATAATAATTCCAGATAATTCGAGATTTTGCTCATTATTACTGGATTTCACTCACTCCACCTTGTTGCATGCAGAAAAGCAATTAATGATTCGCATGATACAACAAGAATATTATATCCCTCGCCTCAAGCAAAAGGTAAAAAAATGCATATTTCACTGCAAGACCTGTACGATTTATAAACAACAGACCAGATCTCAGATAATGGCTGCACTCCCCCCTGAAAGGTGCACCTATTCTCTACCATTTCACACCACAGGAGTAGATTTTGCCGGACCCTTCCAAGTAAAAACGTCGACGCTTCGAAAAGCATCATATGCAAAAGCGTACGTTTGCGTGTTCGTGTGTTTCTCCACCAAAGCAGTACATCTCGAAGTCTGTTCAGATTTGACGACAGCTGCATTCAAAGCAGCATTCTCTCGCTTTGTTAGTCGCCGTGGACTTCCCCATAAAGTTATGTCCGACAATGGCAAAACATTCGTCGGTGCAAGCCGAGAATTTCAAAGAGAATTTGCCAAATTTCTGCAAGAAACTGCAGCCGACATAGCTAATAAATACTCCATTCACGGCATGTCCTGGCAATTCATCCCACCATATACCCCTCATATGGGAGGATTATGGGAAGCAGCAGTCAAAAGCTTCAAAACCCATTTCCTCAAAGTTGCCGGAAATCATAAATTTACATTCGAGGAATTCACCACACTACTCACTCGAATAGAAGCGGTTCTAAACTCAAGGCCGCTCTCTCCATGTCTCAAGATCCTAATGATCTGCTCGTCCTAACTCCAGGACACTTCCTGCGTGGGGCCCCATTACTCTCACTTCCAGAACAGAATTCCGAAAATCTCTCGCTCATAAACAAATGGCAAAAATTGCAGGTATTGCATCATCAATTCTGCACGCGATGGAAAAATGAATATCGCAAAGAACTCCATAAGCGAACAAAATGGAAACTCCAACAGCCGAACATTAAGGAAGGCGACCTAGTGGTCATGAAAGACGACCTTCTCCCCCCGAATGAGTGGCGACTCGGACGAGTCATCAAACTCCATCCTGGCCCCGATGAACAAGTCCGAGTAGTCGATCTACGAACTCAAAATGGAGTATACACGCGGCCCATTACAAAACTCTGTTCTCTGCCACCTGCACCGCAATAGCTCTATTCAATGTGCTCTCACATACCAGTTTTTCATACCTTCCCTCGCATCACGACAACCTGCTAACATGATCAGTTTTCTCTACCACTTTCTTTACAGGCGTTATCAAAGATACAACACCTGCCGGCTGTGCTTCCAGCAACACTCACTACGGCTTTGTCGCGCCTTCCTTGCAATGACGCCTGACCAACGCTATGACTCGGTACGAGCTCATGGCTATTGCATAAATTGTCTTGCAACTTCCCACGTCACGGGGGCTTGCGATTCAGCTGATCGCTGCCATCGATGCGGCTTAGGTCATCACACTTTGATACACCGAAGAAAACGTGACGAACCCCGGGAAAGTCCCCCCAACCGACGGGAAACACGTAACTCCAAGCCGAAGAACACGAATCGGCGCGTCATATTTAAACGCACCACGAAGCAGCGGAAGGGCACCAACAATCAGCGACGAATGAGGAATTTGTTTAGCAAGGCGGGGTCTTCCCTGGAAGAGCTTAAGGAACTCCTCATTCCCTCATCCGAGCAGGCCGGCCGCCATGTTGAAGACATGAGCGAAAATCTCATCGAGTTCGAATAGTCAGCTCACCATTGTATCTTTGTGGTGCTGTATACCAGCAGCATCTATGGAATTGCCCCAAGTATCTATCGCCCACCTCATACTTACCGTCGCTCACCTCATACTTACCGTCGCTCTTCGAATCTCATACATATATTTTACATACTTACGTACTCATTCTGGAAGGATGCCGCTAGTTTTGTTGCCCTTTATATCTACAAAGCAAATACGAAAAAGGAGGCTGGGCGAAGTTAACCAGAGTTGGAAAAAACCTTTGCACCGGTCGGCCGCTTTGTCCATACGCGCGAAACACCAAATTAAATTGAAATTAAATTGTATGAAAATAAAATTGTCTGCAAGAGAAAGTGAAATAAAGTGAAAACTTGTGAAATCAAATAGAAAAAGAGGAGATTGTTTTATTTAGAAAAAAAAAGGAAAAACTAAACGAAATTTAAGGTGAGAAAGAAAAGAAAAGATAGTGTTTAGTGTTAGTGTACAACAAGGAAAGTTGGGAATGGAATGGCGCTTAAAGAATTTTTCATTATTTTAATGTATGAATTTTTTCAAAACAAGTATATGAAACCATGGTAACGCATGTAACAACAATATTTTATAAACCTTTTAACATGTTTTAAGGAAAATTTACTCAAAACAAAGAAAGTAGTGTTCAAAATAGGTAAACAATTTCTTTGACCCCTCCATATATTTTTTTTCTCTCAGTGTAGGGCTAGAATGTGGAAAAAAGCTAGCAAGCTCGATTATAAGCGAGTTTTAGGGTTTCATAGTGGTGAGCGAGTAGTACTTTTATCATATGTTTTGTCGACTAAAGACAAACTACGAGCAGTGAAACGATTCCTCGTGTGAATGTCCAACGATAAACTAGTTGAAACATCTCTTTTATTAACATGGAGTGTATAACTATGTGAGCACGATTTTAGTCAAAGCTTTTTATTATATATGCCGCGCTTAGCAGCTCTGACTGGGAATAGTTGATCACTCGGTCAGCTGAGAGCGATAAGGGTTTTAGAGCTATGTTCAGCTGAGCGCAGATAAAACCAACGTGTTAGCTGACTATTTCTGGACTTTGGTCGTTCTTTTTCGTCTGGATAGGCGAAGCGGCAAGTCGAAAAATTGATTGGTTATAAAAAGTGAAAATGACTATTAGAAAAGACAAAAATAACTAAGAAAATGTTTTGTTAAAAATCGAGTTATTTTAAAAGAAAAAAAATTAAAAACTTCTAAATTAAACAAAAAGAAAGAAAAAAAAAAACTATTTAAAGAAACGAAATACCAAGGTGTGGTGGTTACATATTAGAAGGCTGCACGAATGGATTCGAAACGGCCAACAAAATATTCGCGGCCGTCCAATTACAGTACCTACTTGTTTCTGTCGTTTTAGAATAAACGCAAGTAGAGCACAACCATAAACAGAACCAATACAATTACTTATTCATAGCGACAATTACATGACCTTAAAAAGGTTCTGCAAATAGTGTACACTACTTGCGAATACTTCGAATACAATCGAAATATATGTATGTACATACATATTTTCATTAACACACATCCAGACGTTGTGTTCAGCAAAATTACGCTGCTAGTGTGAGTGTGTGTATGTGCATATGCATACACACTAGGGCGGGTCGATTGGTAGGGGCCAAAAAAAATTAATGGAAACATCGCAATTATAAAAATTTGGGTAATTTCAATTTTTTTGCCCAAGAAACCATATGTCTAAAATAAATTTCGAACCAGAGCTTTTTACGATCTACACATTTCCAACTGTTCTATATATTTTAAAATAACTCGGTAACCAATACTTCGACTCTTTTGATTTTTTCGGCATTAGTTAGGAAACTTATTTGGCATATTAAGGTGGTTTTATGAAGGAAATAAAGTTCTCCAGAAATTCGCGGAACAACCCGATTTTCATGCGAATATAATACGGAAATCTATACCTAAAATTTTTCCTTAATATATTAAAATTTAGAGGTCGTGCAAATTTCTTTCTCCTTTTATATCAGTGATGATATCTACATAATTTTTTTCAAAGTCCTTAATGAACAAGAAAAACATTTCTTATCATTAAAAAATGGAGCATATCGCACACAAATCAAAAAGCTTTACAACTCAAAATTCAAAAATTTTCAGGAGAGGCAAAAAACTTTTTAATTTTTATATGCAATGATATGGGAAAAGGCTACGTATAATAGTTATTTCTCAGTTAAAAAAGAGTCTGATGGAAAAGATTTTTTGGCAGCCGCTAGAGATATGTGCTGTGTACCAATTTATGGAAGAAACCCGATTTCGAAAAATTTTTTGTTGTGACGCTTTTTGATTTAGTGTGCAATATGTTTGTTGGGCTTTTATTTTTTGGTCCACCTTAATGCCATATGCACATTAAATAACAAACAAACCAAAGAAGCAACAAGGTTTTGCGAATACTTCATAACATGGTTATTATTATGTTCTATTCTATCGTGGCGAATAGTGTACACTAATCGCTCCAACAGAGCAAATAGAAATAGTATTTGTATTCCAAATGAAAAGTGTGGGTTATATTCGTATCTGCATTGAAATTGTGCTGTGACTAATTGTACAATGCATAGAATATTCGAAAATATAGAAGAGGCAAATGGTATTGTGCAGAGGTCTATTACATATACCTTTTTGTCACCAAAAATATTGTTTTAGTGCAAAACGCGGTTTAATAAAAGCCACATTGGAGGAAAATTGCGGCATAATCTATCCAAGAAGTGAAGGTAGCAAAGGATTAGGTGGTGGAGGAAAAATATGATTTTCACGGCTTCATGGAGTCTTACATCTTATCGCAAACACGTGGTGAAATTAGAGTCATGATTATCTAAGGAATCTAAAGTGTAACTCCGTTCTCACTAGTAATAATCTAACTAATTGCCTCAAACGTAATTAGATGCTACAATATTTTCTTTTTTGTAAAAATAATATATTTTTTATACACTTAGTACGAAGCCTCATGGCAAAGTTTCCCGTAACAGCCTTAGAGGTTGATACATACATATATACATCTAGGTGAAAATGTGCATTCATATGTAAAGAAAAAAAAAAAGTATGAAAAGAATTCATATATATAACGAAAGGAATTAAGTCCAACAACAACAAAAATGTACATATATAGATGTGTCTATATATATAAGCACATGTGCTTTTATGAGTGGAAGTAAGAGAACATTTTTGTTAAAAAAAAAAATATACATATATATATATATATATATATGTATACATATACATACTATTATTAAAAAGAGAAAAAAAAAGTAAGTTCTTAAATTATTTAGAAGAGGAAGGGAATGAAAATTATAAAGAATTACCTATAAAGTGTATATAAATATTGGAAAATATATGTATATACACATATTAATAACGTAAACAAATTTCGACATAAGTCATTTTAGCGGTTCGCTAAGACATAACCCTTTTCATATATATTTTTTTTTGGCGCCACTGGCGTACGTAAATTCCTAGCGGTAGAATGTGTAAAAATAGGAAAAAAAAAATTGATAACAATTGTACATATGTTTAGGTATGTAGATGAATAGGTTTGTAGATGAGTAAAAAAGTTTTGTTGAGAAATTCCAGCTCACCGACGCAGCTCTCAGGCGCTTGCTGACCAGTGATGCCACTAACATATTTTTCCTCGTACCAAAAAACGTACCAAATTGCTTTTGAGAGTACCAAACAGATTTTTTTGGGGCAACAGTCGTACTTGACAAATAGTTTTTTTTATTTATTATTTTTTAATGGAACATTAACTACAATATATCGCACCCTGAATCATAAATTGACACAGCTCAAAATTCAAAAATTTTTAGGAGCCAAAAAATTTTTTTCTTTACAAGCAATGATGTTGAAAAGGCTAAGTATAATTGCTATTTTTCAGTCAAAAGGAACATCGATTGAAAAGTTTTTTTGACAACTGCTAGAGTTATGTTCTATGTACCGGTTTATGATAAAAAACTGATTTCAACAAATTTTGAGTTGTGCCACTTAGGGCCGGTTTCACCATCTCCGGTTAAGCACTTAACCAGAGATTTTTGTGCGGTTAAGCAATTTATTTGACAGCTCGCCATACAATTTACGTCAAACTAACCAGCGATTAAATTAACCGGAGATGGTGAAACCGGCCCTTAATAATTTAGGGTGCGATATAACTCTAACAAAAAGAAAGAAGAGTATTTAAAAATTAAAGAAAACAAACCAAAAATTAATAAAATTATCGCGTTTTAAATTAAGTAATTTAACTTTTTATATCTCCATCACTATATTTCCATTTAAAACTTGCTTGAACATGTACATTTATTGAGTACTAACAGCGGCTGTAGCATCCCATCAGCTAAGTTTTTTCTTGGCTAGGAGCAAGTGCCACAGCCCACAAAGGTCAAACTGAGTTACCTTATTCCTTCCATACAATTTGTTCGCTAATTTTGACAACTACTTGCCAAAAAGCTCTAACAAAATACACGGTAATTATTTTATGTGAATTTAAATGAGCTATTGGCCATTTTTTAATGAAGAAAAATTGTTGGTGGCATAATGCTACGACCGGTATAGTTGGGTCATGCTAGTGATAAAGAATTGTATCGATTTCATAACATCTACGGCTTTGGGATACCTATCGCGTGTTGGCGATGTAATTAATCAACATAATTACTGTTCTTTTAGTGGTCGAACAAAAATAATATATGGAAAAACAAAAAATATATGGAAATAAATATTGTTTTTCCAAACCGTTGCTTTTAAGGAAAAAGTACCAAAATCAAAAGCAACGTACCAACGTACCAAATCATTTTCAAAGTACCAGTTTTGGTACGAAAGTACCAAAAGTGGCAACTCTGCTGCTGACACCGCTCGGACAATATGTAAGTTCTCTTTAATTATCGCTCTTTACCCACGTACATATTTATTATTTACAAACTTTTAACTCATATACATACATATATAACTAGCAGAAGAGAAATATGATCTCTTAAAATTTGTATACTTCCGTATGCACATATTTACATTTGTTATGGTCCTCTAATGGATTTCTTTCAGGTAATATGCCTATTATGAATGATTTTTCTCTTGCTTTGAGATCATATTCCTCTCCGCGTTCTGTTGTGTTTTTGCATGTACATACAAACATTTATATAGAAATATGAATACATAAATAATTAGATTTATACATACAAGTTTATACATATAACAAAATGTAAATTGGTAGTACGCTGAGATAACCAAATGAAATATTAGGGTATGCCTAAAAGTCGTGTAAAATTATAAGAAAGGAAAATTTTTTTTTGTTAATTAAATTTTGTATGGAGCAGTTAACTTGCTTATATATATAAGAATATGAAAAATGTCCGAGATTTGTGAATTAATTAATAAATGAAGTTTTGTAAATTCTAAAATGGATTGGTAGAGTATCTATTTATTGTGGAATGATTGAGCCGTAGATCTGTGAAATTTGGCTGGGTTAGGCGATACGGAAGTAAGTATCTCTCAATGGTTGGGTAGGGGAGAGTAGAGAAGCGGGTGTATTGCTTCTCGGGTTTGATCTGAGTTTCTGTGCTGTTGAGGTCCGTCTGTTTAGAAGGGGTATAAACCTATGTGGGGATTTTTTTTAGGTAAATTTAATTAGTTTTTTTTGTATAGATATGCATGAATTTCTTTTTATTGTACGGTCGTGCATTTGCATTAAGGTAGTGAGCAAAAACCCACCCCAATCCGACGAGCTTAGAACCAGGAGCAAGCTAGCATGCACAGCTCGGCTATCCGCAAACAACTTCTGGGTGATTCCATTGGAGTTAAAAATGGCTTCCAGGTACGACTTCATGACAACTATTGGAATTTCCATGAGCAAGAAAATAGTAAGTAATTTCCTCACCGTCTGCGGGCCAACTGCCTAACGACGAATTAAACGATTCTTCTATCGCACATTAAGTCGATAATTTGTAGACAATTTGACGTGCCCCCCGGTTTTATTTTAGTCTAGTCTATGCAAATGTTTATAATTCCCACGACTGTATCTATTTTATTATTTTTTGGTTTTTAGTACATTTATCTTAAACATTGCAATGTATGTATAACATAAAACCGTTTAACTTAAAAAGTTTTTTTACCTATTTTTATTTTCTAGTTTTTAGTTTTTATTTTTATACCTTTCATGAGAATGAAATGGTATTATAACTTAGTGCCAAAAAATTTTTGTCGAAAGTACCAGAAGGAAGCGTGGGGGACCCACCAAAATATATACCGATATGGTCAGAATCACGAGCTGAGTCGATTAAGCCATGTCCGTCTGTCCGTCTGTCTGTCTGTCCGTCCGTCCGTCTGTGTGAACGCAAACTAGTCCCTCAGTTTTTGAATGAAATTCGGAACACAGGTATGTTGTTATATGCAGCTGATCATTTGTCGGAACCGGCCGAATCGGACCACTATAACATATAGAAAACAACCGATTATTCAGATATACATGAAATTTTTGGATGTAATTTGTGCATAACCTCCAAATTTAAACAGCTAAGGATGTGAAACTTTGAAGTAAATGTACCCATTTTGGCCCAAACAAGGTTACCGAAAATTGTCAAGATCGGACCACTATAACATATAGTTCCACAACATCCGATTATTCAGATATACACATTTTGGTGTATAACTCCTCCATTTTAACAGCTAACAGCCTGAAATTTTGAAGTATTTGTACCCATATGGGCCCAAATGGGATTACAGAAAATTGTTAAGATCGGACCACTATAACATATAGCTCCCCTACAACCGATTGTTCAGATATGCACATTTTGGTGTATAACTCTTCCATTTTAAAAGCTAACGGCGTGAAATTTTGAACTATTTGTACCCATAAGGGCCCAAACGGGATTACCGAAAATTGTCAAGATCGGACCACTATAACATATAGCTCCCATACAACCGATTGTTCAGATATGGACATTTTGGTGTATAACTCCTCCATTTTAACAGCTAACGGTGTGAAATTTTAAAGTATTTGTACCCATATGGGCACAAACGGGATTACCGAAAATTGTCAAGATCGGACCACTATAACATATAGCTCCCCTACAACCGATTGTTCAGATATGGACATTTTGGTGTATAACTCCTCCATTTTAACAGCTAACGGTGTGAAATTTTAAAGTATTTGTACCCATATGGGCACAAACGGGATTACCGAAAATTGTCAAGATCGGACCACTATAACATATAGCTCCCCTACAACCGATTGTTCAGATATGGACATTTTGGTGTGTAGCTCCTCCATTTAAATAGCCAAGACACCATTTTTTCTAATAAATCTTTCCATAAATAACCCACAGAATTAAAATTATAAATTAAACTTAATCAGGCTATGTACATACTAGACATATACGCCGACAGTGATTCCGGCGGCGGCGGCGCCATTCCAAAATAATTTCGGCGGCGGCGGCGACGCCGGCGTGCTTTTTCGCGCCGGCGCGCCTGCCCCAAATCGACAAATCACAATCCTCATTCAAATTAATTTTATTTAGTTACCTTAATAGCGCTGGCTGAATGGAATAAATAATCTAATTTCCACCTTAAATTTTTGAAACTTTTTTATTTACAGCAAAAAACAATTGTTACATAAACTAAAATTTAAAATAAAGAAAATAAATATTAAAGAATATACACAAATCCATATGTAAGGGTAAATTTAAATTAATTTGCTTATTTTATATGATAATAAACATGCATACATATATGTATTTACATACATATTTATATATATATAAGGCACTTTAAAATAATATATGTATATACAGTGTTGGAAAAAATAATAGGGACAAAATTTTGCAATTCTCCATTTATTTCAAGACCAAATAATAATTACCATATATTGATGCTTACACGGAGAGGACATGCTTCAATGACTCTGGGGTGGTTTTTGTATAATAATTTAATTTTTATGAATAAAAATAATGAAATGTATAATTTAAGTTGGAAATAATAATAGGGACAAAATTTAAATTCGATTGTTTTTTTTTTTTTTCAAATAAACTACAATATTACTGCTGCAGCTAGATTTATTTTTTATAACTTCCTTACTTCTTCGTGGCATACGGTTGACCAAATCAGCGCAATTTGCAACTGGTATTAAGTACCAAGATTCTTTAATTTTTTTTCCATAACTCTTGCTTATTTTTCCATTTTTGATCCCCCATCGTCTTCTTTAATATTCGCTATAGGGCTGAGGTTCGACAACTGTGACGGTTACTCCAAAACAGCAACTTTCTTACGTTCAAACCATGAGTTTTCGATTCTGGAGGCATGTTTGGGATCATTTGCATGCATAGGTAAATCGCCATTTAAATTATTCAATTTTGAGTAGAACAATTAGCAACAGACCTCGAGAAGTAGGACTAAATGGAAGAGATCCCAGAAAAGTTCCGTATCTGAGAAAAAATTATGTAACATGTTTTTGTTAACAACTTTTAACGGGTAAAAAATAAAACATGATTGATTCCTTTTTTTTCATTTTGAAGAACTTTAGCAGTTAGCAAAACTAGGAGAATATGTACACATCTCGCTCCATACGGGTATGGCGCGCCAGCGCACGCCGCCGCGCCGGTACGCCGATTTCACGGATTATGGCGGCGGCGGCCGATTATGAAGGTAATCGGCGCGGCGGCGGCGGCGTCAATCGGCGGCGTATATGTCTAGTACATACATAGGTAACTTTTCATTTCCCCACTCATGAAAGGTATGAAGTCTTCGGTACGGCCGAAGACAGCCGCGCTTTTACTTGTTTTACCTATTTTTATTTAAATAGAGCGACTCACGCGCCACCTAGCGGCTCCAATTTTTTTTTAAACATTTGTAAATTATTTAAGTAATGCACATGCTAAATATCAGCCAAATCGGTCCATAATTAGGATTTTCAGTTTTAATTACCCCGATCTCAGCTCCATCTAGCGGAATTTTTTTAAAGAAAATATTTCTTTTCAAGGTAGAAATACATGTTCCGAATTTCAGCCAAATCGGACCATAAATGCGATTTTTGTAAATATAGCGACCCACGCGCCACCTATCGGAAGTTTTTTTTAAGAAAATATTTCCTTTCAAGGTAGTAATACATGTTCCGAATTTCAGCCAAATGGGACCATAAATGCGATTTTTGTAAATATAGCGACCCATGCGCCACCTAGCGGAATTTTTTTTTAAGAAAATATTTCTTTTCAAGGTAGTAATACATGTTCCGAATTTCAGCCAAATCGGACCATAAATGCGATTTTTGTAAATATAGCGACCCACGCGCCACCTAGCGGAATTTTTTTTAAAGAAAATATTTCTTTTCAAGGTAGTAATACATGTTCCGAATTTCAGCCAAATCGGACCATAAATGCGATTTTTGTAAATATAGCGACCCACGCGCCACCTATCGGATTTTTTTTTTCAGATTAATCGGTTGACAGGAAGAGGATGAAATTTGAATTACTAAATTTGACCCAAGAATAAATAAAACAAACGGGGTGAGCTAAATAAAACCGTTTAATAATAATAAAGCGAGTGCTGCATAAAGTGGGCGTAGCTACCCAACTAAGCATATGAATATTATTCTTTGGGCAAAATTTCATTCCTTTATGACTTCTAGTTACAAAGATGTCACGTTACAAATTCCCAAAGGGTGGTCCAGAAATATCTTTGCTAAAAAGTAGGCGTGGTCATAAACCGATTTCAATAAATTTTTGCGTGTCTATTAACACAAGTTATAAAAGTGCATAAATCAAGTTTCGTCATAATATATCAATTATTTTTATACTCAGCTGTACTAGTACACAGAGTATTATAGTTTTAATCACATAACGGTGGATTGTAACAGAATGAAATAATCGAGATAGATATAGACTTATATATATCAAAATGATCAGGGTGAAAAGAGAAATCGATTAAGCCATGTCCGTCCGTCTGTAAACTCTCTAACTCGCGCAAAAATTGAGATATTTTGATGAAATTTGAAATGCAAGTTGGTATGGTGACTGGGACGGTTGGTTTTGAAAATGGGCGAAATCGGACCATGACCACGCCCACTTTTCCTATATAGAAAAAATCGGAAATTTGGTATCTCAGTCACTAATATAGCTGGAGCGATCAAATTTCACCCACGTGTTGATCTCAGGCCCCTAGGAAGAAAGTTGATGAAATTTTGGAAAATGGGCGGTGCCACGCCCACTTATTAAGGGTCAAACCTTGAAAGTTTTATATGTCATAACTCAGAAACCATTGAAGATATATCGATGAAATTTGGTACGCGTGATTTACTTACTTAGGCAAACGTTTGGACGGAAAATAGTTAAAATCGGTTTACGGCCACGCACACTTTTATATAT
The DNA here is from genome assembly GCA_960531455.1 of Urophora cardui. NCBI lineage: Eukaryota > Metazoa > Arthropoda > Insecta > Diptera > Tephritidae > Urophora > Urophora cardui. The sequence continues at coordinate 68,203,269 of OY482674.1, forward strand.
GTATATTATAAAGTGACCTTTTAAAAACATTTTGAGCCATATCTCTGTCAAATATAAAGATCTATCATTGAAATTTTGTCGCATGAGTCCAACTATGGACATAAAACAAAAAACACAAAAATTTTGGAAAATGGGCGGTGCCACGCCCACTTATTAAGGGGCAAACATTGAAAGTTTTATGAGTCATATCTCAGAAACCGTTCAAGATATATCGATGAAATTCGGTACGCATAATATAATTACTTAGTCAAATGTTTGGACGAAAAATTTCCAAAATCGGTTAAGGGCCACGCCCACTCTTATATATGTGTATTATAAAATGACCTAATAAAAACATTTTAAGCGATATCTCTGTCAAATATAAAGATATATCATTGAAATTTTATGATAGGAGTCCAACTGTGGACATAAAACGAAAAACACAAAAATTTTGGAAAATGGGCTTGGCACCGCCTCTTTTTAGAAGCAGGAATATGCGAGATTTCTTAGCCTATAACTCGACAAATAATTGAGATATTATGACGAAACTTGGTGCGTACACTTTCATTGCTTGTGGTAATACATGTTCAAAATTTTAGCGAAATCGGTTGACGACCACGCCCACTTTTATACATGGGAACTATAAAGTGGCCTAATAAAAACATTTTAAGCGATATCTCCGTCAAATATAAAGATAATTCATTGAAATTTTGTGACATGAGTTCTACAATAGACCGTAGACAAAAAATAGAACAAGTTTGGAAAGTGGGCGTGGCACCGCCTCTTTTTAGACAAAGGAATATACGAGATTTCTTAGCCTATAACTCGACAAATAATTGAGATATTATGACGAAACTTGGTTTATGCACTTTTATAACATGTGTTAATAGACACGCAGAAATTTATTGAAATCGGTTTATGACCACGCCTACTTTTTAACAAAGATATTTCTGGAACACCCTTTAGGAATTTGTAACGTGGCATCGTTATAACTAGAAGTCATAAAGAAATGAAATCTTTCACAAATAATAATATTCATATGCTTAGTTGGATGACTGATAAAAATGTTGAAAATGGGCGTGGCTACGCCCACTTTATGCAGCACTCGCTTTATATAAAGTACACCGTGTTTCTATCAAACGCAAACAAACACTGAAAGCATACAGCTGAGTATCTAATGTTCGATTCCACTCGAACTTAGGCTTCCTTACTTGTTCGATTTATGGGCTGCGAAATCTCGTAGATTGGTTTGTCCAAAAAGGGGCGGTGCCACGCCCATTTTCAAAAATTTTTCTGTTTTTTGTTTTATATCCATAGTTGGACTACTGTCATAAAATTTCAATGATATATCTTTATATTTGACAGAGATATCGCTTAAAATGCTTTTATTAGGTCACTTTATAATATAGAAATATAAAAGTGGGCGTGGCCGTCAACCGATTTCGCTAAAATTTTGAACATGTATTACCACAAGTAATAATAGTGTACACACCAAGTTTCGTTATTATATATCAATTACTTGTCGAGTTATAGGCTAAGAAATCTCGTATATTCCTGCTTCTAAAAAGAGGCGGTGCGGTGCCACCGCCCATTTTCCAAAATTTTTGTGGTTTTTGTTTTATATCCATAGTTGGACTACTGTCATAAAATTTCAATGATATATCTTTATATTTGACAGAGATGTCGCTCAAAATGTTTTTATTAGGTCACTTTATAATATAGATATATAAAAGTGGGCGTGGCCGTCAACCGATTTTAAAAATTTTCCGTCCAAACGTTTGCCCAAGTAAGTAAATCACGCGTACCAAATTTCATCGATATATCTTCAATGGTTTCTGAGTTATGACATATAAAACTTTCAATTTTGTGACCCTTAATAAGTGGGCGTGGCACCGCCCATTTTCCAAAATTTTATTAAATTTCTTCATAGGGACCTGAGCTCAATACGTGGGTAAAATTTCATCGCTCCAGGTATATTAGTGACTGAGATACCAAATTTCCGATTTTTTCTATATAGGAAAAGTGGGCGTGGTCATGGTCCGATTTTGCCCATTTTCAATACCAACCGTCCCAGTCTCGATTCCAACTTGCATTTTAAATTTCATCAAAATATCTAAATTTTTGCGCGAGTTAGAGTGTTTACAGGCGGACGGACGGACCGACGGACATGGCCCAATCGATTTCTCTTTTCACCCTGATCATTTTGATATATATAAATCTATATCTATCTCGATTATTTCATTCTGTTACAATCCACCGTTATGTGATTAAAACTATAATACTCTGTGTACTAGTACAGCTGAGTATAAAAATAATTTTGTATGAGAAAATTTTAATTAATTATAAATGGAAAAGAGTTGTGCTTGAACTACAAATGGGTTTTGAATCAAATAAAGATAAATTTTAATAAAAAATATCATAAAGTTAAAGGAGTAGCTAAACTACTAGAAAACTGTCGATTTTCGACAGTAGCGGGAACTCCTAGTGCTAAATAAAAATCTTAACTCGAAATATAAGCTTTTGCAAAGACACCATATAATTAATTTTTAAAACGTCCAATTTCGAGCTTGGGAGACTCATATCTCGATTTTGAAGGCTAACTTCGAAAAACGGTGTAATTCTTAATATGCAACTTCAATTCACTCACCTGGAATTCTTGAAGCCGTAACGAATCCAATTGTTCGCTGTGTTTGCGCCGATGTCGTATACATCTGCCAGCCACTATAGTCGTCGTTGGCACAGGTGCCACTACGAATGTTCCCATATTTTCGGCATTATCGACGCCAGATACAGAAATTGCCACATCGAAGCTGCTTTTTATATTACTACCACTGCAATTGTCATTTTCATTGTCCCCGTAATCATTTCCACCATTATCATCGCTATAATCGTCGCCAGTGGTGATATCATCATCCGATGCGAAATATTTATCACGATCACGTTGCCCACGCGATTTTTTTAATACCGTCTTTCTGCAACGTGTTCCACAAGCGATTGCCGATATTTTACTAGCATAATAGTACATAGCCATGTGTCACCTTTTGGTTGTGACCGGAACGCATTGACCGGACATTTATGTTTACTAGCAGAATACTGACTTTGTCCAGATACGACATGTGATGTATTGAAAGCTGAAATCGTGAAAAGGTTAGTTTCATTATACCTGCTAAAACAAAATTATATAGCAGAGAACGTGCATATGTGGGTCATTATTTTACAAATCGTACACCTTTTGAGATTTCATAATTTTGATTCGGCTCAAACTTTTTTTAAGTTTCTTGCACGAACTTGGCAAATACCCATATCATGATTTTGTCTAATTTTTTTTGTATAATACTTTTTTGTCAGAGATCTGCATGCGTTCAGATTCGATGGTTAAGCAAACGTGCCCACACTAAAAATTCCATTTCTTTGGTTCTGCTCGTCGTATCGTATCCATTTTTATTTTATTTTGAAAGTAACAATATTTACTTCATAACTGCATTAAAGAAATATTTAATTTTACGAAATCAAAATAATGAATACAAACTCAATTTTTTAAACCAATTTTACATATTGACGAATATTTTTGAAAACCAGTAAGAGCGCGGCTGTCTTCGGTCGTACCGAAGACTTCATACCTTTCATGAATGGGGAAACGAAAAGTTACCTACATATGTACATAGCAGGGATGGGCGGTTTAGAATAAATTTTTATTCAAATAAAAAACAAATTTTTATTCTTCATTCCGGTGCGCTTGAATAAAAAATAAGTTTTTATTCTTCATTCTGGTGCCCTTGAGTAAAGAATACCTAATTTTTATACTCAGCTGTACTAGTACAAAGAGTATTATAGTTTTAATCACATAACGGTGGATTGTAACAGAATGAAATAATCGAGATAGATATAGACTTATATATATCAAAATGATCAGGGTGAAAAGAGAAATCGATTAAGCCATGTCCGTCCGTCTGTCCGTCCGTCTGTAAACACTCTAACTCGTGCAAAAATTGAGATATTTCGATGAAATTTTAAATGCAAGTTGGTATCGAGACTGGGACGGTTGGTATTGAAAATGGGCGAAATCGGACCACGATCACGCCCATTTTACCTATATAGAAAAAATCGGAAATTTGGTATCTCAGTCACTAATATAGCTGGAGCGATGAAATTTTACCCACGTGTTGAGCTCATGCCCCAAGAAAGAAATTTGATGAAATTTCGGAAAATGGGCGGTGCCACGCCCACTTATTAAGGGTCAAACCTTGAAAGTTTTATATGTCATAACTCAGAAACCATTGAAGACATATCGATCAAATTTGGTACGCGTGATATACTTACTTAGGCAAACGTTTGGACGGAAAATAGTTAAAATCGGTTGACGGCCACGCCCACTTTTATATATGTATATTATAAAGTGACCTAATAAAAACATTTTAAGCCATATCTCTGTCAAATATAAAGATATATCATTGAAATTTTGTCGCATGAGTCCAACTATGGACATACAACAAAAAACACAAAAATTTTGGAAAATGGGCGGTGCAACGCCTAATTATTAAGGGGCAAACATTGAAAGTTTTATGAGTCATAACTCAGAAACCGTTAAAGATATATCGATGAAATTCGGTACGCGTGATATACTTACTTAGGCAAATGTTTGGACGAAAAATTTCCAAAATCGGTTGACGGCCACGCCCACTTTTATATATGTGTATTATAAAGTGGCCTAATAAAAACATTTTAAGCGATATCCCTGTCAAATATAAAGATATATCATTGAAATTTTGTAGCAGGAGTCCAATTGCGGACATAAAACGAAAAACACAAAAATTTTGGAAAATGGGCGTGGCACCGCCTATTTTTAGAAACAGGAATATACGAGATTTCTGAGCCTATAACTCGACAAATAATTGAGATATTATAACGAAACTTGGTTTATACACTTTTATAACTTGTGTTAATAGACCCGCAAAAATTTATTGAAATCGGTTTATGACCACGCCTACTTTTTAACAAAGATATTTCTGAAACACCCTTTGGGAATTTGTAACGTGACATCTCTGTAAGAAGAAGTCATAAAGGAATGAAATTTTGCACAAATAATAATATTCATATGCTCAAGGCCGTATCTGGGGGGGGGATGGCAGGGATCAATCCCCCCCCAGAAATTAATGCGATTAAATTTTTTTTTATAATATAAATATGCTTAATTGTATTTTTTAGAAGCATAGAAATCATGTAAAAAGTTAGTCTCAATTATTATTTGTATCTATGTATGTACTAGCAAGTACCCGGCTTACTTCGTTGCGCCGCAAAAATTAAATATACTGACGTTTAGCTTTGAGTAGAGTGTAAGAATGGGTTACACATTCATATTTTGTGCTTGTTTTCTGCAAGGAATGTAATATACCACCCTCCTTTAGATGAAATGCAAACACTTTAAAATTAAACAACGTTCAGGCCCGACGAGAGGGGGGGGATGAGGGGGTCAATTGCCCCGGGCCCGGGCTTTAGAGGGCCCGGGAATCTCAAAATGATATCCAAGTTTTTGCTTACAGAAAATAAACGAACAACACCTTTAATCACCTTTCGTAGATAGCAATCATTTTAAATTTCAACAAATTTTATAAATCTCTTAAAGTGTCTGCACCCCACTTAAGAAATTGTTGGTTTTTGGCGTCGACTTTGCAGCATAAATTTGAATTCGTTTTCTGTTGCAACAGAAAAATTCGGTATGATGCAAATTCTTATACAGCGATATGGGTATATCCTGGGCGTTTCGGACGGTATGTTCGCACGATTTTTTGAACTTTTGAGGCAGAAATATCACGAAATATTGTATCGTTTTATGATAAAAGGAAAGATTTAGGCCACAGCTAATGATTAAAGTATGTTAGCGACAGAAATTTAGTTTAATGCCTCTGTTTTAGCCACTTAAACTGCGTTCCGGACGCTACAAAAACACGTCCATGTTTTTTTTTTTGAGTGGCTAAAACAGAAGCCTGGCATAGCAGGCGAGCACTCTACCCACTGCACCACAGCGGCCATGTATAGATAAATTAAAGTTCGTAACTATATATTCATTGAATTTTGATTTTGAGAATTTGTTCATTTAGTATGGGGGCCCTTAGTTATTTTGACCCCGGGCCCGGATTTTCTCTCGGCGGCCCTGACAACGTTATAAACAATACATTTATTAACAACAAAAAACTCAAAGTTATAATAATTCAAACAACGTTTGGTACCTACACAGAGCGAAAACCACCTAATAAAATAGAACAAAATTAAGAAGATATCTCTATAGTTTTTCTTTAAGAAGAATCCCTACTTACTTTTAATGGGATAGTCTTTTTAATAAAATCAAGAAGAAATCTTCGAATATATATATGGATATCTCCTTGAATTAATAAAGAGGGCGTTCTTCTTATTTTTATTAGGTTATCTAATTAAATTTATTATAAAGTTAGTCTTATATACATACATATGTAAACTGAGTTAGCAGTCCACAGTCGACAACAATAATGCGTAAAGAAAAGTTGAGTAGAAAGTTTTTTTATTTATTGTAAGAAGCTATACTTTTAAATAAAATTAAAAAGATTTACCTCCCAAAAATAAGAAGAAATCTCTATGGAAATATCTTCGAAAAATTGAGTAAGAAGTTTTCTATTTATTGTGAGAAGGTAAGCTTTTAAATAAAATTAAAAAGAAATCTCTATGGAAATATCTTCGAAAAATTGAGTAAGAAGTTTTCTATTTATTGTAAGAAGGTATACTTTTAAATAAAATTAAAAAGATTTACCTCCCAAAAATAAGAAGAAATCTCTATGGAAATATCTTCGAAAAATTGAGTAAGAAGTTTTCTATTTATTGTAAGAAGGTATACTTTTAAATAAAATTAAAAAGATTTACCTCCCAAAAATAAGAAGAAATCTTTATGGAAATATCTTCGAAAAATTGAGTAAGAAGTTTTCTATTTATTGTGAGAAGGTAAGCTTTTAAATAAAATTAAAAAGAAATCTCTATGGAAATATCTTCGAAAAATTGAGTAAGAAGTTTTCTATTTATTGTAAGAAGGTATACTTTTAAATAAAATTAAAAAGATTTACCTCCCAAAAATAAGAAGAAATCTTTATGGAAATATCTTCGAAAAATTGAGTAAGAAGTTTTCTATTTATTGTGAGAAGGTAAGCTTTTAAATAAAATTAAAAAGAAATCTCTATGGAAATATCTTCGAAAAATTGAGTAAGAAGTTTTCTATTTATTGTAAGAAGGTATACTTTTAAATAAAATTAAAAAGATTTACCTCCCAAAAATAAGAAGAAATCTCTATGGAAATATCTTCGAAAAATTGAGTAAGAAGTTTTCTATTTATTGTAAGAAGGTATACTTTTAAATAAAATTAAAAAGATTTACCTCCCAAAAATAAGAAGAAATCTCTATGGAAATATCTTCGTCTCTGACTTCTGTCCTCTTTTTGGGCCACGAAGCTTTTCAAAGAGACAATCTTCTTATTTTTATGAGGATTATTTGGCTCTGTGTACATTAGTAGGCAAATTAATTCATAAAATAAGGTACATCTTGTTCATTAATTAAAAACTTCCGTGAACACAACATTGTTTGTTTTGTTGCCATTTCCAGGTATAAGAAAACTCTGGTTTTGTGGTGAACCAGTACGCGACAGAGCGACATACATTTGACCGTAAGAAAACACCTCGTTGCGAAGGTCTACCCCAATATAGCTAAATGTTTGCCCTTGGGACTTAAAAAAAAAGCAAATTTCACTCATACGACCCATGAAAAGGGAAGAATGTTCCATATAGTTTAAATCCGGTCTGTAGTTAAATGCTGATTTCGTATGAATCGCCACATGTCTCCTCTGCATTCCACGCAACCGTGAGTTCTCTAAACGATTTGCATGTTCAGCGACTGTCCCGTTTCTTCTGAACCTAATTTGGCGCCTGTTTCCAGAAGATATAGATAACTGCGGTTTTGCTTCTGGCATGTCTAAGAAATTGTTTAACAAAATCATAAACTTATAATTAACTTAATTGGGTAAGAGCTTAATTTAAAATTTTACCATTGAAATTAATGGTGATTTCGTTTCATCAAAAAAATGCGCATTTTTGTTACACTCTTCAATTTTCCGTTTTCGTTTGCAAAATGAAGGTAAAACGGCAAACAGAATATGTCTTCTTTTTTTAGTGGTTTTATTAGGCTAGTGGATCTAGTGGTAATTTAGTGTAAAAAAACTACATAAGTTTTTCACTTGCTACCCTGTTTTCGTTTCCTAAAAATGTACACTTCAGTGGTGTAAAAAACTCACAACTCTGAAGCTTTGACAGGGTAGCTGGTTGCACTGAAAATCAGCTGACGAAAATTTTATTTGACAGATAAATTTGGTGAAATTAATTGGATTTTGCAATAACAATTAAATATGGGTGATAAGCGAAACCTAATTATTCATGCACATAGCATAGCAAACGGGGCAGACATGTATGTAATTTGAATTTGAAATGTTTTTTTTTTTTAGTTAATCGCCCCCCAAAATGAAATCCTGGCTACGGCCTTGCATATGCTTAGTTGGATGACTGATAAAAATGTGGCTACGCCCACTTTATGCGGCATTCGCTTTATATAAAATAATCTGAGACATTTTTAGTGACTTGAGCCATTTTTGGTATTCTGTAAGCCACAGTCACTAAAAATTTCACCAAAGACTGTGGTGAAAATGTACTGAGACTGTTTGAGATAACAAAATAATTTAACGAATACTCACTAATCGATTACATACGAAAATAGGTTTTGGAAATGAATTTATGAGCAATATATTGCATTAAAAAAAAAAGCGTATCATTACTACTTATCACTTATAAAAATAGTTATGAATATAATGTTTTATGCGTGTTTTATCTGAACTGATTCGCAAAAAAAGTCATGTAACGTAAAACATTGAAATATCGATAAATATCGTATCACATCACTATTTACACTTGATCGAAATGGCGGAAAAAAGTAAGTCAGCAAAACCAGCAAAATTTTATTATTTTGCTAATTTCATACAAATAAACTTGTTTTATTGCAGAAAATAGCAAGCGAACAAGCAAAGAGCAAACAAATTGTAAGTTTTTATAAATTTTGACGCTTTATTTAGTTCACCTCAATGTTTTCTTTATTTTGTGACCTCCTCGCCACCAGGTCACTAATTAGTGACGTATTTTTTGAGACTTGAGACGTGAGCTCGCTTACGGAATACCAAATTGTCTCAAAATCAATCTCACCACGAAAAAGTCTCCAAAAGTCTCTATTAGTGACTTGAGACAGCTTACAGAATACTAGTATAAGTGTTATTGCTGAGTGATTGTGCATATTGTTGTTGCATTCATCGCACAATAGCAAAAGCTCCCACACACAAAACTCCACCACAAACCTCTTTTTCACCACTAAGTGGTGAATTAGTGTGGACACAAACCATTCGTGTAAAGTTTATACATAAGTATCAGAGCTGTAAAAAGCTGCAACCACATTGTATTACAATCATAAAAAGTTGTACATATTACAAGCGCAGCCGGGTGCAAATGAATATAGACTAAAATATTCGTTTGCACCAGCGAGATGCCCCTCAACGATACTCCTCCCAAAGTAGGAGGTTCCCAACAAGTCCAAGTGCGAGATGCCCAACAAGCCCAAGTGCAACTACAGCACCAAACACCGAGATCCCTGGGTACACCCCAACAAATGTCCCAACATCTAACCCCATCCCGCCTGCCTAGTACCAACGTACCAAACGTACAACAGCAGATCGAAACCCTCCAAAGGCAACTGGAAATTCTCTATGCCCAACAACAACAAGCCCAGAAACCCCAAACTGCAGGAAACTTGACAACTGCTACCCCAACCGACCAATGGAAGATCGTCAATCCCAAACGCCAACGCGAAAGCCCAAGTAAAAATACTGCCTCTAAAAAACAGGCTAAACTTGATAATTATTACTGGCTTGGAAGCCGCCAACCAAATGAAAATAAAAATGAAAACAGATTTGCCTCCCTTGAAGTTGAGGAAACTAACCAACCAACTGAAAAAATACCCAAGCCGCCGCCAATATTTATAGACAAAGTTCTAAACATTCCCCCCTAATGAGTTTACTACAAGAAGTTGCTCCAAACTCCTATGATCTAAAGCTCACAGGCAAGGATCAAGTAAAAGTACAAGCATCATCCCTGGATGCTTACAAAACCATAGTGTCACAACTGGAACAGAAGGGCACAGAGTTCCACACTTATAAAACAAAACAAGAACGTACCTTCAGAGTTGTTCTCAGAAACATGCACTCCTCAATAGACACAAAAGAAATTGTGGATTCTCTAAAAGATCTCGGTCACTCAGTCACAAACATTTGGAACATAAAACACAGAGTCACAAAAAATCCTCTCCCAATGTTTATCATTGAACTCAAACCCGCCTCCAATAACAAGGAGATATATCAAATTAAAAGTCTCCTGCACTCAAGAATTGCTTTCGAGCCCCCACACCCGTAGCGTGAAATACCGCAATGCGCCAACTGTCAGCAATATGGCCACACAAAGTCCTACTGTCGTCGAAAATCAGTATGTATAAAATGTGCTGGAAACCACCTCTCCGCTGATTGTAAGCGAAAGACAAGATCTGAAGATGTCAAATGCGCTCTATGTGAAGGTAACCATACAGCAAATTATAAAGGCTGTATGGTATACAAAAACATCCAAAGCGCCAAATACCCAACTCTGAGGAAAAAAGCTCCTGCACAGCCCCAAGAGAAACCACAACAGCCAATTCAAACCCCAATGCAGATTGAAACCCCAATTGAAATTGACCAATACCCAGCCACATATGCTCAAGCAGCAAAGAAAGGCGTAACACCCCGCTCGAACCCTAATAATGCCATTCCAAATAGTAATGAAATCCACACCCCAACGCAAAACACTAACGAAATGCGAGAAATGATAGACTTACTGAAACAAGTCATGCAAAACAAATGACATCAATGATGAGCCTCCTCGTCACCCTTACGACTAAAAACTGTGCATCTTCAACCCGTTGAAAATTATCATTTGGAATGCCAATGGCCTATCCAAACACTTACTTGAAGTTAAAACTTTACTTCAGACCCACGATATAGATATACTCCTCATATCTGAGACCCACTTTACTGACAAAAGCTACTTTGAAGTACCCAACTACAAGTTTTACCACACAAAACAACCCAGTAACAATGCTCATGGAGGCTCAAGTATCTTGATACGGAAAAGTATTAAACATTACAGCACGAATTCATTCCGTACAAATGCTATACAAGCCACAAATATTGTCATTGAAGACCCGAGCGGCCAGCTTACACTCTCTGCTATCTATAGCCCGCCGAGGCACTCTATCAGCACTGCAGAATATGAAAATTTCTTCAAAACTCTTGGAAATCGATTTCTAGCTGGGGGCGATTACAATGCCAAACACACGTTCTGGGGCTCTCGTCTCATTACCCCTAAAGGAAGACAACTATATAATGCTATTAGCAATCTCAGTTTAACTCCATTCTCTACTGGAACTCCCACTTATTGGCCAACAGATAAAAATAAAATACCCGACTTAATCGATTTCTGCGTGGTGAAAGGCGTGAATTCTTCAGATATAAATTGCAAATCGTGCTTTGAATTGTCTTCCGACCACTCTCCAATCCTGGTAACAATTGATAAAAATTTTACACTGGCAGCGGAACAATGCAGCCTTTACAATCGGAAGACTGATTGGGAATACTTCCGACACATCATCACGTCTAATCTTGACTTCAAATTAGCCCTGAAATCTGCTGAAGATATAGAGGCAGCAGTCGAACATTTTAACAGCTGCATCCAACAAGCTGCATGGAAATCAACTCCCACCCTCATCAGACAAAAAAGGACAAGCGTTACCCACAACATACAAGCTAAGCTCAAAGAAAAACGACTCGCAAGGAAAAAATGGCAACAAACCCGTCACCCCGACGACAAGAAAAGATTGAATGCTCTCACCAAAGAACTCAAAAACATCCTCAAAATGGAACACAACAGACAAGTTCAACAATATCTCAGTAATATTGATGCAACAGCTGCAACTGATTACTCCCTTTGGAAAGCTGCTAGTAAGCTAAAAAGCCGATTTTCTACAATTCTCCAATACGAATGGAAAATAACGAATGGGCGAAAAGTGACGCAGAGAAAGCAAATACTTTTGCACGCCACCTAAAATCAGTATTCACCCCACATGATATTGAACCCCCACTAAGCACAACAACAGAAGTGAAAAATACTCTGAGTCATCCCTATCAAATGGACCTCCCCATAAAACGATTCGCAATATCGGAGGTAAAACCGTAATAGCGATGCTCAACCCAAAGAAAGCTCCTGGGTACGATATTATTAATGGCAATGTACTAAAACACTTACCTTACGAAGGCATAAAATTTCTCACCCAACTTTTTAATGCAGTACTAATAACTGCATTCATACCCCCTCAATGGAAAGTCGCTCAGATGAAAATGATTCTGAAACCAGGAAAGCCCCCTGATACGGCAGCGTCTTACAGACCCATTAGTCTGCTGCCCATTGTCTCAAAAGTCTTGGAAGTTCTCTTCCTTAAAAGACTCCTACCCAAAATAGAAGAGCGTAACATTATACCTAATCACCAATTTGGCTTCAGAAGAGGACACGGAACAATTGAACAAGTACATAGACTTACCGAGAAAATCTACTCTGCCTTTGAGCAAAAAAAATACTGTACAGCTGCCTTTCTAGATATATCCCAAGCTTTTGATCGCGTATGGCACGACGGCCTGCTCTATAAAATAAAAAATACTCTCCCTACAAGCTACTTTCTATTTATACAATCTTATCTAAAAAAGCGTTACTTTTTCGTCAAAGAAGGAGCAGAGCAGTCTGAGCTTTACGAGAGCTTAGCAGGCGTCCCGCAAGGTAGTGTAATGGGCCCAATACTGTACCTACTTTACACATACGACCTCCCAATAGCAGAAGGAGTCACTATCGGCACTTTTGCCGAATACACTGCTGTACTGGCTTCAGACCTCAACCCTAACGTCGCCTCACTCAAGCTTCAAAGAAGTTTAAATAAAATTACCCATTGGCTGAAAGACTGGCGGATAAAGTCAAATGAATCAAAATCTGTTCAAGTGACGTTTACCACTAGACGTAACACTTGCCCACCCGTAAAACTCAATGGCATTGATATACCGCAAAGTGACGTAACAAAGTACCTGGGTATGCATCTCGACAGAAAACTAACATGGAGAACCCACATATTCACCAAACGAAAAGCTCTTGGTATAAAACTGAGAAATCTTTATTGGCTCATGAATCGAAACTCCCAACTATCAATCGACAACAAACTCCTGCTCTACTCAGCTATCTTAAAACCCATCTGGACCTATGGCATACAGCTATGGGGAACCGCAGCAAACTCAAATATAGAGATTCTCCAAAGATTCCAATCGAAAACCATTAGAATGATTGTAAATGCGCCCTACTACGTCACGAACGACCAACTATATCGTGACCTAAAGATACCTACTATCTCTTAAGAAATCAGAAAGTATGCTGCATCATACAAAATGAGAATATTAGCTCACCCCAACCCACACGTTCTAGCCCTGACGGCAAGACCAGCCAATTTCGTACGCCTCAAAAGAAAATCATTTACAGATCTTTGCTGATGCACTATAATAAATGGATGCGCTACTGAGAGCAATCCATACATGCCCACCATGTTATTAAGTCATTATTAATTACTAATTACTTTTAACGAACCACAAAATTGTTAGATGTATTTTATTTATACAGTTGGCAAAATATATTGGATGCTAAAAAAAAAAAAATTTTTTCATTCATTCCTTGAATAAAGAATAATCTTTTATTCTTCATCCAAAATAGGTTGCATAAAAAATAAAATTTTATTTTTCATTCAGATAATTTTGAATAAAGAATATATTTTTATTCACGTTATTCAAATTACTCTTGCAGGTCACACAAATAAATGATTTTGCAATTATTTTTCTGAATACTAACCAAGTATTTTCCCGAGTCCCAACCGAATATTTTTCCGAATGCTTTCCCGAACCGAACCCAAATACTTAACCGAATATTTTTCCGAATCCGAAACCGAATACTTTTCCGAGTTCGAACCGAATTATTTTCCGTGTCCGAACAGAATACTTTTCCAAAACCGAACCGAATACTCTTCCGAGTCCGAACCGATTACTTTTCCGAGTCGGAGAGCCGCTGCCTGTGTAATTAACGAAGTTATGGTAAAAATTCCAAATTTCATTACAAACCGATGACCAGAACAGTGAAAACACAAACTACATACTTCTTTTGCTTTTACATGTATGTATGTATATACATACATATCTGGGGTTATAGATACTTAACGTAGCATGGAACAAGTTGAGAAACGGGCCGCTTTATGCGCACTCAGTAAAAATCTAAATTGATCAGACTTCTATGTTACGCTAAGTGTGCGTAATCAAATGTACTCAAACCCCATTGAACAGAAATTTTGAGTGAGTTTGTTCATGCTACGTTAAGTACCTATAACTCCAGCTTAAGTTTATTGAAGAGCTAGAGGTGTTGCTGACACAAGTATTTAGTTTAATTAATGTGTCTTTCCTAACATATCGATATTTTGAACGATAACTTTATACCATTATTTCAACCCTGTAAAAATATGTGTACACGGAGAAAACTGTTGTGCATTATTTATGCACAAGCTGTTCATAACTATAAAATGTTTAGGTACATTTTTGAATATGAAACTTTGAGCATAAATTATGCCTAATAAGCATAAATTCTTAAAATTGTGCATAAGCTATACATCAAAAATGTGCACAGTTTGTGAACATTGTTCATAGCTTAATTATTTGAAAAGCAAACACAATTGATCATAGTATATGAGCATTGTGCATAATATGTGACTATAAACACTGTTCTTAGTGTCAAGAGTGTCGGTTGTGTTTAGAACCGGCAATAGTTGAAGTGCGTTATTCTATTTCTTAACAACTGGAATTCACCGAAGGATAACATCATAGCTATATGCAAAAATATTGTTAAATATCCAGCTGCTACAAAAATTATAAATAATCTTCCAACAAACAAAGGTAAAAAAAATTTAAACTTATGAAATAACGAACTAATTTAATTATTATTTTTGAATTTTCTTCCAGATTTAGAATTAATGGAAGTCTCGAAGGTGCTGGCAGCAATCCTTAAGCCTATGACAAGAAAATTAATTGAGAAACAGACGTGGAAGGTTAGCACAGGAGACGCTTGGAATTCCTTCGACGTTGATATAAACAGCGCTGCTGACATACAAAAGCATGTTAATACTGAAGTATATGATTTATTGTATTTTAATATGTATATATATAATATTAGTTAGTAAAGACATTTGAAAATAAAATGAAATTTTGTTTCTTTAATATTAGCAGGAGGTATCAAAATGTTTCCTATTTGTTCACAATCTATTAAAATGTTGTTCATAACCTATGCCCAGTTGCTCATAGTCTTTCCTAGTTGTTCAGAATCTATGAAAATGTTATTCATAATCTATGCCCAGTTGTTCATAAAACATGCTCATTAAGGTGGAGTGAACAAGTGTGCATAGATTATGAACAACTGTTCTTGGTCATTTTTCGTGAACAATTTGTGCATACGTTGTGCCCATACCGCATAATTTCTGCACACAATTCTCTCCGTGTACCTAACTTTATTTCAACTCTGAAAAATATGTATACTAAAATCTCAAATTTGTAATGGCTTCATTCATATATTAACAGCCATTGACGTAGCACGAAGAAGTAAGTAAGGACAAAAGATAAAATCTTTCCGATGCAACATTTCTTTTTAATATTTCTTAATTCGTAAGCTATCTCGATGAAAAAAACCGCCATTTTGAATACAGCTCATCCCACGCTATAATTTAAGAAATCAAAGTGAAAAAGACGCCGATAATTTATCAAAAATGCCGGGTTCAAATAAGATTCATCTAGTGAAAACGATGCGGACCAATCTATGATGGAAAGTACAGTTGCAGATCTTCAAGAGCAAATTCGGAAATTACAATTATCTTTGGAAGCCTCCGAAAGGGAAAAATTATGCCTAAAACAAACACTCGCATCGGCAACCGCCGCCGTCGCACTATGGCGCCTCTGCCGAAAAAGCGTGGCAAAAATCAAAAATTTCATGAAAGTGTTCCATAAATCGGGTATATGTACCTAATAGAGAATTTTCCAGCGAACACGAATACGTACATAACCTTTATTAAATAGAAAATGTTATTTTGGGGGGTAGAGCCGCTCAAATTAAAAAATTTTCAACACAGAAAAAAATGTGTTCTTTTTGTTCTTTTTTTTTTGTATTTAAAATTGTTTTGCCTATAGGCGAAGCGACCGGTTGCTACTATTTTGTATTTTGATGAAAGGAAATTTAATTCTAAGTTTAAACAAAAAATCAAATTTCTTGTTCCTAGTAAAAGTTGTCGGATATCGTCCCATTTCTGCGTTAACCTCGTATTTTCAGAAATTAAAAATAACGTTTATTTTTCTTCAGTACAAACAATTTATCAATATATTTCCTTTTTTGAAATAGTTTTATGATTGTTAATACGTAGTTTATTCAAATATTTTTATTTTTAGGATAAGTTCAATGTTTTAATGGTTTTTGTTAGTTACGAGCTTATTACCTTCATAATTTATTACGTGAAACAGCAGATACGCGTTTACAACTTAATCATGTTGATTACTGCTTGTAAAAGAATTAATCAGTTTTAGCATAGCAAATTATAATAAAATTTATTCCAGACTCTTAAAAAGCTATAATAACTTCAAGTTTATCATATTACTTAGATACTTACTATTTCAGTTGCGAATATTTAAGTAATGTAATAATTAGGTATAGTTTAAATTATCATAAAAGCTGTGATAATATTGTGGAATTAGCCTTTTCATACTTTGAAGGTCGTTGTATTTTCTAACGGGTATCGGTATTGAATTGTGATACAGTGATGGTATGTCTTTAGAAATATCAAATGTATTTTTTCTTTGAGGAGAGATAGTCCAATCATTATTATACTCTAGTTTAAAGTACATGCCAGAGGAATCATATTTCAGGCATTTTAGATCTGTGACTTCTGGATCGCCTACCTTAAATCCTGGCCTAATAGATTTGTAAAACTGTATTACCGAAAAGTTTTTAAAAAATTTGTGGTTATTGGAGGTATGAATATGGACTTACTTAGTGTGTAACCTAAATCAAACGCACGCCGTCAATTTACTGTCAAAAATTTCTCATGCCCATACAACTTGTATGGGAGTAACTGAAATTGAACGGCGTGCGTAAAAAGCAAATTCGACGCCCAATTTTTGTTTTGCGTGACAGTTGAAATTAAGCATTGTGGGTGATTGTTTGCAAAAAAATTGACACTTGCTTTTGATATCGTGTCTGTTAGGTACATATTCCACAAAATAACAAGATTTTCTCTGATTTTCTGTATTTTTCTATTTCTTTATCTGAACACGCACGCAAGTCAATTTCGGTTCAACGCATATGAAAAATTTGCGTGCGTGCGTTAAATTGACGACTTGCGTTTGATTTAGGTTACACAGTTACGCGTTGGACTACGGACCGAGTAAAGGGAAAAACTAAACTTGGACTTGACTCTATGAACGTTTATTAGAGAGTGAGCAAAGTAGGGTTGGGCGATATATAGCGATATATCAATATATCGATATTTTTAAAATAGTACAGCCGATAATATCGACGATATTTTCAACTACCGGGCATCGATAATCGATAATTTCTTGTCATTTCGTGCAAAATTCGATATTTTTCATACATTTATGATTCGCTTTGAATTTAACAGCAGAACATTTTTTAAGAAGTGGTATAACCATAATGTTCGGGGGCTTGAATTCACATTACTTTCTTCTTCAAGCAATTCTTAATGATTTTTATGTTTACACTTCAAGATTATTAGAATATCTGTAGACCCATCCAGCTTTAACAATAAATATCTAGTAAACTATAGGTCTCCGGCAAGTTTGAATTTCAGTTTTGAGATCTGTGAGAGCACCTCTAACCCCGTAAAGAAGTGGTTTTCCGCGGGGCGTGCATCCTTAATGTAAAGCCCACCCTTTCGATATATTGATATATCGATATTTTTACACGGCATAAATCGATGTTTTTTTAAATATCGATATAATATATATCGATATATTTTTCCAATTTGCCCATCCCTAGAGCAAAGTACAAAAGATGTTATACATACATATAGAAAGGTATACATACAAAAATCAAAATGACATTTAGGAAATACAGTGATGGCGAATATATCATGTTGCTTAATTGTTCTATAAAACCAACACTCCTCTTCAACATGTACATATATATAGACACAAAAATAAATGGTTAATACAATCCCATATTTTTCCTGAATTTACAATGCTTTGTCTTTTTAAGATTTTTGGTTAAAATATCGGATGTCATTTCTTCAGTACATGTGTAATTTCAACTTATTTCGCCCGTTTTAAACAAATCTCTTACATGATGATATTTTAAATCTATGTGCTTACTTCTTGCATGGTAAACAGGATTTTTTACAAGATGTAATGCACTTTGATTATCGCTATTGATTAATGTTGGATTCTTAATTGGAAAACCTAATTCTTTACAAAGCTTCCTTACATATACAACTTCTTTTGCGGCTGTCGAAAGTGCAACGTACTCCGCTTCTGTGCTACTTAATGCAACAGCATTTTGTTTTTTCGACTCCCACGAAAACACAGCGCCTGCAGCGTAAACTGCACTGCCTGTATACGATTTTCTGTCGCAAGTATCAGCACCCCAATCGGCGTCAGCGTAGCAAACAATAGGCTGTCCGGTTTTGCAGTAGTGTAATTTTAAATCTTTCGTAGCCTTCAAGTAGCGTAATACATGTTTTGCCCCTGCTTCATGTTCGGAATAAGGATCAGTGTTCTTTTGTGATAGTTTTCAAACAGAATGTAATATATCTGGTCGGGTAGTAATAGCCAAATACATTAACGCCCCGATTAAAGATTGATATTGATTTTTATCTGCACGTCTACTTCGATTTTCCTCGCAAACGACTTGAAATCCAGCATCTAATGGAGTAGAAACACCCCTGCAATCAGACATACCATATTGCCCCAACAGGTCAGTAATATATTTTTGATGACCAAGTGTGATTGCGCCAATCTCACCTTCACGCTGAATTTCTAGCCCAAGGAAATATTTCACGGGACCACCATCAACCAGATCGAACTCTTCGCTTATTCTTGCCTTAATCGAATGTACGTCTTCGATTCGTGTTCCACCTACAATTAAGTCATCTACATACACAGCAATTATATTATAGTTACCATTATCGTGTTTGGTATATACGCATGGCTCGCTGACGCAAGGCCAATAGCCAAACGACTTCAGAACTGTGTCTAGCTTTGTGTTCCACTCACGCCCGCTCTGCTTCAACCCATATAAAGCTTTATTCAGCTTGAGAACTCGGTGTGAAAACTCTTCGCATACAAACCCCTCTGGTTGTTTCATGTAGATTACTTCGTGCAAATCGCTATTTAAATATGCCGATGATACGTCCATTTGATGTAAGTGTAGCTCGTGCTCGCACGCCAATGCCAAAATTAAACGAAGTGTCGCATACCGCAAAACTGGTGAGAATGTTTCAGTGAAATTAACTCCAAAACGTTGACTACACCCTTTTGCCACCAAGCGACTTTTGAAACGCTGTATGCTGCCATCTGCATTTTTCTTAATATTGAACACCCACTTGCTGCTTATAACTTTTTCGCCGGGAGGAAGCTCTACCAATGACCATGTTTGATTTTCAACAAGAGAATCATACTACTCCTTCATCGATTTCCGCCATTGTGTGGCATATTCACCACCAAGTGCTTCGCTTACAGAATTCGGTGCTCGTATTTCACAATTTTCCATCATATTTAATAGGTGACGTTCTTTTCGAGGACGTCTACGGCTTCCGCTTCTTACTAATCGCGGCCTGCCTGGCCCATATCGCGCTTCATTCTCACACTCATTTTCATTATGTTTGCACCCATCATTTTTTTCATCTGTCGCTTCATCGATATCTTCTGCTAAATTGCGCTCAATATTTATTTCTCTTGTTTGCGGGTTAAAAAGTTCGTAGCCAAACGACGTCAAGTCAACCTCCTCTTTATTTTCGCTGCTAGCATATTTGTTTTCCATGAAAATTACATCTCTGCTTACGACTACCTTTCGCGTATATGGATCCATCAAACGATAAGCTTTGGATGATTCGGAATAACCAACCATTATCAATTCTCTTCCCTTTGGCCGAAATTTCTTTGAATGAGTCTTATCAAGTGCAATAGCTACCGAACCGAATACCTTAAGATGCTTTACAGTGGGCCTTTTACCCGTGTAAACTTCGTATGGTGTTTTATCAGTCAAAGATTTTGTTGTCGCCCTATTTCGCAAATAGACTGCAGTAGACACTGCTTCCGCCCAAAAATATTCACCCAATTTACTATCCACTAACATGCTGCGGGCCATCTCTACTAGCGTTCGGTTAGCACGCTCTGCTACACCGTTTTGATGAGGTGTGTACGGCGCGGTTTGCTGACGTTGTATTCCGTTGTCAACCAAAAAAGTATCAAAAACTTCATTTACATATTCACGGCCGTTATCGCTCCTCAAAATCTTAATGCGTTTGCCAGTCTGCGTTTCTACCATTTGTTTAAAAGCTTAAAATGCAGCAAATACCTCGCTTTTCGCTTTCAAAAAATGTACAAATATGTATCGCGACTTACCGTCGATGAACGTAAGGAAATATCTGGAGCCACCAATTGAATTCGTGCTCATAGGGCCGCATAAATCCGTATGTACTACTTCTAATAAACTTTTTGCACTATTTTTCGATGCCTGGGCAAATGGCTTTACACAAATTTTGCTTTTGGCGCATGTAACGCAATCATTTTTGTTTGAAATATTTTTAATAGAAAGCCCGTGCACCAATTCTTTTTTTGCCATTTCACATAGATTGTCATAATTCAGATGGCCAAATCGATTGTGCCAAACTTCTGTATCTGTTTGTCTTACTCTTAAACACATACAGCTGCGCTCGTATTAAAACAGATTCTCGCTCTTTTATTACTGCCGTATTATTATCAAAGCTTACGACTAGTCCGTGATCACATGCCTTGCTCACAGATACGAAATTGCATTTTAGTTCCGGTACATACAAAACGCTCTTCAATGTAATACGAAAGCTTTCAGTTTGCAAACACACCTCACCAAACCCACTGGCCTCTATGTACTTATTTGCCGCCAATTCTATTTTCTCATTTCGCTCTTTAAACGATACAAACAATGAGCGGTCACAATAAAGATGGGCGGTTGCACCACTGTCAATACACCATTCGTCGCTCTTTAATTCGTAAGGGGAAATAGAGGCAAGAATAGCAAAAGATTTACCATCTCGATGCGTTTGACGACGCTCTTTACATTTCGCTGCGAAGTGCCCATATTTCCCACATACAAAACATTTACCGCTGCGTCTTCTTTCGGAATTATCTTTTTAAACGGTTTTATTTAGCTCACCCCGTTTGTTTTATTATTTATTCTTTATTCTTGGGTCAAATTTAGTAATTCAAATTTCACCCTCTTCCTGTCAACCGATTAATCTGAAATTTTGCACGCATGTATAACCCCGACGACAATGCAATATTATGAAAAAAAAATTCCGATAGGTGGCGCGTGGGTCGCTATATTTACAAAAATCGCATTTATGGTCCTATTTGGCTGAAATTCGGAACATGTATTACTACCTTGAAAAGAAATATTTTCTTAAAAAAAAAATTCCGCTAGGTGGCGCGTGGGTCGCTATATTTACAAAAATCGCATTTATGGTCCGATTTGGCTGAAATTCGGAACATGTATTACTACCTTGAAAAGAAATATTTTCTTAAAAAAAAATTCCGCTAGGTGGCGCGTGGGTCGCTATATTTACAAAAATCGCATTTATGGTCCGATTTGGCTGAAATTCGGAACATGTATTACTACCTTGAAAAGAAATATTTTCTTAAAAAAAAAATTCCGCTAGGTGGCGCGTGGGTCGCTATATTTACAAAAATCGCATTTATGGTCCGATTTGGCTGAAATTCGGAACATGTATTACTACCTTGAAAGGAAATATTTTCCTAAAAAAAACTTCCGATAGGTGGCGCGTGGGTCGCTATAGAGGCGTTGGACTGCAATAAACTAACGGGCAAGAAACCTTGCAATAATGAAGCACTAAATGAATTAAACAGAATGCGAAATAAAAACTAAAAACTAGAAAATAAAAATAGGTAAAAAAACTTTTTAAGTTAAACGGTTTTATGTTATACATACATTGCAATGTTTAAGATAAATGTACTAAAAACCAAAAAATAATAAAATAGATACAGTCGTGGGAATTATAAACATTTGCATAGACTAGACTAAAATAAAACCGGGGGGCACGTCAATTGTCTACAAATTATCGACTTAATGTGCGATAGAAGAATCGTTTAATTCGTCGTTAGGCAGTTGGCCCGCAGACGGTGAGGAAAATACTTACTATTTTCTTGCTCATGGAAATTCCAATAGTTATACACTCCATGTTAATAAAAGAGATGTTTCAACTAGTTTATCGTTGGACATTCACACGAGGAATCGTTTCACTGCTCGTAGTTTGTCTTTAATCGACAAAACATATGATAAAAGTACTACTCGCTCACCACTATGAAACCCTAAAACTCGCTTATAATCGAGCTTGCTAGCTTTTTTCCACATTCTAGCCCTACTTATCACACGTCCATCGTTGTCGGTTGAACAACTGCCTAATTATAGTGTAACATTACAAAACAAACATTTTAATCAACGATTGTAGACAATTGACGTGCCCCACGGTTTTATTTTAGTCTAGTCTATGCAAATGTTTATAATTCCCACGACTGTATCTATTTTATTATTTTTTGGTTTTTAGTACATTTATCTTAAACATTGCAATGTATGTATAACATAAAACCGTTTAACTTAAAAAGTTTTTTTTACCTATTTTTATTTCTTTTCCCCTCCGTGATTGTTGTTGTTTCTGTTATTGCTAGTGGAAACTTTTTGGATATTTGCCTGCGCAACCAGCGCGCGCTGCGAATCATGTATACCGTTTTTGTCGTTTCCTCGCCTGGCCCCCTCTTCAAGTAATTTAACCTTAAGTGCAGATAACGTAGGCAAGTCATCTCGAGACTCGATTGCCACCACGAAATTTTCATACGATTTAGGTAAACTTGCCAATAAAATTATTACTGACATTTCATCTGGCAAAATTACCGATATCTCTGCTAACTTTTCATGCAAATCCCAGAACTCATTCAAATGGTCTTGCATTCTCTCACCTTCGCTCAAATGGAGTGCCAAAAGTTGTCGAAACAACGTAACTTTTCGAGCTGGTCCGGCCGGCTGATGAATTTGCTTAAGTCGATTCCACGCAAGTGCTGCCGTTTGGCAATGCTTCACATTATTCACCTGCGATGGTTTTATGCATAGCATGATGCTAGCCAATGCCTTCTCATCCTTGCTATCAAACGCTTCCGCCTCTTCGGCTGTTAAGGTTTCGGCTTTCACAACTCTTCCACTTGTAATCCCCCATAATTCAGTGTGCACTAATACGCTCCGCATATGCACTGACCAAGAGGCATAATTACTGTCGTCCAGCTTTTCAATTGAATACAACCCGGAGTTACTCATTTTTTAACTTATAAACCTTAGGAAGGCTTTGTAGGAAATCTTTTACATGCTTTTCCTTCATAATGTTGACTGCAGATATTTTTTTCACACGCTTTTCTTTCTGGCGAGGTACTCCGTAATCGTTGCAGTTTCCAATCCAACTATTCACAGCACTCTCCCCCAAGCAAAATGTATTTAAGAACATCTTTTTGCAAACAGGCACTTTTTCATTGCATATTTTTAACATATATTTCAATGATTTATTCCGCCTTGAGTTATTATTAGCTTCAGTACTACACCGAACTACGGGGTGTTTTTCCACTAATCTGGCGATCAAAACTTTCCGCTGTCCCCACGTCATATTTCGCCAAAATGAATTAAACAATTCTTTTCTGCTTTCTTCTGTAACTTCATTGCATTTAAAATAAAAACTCTTTGCACACCTTTTTGAACTACAAGCAGTGTTGCCAGATTTTTTTTGTCCCAAATCGTCAATTTAAAAATAAAAATCGTCATCCATTTTTTGCCCCATCTGCGACAAATGCAATCATGTTGTTTTCATAAGGAACATTGTTTTCGATGAAATACTGTTTTATCGCATTATGTAAACTGATAGCGTCGCAGGTTTCAACACGGACCAAACCAAAAAAAGTCTTTCACTGAAAAGTTTATACATACTCTCACTACAAGACTGAGTAATTTCGTATTACTTAAGTATATCAGTGGATTCATCAAAGCACAATGAAAATTTAGTTGTTCGGAGTATGGCACATAGCGATTCTAGCTGGTAGGTACTGCCCAAGAGCGTTCTGAATAATAATTGTTGCTTGTGTTCTTCCACACGATAAAGCTGCCGCCGTTTTAGAATCGTCGAAACTGCTTTTGATACACTTTACAAGATCATCTACGGCGGAGAATGGTAGATTATGTTGAGCAATGAATGTACTTATTCTATTCGTGTGGCAGTGCGCTCAGAACCAAGGCAATGTTGCATTTTAATGTAGTAAAAGGATTTATGAAAAACATAATACCAGTGTTGGAAAAGGATTGAAGAAAACCAATCAGATTGCCTTAATTTTTTTTTTCTAATTATGGAAATTTGTATAAAGTAATTAATTTTTATTACGAATAAATCTATATTCCTATGTACTTCCTAAAATCGTCATTTTGTGACATGAAATCGTCCCATCGTCATGGAGTCCAAAAATCGTCAAAATGACGATGTCATTCTGGCAACGCTGACTACAAGCAGGCTTAAGGTAACGTTTTTCTCTTTTTTGTTTTCCGACTACCTCACCCTTCGATTTCTTTTTACTGTAATACTCCTTTCCTTGTGCTCTAGCTTTTTTCACCAATTTTTTCTCCCATTTTTGCGGTTTCTTTCTATTTTTTCTTTTGACCAAGCCAGAGTTTTCGTCTAATTCATTTCTGCGGTAGCAGACATCGGTTGAATCACTACAGCAATTAGTCGTTATTGCCGCGCTATCGGAGATAGATTCATGGTAGAAGTTTTGCGAATTGCCAAAAGAACTGCGGGGATCATCAATAAATTTTCCCGTTTTATCATCGAGGATATAACCGCGTAGTCTAAAAATTGTTCATAACTTTCAATTGGAGTGAACTCGCCTGTGCATTCATCTAGGATTAAGCTTAGTTGTTCGTCTTGAGAATCTTGTACTGGTGATACTACCTGTGTTTGAAATATAACTTATTACTTCATATGTTTTATATTAGCTTTGTTCAATAACTCAAAATTTTTAATTGCTTTTACAAATAGTTGCGAATTTTATGTTCAATAACCCAAAAAATTTGCAAAAGAGAGCCAAATTGGGAGAGTAAGACTTCGAGAGAGTTGAAAATAGTTGCAAGTAAAATTTTCACTTGCAACTACTTGCAGCTTTTAAAAAAATAGAAGCGTCAAAAACATATGATCACAAAAATTTCAATTGGAAATATGCAAACATTTTAATCGCAAATTTCTAATTGCATAATAAATAAAGTAGCGCAAAAAGGAATCTTGACGATGTTGTGGAATATCCAAAGTAGATTTTCGTCTTCCTAATTCAGTTATTTACATTCATTTTCAATTTCAAAGATTTCAATTACAACCTAACCTAAAAATCAAATTGTGAAAACAGCGCATCAGCTGTTTACTTGCAAATGTTTACGATTTTGTGTTCAATAACTTTGGTTGATAATTTTCTCTTTTTCTCGTTTTTACTGTTAATTTGTCACTGTCGCTCTTCTTGCAAGTAAAGTTGTTGAACAAAGCTATTATATGAATAATTATATTAATGTAGTTAATCTTACGAGAGGTTGCTTCGCACCAAACGTAGAAGAATGTTTTTCTTTTTGATTGGCTCTGTTAGACATTTTAAGACTTAATAAGATCGAATTCACTATAATCAATGTTAAATAAAGATTTTTAGGTTAATACATAATGCATGAATATGTATACATACATATGTGTATATGTACATGTGTATTAAGATTACCGTTATAATACACCAGCTGCAGTTTTTATGAAAAAATCCGTATGTGTGTTAATATTGTTATTTAACATTAGTTTAAGCAATAGCTGAGTTCCCGTGGCAGTGATCCAGATCCGGATACAAATTTTGCAAGCAAATGCGACAAAAATTTTGTGATCCTGGTGTTTTTCATATATTTTATTTTACATGCTAAACGCGTAGATACAAGATTTCCACTTAACTCGAGGCGTATGAATGTAGATACGAGAAAAAGTAATTAAGCAAAAACAACTACCATTATGTTATTTTGGCGTACGAATTGCCAGGCTAGATTCAGTGAGAGCTTCTCAGTGCTGCCATGTAATAAACCGAATTTCTCAAAAAATGTGTATACATACGTGGTTGACGCAGAAACGGGACGACATACGTGTTTTCGAATAGCCTATTTTTAGGCCCTTTTCAAGGGATAGTTACTAATGTCTGTATTTCAAAATGATTTTGGGACAAAATTCTGGCAAAAACTAAAGAAAATTCTGTGCGACTTAATAATTTCGAGTCAAAATTCTGTATTCCAAAATTCTAGATGGACATAATGATGAAGGGTCATAATCCTGGAAAGTAAAATTCTGGTTTCCAAATAATTTTGGACAAAAATTCTGTTTTTTTTATTGTTGAATATAAGGCACTTATATTCTGATTTCTAAGAAACAAATATGTAATTCGATTTTCGATTGTGTATATATATTTCCGATTTTGTATATATTTGGAATGAAAAATCGCTGAAGGGTGTACTACGAAGAAGGATATCACCGTGGCGGTAGCCACGGTTAGGGCACACGTCTGGACGGATGGCGTAGCCCAGGGTTATTTTTTGTAAGCGCAGCAGAAGGCCGCCAACGCAGAAAAGTGTCCTGCACAAAAGCACTGTGGACCGGGCCATAGATATTACTCCGGGAAGAATTCCTTCCAGTACAGTTAAGGACGGCATTTTTAGCAACTTTAAATGCCTATATTTCGGAAACAATAGGCCTCCGAACTGTACCGACTTCAGATATAGGATCGGGGGCGGTGCCACGCCCCCTGTAAAATCGGCCCGGCGCGGTTAACTTACAAAACAGCTGATTATTGAATTTTGTCTACTATAATTATCCCTTTTAAAGAGTGCTGACTTCTGTAAAATAAATATTTATTATCGAACCATGTTGTCAACAACATATTGACAGGCAAATGTTGCCATAAAAGAGGGCGACATGAAACCAGTGGTGTCAGATTGAGGGAATTTTCCCTTTTTGAGGGATATTTCACTGTAAAATTTTTAGAGAGGGAAAAAAGGGACATTTTGTTGTCGTCGTTGTAGAACTGTTTACATACCTATATAAGTATAATTTATAGTATAACTTAAAATAAGCACATCTCACACTGGAAAACTCCCATTCAGTGTATGAATACACACGCTTTCGCCTTAACTTTTGCAATGAAAAAAGGAGTCGGTTACATACATGCGTACAAGTAAACATACAGTGAACTACGTTGCGTATACGTAACTTGTTTACATAAATACATACATACATACAGGTGAAACTAATAAAAGCGTGTTAATAATCGCCACTCTTATATCATGTTCAGACATAAAAATTAATTAAGTCAATTGGGGTTGATTGAACATCTTTAGATTTGGTGTTCAGACATATTTAATTTACTTGGCCCATTTAACAGGTCGGCTCAAGATACATACACACATACACGCCGTGAGCTGAATATCAAACTCTCG
This sequence comes from Urophora cardui, assembly GCA_960531455.1. Taxonomy (NCBI): domain Eukaryota; kingdom Metazoa; phylum Arthropoda; class Insecta; order Diptera; family Tephritidae; genus Urophora; species Urophora cardui. The sequence goes on from OY482674.1 coordinate 68,231,306, forward strand.
TGACCTAAATGTCAAAATTGCAAGGAGGACGAAATAATTTGACATTCTTCTCACAATTTTTACCAATCGTAAACACGCATGTATAAAATAAGCAGAAATAAAAACAAATTTGGTAGGTGATGAAGAAGAACAAGAATGCAGCTGATCTGACGAACCAACCTGTTTAGTGGACACTGACGCTAATCACATTTCTCTTTTCATGACATTTCATTTTACTTATGAAACAAGCCTTTTAACAGGGTTGCATGCAGAATTGTTCTTCATTAACAACTCATTAATTTCTAATGAAGCATTAACTTGGTCAATTTTTGTATGGTAAATTGAGAATCATTGGGCTTGAAAATTGAATGAAGGCTCTTAATGTTCAATTAAGGTTGTGTCTGAACATAACATTAGGTAATTTATTTTTCATTGTACACATTCGTGCACAGTTAATAATCAAAAGAATTTTGGAGAATTGGGAGCTATTTCGTCTGGCCTCGTTTGCAGATAAGCGTAAAAAAGCAGAAACTATTTATGAAAAATTGGAAAGAATTCAAAACAAGGCTTATTAACACGCTTGTATTAGTTTCACCTGTATGTATGTATGTATGTATATATGTATGTATGTATGTAAACATAGCATACTTTAAGGCGAAAGCGTGTGTATTAATACACTGAAGTTTATCAGTGTGAGATGTGCTTATTTTAGATTTCTGAAGTACGTTCTTAACTGCTTCAATGAATTTAACTTATTGTTCCAAAGCCGACTGTGTGGAAAATTGCAAGAAATTTCTTAAAACCCGACTTTTTTACAATTTCGTGGGATTTACAGCTAAATGTTTTGGAACTTCCAACTCCATATTTACTTGACGTGCATAACGTTTACGTTGATTATGAATGCGAAGATATTTTGTCAAATTTAAATTTGGAGGAAAAGATTGTATTCAAAAAAAGTGTTTGCGCTTTTATTAAGCTTCTACTTTTCATATAATCATAATATCACGCTTTCCAATGTAAAAAGCGAAACAAACTATCTAGTGATATGTTAAATAGTATAAGTAAAGTAAGAGTTGCCTTTCAACCCAAAAATATCAATCGCTTCAACTTTAAAATCAACAAAAATCATAACCACTTGCACAATGCAAATAATTTGTACAACTGATACTTTTAGCTATTAAAAAACTGTATTTGCTTGTTATATATTCTTATATTACTGAAATAAATGCATAAAATTCGGTGGGAATTTTGTGGGATTTTTTCTTTTTGAAATGTGGGAAATTAGGGATTTTTTTCCAATTTCTGTGGGAATTTTAGCGGAGATTATCTGGCATCACTGCATGAAACAATAATGAATTCTTTACATGAAATAGGGTCAGTTGCGATCGTTATAAAGAAAATGGCTTTATGTTTCATTTTCGGGAAAAAATTTATGACGTTAGGTCCCATTATATTGAGATTTAATGGCCCGCGGGTGTTATTTCCACGGGCGTTATTTCACTGCACTATACTTCAAATACAATTTCAGATTTTTCAATACATCATTTTGAAAATCTGAATTTTGACTTTACAGAATTTTTGTATACAGAATTTTGAAAACTGCATTTTGACATACAGTATTTTGTAACACAGAATTTGGAATACAGAATTTTGGAAACAGAATTTTAAATGCAGAATTTTGTCTCATAATCATTTTCTGGCGAACCCCCTTTTCAAACTTTGATGGAAAATTTAAAAGGTATTCGGGAAATTAACAGTTGTTATTTGCTGAATATTACTTTACCAGAATAAAGTCTACTTACCTCCACCTGCGATGTGAAACAACCTTGGATACAAATACGCATCTGGGCAGGTACAAATATGGATATTTCAGTCACTAATATAGCAAGAATGATGAGATCGAAAATGGGACAAAATTTCAAAGTTTTATAAGTCATAACTCAGAAATTATAACAGATATATCGATGAAATTGGTAAGAGTGATCTAATTACTAAGGCGAATATTTGGAGGAAATATTGTCAAAATCGGTTGACGACTACGCCTAATAAAAACATTTTAACGATATCTTTGTCAAATGTAAAGATAACTCATTGAAATTTTGTTGCATGAGTCCCACAAAAGACCGGAACATAAAACAGAAAAATTTTTGAAAATGGGCGTGGAACCGCCCCTTTTTGGACAAAGGAATCTACGATACCTCTATCTAAGATACCTGCCCCTCTGTCTCAATTAATAGCAAAATAGTAACCCAAAAAGATTACGTCACTTACCTTGGTGTTACCTTAGACAGAAGGCTTACTGGGAAATATCATATTGATAATAAGATAATGCAAGCAAAGCTGAAAATAAGCAATTTACAATGGATCACCGTTCGGAGCCGGCATAAAACTGTAGGTCCACCCAATTAGTGGGAAAAACAAAAAGGAGCACACCTCGAATTGGGAGAGAAGCTCGGCCATTAAACTCGTCAGAGTTATAATAGCGGCATTGTATTATTATTATTATTACAATGGATCATTGGTCCAAAATCTAAATTAAGCCTAGACAGCAAAATACTTTTATTTAATATGGTGATAAAACCATCCTGGATATATGGAATACAGCTTTGGGGTTCAGCTTCCAAATCCAGTCTAGAAAGAATACAAAGGCTGCAATCTAAGATATTAAGAACAATATGCCGGGCGCCTTGGTACGTGAAAAATTCCGCTATACACAGGGATCTAAAGATTAACACAGTTGTTGAAGAAGTAAGAAATATACAAACTAACTACGCCACAATACTATGCAATCATCCAAACATACTGGCTAAAATTCTGTTAGAACAGAGATTCCCCAGACGGTTAAAGAGAAAGGATATCCAGCTAAATTGTGACCAAGGCTAGAGCCACTAAAATTAAAACTTCGAAGAGCCTTTCCTATTAGGCCGTAAAACCTCTAAATTACAAAAATCAGCTTACTGAAATTCCTTCCATTCAGAAAGCTACAACAGCATTTACTAATACACATGTATAACATATGTATGATTGTGTTCCGGACGAGCCTATCCCATTAGGCCATAAAAATTCCTAAGTTCATACACGCAGCTTATTGGAATTCCTTCCAATACGAAACTGCAACAGCACTTCCTAATGCAACACACGATTGTGTCATCGATAAGCCTGTCCTGTCAGGCCGTACGAACTTTTAATACTATACAATCAGCTGCTTGGAATTCCATTCCGACGGCAAAAGTACATAAATAATGAAAATGAATAACATAATGAACAAATATCAAATAAAATTACATACATACATACATATGAACATACTCTAAGAAAACAAAAACATTCCCATACACATAATAAATGTATTCAGTATTTATTTTAGGTCAAATAAAATTGCTTTTCATCCAAATGTTATTTGAAGCAGTGGCAACGAATAACGTCATTGTATACTGGGTTAAGATTTTATAAAAATTGTCATATTCTCCAAGAATGATACAATAAAAACTATATCCGAAAAACAAAAAAAAAATATTATGACGAAACTTAGTGTTTGCACACAACCACTTTAAGCGGTATCCGCATTATATAAAATACACCGTGTTTCCGTCAAACGTACACAAACAATGAGAGCATCCCTTTGCCAAAATAGTTGACTTATCTGGTCTAACGCTCAAATGAAACTTTATAAACCAAATTTTATTATTTTTTCATTAAGTTTGTACTTGCAAATTCTTGTTTTCGCATTTTTATAAAAAATTGACGAATTATTTTGAGGCACCCTGTTATTGTGGGCCTATGAGTTTTCTACCACAAATAATTAGCTTTCAGACGCAGTTTAAATCTTTGAAATATCTCTATTGGTTCAAAAGTTATGATTTTTGCAACGAAAAAAGCCAAAAGGCGCCATAGTGCAACGGTGACAATGGGTGAGTTTCTGAGAAAAAGCTGCTCCGCAACTGTTGAGCTGAACAGTTGCCAACAGTTGTGTAGCAGTTGAGTTAAACAGCTACGTCTTAGAAACGGTTTGATGAATTTATCAGCTGTTTGGCTTTACACAACATGTTGAGCTCAAGTAGCGAAGAAAATTTGTGATGCAAAAAATGGCGAAAAGTTGCCAACTGTTGAGCTGAGCGGAATTACTCAACAGTGCGTTTCTAAGACAAACACTCAACAGTTGCACAACAGCTCAGTCTTAGAAACTCACCCAATGTTACATTTTTCAATGTCGACTAATTTTGTGTTGAATCACATTTTTAAACGGTTTTATTTAGCTCACCCCGTTTGTTTTATTCTTGGGTCAAATTTAGTAATTCAAATTTCACCCTCTTCCTGTCAACCGATTAATCTGAAATTTTGTACGCATGTACAACCCCGATGACAATGCAATATTATGAAAAAAAAATTCCGATAGGTGGCGCGTGGGTCGCTATATTTACAAAAATCGCATTTATGGTCCGATTTGGCTGAAATTCGGAACATGTATTACTACCTTGAAAAGAAATATTTTCTTTAAAAAAAAATTCGGCTAGGTGGCGCGTGGGTCGCTATATTTACAAAAATCGCATTTATGGTCCGATTTGGCTGAAATTCGGAACATTTATTACCACCTTGAAAAGAAATATTTTCTTAAAAAAAAAATCTGCTAGGTGGCGCGTGGGTCGCTATATTTACAAAAATCGCATTTATGGTCCGATTTGGCTGAAATTCGGAACATGTATTACTACCTTGAAAAGAAATATTTTCCTAAAAAAAAACTTCCGATAGGTGGCGCGTGGGTCACTATATTTACAAAAATCGCATTTATGGTCCGATTTGGCTCTTAGTAGAGTAAGAACTTTGCAGGGACTACGTATAGAGGCGTTGGACTGCAATAAACTAACGGGCAAGAAACCTTGCAATAATGAAGCACGAAATGAATTAAACAGAATGCGAAATAAAAACTAAAAACTAGAAAATAAAAATAGGTAAAAAAAACTTTTTAAGTTAAACGGTTTTATGTTATACATACATTGCAATGTTTAAGATAAATGTACTAAAAACCAAAAAATAATAAAATAGATAAAGTCGTGGGAATTATAAACACTTGCATAGACTAGACTAAAATAAAAATAGGTAAAAAAACTTTTTAAGTTAAACGGTTTTATGTTATACATACATTGCAATGTTTAAGATAAATGTACTAAAAACCAAAAAATAATAAAATAGATACAGTCGTGGGAATTATAAACATTTGCATAGACTAGACTAAAATAAAACCGTGGGGCACGTCAATTGTCTACAATCGTTGATTAAAATGTTTGTTTTGTAATGTTACACTATAATTAGGCAGTTGTTCAACCGACAACGATGGACGTGTGATAAGTAGGGCTAGAATGTGGAAAAAAGCTAGCAAGCTCGATTATAAGCGAGTTTTAGGGTTTCATAGTGGTGAGCGAGTAGTACTTTTATCATATGTTTTGTCGATTAAAGACAAACTACGAGCAGTGAAACGATTCCTCGTGTGAATGTCCAACGATAAACTAGTTGAAACATCTCTTTTATTAACATGGAGTGTATAACTATTGGAATTTCCATGAGCAAGAAAATAGTAAGTATTTTCCTCACCGTCTGCGGGCCAACTGCCTAACGACGAATTAAACGATTCTTCTATCGCACATTAAGTCGATAATTTGTAGACAATTGACGTGCCCCCCGGTTTTATTTTAGTCTAGTCTATGCAAATGTTTATAATTCCCACGACTGTATCTATTTTATTATTTTTTGGTTTTTAGTACATTTATCTTAAACATTGCAATGTATGTATAACATAAAACCGTTTAACTTAAAAAGTTTTTTTACCTATTTTTATTTTCTAGTTTTTAGTTTTTATTTCGCATTCTGTTTAATTCATTTAGTGCTTCATTATTGCAAGGTTTCTTGCCCGTTAGTTTATTGCAGTCCAACGCCTCTATAGCGACCCACGCGCCACCTATCGGAAGTTTTTTTTAGGAAAATATTTCCTTTCAAGGTAGTAATACATGTTCCGAATTTCAGCCAAATCGGACCATAAATGCGATTTTTGTAAATATAGCGACCCACGCGCCACCTAGCGGAATTTTTTTTTTAAGAAAATATTTCTTTTCAAGGTAGTAATACATGTTCCGAATTTCAGCCAAATCGGACCATAAATGCGATTTTTGTAAATATAGCGACCCACGCGCCACCTAGCGGAATTTTTTTTTAAGAAAATATTTCTTTTCAAGGTAGTAATACATGTTCCGAATTTCAGCCAAATCGGACCATAAATGCGATTTTTGTAAATATAGCGACCCACGCGCCACCTAGCGGAATTTTTTTTTTAAGAAAATATTTCTTTTCAAGGTAGTAATACATGTTCCGAATTTCAGCCAAATAGGACCATAAATGCGATTTTTGTAAATATAGCGACCCACGCGCCACCTATCGGAATTTTTTTTTCATAATATTGCATTGTCGTCGGGGTTATACATGCGTGCAAAATTTCAGATTAATCGGTTGACAGGAAGAGGGTGAAATTTGAATTACTAAATTTGACCCAAGAATAAAGAATAAATAATAAAACAAACGGGGTGAGCTAAATAAAACCGTTTAATAAAACCGTGGGGCACGTCAGTTGTCTACAATCGTTGATTGAAATGTTTGTTTTGTAATGTTACACTATAATTAGGCAGTTGTTCAACCGAACACGATGGACGTGTGATAAGTAGGGCTAGAATGTGGAAAAAAGCTAGCAAGCTCGATTATAAGCGAGTTTTAGAGCCTATACACACTTGCGACTCAATCGATTTGGTCGAATTGGACTGTTGTATTCACACTACTCCAACTATTTAGTCGAATCGGTGGCAGCTATTCACACTTGAGACTAAATAGTCGTGCGATTGACAATGACATAGTGTTGCCAATGTTCACATTTTACTCAGCAAATTTTACATTAGTGGTCCTCATATAAAGTGATGAAGTATTAAATTGTTAAAGTTTATCTGCATTCTTACATGAAAGCACCTTCTTGTCAGCTGTCAACTTGATTAATAAATAAAAAACAATAAAATAAACAAAAAGTGCATACATTGTTTGGCTTTGTTTCTTATTAAACTAGCAACTAGCTGTCAAGTAAATGAAAAGAGAAAAACGGAAGGAATTATGCTCATAAAGGCGAAACGAACAGAAGTACAAGAAACGGAAAAATAGTAAAAATCAGCCATTAATAATTTTCATGAAATTTCATTTTCATTATTTCTATTTTAAAATGTGATTAATGACATTTGAAGAGAACAACAATATCAAGAAACATATGAAAACGGAAGTAAATATCCTTAGTTAGATAATTCTTGTCTATAACTACACCATTTCCAGATGGATTTTAGAAAGCGTCAACTGGATTTTAGAAAGGGGAAATTGGATCTTAGAAATGTCAATTGGATTTTAGAAAGGGGAAATTGGATTTTAGAAATGTCAATTGGATTTTAGAAAGGGGAAATTAGATTTTAGAAATGTCAATTGGATTTTAGAAAGGGGAAATTAGATTTTAGAATAGCCAAATGGATTTTAGAAAGGGAAAATTGGATTTTAGAAATGTCGATTTGATTTTAGAAAAGGGAAATTGGACTTTAGAAACTGTAAATTGGATTTTCGAAAATTTATATAATTATTAATTTATACTTTCATACGCAATAAAGAATTTCTATTCGAAAAATTCTGTGTAAAATTTATTTTAAACGCACATTCCGAAATCCAATTCAAGCTTTCAAAAATCCAATTTTGTTTTCTAAAATCCTTTTAACGCTTTCTAAAATCCAATTGACATTTCTAAAATCCAATTTCCCCTTTCTAAAATCCAATTGACATTTCTAAAATCCAATTTCCCCTTTCTAAAATCCAGTTAACGCTTTCTAAAATCCATCTGGAAATGGTGTAGTTAATAAGAAACGAACCTTTTGTTTTTAAACATTTTGAAAATATTAATTGAAATATTCAATCTCTACAATTTACCAAAAGTGAAATAAAAGTAGTGCTGTCAGCATGGCAACTCTTTCCACTACGAATATCACTGTTGTTGTTGTTGTAGTCGTTCGACTAAATTGTCTCAAGTGTGAATACGTAGAAGGGCGCCTTGCTGATCAAGCAGTTGTACAACTGTTTCAGTTGGAATGAAATTGGGCTGCAAATCCAACTGTTTCAGTTGTACAACTAATTGAATGTAGTGTGAATGCTTCCATACATTCCCATGCAAATCAACATTCGACTAAATCGATTGAGTCGCAAGTGTGTATAGGCTCTTAGGGTTTCATAGTGGTGAGCGGGTAGTACTTTTATCATATGTTTTGTCGATTAAAGACAAACTACGAGCAGTGAAACGATTCCTCGTGTGAATGTCCAACGATAAACTAGTTGAAACATCTCTTTTATTAACATGGAGTGTATAACTATTGGAATTTCCATGAGCAAGAAAATAGTAAGTAATTTCCTCACCGTCTGCGGGCCAACTGCCTAACGACGAATTAAACGATTCTTCTATCGCACATTAAGTCGATAATTTGTAGACAATTGACGTGCCCCACGGTTTTATTTTAGTCTAGTCTATGCAAATGTTTATAATTCCCACGACTGTATCTATTTTATTATTTTTTGGTTTTTAGTACATTTATCTTAAACATTGCAATGTATGTATAACATAAAACCGTTTAACTTAAAAAGTTTTTTTTACCTATTTTTATTTATAGTTAAAGTTAATATTTTTCAGTTGGTTTAAATGTAAAATTGTCAATTTAGCAATAGTTCGTAGTTAAAAATAAAAATGACTTAACAATATAAGCAATTTCATTACAACATCAACATTTCCAATTTGGCATGGCATGGAAATACATACAATTATATTTGGGTCGGGACAAAAAGGAAGAATTGTGGTGTTTTAAAAACTCGAATACTAGCTTTGTTCGCGTACTTTCTCCAACAGCATTTACTCAGCAGCCTCCAACAACCAGGTGTTGGAGAAAAATGTCACCTATCCTCTCACAAGAGAAAAATATCGTAAGAGGTAAACGAACACAAAATTTGCAGAGTTCAACAGCTTTGGCATACAGCTGATTTTTATTTACATTCACAAGCCCCAAATTCAAAGGATAAAAAGGATTAAAATTAAAATGATAAAAAAATTGGTGGAAATTATTGCTGTTAATTATATATATATGTACATATAACATAAAAATAATAAAATAAAACATAGTTTTTTTCTTATTTAATTTCTTTTGATTCGTTTTGGGTTTCGTTTTGGTCAGTCTTTTGTCACCTCGCGATAACCTCCTCAATCTAAAAATCGTTCGCATAGGCTCGCAAAAAGGTTTTTTGAAGTTCGGAAATGCATCCGGAACTCTCTTTTACAATAAATCGGCACTGTTTGTTCTATATAAATGCTAATGGAGTTACAATTCTGCCTGAAAACAGTGGAGATATATGTACATATGTATGTATCTGCAATACAATTAACTTCATGTTGTTGTTGTTGTAGCCACCAAGACACTCCCCGAAGGTTTTGGGGAGTGTAGGGGATGTGACAGTCCTTTGCCGGATAAATCCGGTACGCTCGGGTACTAGTCCCTTCTGACACTAGCCCGACTGTCGTGCGAACGATTTTTTCTTGCCATAATCAACCTTCTAGGCCGGTGGATTTTAGTCGCGTCTTACGACCGGCATTCCTTACAACGGGTATATTCTAGACCCCCTAACCCGCTGGGGTTCGCTGTTACTATCTAATAATTAGTTTTTCATTGTAATAATTATCACACTAACAATTGATTTTCTTTGTACCCATGTCCATACTGTTTTCCACCGCAGTATGTCTTCGCGTCTGCTGCCCCGCAGAAGAGATTTCAATTTAATGCACCCGGCCCTGGCCATGCTTTAAAAAAATAACCCTCTATGGACCGATCCACAGTACTTTTGAGTAGAACAAACTTTTGCGTTGGCGGCATTTGGCCGCGCTTTAAAAAAAAGCCCCAGCCAGCAAAATTTCCTTTCTCGAATTATATCTGCGGAGGGATCGGGAGTGTTATAATTAGTAAAATTAACAACCATAGAAGATTTCCCGAAAGTTCCAGTGGTTTGAAAATAAATACGGCGGGCGCATTATATTGAAGCCGACCCACTGCAGAACTACTCTCGGAGGGTGTGCCACCCACTGCCTAGAGTGGCTGCTATTTTTAAAATCCGGATAATTGGGTTTTAGTTAGAATTTGTTGTCTATCCAGGCTCAGTGAAACTTTCAGGAAATATTCTGTAGATGATAATTCATCTTATCTTAACACTTTCCACTATTATTAAATTATAATATTAAAGTTATCCAGAAATAGAATTCTCCCGGCTGAGGGTTATTTTTGTAAAGCGCGGCTGAAGGCAAAAGGTGTTCTATACAAAACAACTGTGGATTGCTCCATGGATATTAATCCAGAAAGAGAATTCTGCCGGCTGAGGGTCATTTTATTGAAGCGCGGCCAAAAGCCGCCAACGCAGAAAGATGTTCTACACATACATACATTAATTTAACAAGGAATGTCTCCTGAACTATAAGCGTCCGGAGGGTAGTACTTTGTTTTTTGTGATCTGTGAGACCACCCCTACCCTCTGGAAAATTAATTGTTATCGGATCGTGGATCATTATATAAAAATTTTCCCTCTATCCAGGCTGGGGATCCAACCCATGACCTCTGGTTTGGCAGACTAGCCATTGTCCGCCACACCACAATGGCCACAACACTCCCCACTGCACCACAGCGGCCCCGTTAATATATATTCCCGCAAAGGAGATTAGAATTTACTAAGGTACGTAATATGCATATAAATACTTCGCAAAAAGTATGTAACTTATTTTGCATATTTAATTTATCCATATTTGTTGCCAATTTAGTGTATTTTTCCAATTTTATAATTGATTTGTATATTTTGCAAATCTTGTTACTTGCAAAAATTCAAGTCAGCTGTTGTTTGATCAGCTGTTTTCCTGTTGGAAAATTGCTGTTGGCAAAAATTTGTCCAACAGAATTCAACAGCTTCTCACAAAATGAAATGTCAGTTTTCTCTCTCAGTTGGTTCTCTTCTGTTGGAGATTTGGCGTAAAAAAACGGCGACAAAGTGTTTGTTTTTAAAAGTTTTCGAAAAACATCAAAAAATTTCCGTAAACGAACAAAGCTATTGTTAATTGTGTGTGCTATGGGCATTTATCGCGCTTCAAATCACATATGTACATATTTTAAATCGCTTTTTAATATTTCGCTTTGCTGCGAAACGGGCGCTTCATTGCGACGCGCTGTCTACTTGAATATTGTCAGTTCGGTGTTGAGTTCTATGGGCATGGCCATTGGCTTGTTTATTGCGGGTGCGCATGAAAATATTGCACAATGGATTTATGCCACCACAGCAGATTCGTTCTTGTACATTGCGTTGGTGGATCTTGTTCCGGCAATGAGTGAGGTGGAGAATCATGCGGCGGATGCTAATGGCAAACTGAAAGGCATGTTATTGGGTGGTTTTAGGGCCGGCTTTAAATTAAGGAACCACGGTCCGAGAAAAATAACTTTTTCAAAGGGGCTCCCACAGATCTCACACATCAAAATTTGCCGGAGGCTTATAGATCACGAGATATTTGTTGGTAATTTGTTGGTAGTTGGACGGGTCCATAGAGATTACCGGCTGAGGATTATTTTTTTAAAGCGCGACCATAGGCCACATACGGAAGAAAGTGTTCTACACACAAATTACTTTAACATGGGATACCTATTTCCTGAACTATAAGCGCCCGACAGGTGAAAATGTCGACAAAAAAGGAAAGTGGGGTTGTGTTATGTGATGTTTATAGATGAAAGATCCGTTGAAATTAAAATCCGAGCTGCTCCTTTTTCAAGGATATCCATATTTTTTGTTTTTTTTTGAAAGCATCAAATATTGACGAAATCGAAATTTCGCCAAAGTCCAAATTTTTCCGATTTCAGTAAATTATCTGGTAGCTAAAGGATACAAAAAAAAGATATTAAAAAGAAAACAGGACACCTGTAGTGGAAAAATCCAATGTGAACAGGACCTAAAGGATAACCACTGAAATATAAAAAAAAATTACCCACTTTAATTTGCGTATAACTCCTAAAATGTTAACTCTACGTGAAAATTCCTTATGATATATTTATGTTATGAATAAATAAAGAAATATTTCTTTAATATACAATTTTGATGTACCTGCAGTAGAGGTCGGAAACTATCGATAGTCAGCACCATCGGTAGTGTACGATAGTTTTTTGCAAACTATCGATAGTATATCGATAGTTGACGACAGTTTCGGGTGATTTGGGAGAGTCTACGGCTACGCTCACACTGTAACCGCCTTTTGCCGTCCGGCAGCAAACACATCCACAAACACATCTGTTTTAAATGAACTCACCCAATTTCACCCGAATGTAAACGAACTTTGCCCACCTGTCCTGGTCTTATTCTTACCAATACATAAAAGTAATAGAAGATGATCCAATAAAACTTTTTTCAGTACATTGTTTTGTTTTATTTATTTATTAGCCATTTATTCTTGTTCAAAAAAAAAAAAAAATATTAACCAGAGGCCATAACAATTATAACAAATAAATATAAAAATCACTTGATAACAATTATTGAACAATGGAAAAATTTTTCCATCATCAATAACAATTACTCAAAGATCGATATTTTTTGGATCATAATTGTTATGAGCAATTTATATTTTTTCGATCTTTCATAACAAATACTGGATGATGGATATTTTTTAGATCAGTTCATAATTAATTAAGACTCGACCAAATGATAGCCCTAGCCAAGCGCTTTCATTTGATACTCATTTTGCGATGTTCGGTATTCTATATTCGTATTTCGTATCCATATTTATCCGCTTTCCACAATTATGAGCTGACTCAGTTATCGATAAAATTATCGAAATATATCGTAATCCAACTAAAACCTGGGGCCATCGCCTTTCGTTTGATAACCATATTGTAGTGTAATTTTAATGTTTTTGGGTAATCACATTTTTAACGACCATGCGACTAGAACGCATAGTCGTATTTATGTTGCTTTGACTACTTGCTAATCAACAATTCAAACCCTGCATGGAATAGTCACATTTCAAATTTTCAATAAACTATCGATAGTTCAAACGATAGTCGAAAACCATCGATAGTGTAAACGATGTTCAGAAACCATCGATAGTGACGATAGTGCCATCGATAGTTTCCACCACTAACCTGCAGTGCTTAATGTACTTTGGTGTATCTAAAGTGAAAATTTCAAAAAAGTACGTTTTTTTATGTTGCTACTTTAAGTTCAAATATTTTGCTAGTTTATGTAATTTAATTGTTGAATTATTGTGTAGGTACACAGAAGACTTTTAATTAATTTTATTTGGCGAAAAGCGAACAAGTTCTTCTGTGTACCTACACAATAATTCAACAATTAAATTAAATAGAAAGGCAGGGTGTTGCAAATGCACATTACTTCCGGCTAACGGAAGCACAGACCGCCTAAAATTACTCAACAAATTTGTGTTATCTCATGGAAATCACGTGTACATAAAAATACAACAATAAAGTTAAGCGAGTAAGGGTGGCAAAAGAAAAGCGACAAAAAGTTCAACTGCGTATCAGGCCGTGTTTGGGTGAGTTGGTTAGCGTATCGCTAACATTACACCTTCTCACGGTGGGTCTAAGTTCGATTCCCGGCTTGATCCCGAAAAGAAGTCTGATGATGAGGAATTGGTTTTCTTCGAAATAGCTATCACTTCTATCATCGCTGGTAATACGTAGTATTGAACTTGTTCGCTTTTCGCCAAATAAAATTAGTTTATGTAAATATTTTAATCTAATGATCCAATTCTCATTCTTACATATTTGTACATTAATATTAAAAAGAATTAGAGCTGAAATACTCGTTAGGTGTGCACGGTGGACGGTAAGCGACAATAGGTTGCATGAAAATATCAAAAAAAACGATGGCCGGCTAAAAACGTAGGTAAAATGATATTCTAATCACCTTCATAAACACACAGCAAGCGTGAATAACATCTCCAAAATTTTTTTTAAACGAAAATTAGTACCAGCGCACAGTTAGGCTCATATTCGTTGGGTCATCGTTTTTTCGATATATTCATGCAACCTATTGTTGTTTCGCGCCCACCGTGCACAGTTAGCGCGTATCTCATCTCTAACTTTTTTAGAGTATTAACGTATAGATATGTAGGAATGATAGTCGGATCATTAGATTAAAATATTTATGTACATAAACTAGCAAAATAGTTGAACTTAAAATAGCACCATAAAAAAGCGTGTTTTTTTTGGAAATTTTCACTTTAGATGCACCAGAGTACATTAAGCACTGCAGGTACATCAAAATTGTATACTAAAGAAATATTGCTTTATTTATTCTGAATGTTTCACATAGAATTAACATTTTAGGAGTTATACGCAAATTAAAGTGGGTACTTTTTGTTTTTTTTTTTTTAAATTCAGGGGTTATCCTTTAGATCCTGTTCACATTGGATTTTTCCACTACAAGTGTCCTTTAGCTACCAGATAATTTACTGAAATCGGAAAAATTTGGACTTTGGCGAATTTTCGAATTCGTCAATATTTGAAAAAGGAGCAGCTCGGATTTTAATTTCAACGGATCTTTCATCTATAAACATAATTTACTGAAATCGGAAAAATTTGGACTTTGGCGAATTTTCGATTTCGTCAATATTTGATTCTTTCAAAAAAAAACAAAAACTGTGGATATCCTTGAAAAAGGAGCAGCTCGGATTTTAATTTCAACGGATCTTTCATCTATAAACATCACATAACACAACCCCACTTTCCTTTTTTGTCGACATTTTCATGCAACCTATCGTCGCTTCCTGCCCACCGTGTGTAATCTATTAAAATAACCCAAATGTACATTTTTACATATTTACATATTTATTATTAATGAATTCTACAATATTCTGCGCTTTTAAATTGAAAATGGATTTATATTTCATTTAAACTTTGTCAACAATGTCCTTTTAAAAAGATGCCATTGTTGATTCATAAGCATGTTATAAATATACCGGTAAAACAAACGTCAAGTTTTTGTCGCCATATTAACCACCTTACAATTAAGCAGATTGCAACATTTCGTGCTGCCATATTCAATGCTAAAAATCCTCCATTAATGTAATTTTTCATTGCTTTGCTTTAAAGCAGGGATCTTCACAAAGCCCTCGCCGGCACACAATGAGATTTTTTGGCCAAAAATAAATTCGAAATTAAAGTAGTGATAAATAAATATTTTTTAACTGCAATCGACAGATATCTTATGGGACAAAAAAAAGCCCATGTACAATTTTTTGAGTTCTGTTTCATTTACCCATACAGGGTGCACAAAGTTAAACAAAAAATATGTCATATGAATTATGAATTCTATGACCTGTTACGAAAAGCTCTATCTAAGCCATATATCGAGGTACTAGCAAATACCCGTCCCACTTCGCTGCGACAAATAGCACTATGCCACTCCCTTCCCTATCGGCCTTCCTACCAGTCTGCATTTCCCGTTCCCTCTATCTCTTCCTCCCCCTATACTACTCTCTCTTTCTCCCCCTCTCCCGTTCCTTACCAACAATCTTCCATGGCCATCCGGGTCCACATCTCGGTGTATATCATGATTACTACTATATTTTGATACAAATAGTGCTCAAAAATGTTTCGAGCTATTCCGGTTCATGTTTGGGCTTCAATCTCGGGTACCGATTGAGATATCCAGGGCCGTGCGCACGGGGGGGTTTTGGGGGTTAAAACCCCCCCCATGACCAAATCTAAGTTGCAATGATTTTGCAAAAATTTTCAAAACACAGTTTATAAATTTTGCATTGAATCTTGACTCATAATTTTTGACAAAATTAGTACAATAATTTTACGGAAGAAGAAATTGGTGAAAGTTGCAAAAAATAAGGTTGGCCAATACATAAGTTCGGCACTTTGAATTGCACTTGGAGCTTTCCGAAATTACAAAGTTGTGTAGCATATGTTCGTTTGAAATTTTTAAAAAAATTGTACTGATAACAAAAAATTTTCATTTTGTGAAAACAGTGAGCAGTTTCAATTAACAAGTACTGTAAACAGTACTATTCAGGACCTGGTTAACTAGGTTTTGATGAATCAGAATTAGACCAGATAAGTCAACTATTTTGGCAAAGGGATGCTCTCATTGTTTGTTTACGTTTGACGGAAACACGGTGTATTTTATATAATGCGGATACCGCTTAAGGTGGGCGTAGCCACACCCATTTTCAAAATTAGTATCAATTATCCGACTAAGCATATGAATATTATTCTTTGTGCAAAATTTCATTCCTTTATGACTTTTAGTTACAAAGATGTCACGTCACAAATTTCACAAGGCCATCCTAGAAATGTTTTTGTAAAAAAGTAGGCGTGGTTATACACCGATTTCGCTAAATTTTTTAACGTATATTAGTACAAGTAATAAAAGTTTAACCCAAAGTTTCGTCATAACATATCAATTATAATAATTATTTTTTGAGTTATGGGCTCCGAAATCTCGTAGATTCCTTTGTCCAAAAAGGGGCGGTGTCATGCCCATTTTCAAAAGTTTTTCTGTTTTTTGTTTCCGGCCTATTGTGGGACTCATGCCACAAAATTTCAATTAATTATCTTTATATTTGACAAAGATTTCGCTTACAATGGGTCATATTAATAAAAGCCAAGCATTTGCTTTTGCTTAAGATTTCAAATTTTATATACATGTATGTATGTACATATGTATGTGTACTATTATAATTCCTTTTTTACTTGCATTCGTTATGTATGTACATACATACATAGCTCAGTTGCTTGCTCCAAGCCTTCCGAATCTATTGCATTTCGAATCTATTGCATTTCGAATCATTTGTCATTCAGCTCAATTGCTTTTCAAGTTATGAGTGAATGAGCGCATATCTCTCTTCGTTGACGTGCAGTGAGAAACATTTACACTCTATTTACAAGCTCTTTCGCTCACATGTTGAGCCAATGTTAGGGTGCCGACAGTCATCAACGAGTCGACTGTCTGTTTGAGTAGGCCTTTATGCGAGTGGCTTACATCGTCAAATGAGTGAATCGTTGCAGGTGTTTAATAAACAACAAAGCTTGCTTGTGATTTTTTTGAATTTTGTCCGTTTATGGGAAAATTCAATCGTGCATGGTTAGTGTTGAACAAATCGGAGTGCAAAATATATTAGTTAATGTTGAACAAATCGGAGTGCAAAATATATTACACTTTCATTCCAGTTTTTTTTCCTAACACGCTTAATATTGTTTTTGTTGTTAAGTTTTCGTAACATAAAATCGAAGCAACTGAAGTCCATTTAAAGATGGATATTCGCCGCTTCTTATGTAAGAGACCTAAACTCGAAAATGCCGATGTAAGTACACAAAAAAATAATTGAAGTTTTCGTAAAATTTGGCGTTTACGTTTATGCAAATGTGTGTCGTGCAAATGTGGCGGGCAAATTATTTATTTTTCTTATCGTTATTAATTAGTTGGACAGTCGTTGTGAAGCTACAGGGAATTCTACATCAAATCCTACAGTTCCCATTCATAAGTATGATATTGGATATTTTGTAAATAAATCAGCTGCTGATGGCATAGACTCAATTGTTGGGCTCCAAGACAAGATATGGGTTCCTTGCGATACCTTCAAGTTTCCTTCATCCGGACCACGAAATTTAAAATTTCAACGAGCTTGGTTGCAGAAATACGCATGGTTAGCTTATTCAGCCAAAGAGGATGGGACCTTCTGTAAATGCTGTGTGCTTTTTTCTGTAAAAGAAGGAGGTGTTGGAAATCAGGCATTGGGTCAGTTAGTATTGAAACCTTTCAAAAACTGGAAAAAAGCACTTGAAATATTTAATCATCACCAGAATTCTGAATACCACAAAACATCACTTCTACAATCAATTACTAGAGCCGACATCGAAAAAAAAAATATTTTGCCTATCGATCTACAAATATCAAAGCAAAAACTTGATTTCGTCGAAAAAAGCAAGAGTGTCTTCGTCCCAATCATTGAAACGATCATTTTATGTGGTCGGCAAGGTTTGGCACTTCGCGGAAATCAAGACACATGCAAAATTTCATTAGTAGAGCCTTTGATAAACGATGGGAATTTCCGTGCTCTGTTGAGATATCGAGCCAAAAGTGACATCGCATTCCAAACACTGTTGGAAAACGTACCAAAAAATGCGTCGTATATAAGTAATCGCATTCAAAATGAACTGATCGCAATTTGCTACTTGCAGATTCAACAACATATCATATGTGAAGTAAATAAATCACAAGCTTTTTCAGTGTTAGCGGATGAAACTTCAGACATAGCTGGAATTGAACAAATGTCTCTTTGCGTTAGATATTTGCACCAGGATGAAGGAGTATTTAAAATTTGTGAAGATTTTATAGCTTTCACTCCCGTTGACGATTTTACTGGAAAAGGATTATCTAAAACGATACTTCATTTTCTCGAAACTTCCGGTATTGATCTCACTTATTTTTGTGGACAAGGCTATGATGGAGCAAAATCCATGAGCGGTGAATTTCACGGTGCCCAATCTTACATCAAAAATAAATATCCTTTGGCTCACTATTCTCATTGCGCTTCTCATAGCTACAACTTGGCTGTTAATGACGCGTGTAAAATACCTCAAATTCAGAACTCTTTCGGCACAATAAGGAGTGTCTACAAATTTTTTAAATATCCAAAGAGACAACTTGCTTTTCAGAAAATAATTGAATCTGATGAAAATGTTGTACGTAAGAAGAAACTTAAGAGCCTTTGCGAGACAAGATGGGTACAGCAGCATGAGGCAGTTGCAACGTATCTCTATATGCAGCCAGCAGTCATTGAAACTTTGGAGGAAATTTCAACTACTTGGAGGGGCGAGGCCTCATCTGAAGCCTTCCAGTTACTCTCGGCTATCAAAACTCTAGCTTTTCAAGTAAGACCATCAAATAGTTAGTCCGAATAAATAATATTAAATAATATAGCTATATAAATAAACAAACATTAGGCCTGTTCATTAACAAATAAAATTGTTACTGGAACTTACTAATTTTTTGGTTTTTATATGAGAAATGAGAGAAATTCGTAGCTTCCAGTAACGATTTTTTTGTTATATATTTAACAAATTAATGAAATTGCTGGAGAAACAAAAAATATATTTTACATACATAGTATGTAGTTTTTTCTAAGATGTAACGATTCTAATTTTTATGTATTTCAACAGCAAAATTGTTCTTTTAATTTTTCAGGTCACTTTGCATGTACTTCAGTCCACCCATGCAATTACTTTGCCTTTGAGTCGGGTTCTTCAAACCGTAAATCAGGATCTGGGAGAAGCAGTGGAATTAGCAGATGCTGCTAGAACTGTATTCATGACAAGGCGACACAACGCAGTGGAAGATTTCAAGAAAATATTCGAAGCTGTCGTTGCGATCTGTGCAACATATGAAATCCCGGTCCAAAAACCAAGATTCGCTGGAAAGCAAACACACCGATGTAACATCGTAACCGACACGGTAGAAGATTTCTATCGAATAAGTACATATATTCCATACTTGGATCAATTCGTCACACATCTCAAAGATCGGTTCTTAAATCAGCGAAATATTCTGTGTAATTTTGCTTGCCTTTTCCCCAAAAGAATGCAAAATTTTGAGGAAGCGGCTTGCACAGAACTGTTTAAATCATATGAGACTATATTACATGATATATTCCCGGAAGCGTGGATAAGCGAAGTTCAGCTGTGGAGGGAACGTATTGCATCTATGGATATTCAAAATCCACTAGAAGCTCTTGACATTTGTAAAATAGATGCTTTTCCAAATGTTCATCAAGTGCTTCGCATCATGGCCGCTTTACCGGTTACCACAGCAACAAATGAACGTACTTTTTCGACGCTGCGACGATTAAAATCTTACTTGAGGTCAACAATGAAAGAAGATCGTCTTAATGGACTCGCGTCCTTGAATATACATCGCAATGTGAATGTGGACATAAATTCAGTATTGACAGAATTCTTTTCCGTACCTCGAAGAATCGCAATGTTAAACGGACTTTAATTATAGCCATGTATTCATAAAAGTGCGAATAATATGCCACCATATCACAAATTCTCTATCAAATACAGAAAAATTTGTACAACCAAAAAAATTTCTTGGGTATAACTTTAAGCATCAGAGTATGCAGTTTCAGAAAAGTTAGAGAACATTTAAATTTATGATGTATGGGTCTGGATATCTGTTTCAGCAAATATGTTTATCTTAGCGAAAAATGTATGCGAATGCAAACCAAAATTAAAACCCCCCCCCAAGGCTAATTCCTGCGCACGGCCCTGGAGATATCCGTATATTGTAAAATATATATGGATACCCTCATTAGCACCTTTAATTTGATACCAATATTGCGAAAAAATATTTGGGCCATCCGGGTCCACGTTTTGGTCCCTATCTGGAGAACCGACTGGAAAATTGGAATGGAATAAACTCTGTATTGAAGCTCTAATTGATACCTTTAATTTGATACCAATATTGATCAAAAATATTTCGGAGGCATTTGGGTCCATATTTTGGCCTATATCTCGGGAAGGGGTTGAGATACCAGAATTAAATGTGGTCAAAATTTTAATCTAATACCAGGTGATTATAGTGTCAAAATTTTAATGTGATCGGACGGGTAGTTTCGGCGCCCATAAGGAACAAACAAACAAACAAACAAAAAAACTTTCTTCCTTATATATATAGATATATTTGGTTTTGACATCTAAATATAGAAAATGACCTCTACTTTTCTGGGAAGTAATCTATTTTCTACTAACTTTGAAATCTGATTTTATATGATTTTTCAAATACTGATAAAAAAAATATAGAAAATTTTTTTTCTTCGTCAACTTTAAGGAATAAAATAAAAAAAAAAAAAACAAAAAAAAAGGTATCTTTTTTTTTCTTTTGAACTAACATATTCATTATCAGATCACATTAACAGATATTAATTTCACGCGCGCCTTCGTGTTTTTTAATTATTCTCCTAACTGGCTAAAAGTGCATTTTTATACTCAGCTGTACTAGTACACAGAGTATTATAGTTTTAATCACATAACGGTGGATTATAACAGAAAGAAATAATCGAGATAGATATAGACTAATATATATATCAAAATGATCAGGGTGAAAACAGAAATCGATTGAGCCATGTCCGTCCGTCCGTCCGTCTGTCCGTCCGTCTGTAAACACTCTAACTCGCGCAAAAATTGAGATATTTTGATGAAATTTGAAATTCAAGTTGGTATCGAGACTGGGACGGTTGGTATTGAAAATAGGCGAAATCGGACCATGACCACGCCCACTTTTCCTATATAGAAAACATCGGAAATTTGGTATCTCAGCCACTAATATAGCTGGAGCGATGAAATTTTACCCACGTGTTGACCTTAGGCCCCTATGAAGATATTTGATGAAATTTTGGAAAATGGGCGGTGCCACGCCCACTTATTAAGGGTCAATCATGGAAAGTTTTATATGTCATGACTCAGAAACCATCGAAGGTATATCGATGAAATTTGGTATGCGTGATTTACTTACTTAGCCAAACATTTGGACGGAAAATAGTTAAAATCGGTTGACGGCCACGCCCACTTTTATATATGTATATTATACAGTGACCTAATAAAAACATTTTAAGCGATATCTCTGTCTAATATTAAGATATATAACTGAAATTTTGTCGCATGAGTCCGACTATGGACATAAAACAGAGAACACAAAAATTTTGAAAAATGGCCGGTGCCACGCCCACTTATTAAAGGGCAAACATTGAAAGTTTTATGAGTCATAACTCAGAAACCGTTGAAGATATATCGATGAAATTTGGTGTGCGTAATATACTTACTTAGGCAAATGTTTGGACTAAAAATTGCGAAAATCGGTTGACGACCACGCCCACTTTTATATATGGGTCTTACAAAGTGACCTAATAAAAACATTTTAAGCGATATCTCTGTCAGATATAAAGATATATCATTGAAATTTTATGGCAGGAGTCCAACTATGGACATAAAACGAAAAACACAAAAATTTTGGAAAATGGGCGTGGCACCGCCTCTTTTTAGAAGCAGGAATGTACTAGATTTCTGAGCCCATAACTCGACAAATAATTGATATATAATGACGAAACTTGGTGCGTACACTTTTGTTACTTGTGGTAATACATGTTCAAAATTTTAGCGAAATCGGTTGACGACCACGCCTACTTTTATATATGGGTATTATAAAGTGGCCTAATAAAAACATTTTAAGCGATATCTTTGTTAAATATAAAGATAATTCATTGAAATTTTGTGGCATGAGTTCCAAAATAGACCGGAAACAAGAAATAGAAAAATTTTGGAAAATGGGCGTGGCACCGCCTCTTTTTAGACAAAGGAATATACCAGATTTCTTAGCCTATAACTAGACAAATAATTGAGATATTATGACGAAACTTGGTTTATACACTTTTATAACTTGTGTTAATAGACACGCAAAACTTTATTGAAATCGGTTTATGACCACGCCTACTTTTTAACAAAGATATTTCTGGAATACCCTTTGGGAATTTGTAACGTGACATCTTTGTAACTAGAAGTCATAAAGGAATGAAATTTTGAGCAAAGAATAATATTATATCCTTAGTGGGATGACTGATAAAAATGTTGAAAATAGGCGTGGTTACGCCCACTTTATGCAGCACTCGCTTTATATAAAATACACCGTGATTCTATCAGACGAAAACAAACAATGAAAGCATACAGCTGAGTATCTAATGTTCGATTCCACTCGAACTTAGGCTTCCTTACTTGTTGAAATTACATTTATAATGACATATTCAAAATTAAAAAAAATAAAAGGTATGGAAGATTTCTCATCCAATTTACGTCTGTAATATAGAAAATGGTTCACAATATGAAATACAGCAGCTCATTTTTGAATTAGCTATATAGGTTCTATTTAATATTGTTTTTTTGCAGGGTAAAAAAAATTCAAAAAATTTCCAAGTGTGCTTTATAACCCCCCATAGTCAGTTTCATCATTCACGCGCGCTCTTCTCACTTATTCATATTTTTCGACGAGGTGTATATGCGCGCTATCACTATGGATCAGGGATGGAAAAATGAGTTTTCTGATTTTGTACTAATTCAGCAAGTAAAATGTACCAAATCAAAGGAAAATGTACTATCATTTTTGGTAGCATATTTTTTCTAAGGACTTATACTAATCCCAAATTATATCTTCTTCTTTAGCCATTCAAAATATTATTGCTTTTCCAAGCAAAATCTTTCCTCTAAAAATAACATTATAAAAGCTTAAATTCATATAAATTTTTTATTAAATAAAAAGTTACTTAAACTAAAATTATTTTAAATACACAGCCCCATTCAGTGCAAAAATATTTCACAAAACAAAACGTTTTAGGTATATACTCAAATTTCTAAATTTTTTAAGGCTCTCATGTTCTGCTAAAGATCTAAACTCAGCATTTACTACGTTTATACGTTGGCAAATTTATGAATTTTCGCTGCATAAACGAATTTTCATGAATTTAATTGTTCACGACAATTATTCGTGAATTTCGCCACCATTTCATGAAATTATTAAGTACAAGTCCGGCAACGCCAAACCAACAGCTGTTCATTCAGTCAAGGCAGATTTAACAGGTATGCTCGGGGGCGAATTCAGAAATGTCCAATGTATTTTGTTATTGTAATTGGTAGTGTAATGTCAAAATTATATTTTTCCTTGGTTAAATTCTGAATTCGCTTGTGACTCGTACATTCCCATTGGCCGTGATGTGAATTCGCTTAGATTTTGACATTACACACTACATTTGTAAATAATAAATAATAGCTTAAAAAAACTAAAAAACACGCTTCAATCTTAAAAATGGTACTAAAAATTGAGAAATAATTTAATTAGAAACAAAATGATGAACGAAAATATAAGTATTTAAGGAAAAGCGTGGGGGTGCTCAGTATGTCAAAACATATTTCAAATAGCTGTTTTTTTAACTAATATTTTTATTTTGACTTTTTTGAGATTTCATATAACGTACTGTTTAATTTCGCAACTAGGTATTTATATTTTTGTACTAGTTGTACGAATCGAATATTTTCATGTTCAAATATTATTGAGCACCCCCACGCTTTTCCTTAAATACTTATATTTTCGTTCATCATTTTGTTTCTAATTAAATTATTTCTCAATTCTTAGTACCATTTTTAAGATTAAAGCGTGTTTTTTTTAGTTTTTTTAAGCTATTATTTATTTTTAACTTTTTAGTGAAATTTTTCATTAAAGGATGTTTTATGTGGACGCAAGAATAAAAGTAAATTTCTCACATACATTTTTTCCTTATAAAAAAAAACATTGGTCATGTGAGCTCAAAAATGAAGCCTAAACGAAAAAATATCAACTAATATGTACTATGTGTATCGAAGCAAAACTATTTCAGTTTTTAATCGGAGATATGCTCTTCTTTATTCAGTCAGCACTCCAAAATATTCTCATTGTCCTATAATCACTTCCATATTTTTCTTGTATACGAAAAATAGTAAACAACTTCTTGAAAATAAAAATAGCCAAACACATGTGAAAGTTACCAAGAAACCAACAGAGAAAAAATAACCTATTTTGGTAATTACCAGGTTCGGCAACCGTGCTATAAATATAATTTGAACAAACAAAACCAGTTCTTGCTTTGCATACGTATGTATGTACATGCGGTTGATTTCATTGCAAATACAACAACAACAAAACAGAAAGCTTCAAGCTTCATTTTTGAGTTAGGCATGGGTAACACTGCGCTGCGCGGCGCAATTGCGCTAACACCAACCCTGGCGTTATTGCGCTAACTCCGATTTGAGAATTGCGCCAACTCAATTTTGTAATATAAAACCGACTCAATTTCGTGCGCTAACACCAGCACCAATATAGCGCTAGTGTCAAATGGCGCAACCACAAGCCAATAACAGCACCATAGTATATGTATACGTATGACACCGTCACAATTATGTATGCTTGATAGTGATCTATGTGACTCTAATTTCCAGCATATTTTCACAAATATACGGAATATGTTTCCAAATAATTATGAAAATTTAAATTAATTGTGCCCTCGTATATGTAAGCAGAATTGCGCCAAAAGAAATAAAACGGGGATGGTGAACAGTAACAAGCGAAAAAATGTTATTTATCGATTATTCCATGACAATTGCGCTAAAGGTGTTATTGCGCCAGTACCGCGAGTTGGCGCCACGAGTGGCGCTGGAGTTATTGTATCAGCGCCAAAAAAAATTGCGCCATTACCCATGGCTATTTTGAGTGAATTTATGCATTGAGTTTATCGCCAACGCTATGAGCTATCGCTGGCTGTTGTGCGTTAGTTCGCTAGCTATTTTAGTGGTTATACGTTTTTCTTTGAACATTTGTTTGTGATTTGAGAAGAATGTATTTTTGAGCGTTCGTGAGTGAGTTTTTCCGTACCCTGAAAGCTTGTTACTTATTGGCTTGTATACGGGAGTGAATTGAAATTCATAGAGGCTATTTTGAAGAAAGGTAACATAAAAGCCGCAATGAAGCGTAAAGTATAATGTTGAATGTCCTACTATATGATGCCGTTGGGCTGTTGATGTCATATTTCGAATCCGGAGGAGAATAGCAATAATAGAGAGAACACAAAAAAAGTTAATGTTTGAAAGATATAATAATTTAGTTAAATGTTTCAACTTTTAGGATGGGATGAAATTACATACATACATACATACATACAGGTGAAGCTAATAAAAGCGTGTTAAAAAAAAGTAGTTTCAGAATTCGCCACCGAGTCTACCTGGTAAATCTGCCTTGACAGCTGATGTCGTTAGAACGTTGCCACTTTTTAAAAAAGCTGAATTTCATGAGTTCATAAATGCTGCATAAACGAGACCATTTTCGAATTCATGAATTAAGAGTTTACGAATTCTGCCGTATAAACGTAGTAATTAATTTGCTCTATTTTGTCAAATTCACGCTTTGGAAATAACTCTAAAATCAAAGGGACAATACTATTTGTTTTATTTTAATATATTTGGGATGCAGTGATGTATTATTTGACAAAAATGTACCAAATATGTCAGCGTAGTACCTATGTATGTTTCTACTTTTGGCTACCGGAATGTACCAAAAAAAGTACAATTGTACCACATTTTCCATCCCTGCTATGGATGTACATATGTACACATGTGTAGCTAGAGAGAAAAGCATTGATGAGCAGTTTTGACAGATGTTTATGCTTTGAAATCGCTAATATATTAACTAATGCAATTTTATATATAATATATACATATATACTTATTTTTAGCTTATTTACTTCAGAAGTGTCATAACTCAAAAACGCGAATTTTAAGGTAAGTATGGGTAGGGTTGCCAGACGTGCTGATTTGATCAGTACAATACTGATTTTTCGTGCTCCGTACTGATGGTTTTAAAAACCTTAAGAAATACTGATTTTTTGGATTTTGTACTGATTTGTACTGATTATTAGCCGACACTAAAAAAAATTAGTTTTTATCACCCTGCTCTGTTTTTAATTTTCCAACTGTTTTCATTTGACGTTTGTAATGCCGTGGTTATGCTTACGACAATACTCGACGAGCAACGTGTAATTGTTGTTGTGCACTCCGCCGAGTGAGAGAATTTTCGGACCTCACATCGATCAAATTTGCTGGGTGAAACAAGAACCCAGGACGCCGAGGTTTCGGGGTAATAATGTGTTATGTTGTGTATGTGCGCTCTAATCATCGATTTAAGCGTAACTACCTCTCACCGATGACGAAAATGTGTCCGAATTTTATCGGTGTTTTGCTCGTAAGCATAACCACGGCCTAACCATGAAACAATTAGGATATATAAATGCAAACTGCACTAAGCAGTGTCGTAACAAATGGGAGTTTACTTGGGGATGGAAGCCCTAAGAGTACAGTTTTTAAATAAGTATAAAGAAACGTCACATAGATATGTAATTGAATTAATATTTTCGAAGTATTTTAAATATATGCTATCAGTGGCGTAGCTAGAGAATTTTTCGGGGGGGGGTCACAGCCAATGTAAAAAATTTACCAAAATTAAAATTACCAAAAAAAACTACAATTTTTTTTACAAATGATAAAAATCGCTAGCTTAGAATGCAAATTGTGTAAGTCCTTTTTTAAAACTTTGTAGGAGAGACAAAAAACAAAAAAGAAAAAAAAAAATTCGAAATGAAAAAAAAATTCTGTTCATATAAATATTTTGGACTTACACAATTTTTTTCGCTTTTTGGACTTACACAATTTGCGTATCACTGAATAACAACGAGTAGAAATATGACAAGTATCTCAGACTTGTTTAGCGCGGTGCGTATTTGATTTTTCTAGCGTTCTACATAAAAATACAGTTTTTCATAAAAGTGGACTTACACAGTTTGCACTCTAAGCTAGCGAAATGTAATTTTTTCAGACTATAATTTAACATTTTAGTACACAAATATCGCTTATAATACATATATCAAACTCTTAAGGCCCTTGGCCACTAAAATCTGGAATGTTAAGAAGTGTATACATATGTGTGAGTGTCGGGTGATTGACGCAAATATCTAAAAGATTTGATTCTCAACAACGCGAGCCCGAACAAGAACGTGTAGCACGAAGACTGCCGATTGCAGTGCTAGTTTCAACTTGAATATTTATTATTTAAAGCATTTCATTTAAGTAATCGTGATGAATCCTAAAGGTACAAGTAATTATTAACACTTTTCAATAATATCCTTGGTTTCCAATAATTCTAAGTTTATAGTTTTAAGCTTTTAAAGTTGGGATATTTAAAAAAAAATTATCACTCTTTTTCATGTTAAAAATTGGTTTTGTTATGTTGCTCTGTCCGACTCAGTCAAATTAACCCTCGGTCATGATATCTAGTACAATTAGAAACTAGCCGACAAAAAATTACGTCGCACAAAGCCGCACTTCACTACTAGATACAGGGTTTTTCATATGTACCTACAATAATTTTCTTTTTGTGCTTTATATTTAATTTTAATGTTTATATTTCTAACGCATATCTTGGTTAATGTAGGTGATGCTCGAAAGTAACCCAGATATTTAGCAGCGATTATTGTTAACTTTTTAGGCAGTATTTTTAGTATTTCCAATTTTTCAAAGTTAAGGAAGTACTTATCATAAAAAGGGGCTAAGAATTATAAAGCTACATTTTTTAGAAGATTTTTGAGTATGCAATTTTGCAGCTCATTCAATTGTAATATAATAATATGCAACATTCAACTTTTTGAAAAATTTCATTGGCTTTTCGGAAATTTTAATTGGAACGGTCTCACGTACATATAACATAAACACCCTACAGAAAAAAATTACTAAAATCGACGGAAATTTTTACAGCATTGAGAATAGCACTTTTTACACTAAAATTGGTTGGCTACATAACAGTACACTTAGAAATCTCCTCAAAATCTTCTATAAATTCTGGCCGCGCTTTGAAAAAAATGTGTATCGGAAAAACAAAAATAAAAAAAACTACATATAAAGAAAAAAAAATAATAATAAACAAAAGAAAAAAACAAACTTCAAAATACCCGAATTCTTCAAATGCCCGTACAAACATACGGGTAATAAACAAACAAACAACTCTTCGAGCATTTGAACAACAACTGTTCGGGCTACTCGAAAATGTTCAAAAAAAATCGAGAGCTCTACTTTTAACACAAATTATTAAAATTTTGCATTAAACAAGCAATTTGGAATAGATGTAAACAATAAAATATTTTTGGCCGCATAAAACTTGAAAATCTACCTATGTGCTACGGTTATAAATAATAATTTTCTTATATAATTTAGTTTTTAATATTCCATTTTGACAGGCATTAAGTAAAATCTCAAGTTCAGATACTCTTATACATTGCATATTTATTCCCATTGTAGTTTGTACTTATATTATTTGATTAAGATGATAAGTAATTGAAAGAAAACTTGAAATTTAAATAATTGGCGTTACTTTTCTGTTATTAGCATGTTAATAACAGCAATACCGTATAATAATTGTAGCGTTTGTTGAGCCGTAGGGAAGTGCAGGAACCGTAGGAATTTTACCACAAAAGAGCAAATATAAGTACAAAGAATGTAAATTGTGGTAAAATTCCTGCGGTTCTTGCACTTTCCTACGGCTCAACAAACGCTAGAATTATAAGTAATACTTCGTGAAAAAGCGCTAAATTTCGAATTACCAATTTCGAAAAATTACTATTCTCATTGATTTTTTCCTGAAAAAGAAATGTATGCTAATAAAGTCAAAGATGGTTTTATGGTCAAAACGAATCTTTCGGGGGGGGGGGGGGGGGGGGGGGGGGTTTTGTCCCCAAAACCCCCCCGTTACTACGCCACTGTATGCTATACCTATGTAATTGTAATTGTGCCTACATTGATATTTGAAGCAATAGCAACAAATAACGTAATTACATATATATTTTAGGTTAAGATTTTATAAAAATTGTCATATTTCAAAAAAAAAATTCATCCATAATATAGATTCCATATATGTATCTAGTTTGACAATTATGTATACCATAATTAGTTTCGAAAATAAGTGCATTTTACTGGTTTTTCGCGGTATTTCGGGTGGGAGAATTTGTCATCAGATTAAGTTCATTTTTAGACCATGTACTAATATTCATCAAAGAAGCTTGCATACTGAATTTTAGCATTGTAAGTTAATTAGTTTCGAAAACAAATGCATTTTAATGGTTTTTCGCGGCACCCGTTATATGGGGGGTGAGAGAATTTGTCATCACATTAAGTTCATTTTTACACCATGTACTAATATCCATAAAAAAGCTTATTTTCAAAATTTGAGCACTCTAGGTCCATTTTTACTATTTATGGCCGTTTTTTGTATGAAACGTTCCCATTTGAAATAAAAATCATGGCCGATAATAAGAGCAAAAAAATTGCGACCGCCCTCTTCCTTCATTATTAAAAATACACCCGAAAAATTTCCAAAATTTATTATATATATATTTATATATTTTTTTTATTTTCTTTTAATTTTTAAATTTTTTTTTATTTTCTTTTCAGTCTTGAAAAAAAGTATAAATTTCACATCATTCAGGGACTGGTAATAGTGATCGAAATCAAAAATGTTCAAGTCCTGTACAAACATTTCGATTTCTCACACATATACTAGTTTTTCAAATGGTTTTTGTTTAGAATTTAGCCATACAATATTGATGTACTAGAAACTTTGTTTGATAACAGCGCCGTCCGATTGAATTAATCTCATTAGTAAATATGTTGCGCATTTTTAAGCACAAAGAAATTACGCATATGCATACAGGTGAAGCTAATAAAAGGGTGTTAAAAAATCTATATAGGTGTGTATAGCAAAATATACAGTGCAATGAAACCAGGGTTTGAAATTGCTTAGCTACTTTTGCTGCATTTGCTTTTGCTTTGCTTTTGCTAACGAAAAGTAAATTAGCAAACTCGGCCAGCCGAGTAAAAAACGAGAACACAATTCATTCGCTTCAGTTTTCAGCTGAGCCGTGTTTGCTTGTATAGTTAAGCAAAGCAACGCGATTTGGGGGATTTCATTTTACTTCCAGCAATTAGTTGTGTCTTTGCATTTTTTCTGCTTTTGCTTATTTTGCTGAAACGATTTGTTTACGCATATTTCGATTTTTTATACATATTTACTTATGTATGTATTAAAGGGTTGCAAGAGTTAACCCTGTTAAAAAATGTGCGATCAATCCCGAAAGAGATTTGTCCTTGATTGATCTCTTTCGAGAACAATCGGTCCACAATTAGTCCCCAATTGTTCCCGTATGGGTATTAATGTAGACTAATTGTAGACCAATTGTTCCCTAACGGGTATAAATGTAGATTAATCGCTTTCATCCCGAACGGGTATAAATGTAGATTAATCGCTTTCCGTCCGAATGGGGGAAAAACTGGATTCCTTAAATGTAGACATTTTACAAAAATATGCAATGTATTTAAAAAATTGTAGAACAACCGGTAAAACGAATTGAACACCCTTTTTTAATAATAATTTTAACAAAATGTTGCCTAAAATATCCTTTGAAAAAATCCTTTACATTACGCTCATATAATGTTGAGTATGCAACTAACAATTTTTTAAATTTATTTATTGAGATTTTTTTACAAAAGTAAAACATTATTTAAATATGCATGAACATTTACAATTTTTTAAGGAAAAATCTACATTTGTACCCGTTCGTACTGAAAGCGATTGATCTACATTTGTACCCGTTGGGGATGAAAGCGATTAATCTACATTCGTACCCGTTCGGGATGAAAGCGATTGATCTACATTTGTACCCGTTCAGTATGTTAGTGATTAATCTACATTGGTACCCGTTCGGGTATACAAGTTGAACAATTAGTCTCTTCAAGGACATGCTCGAACAAATGCGATCAATTCACTCCATATAAAGGGATGTAAAATTGTATTTGTCGCATGCTCCCTTGCGATTGATCCCGGACACGGCCCGGATTAATCGCATTTTTTGCAGGGAACATACGCTATGAATGCACAGCAGAATTCATTCATCGTTCTCTTAACTCGTGTTCAGCGGCGACGATGTTTGCGAATAAATAGACTACAAACAGAAAGACGATGTTGTGTGTTATTGTTATTCGCTGGCGCCGAACTCAATTCATTCGTCGCATACATAAACACGACTCGCAATAACACCATAAACCAGACATGAATGCAATGCGTTAACTGTTCACTTAAAACTTGAACAGCGAGTTATAATCACTCAATGTTATGTGAACTCAAAGTTTGGGTGCATTCATTGGGTACATTAATTTTTTTCTGCTAGGCAAACAAAGAATAAATAATAGCTCAAAAAAACTAAAAAACACGCTTTAATCTTAAAAATTGTACTAAAAATTGAGAAATAATTTAATTAGAACAAAATGATGAACGAAAATATAAGAATTTAAGGAAAAGCATAGGGTGCTCAGTATGTGAAAAAATATTTAAAATCGGTGTTTTTTTACTAATAATTTTATTTTGACTTTTTGAGATTTCATATATCGTACTCTTTAATTTCGCAACTGGGTATATTTTTGTACTAGTTGTACGAATCGAATATTTTCATGTTCAAATATTATTGAGCACCCCCACGCTTTTCCTTAAATACTTATATTTTCGTTCATCATTTTGTTTCTAATTAAATTATCTCTCAATTTTTAGTACAATTTTTAAGATTAAAGCGTGTTTTTTAGTTTTTTTAAGCTATTATTTATTTTTAACTTTTTAGTGAAATTTTTCATTAAAGGATGTTTTATGCGGACGCAAGAATAAAAGTAAAAAGAAGTCTGATGGGATGTGGTTTTCTCCGAAATAGATCTACATACATATGTATTTATAACTTCTACCAAAAATCCCAATATGCAGTGAAGTAAACTAGCTTATTATGCAATATTTTCCAAACCCTTTTATTCAAGGTTTTCCAAACTAGCTTCCCAAACGTTTTGTTATATTTTACAATCAGAAAGTGAAGAGAAGTTGAGGTGAAGCATTTGAAAAGAACAAAAAAAAGAAACCTGATTGAATAAATTCGAATTTAGACAATAAAGCTCCGAATACGTTTGTAGCGTAATGGTGAGGTATGCTGCCTACGGACCAAGGAGCTCAGGTTCGAGTCCCGAGTGGCGCATTTTTATTTTTTTTTTATTTTTTTTTATTTTTTATTTTTTTTGGAGAAATTTTTTTCACCTCACGTTTACAAAACATTGTATAAAAATGTAATTAGGGTTCCTTTTCGTTGATTCAGAACTTACTCTTAAATGAATTACAAACAAAACCAGTTCTTGCTTTGCATACATATGTATGTACATGCGATTGTTTTTATTGCAAACACAACAACGACAAACAGAAAGCTTGTTACACAAAACACAAAACCAGTTCTTGCTCTGCATACGTATGTATGTATGTACATTGTACATGCGGCTGATTTCATTGCAAATACAACAAACCCAAAACAGAAAGCTACAAGCTTCATTTTTTTTAGTGAATTTATGCATTGAGTTTATCTCCAATGCTATGAGCGATCGCTGGCTGTTGTGCGTTAGTTCGCTCGCTATTTGAGTGGTTATACGTTTTTCTTTGAACATTTGTTTGTGATTTGAGAAGAATGTATTTTGAGCGTTCGTTAGTGAGTTTTTCCGTACCCTGCAAGCTTGTTACTTATTTGCCTGTATACGGGAGTGAATTGAAATTCATAGAGGCTATTTTGAAGAAAGGTAACATAAAAGCAGCAATGTAGCATAAAATATAATGTTGAATGTCCTACTATATGATGCCGTTGGGCTGTTGATGTCATGTTGCGAATCCGGAGGAGAATAGAAATAATAGAGAGAACACAAAAAAGTGAATGTTTGAAAGATATAATAATTTAGTTAAATGTTGCAACTTTTAGGATGGGATGAAGTTACATACATACATACATATATACATACATACATACATACATACATACATACAGGTGAAGCTAATAAAAGCGTGTTAAAAATGCAGGGTTTTTTCCGCCTGTATGTTTGCTTGTACTGTACCGGCCGTGGATGATTGACCGATTGTTATGTATTTATGAATGTATATACATACATATGTATGTATGTATGTAAATGCATATACGTATATGTATAAAGTTAGCAAACATTTAAATATTTCATTTATATTGTGAAAACAGAGATTGATTAACTTAACCAAATTACCAAACTAAAATTTAAGCATCCAATCAAATATTTATCTTTTTTTATACATGGGCAAATCCTAGAAAAGTGAGTTGAAATTGAGGAGAATCGACTTTGATTTAGAGTTTCCAAAGTACCGCGATTGGTAAGGTGGTGAACCAAGCTTCTCAGAAATATTTACTTTTTAACTGATAAATTTTTTTATGTTATTCTAGATTGAGTTTATTTTTTAGGGAGGCCCGTAAACGCGAACTGTCCCAGGGGCCCGACTCGACTCTGTGCGGGCCTGACCACGTATACAGACCGCTTAAATTTTTTAACCGGACTTTAGATTTTTTATAAAAATAATGAATGTAAGTAATTCAGTTGCAAAAAAAAACCATCTAAAGAACTAGAAGGAGATAAGTACCCGACTTTAAATTTAGTGATTGTGCACGTTTACTTCTTAAAACGAAAGTGTGACGGAAATAGTAATGATGAGTTAGTGTATAAAATCATTTAAACTTCATCTCAGAAAATTGATAGGTGATGTGGTAATTAAAAACTAATCAATTTTTCACAAACTTGCTTTGTTTTTGTTTCCACCAATCAAGAGATTACTGCAATATACAAGCGAAAAAAGATCGATGTAAAACTCTATTGCAAAAATAGGTTAGAAGAAATGATTACTGAACAGAATCAAAGCAATAATGAAATTAGTTCTCCAAATCCTCTCTCAAATAATACAGAACGACTGTTTTCAGGACTTATTCAGCCCAAAAATTCAGCAAATTATCTTGATCAAGCTGAAAATGAAATGTATTATACGGGAATGTTAACGAAATAATGCACGACGAATAGGTAGTATTTGATGCTTTTTACATACATATTTGAATTTCCTCACACAGAAATAGAAAATTATTTTTAATCTGATCGTTTTTAATCATCTGGGCATGAATATCTTTGTATATTTTTTTATCAAAGATACTAGCTGGGTCATGTAAGTATATATTAGTTTTATTTTGAAAAAATCTACAAATGTATAATTAATAAAAAAAAACCGATCGCAGATCAGAGATCAAACATGTACTGCCGCTTGATGGTACTCAATTTGTTAGCAAGGGTGAATAACTACACTTCAAAAATGTATGTATGTATGTGATTTAAAACGGCACAAATATTTATCAAGTTGCAATGGGTCAAAAAACTTATAACATTCATAATACTTATTTCTGAGAAAAGTTTGCCAATGAACCCCAGGAATCATTTTTTGCTTGGTATCCTGAAAAGATACTGAAAACCCAGATATCGAAAATTTTAAGTTTTTAAAATAGCAATTGGAAACAAAAATCCAAACACCCATTGAAAAATTGATATCAAAATTTTTTTTTCGATAGTGAGTAATTTTAATTTTTTCCGTGTTCTACTTTAATTTTATTTATAACAAGAAAAATTGGTGATAGAAAAAAATATTCAGTACCTATCAATTTTTGTTATTGAGTTCGGTTTATATGCAAGTGTGATTTAGACTAGCCACACATGACGGCAGAAAACGCCTTGTTTTACAAATCGAAATTCTTTGTCACCAAAAAGCAAAAATAAATGATTTCAAAAGCACCTTTTTATCACAGACATAAAGTTTTATTTTTTGTCTGTGCAACACTCAAAGGAATTTTATTGTTGAATCTCTGTGAAAAACACATTCATACATATGTCCATATGTATGTATGCCACTGCTTTTGTGCACGCAATGACGCACGTCTAGTCAAAGCAGTCGACAGAGTTAACAATGTTAACTCATAAACTTCATTCACTCGCACACAAATTTGCCTGCACAGCATTCATTCACACAGAAACAATGAAGTTCATTTCAACACGTGTTCTGCTAAGAGTGGATCGTTATAGCCCAGTTAGTCGAGAACGTAAACCCGTGTACCGCGTCAGCTGATCCAACCTATTTAATAGGATTTGTATGTCACCGATTATTCAACGACGTAGGACGCAGAAGCCCGCACCGCAGAAATCAAAATCATTTTGATTTTTTACGTAAAAGCGTGTCAGCTGATCGCTCGCTTGGTTCCAAGGTAGAAGCGTTGCCAGTTGAACATTTTTAGTTATTAAATATTTAAACACTAATTTTCACAGCATTATATAACTACCTTAACAAGATTGTAAAATGTTATCGAATATACATATATATGTTCACATGGAAAAAATAGTATGTCTACTTAAACGAACCATTTATTATTACTTTCATTGTTGGGGTAAGTGGAAAAAAATTCAACAACTATTTACAGCGAAGGTTGAGTGTATAGCTATTTCACGAAAAACCATTTTCGACCATCAGCACTCTTTTCGGAAGTGGATACTACCGGGAATTGAACCCGAGTACATTCCATCTTCAGCCGCAATGACCCAACGCATAAACACACTCGGCCATTGAGACTTTGTGCAAGCTTACTTTAATTTTTGAAAAGAAAGGAAAGAAAACGTTTATAATTTTTTTTTAAATCCCAAACAAAATGTAGATATATATATATATATATATATATATATATATATAAATTAATAACAAGATAATAGCTTTGTTCAACAACTTTATTTGCAAGTACTTGCAAAAAGAGCGTCAATGTCAAATGAAGAGTAAAAACGAGAAAAAGAGAAAATTATCAACCAAAGTAATTGAACACAAAATCGTAAACATTCGCAAGAAAACAGCTAATACGCTGTTTTGACAATTTGATTTTTAGGTTAGGTTGTAATTGAAATTTTTGAAATTGGAAATGAATAGAAATAATTGAATTAGGAAAACAAAATTCTACTTTGGCTATTCCACAACATCATCAAGATTCGTTTTTGCGCTAACTTATTTAGTACACAATTAGAAATTTGCGTTTAAAATGTTTTTATATTTCCAATTAAAATTTTTGTGATCATATATTTTTGACACTTCTATTTTTTTAAAGCTGCTGGTAGTTGCAAGTGAAAATTTTACTTGCAGCGTTTATCAACTCTCTCGAGGTCTTACTCTCTCAATTTGGCTCTCTTTTGCGAATTTTTTGGGTTATTGAACATAAATTCGTAAGTATTCGTAAAAATATGTAAAAATTTTGAGATATTGAACACTCCTAATAAAT
Source organism: Urophora cardui (assembly GCA_960531455.1). Lineage (NCBI taxonomy): Eukaryota > Metazoa > Arthropoda > Insecta > Diptera > Tephritidae > Urophora > Urophora cardui. The sequence goes on from OY482674.1 coordinate 68,268,264, forward strand.
GAAGATATTACTGAAAATTAAAGCAAAAATTTTATTTATCCACAATGGTGGCGGTATTTTCTTAATTAATAATTTTCTACATTAAAAAGTTATAAATTGCCACAATAAATCTGAGTTTCTGTAACAAAATCAATTAAAGTGATGTCACTAATAATACGATCCACACTTTGTCACCACCTATTTATACTAGAAAAGATATGAGTTACAGAAACTCAGTACAGATTTCTTAATTAAACACAGATTTTTGTGAGAATCTTGTTGCTTCCCAATATAATTTTTTTATGGATTTTCAATTGTAAATTTAATCTTCTGACTGTGTTTTTTGTTATTTTATGTTTTAGCCCTTGATAACTATCACCAAGGTGTGACGGAAATATAATGGGCAGAAAAAAAATTACAAGAAAAATGTGTTTTAATTAGCAACTAAGCCGTAAAAAAGTAACTAAATTAACAACTTTAAAAACGATTAAATTAGTATTTTCTTGTCATTTGGCAAATAATGCACAGTTGTGTATTGAAGAGTAATCCGCATAACACTTTGAAGATTAGTAAAAATCTTGTTTGTTCAAAAATGACTAAATGGCAACGCTGCCAAAATGTAAACAAACTATATATATATGTAAATATGTGTGAGTAAAACAGCTGATTGCTCCGTTGCCCCACGGGCTCAAAAAATCCTAAAAATTGCATACGGGCGTTTGCGTCAGCGGGCGGACCACACGTTCTTGACTAACTGGGCTATTACTTGTGAGAGTGCTACGAGTTGAGCGGACACTGCTGTCGTGTTCACTCAGAGGCCTCGTATTTATTTTACTCAAACATTTGAGTGCATGGCCTGCATTGTCGTGTGCGTTCAAGTTCAAAATTTTTTAGTGTAGCTCAGAGTTAACTTTTTTAGCACTTTTGCAGCCCTTTAGTATGTATGTATGTACACATAATATGTATGTATGTCCATTTGTAAACATCTTTTCATGTTGAATTCTGCTTAAAAACTAGTTTCAGCAAATAAGCAACTGTAATAGACCTCTGCACAATACCATTTGCCTCTTGTATATTTTCGAATACTCTATGCATTGTACAATTAGTCACAGCACAATTTCAATGCAGATACGAATATAACCCATACTTTTCATTTGGAATACAAATACTATTTCTATTTGCTCTGTTGGAGCGATTAGTGTACACTATTCGCCACGATAGAATAGAACATAATAATAACCATGTTATGAAGTATTCGCAAAACCTTGTTGCTTCTTTGGTTTGTTTGTTTATTTAATGTGCATATGGCATTAAGGTGGACCAAAAAATAAAAGCCCAACAAACATATGTTCCATTTTTTAATGATAAGAAATGTTTTTCTTGTTCATTAAGGACTTTGAAAAAAATTATGTAACATCACTGATATAAAAGGAGAAAGAAATTTGGAGGCATTTGCACGACCTCTAAATTTTAATATATTAAGGAAAAAATTTAGGTATAGATTTCCGTATTATATTCGCATGAAAATCGGGTTGTTCGGCGAATTTCGGGAGAACTTTATTTCCTTCATAAAACCACCTTAATAGATAAGTTTAACTAATGCCGACAAAATCAAAAGAATCGATGTATTGGTTACCGAGTTATTTTAAAATAGCCGCTTTCGATTCACAATTTCTCTGCTGGCTATAAATTTCCTTCTGTCAAATTTATATGTGAATGCTAGCGAGCAGAGGGAAATTTTTATCGACCAGTTAGCGAGTATGGCTACTACTAGAGCTGATGATACCCGTGTACCCGGGTACTCTGGTAATGCCCATATACCCGGGGTTTTCGGGTATTGCCCGGGTACCCGGGTACCCGGGCATTCTTGTTGATTCCGGCTAATGCGACAAACGCTGCTTACCACAATAGGCCGCTCGTTTATGTATGAACGAGAAATGTACATATGTAGCGATGTTTGGATGTTCAGACGTTTGCTTTTGTTCCTCAAAAACGAGAATTTATCGATAACTGAGTTATCGGTCAAAATCTGATTGCACAAAAACCTTAACATTACCTTACAATATGGGTATCAAACGAAAGGGGATGGCCCCAGGTTTCATTTGAACTTCGATATATTTCGATAAATTTATCGATAACTGAGTTATCGGTCAAAATGCGATTGCACAAAAACCTTAATATTACCTTACAATATGGGTATCAAACGAAAGGGGATGGCCCCAGGTTTCATTTGAACTTCGATATATTTCGATAAATTTATCGATAACTGAGTTATCGGTCAAAATGCGATTGCACAAAAACCGTAATATTACCCTACAATATGGGTATCAAACGAAAGGGGATGGCCCCAGGTTTCATTTGAACTTCGATATATTTCGATAAATTTATCGATAACTGAGTTATCGGTCAAAATCTGATTGCACAAAAACCTTAACATTACCTTACAATATGGGTGTCAAACGAAAGGGGATGGCCCCAGGTTTCATTTGAACTTCGATATATTTCGATAAATTTATCGATAACTGAGTTATCGGTCAAAATGTGATTGCACAAAAACCTTAATATTACCTTACAATATGGGTATCAAACGAAAGGGGATGGCCCCAGGTTTCATTTGAACTTCGATATATTTCGATAAATTTATCGATAACTGAGTTATCGGTCAAAATGTAATTGCACAAAAACCTTAATATTACCTTACAATATGGGTATCAAACGAAAGGGGATGGCCCCAGGTTTCATTTTAACTTCGATATATTTCGATAAATTTATCGATAACTGAGTTATCTGTCAAAATCTTATTGCACAAAAACCTTAATATTACCTTACAATATGGGTATCAAACGAAAGGGGATGGCCCCAGGTTTCATTTGAACTTCGATATATTTCGATAAATTTATCGATAACTGAGTTATCGGTCAAAATCTGATTGCACAAAAACCTTAATATTACCCTACAATATGGGTATCAAACGAAAGGGGATGACCCCAGGTTTCATTTTAACCTCGATATATTTCGATAAATTTATCGATAACTGAGTTATCGGTCAAAATGTGATTGCACAAAAACCTTAATATTACCTTACAATATGGGTATCAAACGAAAGGGGATGGCGATCTCATTTAGCGATGGCAATTTCTAGAATCCGGGTATTGGTTAACCACGGAATATTTCTGAGCAATATTGGTATCAAATGAAGGTTTTTACGGGACAAATTGTACGAATTTTTACAGTTTTCGATTTGAATTAAAGGCACAGCAAAATGTTAACCAACAGAATATCTGGTGCATTATTACTGTTTTATAATACTCTTATTAAAAGCAGAAACTTGCTTTTGAAATATTCGTGTATGCATGCAAAATCTTAAAAAAGTTATGTGTTTGTACGGGACAGGACTGGTCTACCATGATCCTTGGTTTATGCAAACCAGGAGCAATTTTTGGCAAATTAATTGTATTAGATAAAAATAAAAAAGTAAATGTGGTAGCACTAATATCAAGTTTTATTCAAACAGAAAAAATATTAGAAATAAGGTTATTCCAAAAGAATTAAAAATGCTGTAATGTAATTTTTTACATTGTTTGTACGGGACAAATGGTTTAAATATTTACAATTTACCGACAAGCCAAAAGGTTATCAAACAAAGTTTCTGGTTCATCAATATTGTGTGGCTAATTTCTAAACAAAAGCAGAAGCTAGCATTTGAAAAACTGGTATATGTGTGAGAAATCGAAATGTTTGTTCGGGACAAATTTACCATTTCCCATGGGATGCTCCTGAAAGGTGTTGTGCAGGGCTTTCACGTAGGATGTTCTGATTATTATTCCTAGGTCGGGCACCCAGATATGGGTCAAAGGTATGCTATGTTTTGCGATTTGTCTGAAACCATAAGCGTTTTATTTGTATAGGATATCTTACTTCATTTTGGATTAATTTAACATGGTTTAAAAAATTTAATAAAAGCAAAACAAAGTAACAAGCTTAGACGTCATTTTACTTCAGATTTTTTCGTTATAATTACTCTTCGACCAGCCACACATGACGGCAGAAAACCATAGAAACGCGCGTCTTCATGTGTGCCCATTGGCAGAAGTACAAGGAAATCGAGTGTTTTTGTAAACCGGCGTTTTCTGCCTGCCCAAGTTCTGCGCGTTTTCTGCTGTCATTTGTGGCTGGTCTTAATGTAATAAGTTAACTTCCATCACGTGTACTGTGCTACATGCGGGTTTTTTTTCTCAGAACATATTTACAAAGATTATGATATTTCTGGCTGTATTATATAGGAAAGAGTTCAAATTAATATAGTACTGCTTTTTTGGCATAAAATGTGCTTAGTTTCTACTACAAAAGTATATAAAGTGACACAAAAAATTTGGTCGATATATCGTACAAAATTAGGTTTTTGACCGATTACTCAGTTATCGATAAATTTATCGAAATATATCCAAGTTGAAATGAAACCTGGGGCCATCCCCTTTCGTTTGATACCCATATTGTAGGGTAATATTAAGGTTTTTGTGCAATCGCATTTTGACCGATAACTCAGTTATCGATAAATTTATCGAAATATATCGAAGTTAAAATGAAACCTGGGGCCATCCCCTTTCGTTTGATACCCATGTTGTAGTATAATTTTAATGTTTTTGGGCAATAACAATTTGACCGATAACTCAGTTATCGATTAATTTATCGAAACATATCGAAGCCCAAATGAAACCAGAAGCCATCTCCTTTCGTTTGATACTCATATTGTACGATCTTTCTATACATACGGAGTCTTTAAAATTTCATTTCTAACAGTTTCGAGGCCGACCGGGTACCCGGGTAATTTTTCGATGCCCGGGTAATAAAAAACCCGGGTACCCGGGTAATGCCCGGGCATTTTAATACCAGGGTAGGGCTTCATTCACTACCCGGGTACCCGGGTATCTCATTACCCGGGTCAAATCATCAGCCCTAGCTACTACTCATTATGGGTTCAAACATTTTTGTTCGATCCGACCTCGCTTGTGTGATGGCGAATCGAAAACGACAAGTATATAGAACAGTTGGAAATATGTAGATCGTAAAAAGCTCTGGTTCGAAATTTATTTTAGACATATGGTTTCTTTGGCAAAAAAAGCTTGAAATTACCCAAATTTTCATAATCACCATGTGTCCCTGTTAATTTTGTTTTTGGGCCCTACCAATCGACCCGCCCTAGTGTGTATGCATATGCGCATACATCATAGATGGCCAAAACTATCACATTCAAACATTTCTATTTTATGAAGCGATAAGATAATGAGGAGAATAAGTCGCTCACGCGTCTCGTCAAAACAATGTTGCCAACATTTCCAATTTATGCGGAAAAGGGAATTTTAAGTAGAAGGGACTTTTTATAATGCAAATAGTGCGATAAGTAAATTTTTTCGACCGTAATGCTAAACGGCTTAACGTAGATATCTATTAAAATATGATTTAAAATTAAATAATAAGTAGTGAAAAAGTTTATTCATCCTTTTCTTACTATTTTATATAAATTGTATACATATATGGTTATGGTTTCCGTGATTATAAAAAAAATTAATAAGATCATCGCTAAGGATATACTCGAAAATACGGCTCGGTATGTACTATGTACACATATCTCATTTACTCATTATCCGGGAACTCAGATAATTAACTTAAGTAAGAATAAAAAAAATAATAATAAAATGAATAAATATTTCGCTTAAGCGATAATCTAATATTCGCAAGAGCTAAAGCAATCATGTAAGAGGCTGTTTTAACTTGTTTGCTCCAATTTGGTTTATAAATCGCCTGGGCGATATCACTATGACACACCAAACATTTTGCCCCCTTTTCCCCATTGCTAATTACTAAGATATCTTTTTCCCAATTTACGTTAAACGTTTTTCGCAGCAACCTGATTACTTGAAAGTAGCGCGTCGAATGAAGACGATCACAACAAAACCGTAGTGTCGGCATCACTGGTTCATACAAAATGCTTATATGTGTGCGTTAGCAGTGAAGCTTATCTTGTGTACGTGTGAAAGCAGAAGAGAAAAAATTGGCACGCGTGCCTATGGGATGGCCATCTATGACATACATACACTCTGCCTATCAGCGTAATTTTGCTGAACACAACGTCTGAATGTGTGTTTATGAAAATATGTATGTACATACATGCATATATTTCGATTATATTCGAAGTATTCGCAAGTAGTGTACACTATTTGCAGAACCTTTTTAAGGTCATGTAATTGTCGCTACGAATAAGTAATTGTATTGGTTCTGTTTATGGTTGTGCTCTACTTGCGTTTATTCTAAAACGACAGAAACAAGTAGGTACTGTAATTGGACGGCCGCGAATATTTTGTTGGCCGTTTCGAATCCATTCGTGCAGCCTTCTAAACTGTAAGCAAAAATTTACCACTCAACTAGGTAATTGCTGGAAGTAAAAGCAACCCTCTCAAATTGAGTTGCTTGGCTTAACTATACAAGCCAAGGCAAATTCATTATGGTAATGGCACGGCGAATTCGGCAATATTCGCCTCGATTCGCTTTAAGTTTTTGTCCATCAAAATGTCAAACTCAAAGTAAAATTTTTCCTTGTTTGACATTCTCCTGTATTCTTCTGTACACGGTGAATTAAAAACGAGAAGAAGAAGAAGTCAGCTGTTCACGTACCATTACCATAAGAATGAATTTGCCTTGATACAAGCAAACACGGCTCAGCTGAAAACTGAAGCGAATGATTCGTGTTTTCGTTTTTGGCGCGGCTGAATTCAGCAATAAGCAAAAAACATCGGCTATTGCTGTTTTGCAGCAAGCAAATTCAAACCCTGAATGAAACCGGTGCTAAACTCACACAGAACCGAAGAATGGAAGAAAAGTCGCCTATTGTGGCAGGAACGCTGGCAAACCTCGCTTAAAGATCGCACATAGGTAGATTTTACGAATTTATGCGGCCAAAATTGAAAATTTTAAAATTGGTGCAAATACAAAATTCAAAATCGCTCTACGTTTATAATAGACCGGGCGATAATAAACCCGTCTTCTCGGCTTTTATAGACACCCGAGGTGCCCCTGCCGCTAGTTGAAACTTATTATTCTCCCACATTTTCGATTTTTTATTTTTTACGTATTTTAAGTAACCCATTTTTAAACGTCAATATTTTTTGTTTTAAGACAGTTATCAAAGTAAACAACATGGATTCGAGTGCTTCAGGTAAATAACATTATTTATCGAAGAAATCGTCAACCTAGCATAATAAAAGACCCACCATTTTGAAGCATATTGCGTTTTCTTGAAAAAATATTGCTCATTTTTTAATTCAAAAGCATTTTAGTTATATTATCGCCTCCGATCGCCTCAAATTTTTATGCATTTTAATAGTCGGTAGTCTTTTCTTATGGTTCTGATGAAAATCAGCTGCGGACAGGTGCGGCTGGGGTAAAAAAAGATACATTGAAAAAATGTCTAAACAATTTTTTTTTTTCATTTTCATCGAAGATTCTCCTGGTTCATCTGGAAAAAAATTAGTTACCCGTCAATTTCTCTACGGAAAAATGCAAAGCCCGAAATTATCAACAATAGATTAAAAATTGGCCTATTTGGAAAATTACCTGCTTTCGTATTTTTAGTATTTCCAATTTTTCAAAGTCAAGGAAATACTTATCATAAAAAGGGGCTAAGAATCCTAAAGCTACATTTTTTAGAAGAGCTTTGAGTATGCAATTTTGCAGCTCATTCAATTTTAATATAATAATATGCAACATTCAACTTTTTCAAAATTTTCATTGGCTTTTCGGAAATTTTAATTGGAACGGTCTCACGTACATATAAGGCAAACGCCCTACAGAACAAAATTTCTAAAATCGACGGAATTTTTCACAGCATTGAGAATTGCACTTCTTACACTAAAATTGGTTGGCTACATAACAGTACACTTAGAAATCTCCTCAAAATCTTCTCTAATTCAGGGCTGGCTTTGAAATTTTTAATCCACTTTTAGAAATTTCTATGATTTTTCGGATTTTTTCCATAAGCTTGGAAATCCTGCTTAAAACGATTTTTATTGAAAAATTGTCTACGTTTTTAAACGAAAATAAGAAAGTTACATTTTCGACAGAACTCTTTGAAATAAATTTAAAAACTCTGGCGTATGGTTTTTTTTTGAGTCACTGTATATATTTTTCAATAAAATCGACTTTTAACACAAATTATTAAAATTTTGCATTAAACAAGCAATTTAGAACAGATGTAGACAATAAAATATTTTTGGCCGCATAAAACTTGAAAATCTACCTATGTGGGTCGGTGGACTAATAGGTTAATATAAAAAGTTGGGCAGATAGAGAGCAGGGCGACCTCAATTTCCACCTTTCTCAGTTCCTTAGCGGACATGGGTGCTTTAGGGCGTATCTTTACAGATTCAAGAGAAATGATAGTCCTTTCTGTCCTCAGTGTCCCGACGTGGTAGAGGACGCAGAACATGTGTTTTTTCATTGCCCTCATTTCTCAGCTGTGCGATCACGGCTGAACGAGATCGCGGGAACAAGAGTTTCGGTGGAAGACTTGACTGCACTTATATGTCAGTCCTCTGTTATGTGGGAGGCAGTTAGCGACGCGTCAGCGTCAATATTAGCCCAACTGAGATACTCTGACCAATGTAGTAGGCGTTAATAGTCCCGTCCGTTGAAAGAAGACTTTAAGTCTATCCGCCCTCCTACGAAGTAATACCTTTCCGGTGGTTCTGTAGGAGTGGCTTTGGGTGGAAGTAGGTAAGGTTTAGCGGGTTAAAGTCTCGCATTTTGGCTTTCTATGCTTCCCCCTACTATACTCTGAAAAAAAAAAACGTTGTAAATCTAAAGACTTTCGCTGTTAAATCAACTACTTTCCGCAGTTGAAATTTGCCCAACAATGCTCCGTTGTTGTTTCAAAGGTGCGAGCGTTGTTGATTTAAGTCAATAACGGAGATTGTTGGAAAAAATTTTCACCTAAAAATAAATTTTTGTTTGCATTTTACTCTTCATCTGCTCTCCACCCGGGTCCCAGTTGCAAATATGTAGCCTCCGCTTGTTCTCCTATTCTTCTCTCATTCTTATCATTCACTTGTTGCTATCTTTATTTCTTATTCTGATTTTTCTTTTTTATTTTATATTCTCCTCCGGATTCAAACAATGACCAACCTGAAATTCTATCCAATCATCACATAGTGGAACATTTAACATTATATTGAATTGTAGTAACCTATTTATACTTCCATTTCCTAAAAAGGAATCCATGAATTATTTGAATCATTGTAAAAACAAAATTTAAAAAAATTTGTTCTCATTAGTTTTGTTTACAACGGAAACTGTTGGGTCAAATACTTTTGCCTTTAAATCAACAACGGGGAGAAAATTGTTGCTAAAAATAAATTTTTTTGTTGTTTTTGAAACAACAACGCCCGTTTTTGAATAAATTGTTGGATCAAGAACTTTGCTGTAAAAACAAATACTTTTGCTGTTGAATCAAAGACGGAGATTCAACAGCCGAAAGTTGTTGGTTTAACTACGGGTATTTTTTTCAGAGTACAAAAAAAAAAACATACACATATCACTATCGAATTCCGTATCAAATCTTAATTTTCAAATAAAAGTTGTAATTGATTTATCTCAGTGTGTGGGCGTCAACTCGCTTTCGCAAGCTTCTGCAGAAAATAAAAAAGAAAAATGGATGCCAAAAATGGCGTGCACACAAACCCAGTTGGAATTGGTTCTTTGAAAATTCAGGTTTCATTGAATACTTTTAAAACATAGGTGCCCACTAGAGATCGGAAACTATCGATAGTGTACGATAGTTTTTTTGCAAACTATCGATAGTATATCGATAGTTGACGATAGTTTCGGGTGATTTGGGAGAGTCTACGGCTACGCGCACACTTAACCGCCTTTTGCCGTCCAGCAGCAAACACATCTGTTTTAAATGAGCTCACCCGAATGTAAACAAACTTTGCCCACCTGTCCTGGTCTTATTCTTACCATACATGAAAGTAAAAGAAGATGATCCAATAAAACTTTTTTCAGTACATTATTCTGTTTTATTTATTTATTAGCCATTTATTCTTGGTCAAAAAATTAATATATTAACCAGAGGCCATAACAATTATAACAAATAAATATAAAAATCACTTGATAACAATTATTGAGCAATGGAAAAATTTTTCCATCATCAATAACAATTACTCAAAGATCGATATTTTTTCGATCAGATCATAATTGTTATGAGCAATTGATATTTTTTTCGATGTTCCATAACAATTTCTGGATGATGGATATTTTTTAGATCAGCTCATAATTGTTACTAGCAATTAATATTGTTTTCGATCTGCCATAACAATTACTGGATGATGGATATTTTTTAGATCATCCCATAATTGTTATGAGCAATTTATATTTTTTCGCTCTTCCATAACAATTACTGGATGATGGATATTTTTAGATGAGTTCATAATTAATTAAGACTCGACCAAATGATAGCCCTAGACAAGCGCTTTCATTTGATACCCATTTTGCGGTGTTCGGTATTCTATATTCGTATTCCGTATCCATATTTATCCGCTTTTCCACAATTATGAGCTGACTCAGTTATCGATAAATTTATCGAAATATATCGTAGTCCAAATAAAACCTGGGGCCATCCCCTTTCGTTTGATACACATATTGTAGTGTAATTTTAATGTTTTTGGGTAATCACATTTTAAACGACCATGCGACTAGAACGCAAAGTCGTATTTATTTTGCTTTGACTACTTGCTAGACAGCAATTCAAACCCTGCATGGATTAGTTAACGTTTGTTTGGTGCCTAGTGGTCACATTTCAAATTTTCAATAAACTATCGATAGTTCAAACGATAGTCGAAAACCATCGATAGTGTAAACGATGCTCAGAAACCATCGATAGTGACGATAGTGCCATCGATAGTTTCCGACCACTAGTGCCCACGAAGCTGCTCGCGAACACAGCGCTGTCGCAGAGCCATATATGTATACTGACGTGACGTAGCAAAGCACTGCTTCAGTCGACTTTGCCGTTGGTTGTTTTTATACTCAGCTGTACTAGTACACAGAGTATTATAGTTTTAATCACATAACGGTGGATTGTAACAGAGTGAAATAATCGAGATAGATATAGACTTATATATATCAAAATGATCAGGGTGAAAAGAGAAATCGATTTAGCCATGTCCGTCCGTCCGTCCGTCTGTCCGTCCGTCTATAAACACTCTAACTCGCGCAAAAATTGAGATATTTTGATGAAATTTGAAATGCAAGTTGGTATCGAGACTGGGACGGTTGGTATTGAAAATGGGCGAAATCGGACCATGACCACGCCCACTTTTCCTATATAGAAATAATCGGAAATTTGGTATCTCAGTCACTAATATAGCTGGAGCGATGAAATTTTACCCACGTGTTGAGCTCAGGCCCCTAGGAAGAAATTTGATGAAATTTTGGAAAATGGGCGGTGCCACGTCCACTTATTAAGGGTCAAACCTTGAAAGTTTTATGAGTCATAAATCAGAAACCGTTGAAGATATATCGATGAAATTTGGTACGCGTGATATACTTACTTAGTCAAATATTTGGACGAAAAATTTCCGAAATCGGTTGAGGGCCACGCCCACTTTTATATATGGGTCTTATAAAGTGACCTAATAAAAACATTTTAAGCGATATCTCTGTCAAATATAAAGATATATCATTGAAATTTTATAGCAGGAGTCCAACTGCGGACATAAAACGAAAAACACAAAAATTTTGGAAAATGGGCGTGGCACCGCCTCTTTTTATAAACAGGAATATACGAGATTTCTGAGCCCATAACTCGACAAATAATTTATATATAATGACGAAACTTGGTGTGTACACTTTCACTACTTGTGGTAATACACGCTCAAAATTTTAGCGAAATCGGTTGCCGACCACGCCCACTTTTATATATGAGAACTATAAAGGGGCCTAATAAAAACATTTTAAGCGATATCTTTGTCAAATATAAAGATAATTCATAGAAATTTTGTGGCATGAGTTCCACAATAGACCGGAAACAAAAAATATAAAAATTTTGGAAGATGGGCGTGGCACCGCCTCTTTTTAGACAAAGGAACATACGAGAATTCTTAGCCTATAACTCGACAAATAATTGAGATATTATGACGAAACTTGGTTTATACACTTTTATAACTTGTGTTAATAGCCACGCAAAAATTTATTGAAATCGGTTTATGACCACGCCTACTTTTTAAGAAAGATATTTCTGGAACACCCTTTGGGAATTTGTAACGTGACATCTTTGTAACTAGAAGTCATAAAGGAATGAATTTTTGCACAAAGAATAATATTCATATGCTTAGTTGGATGACTGATAAAAATTTAGAAAATGGGCGTGACTACGCCCAGTTTATGCAGCACTCGCTTTATATTAAGTGCACCGTGTTTCCATCAAACGCAAACAAACAATGAAAGCATACAGCTGAGTATCTAATGTTCGATTCCACTCGAACTTAGGCTTCCTTACTTGTTCTTCTGAATTTTAGCTCGTGGTTGCCAGCTGCGTAACCATTATGAGCAATTATGAATGCAAGTAAATAATTTTTATTTGCGAAAATGTCCACAATGTGTGATGACGTGCACGAATTAGAGTTCTTTATTGTCAAAAACTCTAATTCCAAATACGATTGTAGCATAGTGGTGAGGTATGCTGCCTACGGACCAAGGAGCGTAGATTCGAGTCCCGAGTAGCGCATTTTTTTTTGTTTGGGAGAAATTTTTCACCTCACGGTTACAAAACATTGTATAAAAATGTTTATTAAGAATTTCTTTCCAAACGTCAAATGCAATTATAGAATTAGGGTTCCTTTTCGTTGATTCAGCAATTAACATTAAATGAATTACAAGTTTTATATTAAAGATTTTCGAAACGTTTTGCTTACTGAAGTAAGTTTATTGTAAAGTTATAACAAATGTATTTTGCATATTGGGATATTTATTATATTTTCATATACATACGTATGAATATGATTTTTACAGAAACATTGGTGTCTAATACTTTTAGACAATGCTGTATATTTATATTTATCATTTGAGTGTGAGATATATTTACGTACAAGTATTTTAAATAACAAAGGTGGAAAATTATCATTAGCTTAAAATCATCATTAGCAAACAACAAACACCTCAGTTCGGTGCCATTACAGGGAAGTGGCAACTCACGTTTCTAGCGACCAAACGCCATGCATCAACACTATGACAAAATGAGACTGTATTTTTGTGGGCATCTATGTTTTAAAAGTATTCATATAATAAAATAAACGAACACCTAATTTTGTCTTCCAGGTCTGATAGTGAAAAAATTGTGTTGAACCAAAAACAATTCCAAAATTATTCCTTTATAGATAATTTTACATGAATTAATGGTAATTTTGCGCCAATGTTCCTAATGGGTATAGCATTAAACTTTGTTTGTTGGAGAAAAGAATAGAATGCGGGGTCGCGGTGATTTTCGGCGCACTTGCCTATGCTTAAGCGCGCGTGGTGGCTCTGAAGACCGCTGTATTAGAACATGAAAATATTCGATTCGCACTAGTACAAAAATTCTTAAATAAACAAATACTTAGGCAAGGAATCTTGAAATGCGGTAGATTTAAGCCCCGTGCGGTAGATTCTGTAGATCATCATAATTAATAAATAATAGCTTAAAAAACTAAAAAACACGCTTTAGTCTTAAAAATCGTACTAAAAATTGAGAAATAATTTAATTAGAAACAAAATGATGAACGAAAATATAAAAATTTAAGGAGAAGCGTCGGGTGCTCAGTATGTCAAAAAATATTTAAAATCGCTGTTTTTTTACTAATATTTTTGAGATTTCATATAACGTACTCTTTAATTTCGCAACTAGGTATGTATATTTTTGTACTAGTTGTACGAATCGGATATTTTCATGTTCAAATATTATTGAGCACCCCCACGCTTTTCCTTAAATACATTGTATGTACATGCGGTTGTTTTTATTGAAAACACAACAACAAAACAGAAAGCTTGTTACTTATTGGCCTGCATACGGGAGTGAATTGAATAAAATTCATAGAGGCTATTTTGAAGAAAGGTAACTTAAAAGCCTCAATGAAGCATGGAATATAATGTTGAATGTCCCACTATATGATGTCGTTGGGCTGAATTTTATGTTGAAGTCATATATCGAATCCGGAGGAGAATAGAAATAATAGAAGAGAGAACACAATAAAAGTAAAGTGAATGTTTCAAAAAAGTAATGATTGAGTTAAACGTTGGAACTTTTAGGATGGGATGAAGTTACATACATACATACATACATACATACATACATACATACATACATACATACATACATACATACAGGTGAAGCTAATAAAAGCGTGTTAATTAAATAAGTGAATATTTTAAAAATATAAATACACGCGCGCCATCTGTTGGAACATAGCGGTGGTTATAACCTTATTCCTTAGTAAATATGTTGCATATATTTAGACAGCAGCTAGAAGTTACATACATACATACATACATACATACAGGTGAAACTAATAAAAGCGTGTTAAAAACAAGTAAAAGCGCGGCTGTCTTCGGCCGTACCGAAGACTTCATACCTTTCATGAGTGGGGAAATAAAAAGTTACCTATGCATGTATATATGTACATAGCAGCGTTGCCGTTTTGTGGGTAATTCCCCAAATTTGGGGAATTTTTGAATATTTGGGGAATGCTATGATTTGGGGAATTTTGGGGAATTCGCCTTTTAATAGTTTTATATGAATAATAAGGGTCTTCATCTAAAGTGATAAACTGCTGGTAAATGGGGTAAAGTGATAAAATAATAATTGTGATAAATTATCTGTCAAAATTTGTATGAAAATATATTTAAACAAAGTTTATCACTTTACCGAACGATTTTGTTGCGTAAATTTATAAATTTCGGTAAAATTCAAGACTGACACATTGCCAGTTTTACTTTTTCAATTCAAAAGAAGAAATTGTGCGCTCTTTCGGTATTTTAGTACGAATTATTAAAATAATTTTTACAAAAATGTTATACATATGCATTTGTTGTTTATTTTATTGGGTTTTTTATTTGTTAATCAACTTGAAATTGACAGCTGACAAGAGTTTAAACAATTATTTACCAAGGTGCGTTCATGTAAAAATGCGGATAAACTGATAAACTTTAACAATTTATTGGGCCTAATGAATAAAAAAAAGCAATTGCTTGTAAGCATTTGCTTATTAGCAAAAGCAATTGCTTAAAAATCTTTTACTGAAAAGAATAAGCATTTGCTAATTTATTTTATGAATAATATTTCAGTCATTGCTGCTTTTGCTAAAAATTTTAAGCTTTTACTACACCATTTCCAGATGGATTTTAGAAATGTCAATTGAATTTTAGAAAGGGAAAATTGGATTTTAGAAAAGGGGAATTGGACTTAAGAAACTGTAAATTGGATTTTCGAAAATTTATATAATTTCGTATATGTACATTATATTTTCATACGCAATAAAGAACTTCCATTCGAAAAATTCTGTGTAAAATTTATTTTACACGCACATTCTCAAATCCAATTCACGCTTTCGAAAATCCAATTTACGTTTTCTAAAATCTTTTTAACGCTTTCTAAAATCCAACTGATATTTCTAAAATCCAATTATCTCTTCTAAAATCCAATTGTCGTTCCTAAAATCCAGTTAACGCTTTCTAAAATCCATCTGGCAATGGTTTAGAAAGAGATCAAATGTTAAAAAAATAACAAAATGTGACTAACGGAGCTATTCAAATATAAAGTCAATAAAAATTACAACAACTTCCTTCCCGGTATTACAAAAATAAGAATTTCATCTCGAAAATGTTGGGCACAGGGTTGCGTGATTTCGAATCAAGTTTGTGATTTCAAATCAACTTTCAAATAAAGAATCAGCTTCAATAAAAGATAATTCTTATTCGTGATTCGTTTAAAAAAAACCAAAAACACCCCTTGATTCGTGATGCAAACGATTTTCAAATCAAAGGTAAATTTTATATGTGATTAATTTCGCAAAAGAATCAAAAATTTATTTAGAATCAAACATATTTTTTAATTCTTGATTCAAAATACATTTTTTATTCAAATCAAAATTTTTATCAAGATGCAAAAAATATTTTTGATTGAAAAAAATTTTGATATGAAATCAAGTTTGAATCAAGAATCGAAAAATTTATCTTTTATTTGAAAATAGTTTGAATCACGAATCAAAAGGTATTTTTGATTTTTTTTAAACGAACCACAAATAAAAATTATCTTTTATTAGAAAATATTTTAAATCAAGAATCAGAAAATATTTTGGATTCGTGATTCAAAATCACGCAACCCTGGTTTGGCACAAACAACAGCAACGTCATAAATTTTACAACATTTTTATGCAAATAGGTAAAAGAAATGCCATTTCTGGGCTTTTCTTACCAAAGCTAGTAGGTGTTTTTCCTGTTTGTAGGACGATTTGAATTCTATTAAGTTTTTACGTTTGTTCATTTTGTCAAATTGACACAACAGTTGAAAAAACGCTTGAAGGTTCAGGTGTGTCTGTCTTACAGCTTATATAGTTTGCCTTTTTCTGTTGACATATTCGTTACCATATGCTTCTCACTTTGGAACTGGTACAGTCTACCACCCCGATACAGTTTGGAAATGAGTATACTTCCTTCCATCCATTTTTAGCTGCAATCATATCCACGCGAGATTTTTTAAATTTTATCCACACATGTGCCTCCTTTAAAACTTCTTTCATCACCGAACTAAATGTTTTGGAAACTGTAGTTTGATGAATTTCGGCCTTTTCTACTTTTCTGATAGCCCCTCCCCCCCCCCCCCCCCTTTTTCTCGGGTGTCGTTCAAAAAATAGGAAGCCAGCCAATCTACGTTCTCGCGGTTGTGTCGATAAAGTTTTCGAAAGTCTTCATATTTACATTCCCGTCGCGCACTATAATATTTTTCTTTACGTATAGTCAAAACCTGCGCCATAATTGCATGTATTTGGAAGAAAATCGAGCGAAAACTAATTTCTGAAAAATTTAGCATGGGGTAGGGCATGCTTAAAAAATCATTGCCTTTTGCTTATAAAAAATAGCAAATGCTACTTTTATTCATACGAAATTCAGCAATTGCTTACAGACTTCAGCAAATGCTGAAATAAAAAAGGAAATTCTTGTAGCAAAAGCAATTGCTAGTGAAAAAAGCAATTGCTTCAATTTTTATTCATAGAAATTTAAGCAAAAGGTCCAGAAAAGCATTTGCTTGATGTTTATTCATTAGGCCCATTACTTTATCACTTTAGACCACTAATAATATCTATAAAAAAAATTAATTATTTTCATGAGTTTCTATTACATTCGCATTGTGTGAAAGTGTGCATGAGTTTTTGCAGCATTTATTTAATCTTGAATTACCGGCTGGTCGAACATGTACAAGCAAATTTCATAAGCCCATTAAAGTAAGAAGTTAGCTAGGAAAAAATAAGCAATTTTATACCTTTCATGAACATGAAATGATATTATAACATTGAGCCAAAACAGGTCTGTCGAAAGTTCCAGAAGGAGAAAAATTAGATCCACCAAAATATATACCGATATTATCAGAATCATGAGCTAGTTCCTCAGTTGTTAAGATACGCTGATCATTTGCCGGAATCGACCAAATTGGACCATTATATAGCTCCACTACAAACAACCATACATTTTGGGGTAAAACTTCTCCACTTAAATTGCTAAGATCATTACAATATTTTTTTATAAATATTTGCATAAACAACCCACAGAATTGGAGGTACCTATAAATTAAAGAAAATCGGAATATTTAATGTTTAATTTCTATCTTACTTGTTTTATGTTTCTTTATAACTTTTTTTAACCACATATATACATACTTATGTGCACATGAATTTAAGAATACAAAACCGTTATAAAATAAAATAAATTTGAAAATACTTGTTTATTTGAAATCTCTTGATAATGCTACCCGACAAAAAAATTTCCTCGACATTTGATATTTGATTTCTATGTATTCCTGCTGATTCCAAATATGTAATCAAATGGTTCAAAAGTAGAACAGTTTTCGATATACATATTTTGAAATTTCAGTTTTCGCTGTCAATATCTCCGCCATTACCGTCTTGAGTTTAACGTTATTTCATTTCATTTTGAGAGGATGAAATACCCTTTCCAATTCCACATAAAATCGACGTTAAAGTGACGGAATTATGGCGGACAAAAGTTTTTTTTTATGCAAAAAATAACTTAAATACAAATGTATAAAATGTCGAGGATATCAAAATTTTTTAAATTTTGTCGGGTAGTGTAATTTGAAAATTTGTAACCTTGTTTAGGCCAACATGGGTACAAATACTTCAAGGTTTCATGTCCTTAGCTGTTTAAATGGGGAAGTTATGCAGAAATTACACCCCAAAATTTTCATATATATCTGAATAATCGGTTGTTTTCTATATGTTATAGTGGGCCGATTCGGCCGGTTCCGACAAATGGTCAGCTGAACATAACAACATACCTGTATTCCAAATTTCATTCATATATCTCAAAAACTGAGGGACTAGTTTGCGTTCACACAGACGGACAGACGGACATGGCTTAATCGACTCAGCTCGTGATTCTGATCATATCGGTATATATTTTGGTGGGTCCCCCACGCTTCCTTCTGGTACTTTCGACAAAAATTTTTTGGCACAAAGTTATAATACCATTTCATTCTCATGAAAGGTATAAAAATACTAGCTATAATGGGTACCCGGCTTAAGAATCATACTACGAAGAGCTCTATGTTTCAGCCCTGGTCAACACCTGTCATTTGATACCAGTATTGCTCAGCAGTATTCCGGGGTCATCCGGGTCCTCGTTTTGACCCATATCTGGGGACTCGACCTAGAAATCATAATCAGTACCTACATCTCTATATAAAAGCCCTGCCCAACACCTTTCATTTGATACCAATATTGCGCAGAAATATTCCGGGGTCATCCGGGCCCACGTTTTGACCCATATCTGGGAACCCGACCTGGGAATCATAATAAGTACATCTCTATGTTAAATCCATGTTCGATACACGGAGAAAACTATATTGATGTGACATCCATATTTATGGATAATCCTGTCTGATCCATAAACTATGGATGGCACATCCATATTTTTGTATATATTAAAAATTTTTTTGGATGTAACACCCATTATATGGATATGATGTGACATCAATAGCCCTGTTTTTATTTAAGCGCATATACATCTGCGCTTAAATTTTGTATGGATTTCTAAGCGCACATCTCTATCCGCGCTTAAATAAAAACACGGCTAATATAGTTTTTTCCGTGTACCTTTTATTTGATACCAATATCGTCCAGAAATATTCCGGGGAAAGCCGGGTAAACATTTTGACTCTTGCCGTTTCCTGTTTGCTATTTCCGTACAACAGAAATAAGCGCATATGTCCTGTTCAAATTTCACTCTCCATAAAAACTCTGTATCGCCGCCTAAGAAGTTAACTTCCCTTCATATAGATTTCCTAACTTTGACCTCAATAGGACACGTGTTAACACCATCGTATTAACCTGAAACTTTGTAAATATCATTTTCTATTCTATTTTGATATTTTAGGAGGGTGCCACATTGGAAAATTCAACATTGATTCCTTGTGACCACCCTAATGCACATG
Source organism: Urophora cardui (assembly GCA_960531455.1). Lineage (NCBI taxonomy): Eukaryota > Metazoa > Arthropoda > Insecta > Diptera > Tephritidae > Urophora > Urophora cardui. The sequence goes on from OY482674.1 coordinate 68,287,993, forward strand.
CAAAAGTATTGAAATAAGCTGACGAAATTGCGGGTATAAGCTAGGTGTTATATGTATGTTGTATATTATATGTGGTACATTGATTAAAAACGGCTTTAATTTTTTAAACCAATCATTCATTTCATTTTAATAAATCCAGAGGAAAATTTTATTGTTTACATTTTTTTTCTTAAATTAATTAATTGGTTTCGCTCGCACAAGCGTTTCTCACACACATTGCTCATGCCACAAAGAAAATGCGTATATTTTCATTAAGCGATACTATTGAGTTCCATTATAAATAATATTAAATTTAATTATTCTCAGGATTCCACGCGAGTGTGTCAATATTCTTTGTTTTGTAATAAGTCGAATAATCTATAATTATTTCTTTCCACACACATATAGTATTATGTATTTCATTTCGTTTCGTATACGTAATTTAATCATATTCGCAATCCAACGACCTAAAATGTTTTACGAAATTTCTTAACGTATACCGTACACTTTGAACAGCTGTTTAGTACTAAGTATGGTACTAAGGACTAATAAGTTACATATGTATGTATATTAGTAATATCCCTGCTGGTTTTGCTTCAGTGCTACCTAAGTAATAGGTATAAACGCAAGCCGCCAATTAACGTACGCATGATATGCGTTGAACCGAAATTAACTTGGGTGCGTATGGAGATATATGTAGCAATAAAAAATATAGAAAATCTCGTCATTATTTGGAATATGTACCTAACACACACGATATAGAAAGGAAGTGCCTAATTTTTTGTAAACAATCATTCACAATGCTCAGATTCAACCATTCTTCAAATGTGTCATTGACCATATAGAATTACAAAAAAAAAATTTTTTTCAATTCGTCTTATTTGACATTCTATGTAAACCTTCTTGGCCACGATTGGCGGAATACAATTTTAGTATACATACAAAATTCCAATCAGCTGATGTACTGCGATATCCTTAGTTAGATAATTCTTGGATTCACGCAAAACAAAGATTGGGAGTCGAGTTTGCTTTTTACGCACGCCGTTCAATTTCGGTTACTCCCATACAGGTTGTATGGGCATTAGAAATTTTTGACAGTAAGTAAATTGGCGGCGTGCGTTTATATTAGGTAGCACAGTAAGGCAGCAAATGTTGTTGCCTGCGATTCCTGACAGTGCTCGAAAATGTAAATTTCAAATTCTGCCAACTTTGTCCAAAAATTGTGAATTTATCAAGGTCGTTGTGTAATCAATTTGAAAATCGTCTAAATATCACCATCATAAAATAAATTTACTTTACGGGGGCACTGTTAAAGTTCGCTGAATCAATTACTCCCTGTATTTACAGAATTCTGCGATTGTCATATTCGGAAAATTCGATGTTTTTCACATATAATTCAGTAGACAGTTCGACTTTTAACTGCTCGGTTTCGTTTTAACTGAACTTAACGAGAGTAGGTAGGTACTAATTGTGGGGAAAATGGAAATTGTGACTTCCGAGTGATGATTTTTTATGATTTTCGATGCGGCTTGATACCGCGGCGATGTCTGGAAAAACTTAGTACGTTATTTGGGGATGAAGCACCATCCAAAACTATGTTTCGCAGGATTCAAGTGTAGAAGACCAAGGTTTGATGACGATCTTCGCGAAGGTTCGATGCACCTCTGTTGTCGCAAAAAAAACGCTGTGCGTGAAAATATTTTATTTGATCGGCATGTGACTATAGTGGTGCAAGGAAATGCTAAAGAGAAAAGGGGATTCCGCGAACATTAGATAATAAAGATCTCATACAAAATCTTACTTCCACATATGTATGTATGTATGTATGTGTCCTATTTTATGAAGCGTAATTTAAATATATAAAAAAACGGTATCTTATATATACCTACTATGAAAAAAACGCAGTTAGATCCACAAATTTTAGCAGTTGAAATGCGCCCAACAACGCTCCGTTGTTGTTTCAAAAGTGCGAGTTTTGTTGATTCAAATATTATACCAGGTACTTAAGTCAACAACGGAGACTGTTGAATCAAATGCTTTTGCCTTTAAGTTAACAACAGGAACTTTTGGAATAAATTTTATTCAGGGTTGGGCATGTTTCAACTAATTTTGAGTGCACTCAGCCTGCACTCAATTTGAGTGGTAGTTAAATTCAAGATTTAACTCGAGCTTCAACTACCACTCAATCAGGATTTAACTACTACTCAATTTGAGTGGTAGTTGAAAATGAGTGGTAGTTGGAAATGAAATTCAATCCAATGGCACCATATAGTGGAACAGTCAACATTATATTGAGTTTTAGTGATGCTTTTATCTTCTCTTTTCAACAATTTTTTTTTTTGTTTTCAGAGTACCAGATTACGCATAACTATTTTTGCTTCTGGTTTACTGTGTTGCAAAAAAAATTACATTATGATTGAAAAAAAATTTATAAGTTGTATTGGTTACGCAAAATTGTGACGAAAGGGCCGAAAAGTGCATAGATATTAGTCACTTTCCATCACTGATTCCTACTGTTTAGTATTTTTCACTTCACTTCGTTACGTCAACAATTTACTCATCTTTCTGTTGCTTTAGATTATTGCTATTGTCGTACTCGTTATTCCACAAACTGATAGCTCCCTTCCTCATATCATCCTAACTTGTTATCACTGTGGAACTGTAGTTGAGAAATTCACCTCCCAAACCAACGTCGACAGAAGAGGGTTGCCAGCAGCGAAAATATGTGAGATAAATATTTTAAAATCGTAGTAGAATGGTGGTAGATTTTAATAATATAGATAAAAGCATATATGTAGTCATTTGCATAATTAGAAAATGCTCTTTGACCTCACTACTTTATTACATATACGACAGTTTTCTTGTTTTTTTCTTTTGTATCCAAGCTCTAAAGTTTTTAGAGCAACTCTAATGCAACTCTGATATTATCTGTGATGCGACTGTACGCTATATTCATCTCCAGACTCACTTTCATTCTTTCTTTTATCCTAACCTTGCCTACAGTTCTGCAGTGCTTGTTAAGGAAAATAGGGGAATCGCCTCAGTTTGTGTATGGTAAATATCAGCCGCATTCTCTTCACCACTTCTATGTTCGCTGTGAACTCTCTGCTCACTATCTGCCAAATTTTAGTCGTTTTAAATTAAACTTTTCGCTCTTTTTATAAAACGTTGTGATTAAAAAAAATAAAATCGGAAGTAGTTCAGTAAACAAAAAGTTAAATATAACATGTTTGTTGCGACTAAATTTAGCCGTTCAAGTTTTATCTATTAGAAAATTAGTTATAATATCATAACACGTAAAGTTTTTAAAAAAGTTATGTTCCAACTAGCAGTTATATGAAAAGTAAATGTGCCGCAAAAATCTTATGTAACGTTAGCAGTGCAAAACCAAAAAAGTTTTTTTAAGACATGTTAAAATACGTTTTAATTTAATTTTTTTATATATTTTCTTAATACTATACGTATATCTCACGTTCCAATTAAAAAAAGGTAAACTTCCAAAGATTTGAAGACATTGTTAGCTTAAATAATATGTAACGTTAGCAGTGATTTTTTATCTATATAATACATATAATAAAATTGTAACAGGTCGATGTCTGTACATTGAAGATATTCAAGAAAAACTGATAGGAGAGGTCATTATTGGACCAGCGGAACCCAAATCTACAATTTTTAGAAGTCTATCTGTCTGTCTGTCCGTCTGTATGATTGTGCGCGCATCACGCAAAAACTACTGAATAGAATTGCATGAAACTTTCACCATTCTATCACTTAACGCCTATCTTAAAATTCAGGACAACTTTCAATTGGATATCTCATCCAGTTCCCGAGTTATTGAACAAAATGTGGGAAAAAATGTGACCAAAAATGTGTTTTTTTACCATAACGCCCGCGTCACACAAAAACGACTGCATAGAAATGAATGAAACTTTCAATAATCATTTTCTGGATGAAAAAATGAGAGCTATTGGAAAAGGGGCGTGGCATAACCCATACAAACTTAATCTTTCATGCTGAATATCTCTGGAAGTGTTTTTCGTAGGATATCAAAACTTCGAGAGATAGGGATAGGGAGATATCTCCGAAACCAATCGAGATATTGAATTTAATAGAATTACTTATTGCAGCACTCATCAGCACCTTTTATTTGATACCCATATTGTACTAACAAATTTTGGATCACCCTTGGTCCACATATTGGTCGATAACTCCAAAACTAGTTGAGCTATAGAAATAGGGGATATCGTAAATCTTAAAGTAGACATCTATAATAATAATAATAATACAATGGCGCTATTATAACTCTGACTAGTTTCATTCAATTCCATCATTCCAATTTTTAGTGACCCGCGCACAAACATAAGGACAGACAGACAGTCAGACCGACAGAAATTTTAAAAACAGTTAATTTGGATTCCTCTGGCTCCTTCTTTAATTTTCTGTATATCTGCAATGTACAGAGATCAACGGTTACAATTTTATTATATGTAGAGATACTCAGTTTTCGCACGTGTAACGTTAGCAGTGCTTTGTGTAACGTAGGCAGTGCCTTATTTTATGTTAAATTACGTTAAAAAATCCTATAGATTTTGGTAAAGCGGTATGCCATGACCTTGTGACATCCTTGCTATATAACATGAAGTAAAATTGGGATGATTGTCTCAGCAAGTTCGCAGAAATTAAACCAAACATGATCTGTATCTTGATCTCACTTCCAAATGATGTAACGTTAGCAGTGCGTTTCACGCGCTTATAACTTTTACGGTATGGTAGCCAGCAGACTAATTTTACTCTTAAAATGAAGGTATAGGTCTACCTGATAGCATAAGTAACAGAACATTGGACGTTTCTAACATTTTTGTTATTATTTCGTATAAACTAAATAAAGACTCCATGCGAATGTAACGTTAGCAGTCAGAAAATTGACCATATACATATATATAGATGTAGACTAGCCATTAAAACACAAATATTTGTGTAAATTTCATTATGTCCCAATAAAGAGAACGGATTCGCCTCGAATTCGCGTCGGATTCGCTTTCTCTGATTATATTATCGCGGCAATAGTTCGCGGCGATAGATCGGCGAATCCGAATTCGTAGGCTTGTCACCTATCACTAGCGATTCGGGAATTTATTCATTCTCGGATCGCTGGCGATTCGAATTTTTTATCATTAGCGATTCGAGAATTTTTAATTTCTCTGATCGTTGGCGATTCGAGATTTTTTTATAAATGGCGTTTCGAAAAATTAAAAGTTCAGAGTTTGGTTTACTGGAAATGGGTTAAATCCGTATAAAATAATACAAAGCACTTAAAATATTTTTATAAAGAAAGTTTAACTTTCATGAAATAACAAAGGCTTTCAAATAAATTTAAGCAATAAATAAAGTCCCCTTATTTAAACAATTTTGAATTGGGTTTTCTACATACTCGTATCTATTTGATTATAAATCGATTTGATCTACTTTCGCGAACTCGCCACGATAGCATCTGCGGAATTGTGATATTCGAGTTCAGGTATAAATGTAAAATTTCAGAACTATAATGATTTTTTAGTGCAAAACAACTTAAAAAAATAGAAAAAAATGATATCGTGAAAATTGATTTTCTCGAACTTGCCGCGAACTCGAGGCGAGTCCGAGAAATTACATTCGCGAAAATCTGCTTTCGCGAACTCGCCTAGTATTCGCCGCGATATCATCCTCGCGTCTGTGTTTATTGGGGTGTGTCTATAATAATCTATAGGATAACGAGCATAAATTTTTATTTTGTGGCACTTGGAATATCTGTGCACAAGAAAAATTATGGTTATAGGAAATTTTAATTTCTAAGCGCGCTTATACGGTTTTTTCACAACAAATATTTTATTTTCGAAGCACTTAACTGATTATGCCATCGCATATCTCCACCATTATTGATAATTTGCTTACAAAAATTGCACACGAGGTAGGTATAGTGTTGATGAATCCAAAAATCCAATTAACTCAGTTTCGCCAAAAGCTGCACTTATCCGGTTTGTGCACTGGCACATCGATATGGTGTATTATTGGAAAAAGCGCCGCAGTCGCAAAATTGGAGTAAAAAATTGCGCGATTTCGAGTAAACAAATAAGTGGAAGAAGAAAGTTTTCATCTGCTTTACATAAAAAACAAAAGTTAATCGATTTTTGGGTGAAGCTTTTTTAATAAGAAGAAAATCTTTTATCGATTTTGAACACATAAAATATGTACATATGTATGTAGTAATATGTATATGTATGAACGTAATAAGCAGTTTTGAGAATTGGTTAAATTTATTATTTTGCATGTAGGCATATATGCATGTAGGTTTCGAAACCCGTATTTTTTCATTCTTCATGTTATACCAATCGCCTTTACACAAAGTGTATGTTATCAAAACATATAAGTATTTATTCCTAAGTAATAAGTGTACGAAGAGATAATGATAATTTTTCACCCGAATTTGGTAGATTTTTTCAAGTAGATGCTTATTTTTTTCGTTCTGAGTGGCAGGTATTAAAGACGAAGTTAGATGCAAATGAATAATGCATATATTCGTACATCAAGGCCCGGCAAATCGACTCACGTGAGTTAATGAGTATAAAGCGCTAAGCAGAATCAGTACTTCTCCGCCATGACGTACGTCGTTTTCGACTGACAGGACGTACGTAGCGGAAAGAGTGGCACATAAAATATGTGTTCGGTGAATGCACTAAAAGTGTAGGGTAGAACAATATCAGACATTTGTCACAGAAGTTTTAGGTAAAGGCGTCAAAAAACGAAAATTAACGAATTGCTAAGAGCAAAATCGCATGGAATATGTATTAATAGTATTAATAAATACTAATATTTACACATATTTGCACAGTTTAGTACAAAAACGAGTTATCGAACGCAATTTTCTGCACTAGAGTACTCTAATGCCTTCACCGAACACATCTTATATTACTGACGTACGGCAAAATAGAAAATTGGCAAAGTATGCCGGATCCGGCGACTGATACGTTGCCAATCTAGCGTTGCACGAGCAAAATATACACAGTCTACTCAGCTGTCAGTTTCTTCCTTGTCCGTCATGACGGAGATGTACTGATTCTGTTTAGCCCATAACACACATAGGCTTACGCTCTGTGATTCAGTCGTTGCACATACACTGAGAGAAAAAAAATATATGGAGGGGTCAAAGAAATTGTTTACCTATTTTGAACACTACTTTCTTTGTTTTGAGTAAATTTTCCTTAAAACATGTTAAAAGGTTTATAAAATATTGTTGTTACATGCGTTACCATGGTTTCATATACTTGTTTTGAAAAAATTCATACATTAAAATAATGAAAAATTCTTTAAGCGCCATTCCATTCCCAACTTTCCTTGTTTTGAAGACTTGATTTCTTTAATTTTGAGGAATTAAATTCCCATACAAATTCCCATGGCAACGAATTTGTTTGAATGTTTTTTTATGTTTTTTCCACATTTTTGAGAAAATTTACACAAAACAAAGACAATTTTGTATTGGGACGCGTGTTCAAAATAAGGAAAATTATGTCTTTGATCGAGAGAAATTTTTTTTTGAGTGTAGGGGTACTTTATCAATCTGGGCGGCCAAAACCTCATTTCCTAAAACTGGCCCGATTTCCAAAAAATAAAATTTTTTAGTAGGCCAGGACCCTAACGCATCATTTTCAATAAAAGTTTATTCTCAAAACTCAAACACAAAGTTTTTACAGTCAATGAAAGTTTGGCCATTCGTGTATTTCTCGCGGCATTTATAACGTTCTTAAAGTTTCAACATTTCCAATTAATATTTTTACGGTTTTAAGTGAAGTTTTTTAGAATACTGTTATGGATTCTTATAATACAGGTAATTGAGTACAAAATTCATGTTTATTGAGATTTAGTTAGTTGTTAGTGTCTTCTTAATTACATTTTTAAAAAACGATGTATTAAAAAAAATTGCCCAATTTTTTGTTTTCAAAAGGGTTTTTGTTTAGGTGCCCGGCATTGCCCGGCACTGACTCTTTTCTTTCTAGATAGTCTGTTTCCTGTTATTTTGAGTTCAAGAAAGATCGGTCCCGGGTTTTTCCGGTTTTAAGAAAAACAGGCGATTTTTCACGTTGGGAAAAATGACCCCACCACACAAAAAAAAATTAGTTGTTTGTGGATTCGAGAACACCCATCTAGCAACATATACATCGACGTGCTCCGAATCCAAAGTCCGCTTGTCCAATATACCCCCAAAACTTCAAGAAAATTGCGAAAAGCTAAAAAAAAGCCCCAAATGGCACATTTCATCGACCTAACCTACTAACATGTATTTCGACGTTCTGAATCCAAATCTGAGGTCGGTTTGGTATCACTACATCACTTTTTAAAAATGTAAAGCCACATTTTTTTTTATGTTAAATTGAATTGAAATCACCATGGGTAACATAATTAACAATTTAAAGCCAAAAAAGAGTTTTGGCCGCCCAGATTGATTAAATACCCCAATGTGCGTTGTTTAGACAGCGAAGAAGCAACAGAAGCACTGGCTGCGTTGCTTTGTTTGTTATGCGACAGTGTGCCATTGCGTATGTATGACCATGAATAATAAATCTTTTGTACTGCAACCAAATTTTCAAGTTGCAAAATTGCAATGCTTTATTTTTCAATTCATATCGTCGTTTAAAGTGCATTTTTGCGTAAGAGGTATTTTCATTTTCGAGTAAGGGACATTTTTGCCAAAAATGAGATTTTCCAACCCTGAGTTCCTGACGCTCAGCTATATCGATCCATACCAAAACTTTGCAATTCTAACAACAAAAACGCATAATAACAGTAAATTTCATAATCGCTTATGAAGAGTATTGTTAAAATTTGGCAGCATTACCGCGTATAATTTCAGTTCATTCATACAAGCGAAGTTATATGTTATTAGATAAATAAATTAAATGGCCAATTTATATGAAAGGGAGCAAAAGTTAAATATTTTAAACAAATAATGTCAGGTAAATATCAAGCAGGTATTATTTTAAACAAATTAAATGAAGTTGCTAATTGGTAAGATCTGATACTACGTTTTTTTGCTACAATCTTTACAATTTTCCCAACCAAATTATGACTAAAGGTATCAAAAATTAAAAAAACAAAACAAGAAAGGAAGCCTCAGTTCGAGTGGAGCCAAATATTGTAAGCTTTCATAGTTTTTTTACGTTTGCTGGAAACACGGTGCAATCTATATAAAGCCCGTGCCGCATAAAGTGGGCGCAGCCACGCCCATTTTGAAAATTCGTATCAATAATCCGACTAAACGTATAAATATTCTTGTTATTATAAAATTTCATCCCTTTATGACTTTTATTTACAGAGATGTCACGTTACAAATTTCTGAAGGGCATTCGAGAAATATTTTTACTAAAAAGTAGGCGTGGTCATAAACTGATTTCACCAAAATTTTGCACATATACTACCGCAAGTGGTAGAAATAAGTCCACTAATTTTCGTCATAATATCTCAATTATTTGTCGAGTTATGGGCTCCGAAATCTCGTAGATTCTTTTGTGTAATAAGAGCGGTTCCACGCCCATTTTCCAAAATTTTTCTGTTTATGGTCTTCTATCTATCGTGGTACAGTAGACGCTCACAAATTAGAACCACTTTGTTTTTAGGGTGATTCTAATTTCTGAAAAATTATAATTCCTGGACGTTTTTTTTTTTGTTTCAATAAAACCTTAAAATTTAAGTCAATTTGCATTGAAAAACTACAATGAAATTTTGTCTTATTCAATTTTATTCCCAAAAACGAGAAAACAAACATATAGATATGCCTGTATACGAAATTTCACAAAAATATTTAAATCTGTGTATTATTACAGCTGTGTATAAAAATTAATTTATTACATTGCGATAAAAACATGTTTTTTGTAGGCCATAATTCTTATGCGAAAATTTATAAGACATTCAAGTCAGGTTATAAACCAGATTGAACACGAATGTTCGTAATCCAATCCACAAGTCACCTCAAACTTAGAAAAAGTAAATATCAAGATTTAAAACACTTAAAACAAGTGATGCCCTACGATTGTCATAGCTTTTATGACAATTTACCACATTTACCTTACGACTTCTCCAGCAATGTGTAAACAAAATTACGTTTTCTTAATTAAAAATATGAATTTTAGCTTTAAATTTAATATAAGTTTAAGTTTTGTTACTTTTTTTCTTTATAAAATACTAAAAAAAAGAATTATATTGAACATTTTGCAATTTCATAACCGCTTGTGCGTGGTTTTTGTGCCAAATAAAAATTGCACAACCGCACATGAAAAAAAAGAGTCCTAATAATTCAATTTGTTTCTTTTTCTACACTAAGTTGATGTTTTAGCTAACAAACTGATCTACGTAACTATTTAAATTTAAGTTTGTACGCAGAAAGAAGTAACGGTTTTGAAATGAAACAGTTTTTTTGCTCTCCTGTAAAATTCAACCAATGTCCGCTACTCGAAAATGAAAATACCTCTTACGCAAAAATGCACTTTAAACGACGATATAATAAAATTTGCTTATTCTTAAATGTTCTACTAAATCTTCAGTTATAACTTACGCCCCATCCTTGCATACCTTACCAAGTTTAGTTATGTACTTTTGGAAAAATTTCGTAAATGATATCAACTCTCAACTATTTCTCAATGAATATTCTTCAAATAAATTTTTAATGTATATTTTTTACACTAAAAACTCCTTATAGATATTTTTTTATTATTGGAATTTCCAATATTTTACATTGTTGAATCCAAATTAACTTATAAAACATTTTTTTAAGTTAAAAATTCCTAAGTAATACATTTTTCATTATTATTCAAATATTTATTTTATTTTCAAAACGTTGCTATTTTGTACTTTTGCCCCATATGCTTAGTTCTTACACCACTGTTGCATAAATCTCTCTGTTCTCACTAACACAATCTCAGTGTTAGTTTTGCCGGGGTCTGCTCTATGTTTATCATTGAGAGCATTGTTGCTCTACGCCAGGGATGGGCACACAAACACATTCAAACAATCTCCGAAAATTAGTGTGTATTGGTGCGCCTACTGTAGGCCAAAGTGGAAAACGACAAACAATAATCAGTCTGCATGCAGATGTTGAGCGAGCAGGGTCATGTCGCGCACGCTTTGCGAAATTATGAAACGACGTACGTATACAAATACATACGTATGTATGTTATATGCAAACTCTTGACAATTTTGTTTGTTGTCTGGCTTCTGCAAATAAAACAAAAGAATTTCAAGCGACGACCACTTGCTTTCACGACAGTCGAAGGCAAATTAATTCTTTTTGCTAAGCGACGATCGCCTGGTCCCATCGTAAGCGCTCGTTTTACGCTCTTTATTTTTCTGTATTATCGACAATCGGTGAGTATACGTGTGAATCGCAAACAGCTGGTCTGCCCGCGGGCAAGAGGCTGCGCATCGCTGCCAGGGATGGGCACACAAACACCCTGCAAAAATGCGATTAATCCGGGACGTGTCCGGGATCAGTCGCAAGGGAGCATGCGACTAATACAATTTTACATCCCTTTATATGGAGTGAATTGATCGCATTTGTTCGAGCATGTCCTATGAAGAGACTAATTGTTCAACTTGTATACCCGAACGGGTACCAATGTAGATTAATCACTAACATACCGAACGGGTACAAATGTAGATCAATCGCTTTCATCCCGAACGGGTACGAATGTAGATCAATCGCTTTCATCCCGAACGGGTACAAATGTAGATCAATCGCTTTCATCCCGAACGGGTACGAATGTAGATTAATCGCTTTCATCCCCAACGGGTACAAATGTAGATCAATCGCTTTCAGCACGAACGGGTACAAATGTAGATTTTTCCTTAAAAAATTGTAAATGTTCCTGCATATTTAAATAAATCTATATATATAAAAATGGTGTAAAAAATGTTACTAACCTCATCAGATGAGAACGGCTGGGCAGATTTCTGTAAAATTTTTTGTCAGTTGTTCGTATTCTCGAGGAGATGGTTCGTACGGAAGAAAATTTTGGAAAATCCCTCCGGAAAAGTCCGAAAATTGGAAAAATCGGTGTGTATGTGTGTATGTGTGCATTTGTGGATGTGTAACTAACCGTTCCTTTTGAAATTTTCACAGTATATTCATGTGGTGTTAGTGCACATAGTAGGGTATATAGAAAAAGTGGAAGCTTCCCGGAATATAGGCCTAAATGAGGACCCAGATCGATCCAGCAAGTCTTCGAGCAATATTGGTATCAAATGAAAGGTGTTAAACAGGCCTTCAACATGAAGTTATTTTCATTGCGATACCTAGGCGGGGTTCCCAAATATGTGTTAAAACGTGGGACCGAGTGACCCTGGAAAGTTTCTGAGCGAAATTGGTATCAAATGAAAGCTGTTGAGGAGGACTTCAACAAAGAGCTTTTGAAATAATGATGCCAAGGCCGGGTTCCAATATTTGGGCCAAAGCGTGGACTCGGATAACCCCTGAATGTTTTCGAGCGATATTGGTAGCAAATGAAAAGCGTTGAGCACACTTCCACATACAGCTATTTTCCCAGAGATGGCTAAAGTAGTGGGTCCGGATGGTGATGGACGGTCCCGGTAAAGGTAGGTAGCTATAGGGATAAGGATAAGGATAAGGATAAGGATAAGGATAAGGATAAGGATAAGGATAAGGATAAGGATAAGGATAAGGATAAGGATAAGGATAAGGATAAGGATAAGGATAAGGATAAGGATAAGGATAAGGATAAGGATAAGGATAAGGATAAGGATAAGGATAAGGATAAGAATAAGGATAAGGATAAGGATAAGGATAAGGATAAGGATAAGGATAAGGATAAGAATAAGGATAAGGATAAGGATAAGGATAAGGATAAGGATAAGGATAAGGTTAAGGATAAGGATAAGGATAAGGATAAGGATAAGGATAAGGATAAGGATAAGGATAAGGATAAGGATAAGGATAAGGATAAGGATAAGGATAAGGATAAGGATAAGGATAAGGATAAGGATAAGGACAAGGATAAGGATACGGATAAGGATACGGATAAGGATACGGATAAGGATAAGGATAAGGATAAGGATAAGGATAAGGATAAGGATAAGGATAAGGATAAGGATAAGGATAAGGATAAGGATAAGGATAAGGATAAGGATAAGGATAAGGATAAGGATAAGGATAAGGATTAGGATTAGGATAAGGATAAGGATAAGGATAAGGATAAGGATAAGGATAAGGGTAAGGATAAGGATAAGGATAAGGATAGGAATAGGGATAGGGATAGGGATAGGGATAGGGATAGGGATAGGGATAGGGATAGGGATAGGGATAGAGACAGAGACAGAGACAGAGATAGAGATAGAGATAGAGATAGAGATAGAGATAGAGATAGAGATAGAGATAGAGATAGAGATAGAGATAGAGATAGAGATAGAGATAGAGATAGAGATAGAGATAGAGATAGAGATAGAGATAGAGATAAAGATATAGATAGAGATAGAGATAGAGATATAGATAGAGATAGAGATAGAGATAGAGATTGAAATAGAGATAGAGATAGAGATAGAGATAGAGATAGAGATAGAGATAGAGATAGAGATAGAGATAGAGGTAGAGGTAGAGGTAGAGATAGAGATAGAGATAGAGATAGAGATAGAGATAGAGATAGAGATAGAGATAGAGATAGAGATAGAGATAGAGATAGAGATAGAGATAGAGATAGAGATAGAGATAGAGATAGAGATAGAGATAGAGATAGAGATAGAGATAAAGATAGAGATAGAGATAGAGATAGAGATAGAGATAGAGATAGAGATAGAGATAGAGATAGAGATAGAGATAGAGATAGAGATAGAGATAGAGATAGAGATAGAGATAGAGATAGAGATAGAGATAGGGATAGAGATAGAGATAGAGATAGAGATAGAGATAGAGATAGAGATAGAGATAGGGATAGAGATAGAGATAGAGATAGAGATAGAGATAGAGATAGAGATAGAAATAGAGATAGAGATAGAGATAGAGATAGAGATAGAGATAGAGATAGAGATAGGGATAGAGATAGAGATAGAGATAGAGATAGAGATAGAGATAGAGATAGAGATAGAGATAGAGATAGAGATAGAGATAGAGGTAGAGATAGAGATAAAGATAGAGATTGAGGTTGATATTGAGATTGAGATTGAGATTAAAATAGAGATAGGAATTGAGATAGAGATAGGTTTCGGGGGAGGTATGTTTGTCGCGGCGAATATAACTATAACTGTTCAGAGAATAGACAATTTTTTATTATTCGCAGTCATTAAGATGGACTCTAAGATAATGGTTAGCAATACGGTAATCAAAGACTTCTTTAGGCTTCATAGGAATAAATTTAAGCAGAACAACGTCTGCCGGGTCAGCTAGTATTATATAATGTTTTACTTTTTTAAAAAAATCTCAATAAATAAATTTAAAAAATTGTAAGTTTTGAGTATGCATTATATGAGCGTAATGAAAAGGATTTTTTCATAGGATATTTTAGGCAACATTTTGTTAAAATTGTTATTAAAAAAGGGTGTTCAATTCGTTTTACCGGTTGTTCTACAATTTTTTAAATACATTGCATATTTTTGTAAAATGTCTACATTTAAGGAATCTGGATTTGTACCCGTTCGGGATGAAAGCGATTAATCTACATTTATACCCGTTAGGGAACAATTGGTCTACAATTAGTCTACATTTATACCCGTTCGGGAACAATTGGTCTACAATTAGTCTACATTTATACCCGTACGAGAACAATTGGGGACTAATTGTGGACCGATTGTTCTCGAAAGAGATCAATCGAGGACAAATCTCTTTCGGGATTGATCGCACATTTTTTTGCAGGGCACATTCAAACAATCTCCGAAAATTAGTGTGGATTGGTGCGCCTACTGTAGGCCAAAGTGGAAAACGACAAATAATAATCAGTCTGCATGCAGATGTTGAGCGAGCAGGGTCATGTCGCGCACGCTTTGCGAAATTATGAAACGACGTACGTATACAAATATATACGTATGTATGTTATATGCAAACTCTTGACAGTTTTGTTTGTTGTCTGGCTTCTGCAAATAAAACAAAAGAATTTCAAGCGACGACCACTTGCTTTCACGACAGTCGAAGGCAAATTAATTCTTTTTGCTAAGCGACGATCGCCTGGTCCCATCGTAAGCGCTCGTTTTACGCTCTTTATTTGTCTGTATTAGTGACAATCGGTGAGTATACGTGTGAATCGCAAACAGCTGGTCTGCCCGCGGGCAAGAGGCTGCGCATCGCTGCTCTACGCTACTACTAAAGCTTAGTATCGACCTCTCAAGAAACGCAAAAGTTTCATATAAAATGACGTAGAAGAAATGCTCAAGAAATTTTTCTTGTGAAACTTTCTTGAGCGAGTATCGACCTCTCAAGAAATTTAGTACACTTTTTTAATACTATTTTTCAACATTATGCGAACACAAAAACACAGATTTTGCCAAGAAATATATCATCGAGCATTTATTTCTTAAAGAAATTTGTTGCGTGTTGAAAAAAAATCGTGGAAATCATTAGTGAAAATGGCAAAAAAGAAACGAAAAATAGAATGCACAATTTTTCTAATAATGCAAGGGCATAGTTGGCATCGATTTCTCATATTTTATTTCATTCCGGCCATCAATAGCCGTGTTTTTATTCAAGCGCATATACATCTGCGCTTAAATTTTGTATGGACAAATAAGCGCGGATAGAGATGTGCGCTTAGAAATCCATACAAAATTTAAGCGCAGATGTATATGCGCTTGAATAAAAACACGGCTAATATACCACAGTTTACCAGTAATATAAGGTCATCCTCGTCGCTTTCGATGATTTCCTAAAATAACAACAAAATAAAACTATTGAAAACATATATTTAAAGCTTTTATTTAATATTTTTTAAGAACTTACTAATTGCTTATGTTTACAAAAAGGTTTATTTTGTTTACGTTTTTGATGCTCTTCTTCATTTCACTTGGTATTCACGGTGGATTACTAAACGTCAAAATTTCTTGCCTACTACTATTTTTTATTCAAGAAATAAAGCTAAAAATTTCTTGAGCTGTTTCTTGAAAGGTCGATACCAGCCTTAAGCACTCTCAGCTTATTGTGAGAACCGAAAAAACGCTCATTTCAATGATAATTTCAACGTTAATTTTCGATTCAACGAAACCGATTTCCTTTTTGTTGATTTTGTTTCGTTTAAAACGTTGACGCTTGCATTTTAGTTGCGTTAACATAGCATGTTAACAAACTGAAAAATATTTTGATAGTTTGTTGAGCATCCTTGATATGTACATATCGCACGTTTTATGCAATAGGGATTTAACTCGAAAATTTCGATTTCTGGGATTTTGACATATATTTCAATAACTGGGTCTCGCCCATGGTATAAAAAATACAGGTATGTGCATTGTCATTTTGACGCTGTCTTTTTGATTAAAAAGCAGATTTTTGAAGTTTGATCTTATGTCAGTTTTGGAGTATAGCGATGCCAGACTTTTATTTTTTGAATGTGTAGATTTTTGTTTGAAAGTTTGGGTATTTCAGGAATCAAAGGACAGAAAGAGAAAGGGCACTAGTGAGCAGATTTATGGAACTTCCGGTAGCTCCTCTTCGCACACTCCACAAATCTTCATCCACTCTCCGCGAATAAAGGGTATCGTCGGAAATTGGAAAAATTTTATATCACCGTCTTTGCAGCCATATTTGGTATCGCAATTCCAAATAATGACAGTTTCAAAACCGCCTTTTTTAAGGAAATTTTTCGAACCAATACCGCGAATAATAGGTGTTATTGCTTTATAACTGTACTGTAATGTACTAAAGTTGATTATACTTATTATACTTTCATAAACACGAAATGGATTATAACTTTGCTTTATTGAAGACAAGTTTTTACGTACGCCTGCAAAACCGCCCATACATCACTATTGAACAAAATAAAAGACGCAAAACCGCTTATAAATACATAAGTAAGCCAATAACTGCACATTTAACTGTTTTTCGCCAATATGATATTTGGATTAAGAATATAATCCAAAAATCTACCTTGGTTTGGATGTGGGTTTGCAAAATTCCGAACCGTTTTGAATTAAAACAGTTTTTACTGTCTCCTGTAAAACTTGGGTGGTAGCGGATACGCGGTATTGCACTTTATGCGACGATATGGAGTTATAATAGATCAATCTCCAAAACCTCCCCAAACTATATACCAGAGTGATCACCAACCCTAAATTAAAAGTGATCGTAACTACTAAACTAAATTAAAAACTCACCGAGAATACCGGAAAGGGGCTACTTTGTAGTACGGCCAAACTGATATTCCGCGAAGTAAAAATCCGAAATGAATCTTTTATGAATCACTGATGAAATTCATCTATGACTGAGGAGGCATCAGTGACTAATTTCAAATAAAGACTGCTGGATTTTTCATATAAATGGTTTTCTTTTTTTCAAAAAAAAAAAAATAATAATAATAAAAATTGTACTCAGAAGAATCATCAATGATCATTCAGCAGTGAAACAAATTTACTGCAGGATATGTAATTTTTTCAAATTGAAAAAATTTCTTTTAATTCAAATTGAAAAAATTCGTTAATATGAATACCATGGTTACAATTTGTTTTTAAAACAAAGCAGTGAAAAATACCATTAATGGAGGATTTTTATCATTGAGTATGGCAGCACGAAATGTTATAATCTGCTTAATTGTCAGGTGGTTAATATGGCGACGAAAACTTGACGTTTATTTTACCTGGTATACTTATACCATCTTGGTAGTAACGGGGAGGTTTGCGGACAAAACCCCCCGAAAGATTCATTTTGTATAAAATTGATCTGACCATAAAACCATATTTAACTAAGAGATGCTTTATTAGCATACATTTCTTTTTCAGTAAAAAATCAATGAGAATAGTAATTTTTCGAAATTGGTAATTCAAAATTTAGCGCTTTTTCACGAGGTATTATTTATAATTGTAGAATTTGTTGAGACGTAGGAAAGTGTAAGAACCGTAGGAATTTTACCACAATTTACATTCTTTGTACTCATATTCGCTCTTTTGTGGTAAATTTCCTACGGCTCAACAAACGCTACAATTATTATACGGTATTGCAGTTATTAACATGCTAATTACAGAAAAGTGACGCTAAAAATGTCAATAAACAAGTAAGGATGCCTAAGTTCGAGTGGTATCGAACAATAGATACTCAGCTTTATGCCTTCATTGTTTGTTTGCGTTTGTTCAATATAGGGTGTATTTTATATGAAACGAGTGCCACATAAAGTGGGCGCAGCCACGCCCATTTTCAAAATTTGTATCAATCATCCACCTAAGTATATAAATATTATTGTTAGTGCAAAATTGCATCCCTTTATGAATTTTAGTTGCAAAGACAAATTCCAAAAGGGTGTACCAGAAATACCTTTGTTAAAAAGTAGGCGTGGACATAAACCGATTTCACTGAAATTTAGAGCATGTATTACCACGTGTCGTAAAAGTTTATACACAAAGTTTCGTCATAATATCTCAATTATTTTTCGAGTTATGGGCTCCGAAATCTCGTAGATTCGTTTGTCTAAAAAGAGGCGGTGCCACGCCCATTTTCTAAAATTTTTCTGTTTTTTTGCTTTTGGTCTATTGTGGAACTCATGCCACAAAATTTCAATGAATTATCTTTATATTTGAGAAAGATATCGCTTAAATTATTTTGTTGGGCCACTTTATAATACCCGTATATAAAACTGGGCGTGGCCGTCAACCGATTTCGCTAAAATTTGGAACATGTATTATCACAAGTTATGAAAGTGTATGCACCAAGTTTCGTCATAATATCTCAATTATTTGTAGAGTTATGGGCTCCGAAATGTCGTATATTCCTACTTATAAAAGGAGGCAGTGCCACGCCTATTTTCCAAAATTTTTGTATTTTTTATTTTATGTCCGTACCCGCATAGCATTTTATGAATTTTTTGATCATATTCCAGTCTTTTTCGATCCCTATGCACGTTTCAAATAATGGAAAATGCGCTAATTTTCTGAACATAAAAGAGCCTTCTGTAGAAAATGGTACCCTAGGTCCAACTCTTCTTGGGAAGTCATTTTCGAGTCTTATTTTAATTGTATTTTAATAATTTTCGAGTCCCTTTCGAGTTTATTTCTTTCGATTTTGAATCTTATTTTGGTCATTTTTGAATCGTTTTTGAATCTCTTTGGGGTAATTTTTCTTCGTTTTACTGATAATTTTCGATTGGATTTCTAATCTTGTTTGGGTTATTTTCGAATCTTTTTTGGGTTGTTTTTCAGTAACTCTATTTCCTGATGAGAACAAAATTAACGGTATCTCTTCTTATGCATAAGGCAACATAATATTTTGCAAAATATCGATATATTTTCCGCAATTAATGATACCATCGATTCGGTACAATGGCCCAACACAATGGTACGAAAAACCGTCCCATACCATTATACTTCTGCCGCCGTGTTTCACCTTTTTTTTATACTCAGCTGTACTAGTACACAGAGTATTATAGTTTTAATCACATAACGGTGGATTGTAACAAAATGAAATAATCGAGATAGATATAGACTTATATATATCAAAATGATCAGGGTGAAAAGAGAAATCGATTGAGCCATGTCCGTCCGACGTCCGTCCGTCCGTCTGTCCGTCCGTCCGTCTGTAAACACTCTAACTCTCGCAAAAATTGAGATATTTTGATGAAATTTGAAATGCAAGTTGGTATCGACACTGGGACGGTTGGTATTGAAAATGGGCGAAATCGGACCATGACCAAGCCCACTTTTCCTATATAGAAGAAATCGGAAATTTGGTATCTCAGCCACTAATATAGCTAGAGTGATGAAATTTTACCCACGTGTTGAGCTTCGGCCCCTAAGAAGAAATTTGATAGAATTTTGGAAAATGGGCGGTGCCACGCCCACTTATTAAGGAGCAAACATTGAAAGCTTTATGAGTCATAACTCAGAAACTGTTGAAGATATATCGATGAAATTTGGTACGCGTGATATACTTACTTAGGCAAATGTTTGGACTAAAAATTGCCAAAATCGGTTGACGACTTTTATATATGTGTATTATAAAGTGGCCTAATAAAAACATTTTAAGCGATATCTCTGTCAAATATAAAGATATATCGTTGGGGTAAATGGAAAAAAAATTCAACAACTATTTACAGCGAAGGTTGAGTGTATAGCTATTTCACGAAAAACCATTTTCGATCATCAGCACTCTTTTCGGAAGTGGATGCACCGGGGATTGAACCCGAGTCCATTCCAACTTCAGCCGCAATGACCCAACGGATAAACACACTCGGCCATTGAGACTCTGTGCAAGCTGTTGGATTTTCCCCACTTTTGCCTTTTTTCATTTTCAACATTAACGTTAGTGTGTATATGCTTTTGCATATATTCTCCACAAACGTGCTGAATTTTTGTTGTAGGCAGTTCGCAATGAACATTGTTGTTGGTATTTATTTTATGTATATACCAAACAACGTTAACAATTTTACTTGAAAGAGTTTTTAGTGCTTAGCACGAAATTTTTATTTTTAATTCAATTTTTAATTGTTGGGGTAAGTGGAAAAAAAATTATATAGTTTTAATCACATAACGGTGGATTGTAACAGAATGAAATAATCGAGATAGATATAGACTTATATATATCAAAATGATCAGGGTGAAAAGAGAAATCGATTGAGCCATGTCCGTCCGTCCGTCCGTCTGTCCGTCCGTCCGTCTGTAAACACTCTAACTCGCGCAAAAATTGAGATATTTTGATGAAATTTGAAATGCAAGTTGGTATCGAGACTGGGACGGTTGGTATTGAAAATGGGCGAAGTCGGACCATGACCACGCCCACTTTTCCTATATAGAAAAAATCCGAAATTTGGTATCTCAGCCACTAATATAGCTAGAGTGATGAAATTTTACCCACGTGTTGAGCTCAGGCCCCTAAGAAGAAATCTGATGGAATTTTGGAAAATGGGCGGTGCCACGCCCACTTATTAAGGAGCAACCATTGAAACCTTTATGAGTCATAACTCAGAAACTGTTGAAGATATATCGATGAAATTTGGTACGCGTGATATACTTACTTAGGCAAATGTTTGGACGAAAAATTTTCAAAATCGGTTGACGGCCACGCCCACTTTTATATATGGGTATTATGAAGTGACCTAATAAAAACATTTTAAGCGACATCTCTGTCAAATATAAAGATATATCATTGAAATTTTATGCCAGGAGTCCACCTGTGGACATACAACGTAAAACACAAAAATTTTGGAAAATGGGCGTGGCACCGCCTCTTTTTAGAAGCTGGAATATACGAGATTTCTGAGCCCATAACTCGACAAATAATTGATATATAATGACGAAACTTGGTGTGTACACTTTTATTACTTGTGGTAATACATGTTGAAAATTTTAGCGAAATCGGTTGACGACCACGCCCACTTTTATATATGGATATTATAAAGTGGCATAATAAAAACATTTTAAGCGATATCTTTGTCAAATATAAAGATAATTCATTGAAATTTTGTGGCAAGAGTTCCACAATAGACCGGAAACAAAAAATAGACAAATTTTGGAAAATGGGCGTGGCACCGCCTCTTTTTAGACAGAGGAATATACGAGATTTCTGAGCCTATAACTCGACAAATAATTGAGATATAACGAAACTTGGTTTGTACACTTTTACAACTTGTGTTAAAGGAATGAAATTTTGCACAAAGAATAATATTCACATGCTTAGTTGGATGACTGATAAAAATTTTGAAAATGGGCGCGGCTACGCCCAATTTATGCAGCACTTGCTTTATATAAAGTACCTACACCGTGTTTCCATCAAACGCAAACAAACAATGAAAGCATACAGCTCAGTATCTAATGTTCGATTCAACTCGAACTTAGGCTTCCTTACTTGTTTTCTTTTAATTATCGTACTTTTGCTGTACGAAGTAATTTTTTACAAAATGAGATTGTACAATAAATTGCACCGTATGTAGGCGATTGCAACCGAGTTGGGTCAACGGTCACACCGTGTATGGCCACGGTTATGAGTGAACGAAGTCGGTAAAGTGGAGCTATGTGGTGAAAATACCCATCAAGAATCTACAAATTTTCATGTTAAATTTCGGATTTAACATTTGCACCTTCTCTATAATTTTCATTCTCTGATCAACTTTGATATTATAGTGTAGTTCGGAAATGTTAAAATTTTAGTGGCCGCAGACAGCGAAGCAAAGTTTCACCACAGAACTTGTATATATATATATATACAAGTTCTCTGGTTTCACACAGCACAAAAGTTGATTCAACCCGAAATATATCTACCACGAATAAGAGTTTATTCACCACAGCGAGTGTGCACCAAAGAACGTATATTGTATAAGAAGGGAAAAATCGCTCACGAAAAATGTAGCGAGTAAGATACGAGATTAGTCAGAAAATTGTGAAGAGTTGCGGCGAATTACCCTTGTTCCTTTTTCGTACGCTAATTTCACTAATTTTGTTTTGATTACGCGCAAAATCCAGTTTGTACAAATAACAGCAGGCAGGCTCTCGTAAGCACCATCTTAGTTTTCGGATACTTCACAGTAGACCGAAAAGACCGAAACTTGCGGGCAGCAAGAACGAGAACGTCACTGTCACAGCCAAAATCAAAAATTTACCAAAAATAAAAAAAAATTACAAAAAATGAAAATTTTTTGTATAAAGCATAGTACTGAGTTCGAATTTCACGTGAAACTGCTGTCAAAATCCATAAAAAAAAATTAAAGCGTGAATAACGGGTATTCATGAATATTGATGTGTAAACTGTTTCGAAATCGGATATTTATTCCCTTTTCCTTATTCCTTTTTTCCTGGTTTTCTATGGATTAAAAGGCGACTATCGTTTTTGTAAATTTTTGTTATCATTGTGACTGCTACTATTTTGTTGTTTTTGTTTGTTTTGGTTTTTGGTTTTTGACTTTTGATTTTTTATGTTGTTTTGTTTTGTATTGCTCAGAAACATGCCAGATCATCCGAGTCCACGTTTGACCAATATCTGGAGACCCGGCCTAGGGGTCATAATGAAAAGAGCTTCATATCGAAGTCCTGATCAAAACCTTTCATTTGATACCAATATTGCTCAGAAACATTCAAGGATCATCCGGGTCCTTCTTTTGACCCATATCTTGAGACCCGGCCTAGGGTTCAAAATGAAAAGAGTTTCATATCGAAGTCCTGCTCAAAACCTTTCATTTGATACCAATATTGCTCAGAAACATTCAAGGATCATCCGGGTCCTCCTTTTTACCCATATCTGGAGACCCGGCCTAGGGGTCGCAATGAAAAGAGCTTCATATCGAAGTCCTGCTCAAAACCTTTCATTTGATACCAATATTGCTCAGAAACATTCAAGGATCATCCGGGTCCTTCTTTTGACCCATATCTTGAGACCCGGCCTAGGGTTCAAAATGAAAAGAGTTTCATATCGAAGTCATGCTCAAAACCTTTCATTTGATACCAATATTGCTCAGAAACATTCAAGGATCATCCGGGTCCTCCTTTTGACCCATATCTGGAGACCCGGCCTAGGGGTCGCAATGAAAAGAGCTTCATATCGAAGTCCTGCTCAAAACCTTTCATTCGATACCAATATTGCTCAGAAACATTCAAGGATCATCCGGGTCCCCGTTTTGACCCATATCTGGAGACTCGGCCTAGGGGTCACAATGAAAAGAGCTTCATATCGAAGTCCTGCTCAAAACCTTTCATTTGATACCAATATTGCATAGAAAATTAGATAGGTAGATGTAGGTGTGCATATCCATACATTTGCATACATGTTCAAACAGGTTGGTCCTTTTTATTTTGCCTATTTGTCGCATTGTTGCAGAAAACAACAACAACAACAACTTCACTACGCTTCGTTGCTGTTGTTGTTGATATTTGCATTTGCACGGCTATGCATGCAAGCATTTGTAAGTACATGCCTATCTACCTACCTACCACTGACAGTGCCAAGCGATTCACACGGACGCAGCAGAGCACTAACACAAAGGTCATTTACGTTTACGCGTAAACTTTACCTGTTTTTCGAAATCACTCGTAGCTACAGCAAAGATGTTTACACATCAAAAAACTCGTTGTGAAACATGTGTGAAATTTCACAGATATTTCACGACAAATTTGTACTGAGTTCCTGTCGTGAAAACGTTGCGCAACATGCTAGCAACATCATGCCAGCAACATTTTTTCACGCCAAATTAAATATACAATGCCATTTATTTTCGAGTGAAAAGTGACATTTGTTGAAATTGAAATTTATATTTTGTATAAAAATTTTTTATTGGCCAAAATTTGAAAGTTGGTTCTGAGGCGATGCTCCATATTTTCTCTTTTCGCATTTGCTCAGTTTTCGTTTTGGAATTTATTCTCATTTGACAAATAATTTTTCTTGAAACATTTCACGCCAAAATAAATGCATGTTGCTGGCGAAATTTCACGGCGGTGAACTCAGTACTAGGCTTTAAAGTAAAATAATGGAGAGTTGTATTTATTAGTGGACATACTAGCAGTGATGTTATTTTCACTTCGATCGAATTAAGTTATTTTTATAATTTATTCTTAAAAATTCTAACAACATGCATGTATGTACACAAACTTGCATATGCAAGTATGCAAGAGGTAGATGTTTATACAATCATAAGATATGGCATCCCTCAATGAGAGGTGAAAGACACATTATGGGTATGTTCAGAAACGCAGCATGAAACGCAACAGCGGCAGTAATTATTTTTTGCTGATTGTGATGACCGACGCTTCATGCAAAATTTACGTTTATGAACGCTCTGCTTGTACTACAAAAGCAGGTTGCGCTTCCAACTGAGTTTCTGAACAAAGCCTATGTTTCCATCCCCATGCCTAATGGTCTTTTAGGTATAGCATGGTCCAAATCCTTTGCCATTTGGGCGGCTTTCTGAACTGCTGGAGTCATGCCCACAAAGATTACAACAACAAATTTTCTCTGTGATGAATTAAATTGACTATTTAGCTTGGGGTGGAAACATGATGGTTTAAGGAAGTGCAACTTGGTAAAGCGTTGGTCTGTTAGCAGAATCTGCTTCTGCAAATAAAATGGAGAAGCCGAATCAAACCCATTGTCGAAAATATGTGTATGCACGAGTATTTCCATTCTAACTACATGGAATTCAGATTTTTGCACTTAAAAGTAAGGTGCATAAAAAAATTAAGCGAATAGAACTTATAAGAACGAAAAGAATTACATAGTAAGAATGCAAACAATATGCGGATGCAATATATGTTGTGGTGAGTGGGAGTTCTGCATGAATGACAAAACCGCAAACCTTTAAAGATCGCTAGAGCTCTGAAGATGTGATTGTATTTAGTTTTTAAAACTTGTTTCGTAATTTGCGACCAAAACCGCAAATTTTGAGGGGTCTTGCGTTAAGGAAATCCAAAAAAAAATATATCGGGACACCCTAATGCACACACCTATTAATTCGTCACACGCTTCCTTATAGGAAAAAACATAGCTTTGCTTACATATGTATATGCTCTATTCTCGATCTTCATTCTTTTTTTTTGTTTTGTTTGGTAATAAATATTGCCTTCAACAACATATAACCATCTCAATTGGGATATAAAATATCATAGTGACCTGGTCGATAGATTAAAAAAAAACTTTAGGTGTATTACCTTCGGGAAAATCATGCGCCTTTACATGTGCATCACCCCGATCCATATATTCAACACGCACACCCACACCCAATGCAGTGCACAACGCTATAATATGAATATGATCGGATTCCTTTTCCTTTTGGTTCAACTTCCTGATGTCGAAATTCTTCTATAGTAAAATTTCCCTCTATGAAATGCTGATAAAAATCAGCCTCCTCCTGTAGTTTACCAGATGTTAGCAAACGTAAACCACACACAAAACACAACCACATAATCTGAGTAGCCTTGTTCGTTGAACACATTGTGTAGTCCGTCACGTAGGGACTATTCTGTGCCAGCGTTTGGATCGACTCGCATGACAACTTCCATGAACGTGTCATGGAAATCTTCGAGAGTGAAACTGGGGAAACCTAATTGTACAAGTTTATCTATTGATTTCTCTGTCAAATCTTTAAAGCGTATATATTCCTCTTTATTCGTTATCAAATGCTCCAAATAAGCATAGGCAAATGCACGAAAGAAGCAATTGCCATCGGAGCGGGTGCGACGCATAAATTTATATTTGCCGGCAAGATCGCGAATTTTCGATGTGAAAACCTCATCAATAAGATATTCAGCATTGAGACATGTTAACGGCAATTGTTCGCCTACCAATGGTGTTGAATCACTTATTTCTTTTTCAATTTCACGCTGCTGCTGCATAATCAACTCATCGCGATTGGAGCCATCATTTTCCTGTTCTGCGGTATCCATTATTTCAATGAAAAATACTAATTTTTTTTGATTTAACACCAGAAACCAGCACATCTATTCCGGATTACGATCCATTTTCATCGGAGGTGAATCGGATCAAATGGCATTCTGCAATTCGATTGACGTCCGATGAACGTCAGATTTTTTCGAAGTTCGGAAATCGGCATTCTGGTTCACGATGGATCGGATTTTTGACAGTTAATCGGAGCGATTTTTTCCGTCAGCTTTTGTGTGTCGGAGGCAATAGAAATTGTGATTATTCCTGGAAATATTATATATACTATGATTTTTAAATTTATGCAACATTATTATACAAAACGGCCCACAGTGGTCGAAATGAAAATTCTAGGTGGACAAAATTATTTCTTACGTCCAAATGGTCACAAATGTGCTTTCCAACTAGTTTTCGGTTGCTGATATCGAAATGGTTGCTAGGTTCAAAAAATTACAGGTTTTTGTGTCATGAAGTGCAGAAAATTATTTCAAGTATTTTTATCTGAGTTAGAAATACATATGTATGTAAGTAGATTTAACGAAGTCCTAAATATATGAAATCAATTGACAGAATACTAAATTACTGAATATTAAGTAACACATTTTATTATAATAAAAAACAATATAAAACAAGGGGAAAAATAAAAAATCATACCATAGATCCATTATATAAACTAAAATATCTGGCAAAGTAAGAAAAAGTAATGCTTAAGATTTAGTACACGTTTAGTATCTACATATATTTCTTGATTGGGACAAATAATTTTCTTTTTGGACGAGTGTGGCACTAAATTTTGGCACACTGTTAAATGCTAAAAATAAAAATTTTTTTATTCTTACTTAAATTGGTATTTTGACTGTCCTAATTGAACAATTTATAAGCTTCTAATGACCTTAATACAAAACCTCAACTCTCACAATAGTTCGAAAAAGAAAAAAGTAGTTACACTAAAACTCTGGCCTGCTACGCAAAGATTTTTCAAACTCTTTGCTTTAAGAAAAAATTATATCTGTAAGGTAGGCAACTTTTGAAGACGCGTAATTACCAGGTAGAGTCATTCTTTGCAAAATAAGTGAACAAAAGGAATCTGCTTTAGTACAATAGACTGAATAAAGGGAAATAAGTACAAGGAGTTTCAATTAATTGAATCAGCGACCGATTTTACATATAGATAGGATGGTCGCGTTCAGAGTATTTTTTTGGCTGTGTTGGCAGTGTTTTTAGTAATATCTCGATTTATTAGGAGTGTTCAATATCACAAAATTTTTACATATTTTTACGAATAGTTTTACCTGAATTTTCGCTTATTGAGATCTTGCGGTCGAATTTATTGCCAGAAATTCAGCGAGAAATCTTATATGAGCCTTCAAAGACCTTTGCCGACTTACGCCAGCTTGTGCGTAAAAGAAAAATATTTTTGAAAGATTTGTCTAAATCCCAAATACCTTCCCCTCACTCGGTTAGTCGAAGAAGATAAATTTTTTTTTTTTTTCATCATATTTGTTTTTATTGAATCTTTCTTGCTTAGAAAATAACAATAATTTCGCAAATCTTACAAACTAATACAATAAATTATTTGTTGCCAATGCTACATATAATAAAGTTGGCAAAGAGTCTTTTTACATATACACATATGTCATGTATCTTAACCTAGGAGTGTAATATTAACCTAGTTGTGTAATGGAGTTTTAACTTGGTCTAGGTCACTGTTATTATTTATTTATTTATTTATTATTATTATTATTTTATTTCAGTTTTTTTTTTTTTTTTTTTTTTTTTCAAAAGTGGATTAAACTGTTTAAGTTTTCATTTACATGTATATGTACATTGTACAGCCATAGCGTGGTGGTCGTAGAGGTGTTTGTCTTCGCGCGGGCTGGCGCGATGAACAACAGGGACTAGGTGCGTTCATCGCGGTGGCCGTTGGTCGGACGCTTCGGCGACGTTTATTGTATTTTACGTTATTTTCACTAGCCTGTACTATGAACGCCAGGGACTAGGTGCCGTTCATCGCGATAGCCATTGGTCGGTCGATTCGGCGACGTTCATCATTATCTTTACTTTACGTTACTTTCGAGATATTGGTCTAACAGAATATGACCTTATGCACAATTGAGGTTTACATCCTTTCTCTTTAACCGCCTAGGATAGTTTTGCTTTAGGAGACTTTTTGCTAATGAATTAGGATGGTTGGCTAATCTTTTTGCATAATTTGTTTGCATTTTCTCTATCTCTTCGGTCACCGTATTTATCTCTAGGTTATTATATATAATTGAATTTTTTACATACCAAGGAGCTTTGCATATTGTTCTTAATATCTTGGACTGTAGCCTTTGAATTCTCTCTACGCTAGATTTCGATGCTGAGCCCCATAGTTGTATTCCATACATCCAAATTGGTTTCAAAACCATATTAAATATTAATATCTTATTATCTAATCCCAGTCTGGAACTTGGACCAATTAACCATTGCAGCTGGCTTATTTTCAACTTGGATTGCATAATCTTTTTGTCAATGTGATTTTTACAAGTCATTCTTCTATCCAGTGTGACTCCAAGGTACGTAACGAAGTCTTTCTGAGTTATTATTTTCCCATTTATTGAGACTGGTGGACATGTGTCTTTCTTCAGGCTAAAAGTTACTTGTACACATTTAGATTCGTTGACCTTAATTCTCCACGTAGTAAGCCATTCCTCTAAAGTTTTTATATGTCTCTGTAATTGGATAGTAGCAGTTATGGGATTTGCGTGCACACTTAGTATAGCCGTATCATCTGCGAAGGTCGACGTGACAAGTCTCGCGTTCGTTGGCAGATCGCTTGTGTAAATTAAGTATAATACAGGCCCTAGAACACTACCTTGTGGAACTCCAGCAGAAATTGGATGACTTTCGGTTGTAAAACTTTTGTGCCTTACCCGAAATTTTCTACCTGTTAAAAAGCTTTCTAAGATCCCGCACAGATTATATGGAA
This sequence comes from Urophora cardui, assembly GCA_960531455.1. Classification (NCBI taxonomy): domain Eukaryota; kingdom Metazoa; phylum Arthropoda; class Insecta; order Diptera; family Tephritidae; genus Urophora; species Urophora cardui. The sequence goes on from OY482674.1 coordinate 68,317,458, forward strand.
GTGTTTGTTTTATTTTATACAAGAGGCCTTCTAGCCATACTTTATCGAAGGCTTGTGCCACATCTAGGAATAGTGCGGTGCAATATCGTTTGGTTTCAAAAGTTGACCTTATTTCTGAAACAATTCTATGCACTTGTTCTATCGTACCGTGCTGCTCTCTAAATCCGAACTGGTGACTTGGTATGGTTTCGTGCAGTTCTAAGATGGGCTGAATTTTTCTCAGCAATAATTTTTCGAAAAGTTTGGATAAGATAGAGTTTAAGCTTATTGGCCTGTAGGAGCTTACTATTGTCGGGTCTTTGCCTGGTTTTGGGATCATGATAATTTCAAATAGTTTCCATGGATTAGGAAAGTGACATAATCGGAGCATACTATTGAAGATGTATAGTAGTTGCTTAATAGCTGCTATGGGAGGCGCTTTTAACATTTCACCCGTTATTCTGTCATACCCCGGTGCTTTGTTATTCTCTATGTCTTTGGATATAGTTTTATTTAAGTCATCTAGTTTAAATCCAAGTGGGATTGCTGGTAATTGTGGAGTATTTTCTTGGAGAACATTTTGGCCTTCATTTGGAGTAAATACATTTGAAAGATGGGTTGCAAAAGCTATTCCCTTTTCGTGGTCACTTCGAGCAAATTCACCATTTTGCACTCGCATTGGAGGATCCTGCTGAACCGGCCGTTTTAGATATTTGAGAGAGCGCCACAAGGAATAATCTGTACCAGATGTGGCCGTGAGGGAATTAATTCTATTTTGAAATTTTGTTTCCCTTTTCTCCTCTAGGAGCATTTGGAGCTCTTTCGTGCATTTTTTTAGCTCGTTTTTCAGAGTTGGAGATCGCAACCTTTGCCAGTCTCTCCTAAGTTGCCTTTTCTTGGAAACTAGCTCAATGATATCGTTTTCATTGAAAGAACTAAAGCTGTGCTGCTGGGTTGTATTAGGACGTAAGGGCGTTGAAACCTTTTCTGCCACTTGCAGTAAGTTTGTGAAGTCAATTATCGCATATTCCACTTCGGCGGCTGATTTAAGGCTCACATTTGGATTAATATGCGGACTTATAAATTTTCTGTACTTCAGCCAATTCGTAAATCTATTAGTTAAGCTTGGGTTCAGTTCGTTTAAAGTTGGAAAGGTTTTAATAGATATGACGCAAGGAGAGTGATCAGATGATAGGTCAAAAAGTGATTCTATCTGAAGTATTTCTCGATCGAGGCCGCGAGTTACCCCAAAATCTATGAGGTCGGGGGTTTTGCTCCTATCAGTGGGCCAATATGTTGGCTGTCCGGTTGATGTAATGTCAAGACCATTGCTTTGGATTGCTTTGAACAAGTTTCTTCCTTTTGGTGTTATTAGCCTAGATCCCCAAAAAGTATGTTTAGCATTGTAATCACCTGCTGCTAGAAATCTCTTGCTCAACTTGGAGAAGTATGTGAATTGGTATTCTGTTATATTAAAACGGGGAGGGCAGTATATTGCAGATACAGTTAATCCGCCAGAACTATCATCTACGTACACTGATGTTGAGTGTATATACTCTTTGCAATATTCTTCTAGAACGTGATGCTTAATCCTCTTTCTTATAAGTATACCGGTTCCACCTCTAGCTTTTCCTTCAGGGTGCTTGGTATTATAAAACATATACCCATCAATATTAAAATTATTAAACACAGTCAGATGGGTTTCAGACACTAACATTATGTCAATTTGGTGACTTTCTAGGAAAACATGGAGTTCATTGCGATGTTGGCCTATGCCGTTAGCATTCCAGAAACCTATATTGAAACAATTCATGGTCTTGACAAAATTGTTTGAAGTAGGAGATTTTGATTCCTAATCAATTCTTGCATCATGTTTTGCATTGACTTCGTATGGTCCTGCATCATATGAACAAAGCTATTTAGAGTGTTTTCGAGTGATGTTGTTGGATTGGAATCGTCTTGGATTTCAGTCTGTTGTGTGCCTCTTAAGACTTGAGCGTATGAGTACGTTCCCAGATTTCTCTGCGGGGCTGTATTAATAGTTGGTTTTAGCACATTTTGAGGTTGTGGGACAGGTACAGTTTTAGGTTTTTTGCTACCTTTCTCTTTTAATGAAATGTATACTGGGCAACCCCTATAATTAGCAGTGTGATTTTGACCGCAGTTACTGCACTTCTTATTTTCTGGGTTTGCTTTAGGTTTCTCGCACCCTTTGGAGCTGTGCAAATTTCAAGCAAATTACACATACGCTAGGTAATGTGCAATATCGTTTCGTATGCCCGAACTCCTGACAATTATGGCATTGTACGGGGCCCACACGTTTATGCGGTTCTTCCACAGAGATTCTTCGGTGTAGAAGATAACGCAATTTATAAATTGGATGTACTTCTCCCTTCTTTAAGAGCTGGAAGTCTGGCTCGATTTCAACCCTGAACATCGGTTGCGGTATGTTGGCTTTATTTTTGATATTGTAAACATATCTGACTTTAAAGCCTTCCTCGTTTAATGCAGTCTCTATTTCTGCCGGGCTTACGGAATTTTCTATTCCTTTTAGTACAACTGACAAGCCACGGCTACTTTTTAGCTGATAGGTATAGAAATTTTTCTTCCTGTTTTCAAAGTCTTTAGTTATTTTGCGGAAATAATCCTCACTATAAGTTTGAATTTTAACTTCCTGTATATTGCCTTTTTTTATAGGTACGACATGGAAGTTTTTAGGACCTACTAGCTCAACCAGTTTGCTTACTAATGTATTAGAGCTTTGTTCTCGCAAGTAAATTGGAGGGGGCTTGGAACTCTTTTGTGGCTTTTCCACTTGAATATTTTGAGATTCAGCGAGCACACTGAATCTGTTGTCGCCCAATGTTATTTTCGGTGCCTCTTTTGTTGCCACTGCTGGCAGGTCACCTTTGATTAATTTGGAGGGATTCGATTTCCCATTCTTTTCTGGGGTTCGCTTTCTTTTTATACGGATATAGCGATCCAAGCCAGTTTGCACTTGTATTTTCTTGGCGTTTTTATCTGCCATTTTTATGGTATCGACGGCTTTATTTTGAGCTCCAGCTACGGAAGTACTTGCTAGAGGCTCTGTGAATTGAGGGCAAGTAATTTGGACACTCGGAGAACAGGACCGTGCCCTTTGTTCAATTGCCGTTTTTTCTTTTCCGGCTTTTTCATTTATATCAAACGATTTAAATGTGAAATACGCATTGCGCTCGCGATCGTTTGAAGAAGTGCCTGGGGCACTCATATGCATATGTACATATGTATTTTATTTTATTTAGTTAATTTTATTTATTTATTTTCTTTTATTTTTATTTTTATTTAATTTAATTTCATTTGTGTTAATTTATTTTATTAAATTTTCTTATATTATATTATATTATATTATATTATATTATATTATATTATATTATATTATATTATATTATATTATATTATATTATATTATATTATATTATATTATATTATATTATATTATATTATATTATATTATATTATATTATATTATATTATATTATATTATATTATATTATATTATATTATATTATATTATATTATATTATATTATATTATATTATATTATATTATATTATATTATATTATATTATATTATATTATATTATATTATATTATATTATATTATATTATATTATATTATATTATATTATATTATATTATATTATATTATATTATATTATATTATATTATATTATATTATATTATATTATATTATATTATATTATATTATATTATATTATATTATATTATATTATATTATATTATATTATATTATATTATATTATATTATATTATATTATATTATATTATATTATATTATATTATATTATATTATTCGAGGTGTGCTCCTTTTTGTTTTTTTTTTCCCTACTAATTGGGAGAGAAGCTCGGCCATAAAACTCGTCAGAGTTATAATAGCGCCATTGTATTATTATATTTATTATATTATATTATACTATATTATATTATAATATTTTGTATATTATATTATATTATATTATATTATATTATATTATATTATATTATATTATATTATATTATATTATATTATATTATATTATATTATATTATATTATATTATATTATATTATATTATATTATATTATATTATATTATATTATATTATATTATATTATATTATATTATATTATATTATATTATATTATATTATATTATATTATATTATATTATATTATATTATATTATATTATATTATATTATATTATTAATTTTACTTATGCCTATATATATGTATATACATATATTTGGAGCGGTGCAGTGCTCTTACTGTCCGCAATGCAGCTTGCCGGTAAAGTAATAGACCAGCTGATTCCTCTGTCGATAGAAGCTGACAGCGCCACCTGTTGGTACAGCACATCCGATGCCACTCTGCACGAGATATAAGTTGCTTAGTATGTATGTATGTATTTATTTATGTATTTATATTTATGTATGTATGTACACATATACATATATTGATAAGTATTTATTCACCAAATAGTTTTTAAATACTTATCTTTGGAGTTTTTTCACAATCCCGTCGGAGGGAAATCGCTTCGCAAGTTTTTCGGCTCGGATTTTACCAAAGAGCCGATTAAAAAACGAGTGGAAATGAGAATTTACAATAAAAAACGCGGAGCGATATAATTTGGCTTATGAAGCTACCAGTGTTGCCGTGAAAAAAAAGATAAATGGCCGACCTCTACGAATATAGCGATGAGGAGGACCATGAGATAGATGCAATGTCACTCGAATGTTGGAATTGCAAATGATCAGGACATCGTTACCAAGATTTCGTAGCCGAACGTCGAGTATTTTGCTATGGTTGTGGGCAGCCAAACACCTATAAGCCCACCTGTAGCAAATGCAGCCCACAAAATTTACAAGCGCGTGCACCCAAGATAAGTGCACGCAAACAAGTCACGTCGAAAGCGACGAACACGGACTAGAGAGCTTATCATTAACTCCTAGTGCCAATATCTCTGAATTTACTACCGTACCGGACATACCGATTCACAAGCTTATTAAGACAGATTCAGAAGTTTGTGATGCTAAATATTCAACCCCTGATTTACCTCGCGCCAAGTCTCGATCACAGCTGCGTAGACTAGCGTATAATAAATTCCGCAAGATAGAACGAAAGAAAATTATTGCCGCCGTGATCGGAAGATCACAGGATTTTCGTCCTTATGCCAAAGTAAATCTACTAGAACGTACCATGGTAGGTTTAATGGATACAGGAGCCTCTATTAGTTGTATCGGTGGCGATTTTGCCCGCGAAATTTTGGAATCATCAAAAGCTTATCAACCATTGTTATCTACTGTCCGCACTGCCGATGCCCATTCGCAAAATATTGTTGGCAAGCTGAAGAAAACAGTAACATACAGTGTTGCCAGAATATTTTGGAGCTTATAGCTAGATTAAAAGAAAAAAATAGCTAAAAATAGCTAAACAATTTTTTTCAAAGCTAAAATTAATAGCCAAAAATATTTTTCTTCTAAAATAGCTAAATAATTATTTACAGACTTAAAATGATACTAATTTTCTAGCTCCAATAAATTTTGGATGAGTGGATCTTTTAAAAATTCCACTACCATTAATTCGCATAGTGAAGCAATTCTTTTGGAAATTTGAAGCGATCAGAGAACACATGGCTTCATTGGAGCAATTGATGGAAACGGTATATTGCAAGGTAATAAGATTCCATTTCGGCTGCTTGACGGCTATTTTGCATTATATTGTAACGCTCACAGTGGCATCGCATAAACCCAACAATTTTTTTAAATTAATCAATAGGGCACATCGTGTGAAATTTTTAAATTGACACATATTGCAATCCCCGGTATAGAAATATTTCCTTGTAAATTGACTCTATATTGCTTTGAAAATTGCTTCTCATCTTGCCCATATATACTTCGAGTAAGGAACAGTACATTCTATAAAGTCTTGATAAACTAAAAATCATAATATTTTGTGCAAAAGTGAGGAAATTACAAAAAAAATATTATAGCTAAACTAACTAAAAAATAAGCTAAAGAAAATAGCTAATAGCTAAACGCGAATTTCTATAGCTAAACGGCGAAAGTTATAGCTAAATCTAGCTACAAAATAGCTAAAGTGGCAACACTGGTAACATATCAAGGAGAAACGCGACCGATATTATTTTATATTGTGCCGTCTTTATCACAAGACTTATATCTTGATATAGACTTTTGGAGTAGATTTGATTTGCTGCCAAAGAGTTTAATGGAGAATTGCATAGGATGCCTAGATATGGAAGATCCGATGATGAGACCGTTGACGTCGGAGCAGCGAAATCAGTTAAATTTCGTTATTAACAAATTCCCGTCTCTTGCCAAGCAAGGTTTGGGACGCACCACTGTGCTCATGCACACAATTGACGTAAATGGAGCCACTCCAATTAAACAGCGCCACTATACTGTATCTCCAGCAATAGAAAAATTAATGTATGACGAATTAGATCGAATGTTGTCGTTAGGAGTAATCGAAGAGTCGTCTAGCTCTTGGTCTTCTCCAGTAGTGTTAGTTAGAAAACCAGGCAAAATACGTCTCTGTTTAGATAGTAGGAAGCTTAACGAAGTTACAGTCAAGGATGCATATCCTATGCCCTTTATAGATGGTATACTTAGTAGGTTACCCAAAGCTGAGTATATCACCAGTCTCGATTTAAAGGACGCCTTTTGGCAAATACCTTTGGACCCTAAATCACGTGACCGCATTTACAGTGCCAGGCCGCCCTCTTTATCACTTCACGGTGATGCCGTTTGGCCTATGTAACGCGCCACAGACTATGTCAAAGTTAATGGACAAAATAATTCCACCCCATTTACGCAGTGAAGTGTTTATTTATCTGGATGACCTTCTTATTGTTTCTGATACCTTCCAACGCCATCTTAGTGTCTTAAAGGAAGTTTCATCGCAAATAGCAAAAGCTGGCTTGACAATTAATGTGCAAAAAAGCAAGTTTTGCTTAAAAGAAGTGCACTATTTAGGTCATGTTATAGGTAACGGCACAATAAGTACTGATCCCGATAAAGTTGCCGCAATTATTGATTATCCAGTGCCGCGCTCTGTAAAACAGGTGCGTCGTTTTCTGGGAATGACGGGATGGTACCATAAGTTCATCAAGAATTATGCTTCCATCGCCACTCCTCTTACCGACGCGCTCAAGAAGAAACGTAAGTTTGAATAGACAGAGGATGCCCAGAAATCATTTGAAGCTTTGAAAGCACATACGATAAAAGCTCCTGTTTTGCACAGCCCAGATTTTAACTCGCCGTTTTACATACATTGTGATGCTCGTCACACTGGTATAGGTGGAGTACTCATGCAAATTAATAGCGATGGCGATGAGATTCCCATCGTCTTTATGTCTCGTAAATTGAACAAGTGCCAGCGAAGTTATTCGGTGACAGAGAAGGAATGTTTAGCCGCAATTATGAGCATTAAGAAATTTCGACCATATGTTGAAGGACACGATTTCACCATAATTACGGATCACGCGTCCTTAAAGTGGCTTATGTCCCAATCTGATCTTATTTCCCGCCTCGCTCGTTGGGCTCTCAAATTACAAGGCTATACCTTCAATATACAACATAGGAAAGGTACGCAGAATGTTGTACCTGACGCCTTATCTCGTACATTTACAGATGATTTGTCTGCCCTTACTACCGAACATTTTATCGATCTAAACTCAGAGCATTTTAAACCTGAGGAATATGAAAAGTTGAAAGCCAAAGTTATGGAGAACGCTTCTCATTTACCCGATGTTAAAGTCATTGACAATTTTGTGTATCGCCGTTCCGAGTATGCCTCTGGCGAAAAAGTAGCAGATGATTTAGTTTGGAAGTTGTGGCTTCCACGCGAATTAATTCCAATAGCTATAAAATTAGCACATGATGATCCGCTTGCCTCGCATGGAGGTATAAACAAAACATTGGAGATAATACGTCGTCTTTATTATTGGCCTAATTTAGTTTCCGATGTGAGAAATTACATAAATAATTGCTCTGTTTGTAAGTGCACGAAACACCCTAATATAGTGTTGCGAACCCCATTAGGAAATATTGCGGAAACTAGCAGATTTTTCCAAAGATTATATATTGACTTTTTAGGACCATATCCTAGATATCGTTCTGGGAACATCGCAATTTTAGTCGTTTTGGATCATTTTTCTAAGTTCCCATTTTTAAAGCCTGTCCGCACAGGCGTGGAAAAAAGGCGGCTTTCATGTTTTAGGTTAATAAAAAATGATGTGCCGGTCGATACCTTAAGTAGGGTAAATTTTAAATTGGGTATTATTGCAAGTGCATATGACAAGTTGCTAAATCCTAACATTTGGCCAGTTGACGTCTCGGTTCGATCTTTTCGGTTTTTTCGAAAAGGGGTTCGCCAAAAGCTGGCAAATTAGCTAATATCCAGAGTAATTTCCACAGAAATAAAAATATTAAAATTTATTATCATAATGTGTCAGGCCTTAGAACGAAATCAGAAGAAGTTCTTCTATTTAGTTCACTTTGTGAATATGATATATTCGTTATTACTGAAAGTTGGCTTAACTCTAAGTTTTTTGATGCAGAGTTTTTTGATCCAAAACTGTACGATGTTTTTCGCAAAGATAGAGATCCGATAGTAACAGGTCTCTCTAGAGGCCAGTTGACGTCTCGGTTCGATCTTTTCGGTTTTTTCGAAAAGGGGTTCGCCAAAAGCTGGCAAATTAGCTAATATCCAGAGTAATTTCCACAGAAATAAAAATATTAAAATTTATTATCATAATGTGTCAGGCCTTAGAACGAAATCAGAAGAAGTTATTTTATTTAGTTCACTTTGTGAATATGATATATTCGTTATTACTGAAAGTTGGCTTAACTCTAAGTTTTTTGATGCAGAGTTTTTTGATCCAAAACTGTACGATGTTTTTCGCAAAGATAGAGATCCGATAGTAACAGGTCTCTCTAGAGGTGGTGGGGTACTGATTGCAGCGCGTTGTAATTTACGCGCCTCCTTAGTGTCGCTGAAAAATGATAACTCCCAATTTGATCAACTTTGTATTCGTCTCAATAAAATCTCTGGATCTCTACATATTTATGTGGCATATATACCGCCGGCCAGTGCACCTATATACAAAGTTCATATTGACAACGTAGTTGCTATCCGCAGTGAGGTTGGGGCCAACAATGTGTGTGTGTTAGGTGATTTTAATCTTAATAGTCTCAATTGGGCTGTTTTAGATGATGAGCTATTCATAATGCCTATAAATGTAACGAAATCATTTGAGGCTTATGTAGTTGATAACCTTTTGGGTACGGACTTGGTACAAGTCAATAGTCTTTATAATAGTTTAAATCGCTTATTAGACCTTATTTTTCTAAGTAAAGATATTAGTTTTAAATTATACTCACCGCCGTCAGCCGTCTCCCCATCTAATCTACATCATGTTCCTATTATTTTAGAAATTAGATATCTGGATTTTTTTGAGCTTCCTGGAGTGTCTTCTGATGACCTCTTTAATTTTAAAAATTTTAATTATAATAAATGTAACTTCCGGATTTTAAATAATAGTTTGACCGGATTAGATTGGAGTCAACTCTTTCAGCGGGGAGATGTTGCTGAATGCTTCAGTATTTTTTTTTAAATATAAGGTTCTTGATATTTGTAAACAACATGTGCCCCTTAGAGTAATGAAACTATATAAACGTCCCTGGTTCTCAAGAGAGCTTAAGCGTCTAAAGAATCTTAGAAATAAATTCTTCAAAAGATTCTCGCAATCGAATGATCCAAATCATTATATATTATATACTTCTTATAAGTACAACTTCTTAAAGTTGAATAAGGCGAATTATAGAAATTATGTGGAAAAAATGGAAAGGAATATTAAAAATAATCCTAAAATTTTTGGCGCTTCATAAAATCGAAACAAGGGGCTTCTAGTATCCCACCATCATTATTTTATAATAATAAAAGGGCAAATTCAATGTTAGAAGCAACGGGCCTGTTCGCTGAGTTCATTGCGTCGAACTTTACTCAGGATGATAACAGTATGTTGGACGAAGACTTTTCTGACTTAGGATACAGGAGTCCATTTCTCAACCTGGGATCGATTCATTTAAATGAGAATGATATACTTGAGGGTATTAATAAATTAAAACTGTCTTCGCGGACAGACATTGATGGATTATCTGTCACGCTTCTCAAAAATTGTCCTTCGCTAGTTGAACCGTTGACAATATTATTTAATAAATCACTGTTGTCAGGTACATTTATTGATGACTGGAAAATAACTTCAATCAGCCCAATGTACAAAAGTGGTAATAAATGTGATGTAAAAAACTATAGGCCTGTTTCTAAATTATCTACGGTCCCGAAATTACTGGAATGTATCATTAAACATAAAGTCTCTTTCGATTTAAAACAATTAATATGCACAAACCAACATGGGTTTGTGTCTGGTAGATCGACTGTAACCAATCTTGCAGTTTTTGTAGATGATTGCTTTTCCGCATTTCAAAAGGGGTTTCAAGTAGATACGATCTATACGGATTTCTCCAAAGCATTCGACAGAGTTTCACACAAAATACTTTTAATTAAACTTCTTAACATAGGTTTTCATTCCACCCTACTTCAATGGATTAGATCTTACCTGCACGGAAGACAAAGCTTTGTTGTCATCGAAAATATTTCGTCAAATATATTTGTGCCTACCTCTGGGATTCCTCAAGGGAGTATATTAGGCCCGCTATTGTTTATATTGGGTCATACTAATAAAACCCAAGCATTTGCTTTTGCTTAAGATTTCAGACCTTTCACTCAAATTTTGAAATTTGGTTCATGGGACATTCCATCGTGACTCCTGGGACATTTGACTCCAGAGCTTAGTCAACTTTGAATTATAAAACTGACATCGGGACTTAAATTGCTATGAAATATATTTATCGACATGGATAAATATCCAATACAACAAATGCATTAAAAGAATTGGCTAAATAATAACAAATAGCTTTGTAACTACTCAGTAAATGAGTGTGACTCCTGGGACACCGAAAAATCCCTTTGTTGCACCTTTATGAGCACGAATACGAATTTTAGATCAACTATTCAACTTTCACCTACAATTTGTATATGGTCGAAAAAACATACTGCATAGTACCATATTCTATAAAAATATTTTATATATTCAAATTCAATTAACTATTTTCAATATTTAAAATTGTGACTCCTGGGACAAGTTTTTGTGACTCCTGGGACAAGTGCGAAATATGTAATGTACTAGATTATTGAAATCAGTTTTATTATTGTTTTAGCCCTTTTAGACCAAGTTACTCATAAATCTCTCCCAGCACAATTGAAACCAAGCCAATTAAATGAAAAAAATAAAGTGAATGCAAAATAATACTTATATTTACTTCAAAGTTCTGATTAAATACACTGGATCACAAAATGAAATTTTTTGTCTGTACTTTGGACGCGACTATCCTATCTATATGTAAAATCGGTCGCTGATTCCGAAAATCGGGTTCATTTTTAATTCTATGGGAAGGTTCTTGAGATATCGGCAATTTACCGCTATTTGGCCAATGGCTCCACTTAATCCTGTATATCTCTTTGACGCAGTGAGCTATCTTCCTTGAGGTGGAAAAGAAAATTAAATTTACTTTTCGTGGCTTCTATAACATTTTTCTCTATCTCTTATAGTTTCTGACATTTTGACGATTCAATTTGAATTTTTTTCGATTTTTTAAAATTTTTTTAAGAAAAAATTGATTTTGTCAGGCAATATCTTTAAAACCAATGTTTTTACCTTTATGTGAAGCTCCATTCCATTAGCAAAATAAAAATAGGTAAAAAAAACTTTTTAAGTTAAACGGTTTTATGTTATACATACATTGCAATGTTTAAGATAAATGTACTAAAAACCAAAAAATAATAAAATAGATACAGTCGTGGGAATTATAAACATTTGCATAGACTAGACTAAAATAAAACCGGGGGGCACGTCAATTGTCTACAAATTATCGACTTAATGTGCGATAGAAGAATTGTTTAATTCGTCGTAGGCAGTTGGCCCGCAGACGGTGAGGAAATTACTTACTATTTTCTTGCTCATGGAAATTCCAATAGTTATACACTCCATGTTAATAAAAGAGATGTTTCAACTAGTTTATCGTTGGACATTCACACGAGGAATCGTTTCACTGCTCGTAGTTTGTCTTTAATCGACAAAACATATGATAAAAGTACTAATCGCTCACCACTATGAAACCCTAAAACTCGCTTATAATCGAGCTTGCTAGCTTTTTTCCACATTCTAGCCCTACTTATCACACGTCCATCGTTGTCGGTTGAACAACTGCCCAATTATAGTGTAACATTACAAAACAAACATTTTAATCAACGATTGTAGACAATTGACGTGCCCCACGGTTTTATTTTAGTCTAGTCTATGCAAATGTTTATAATTCCCACGACTGTATCTATTTTATTATTTTTTGGTTTTTAGTACATTTATCTTAAACATTGCAATGTATGTATAACATAAAACCGTTTAACTTAAAAAGTTTTTTGAAAGAGTTTTTAGTGCTTAGCACGAAATTTTTATTTTAATTCAATTTTTAATTGTTGGGGTAAGTGGAAAAAAATTCAACAACTATTTACAGCGAAGGTTGAGTGTATAGCTATTTCACGAAAAACCATTTTCGATCATCAGCACTCTTTTCGGAAGTGGATGCACCGGGGATTGAACCCGAGTCCATTCCATCTTCAGCCGCATAAACACACTCGGCCATTGAGACTCTGTGCAAGCTGTTGGATTTTCCCCACCTTTGCCTTTTTCATTTTCAACATTAACGTTAGTGTGTATATGCTTTTGCATATATTCTCCACAAACGTGCTGAATTTTTGTTGTAGGCAGTTCGCAATGAACATTGTTGTTGGTATTTATTTTATGTATATACCAAACAACATTAACAATTTTACTTGAAAGAGTTTTTAGTGCTTAGCACGAAATTTTTATTTTAATTCAATTTTTAATTGTTGGGGTAAGTGGAAAAAAAATTCAACAACTATTTACAGCGAAGGTTGAGTGTATAGCTATTTCACGAAAAACCATTTTCGATCATCAGCACTCTTTTCGGAAGTGGATGCACCGGGGATTGAACCCGAGTCCATTCCATCTTCAGCCGCAATGACCCAACGCATAAACACACTCGGCCATTGAGACTCTGTGCAAGCTGTTGGATTTTCCCCACTTTTGCCTTTTTCATTTTCAACATTAACGTTAGTGTGTATATGCTTTTGCATATATTCTCCACAAACGTGCTGAATTTTTGTTCTAGGCAGTTCGCAATGAACATTGTTGTTGGTATTTATTTTATTTATATACCAAACAACGTTAACAATTTTACTTGAAAGAGTTTTTAGTGCTTAGCACGAAATTTTTATTTTAATTCAATTTTTAAAAAGTTTTTTACCTATTTTTATTTTCTAGTTTTTAGTTTTTATTTCGCATTCTGTTTAATTCATTATTATTATACGCCATTTAGTCTTAAACTTTGCAATGTATGTTTAACATAAAACCGTTTAACTTAAAAAGTTTTTTTACCTATTTTTATTTAAATAGAGCTACTCACGCGCCACCTAGCGGCTCCAATTTTTTTTTTAAACATTTGTAAATTATTTAAGTAATGCACATGCTAAATATCAGCCAAATCGGTCCATAATTAGGATTTTCAGTTTTAATTACCCCGATCTCAGCTCCACATAGCGGAATTTTTTTTAAGAAAATATTTCCTTTCAAGGTAGTAATACATGTTCCGAATTTCAGCCAAATCGGACCATAAATGCGATTTTTGTAAATATAGCGACCCACGCGCCACCTAGCGCAATTTTTTTTTAAGAAAATATTTCTTTTCAAGGTAGTAAGACATGTTCTGAATTTCAGCCAAATCGGACCATAAATGCGATTTTTGTAAATATAGCGACCCACGCGCCACCTAGCGGAATTTTTTTTTAAGAAAATATTTCTTTTCAAGGTAGTAATACATGTTCCGAATTTCAGCCAAATCGGACCATAAATGCGATTTTTGTAAATATAGCGACCCACGCGCCACCTAGCGGAATTTTTTTTTAAAGAAAATATTTCTTTTCAAGGTAGTAATACATGTTCCGAATTTCAGCCAAATCGGACCATAAATGCGATTTTTGTAAATATAGCGACTAACGCGCCACCTATCGGAATTTTTTTTCATAATATTGCATTGTCATCGGGGTTATACATGCGTACAAAATTTCAGATTAATCGGTTGACAGGAAGAGGGTGAAATTTGAATTACTAAATTTGACCCAAGAATAATAAATAAAACAAACGGGGTGAGCTAAATAAAACCGTTTAAAAATGAACCCTATTTTCGCAATCAGCGACCGATTTTACATATAGATAGGATAGTCGCGTTTAGAGTATTTTTTGGCTGTAGAGCAGTGATATTTATTTAAAACAAGTCGAATTCATCATCTCTAGAAACAATTATTTAAAACTATATAATAAAAACTAAAAACATTTCAAAATTTCGTTTCAGAATCTTCTATTTTAAGTACAGGTTTGCCCTAATACATTAGAGTTCAGAATCGTGTGACTCCTGGGACATATTTCAAAATAGTCTAGAAACCACAGTATGACCCTATTAACTTAAAAAATGTATTTAGACGGTGAACAGTCTTTTAATCCTTACTTTGATAAATATCTGGTTTCATAGAGTCATACCTGAGGTTACCAATTTTTATGCCTTTTCGTGTGACTCCTGGGACACCCCATATGAATCAATTATATGAAGATATACGCAAAAATAACATATCCTTTTTTAATTTTTTGTGATGCAATTATTTAAATTTTTCTCTGCTTTACTTGAATGACATGCAATTTTTTTTTACAAATGAAAATATAGCTAATATAGCAATGCAAACATGAGAAAACTTTTTCCGCAAAATAGTTAGGTGTGAAGTCAAAGTTCTATGGACAAAAATTTTGGGTTTTTAAATATTTTTCTATATTTCTGTTACCAGATTAGGAAAATATACACATTTAGTTACAGGTAACTGAATAAATAGGAATGATTAGTAGCATTTTAAATTTTATGTTGTTTTCCTCTTTTGGCTGGAATGTCCCTCATACAAATTAATGTCAAATTTTTAAAATCTTGAGTGAAAGTATTTGCTTGGTTTTTATTAATACGGCCCATTGTTTGTGAACGATATAGGGTCTTGCTTTACGTCAGCTAGATACCTTATGTATGCTGATGACCTAAAAGTCTACTCGGTAATACAAAATGAGAGAGACACGGGCGTTCTGCAGGAAGAAATTAACAAGTTGAACCATTGGTGCTTAAAAAACCGTTTGCCTCTTAATGTAAAGAAGTGTCACCACATGACATTCACCAAATTACATAGACCTATAAAATCATCATATTATATTGATTCTACATCGCTTGTCATGCTAAAGGAGAATAAGGACTTAGGAGTCTATTTTGATGATAAATTCTGTTTTGTTACACACGTTAACTATGTCGTTGCCAAATCCTCGTCTTTGCTTGCATTTATCAGACGTAATGGTTCAGCATTTTCGGATCCATATACCCTAAAATTACTGTACTCGTCTTATGTCCGATCGACTTTAGAATATTGTCACACATATACTTACGAGTGTGCAATTATAGTTAACGAATTCGAAATAATGAATACACGTAACAATTTAATAGTTTTATAATAGAATAGCAATATTATTTTATTTAATTATTGTTCAGCGGATAATATTGTACACGACACGTATATTCAGTCAGGATGCGGTTTGATAACTAACTCTCTCTTGTATGTAGGTTGTATTGGATTATATTGGATTGTATTACTGAGTGTCATGTGTGGTTGCCAGATCGGGTGACAGCTCGGCCAATTCTGACGGCAAATCGTCCTCGATTTCAGATGTAGAATCAGCGTCGTCAAGCTCAGGAGCACTATTGCACCAACGTTTCATTTTATCCGAAGTGAATACTGAACAGAACTTTTTATTTGTAATTTGCATACCAGGTATGTCAGTGATAAGATAGCGGTCATTTCCGAGGACCCTTGATACTATATACGGACCTCGGTATCGTGGTTCTAATTTTCGTGAGTCGCCTGTAGCGGTAGGTTCATTTTCAATCACTATCAAATCGTTTTCAGCATATATTGTCCGTTCTGCATGTCGTTTATCAAATCTAGCCTTCCATTTGGCTCGTTCTTCGGCTATATTTGTTACGGCTTGTTCACGTTTATGTGATATCGGTATCGTAGAATTATCGTCGGTTAAATCGTCTTGAATAGCAGCTAATAGTTGATTATGTATTACATCACGGAGGTTGAAATCAAAAATCAACTCATTTGGGCAAAACCCCGTGGTCGAATTTCGTTGAGAATTAATAGTCCATTGAAGCTCGGTTAGATGTAAATCCCAGTCCTTCGGATTGTCAGTTGTAGTACGGATGAAATTCAAAATTGATTGATTTGCGCGTTCAATTTGACCGTTTGCGCGAGGCGTACGGACGGCTGTTTTGATATGACGAATTCCGTTTTGTTCGCAGTAATTTTCAAATGCTTTCGCGGTAAATGCGGTTCCTCGGTCGCTAACGATTTGATTAGGCAAACCGAAATAACTCGACATTTCATTCAACACGTTTAGTACGGGAGCCGTTTTGGTATTTCGTACAGCTTTTACAATTAAGTATTTTGAGAACGAATCGGAGATTGCTAAGACATAAGTATTGCCACGTTTACTGCGCACGAATGGACCCATATGGTCGATATGTATTAGTCTGAACGGTATAGGTTGCATAGGACCATAATGCATACGGCCTTCTGGTTTTCCGGAATGATGCTTTTGGTAACAGCAAGGTATACAAGCTGAAATATAACTTTTCACGTAACGGCGTAGATTCGAGAACCAATACGATTTTTGTATACGTTCAATGGTCTTTTCCAGAGCGGGATGACCAGTGTCATCATGACATGATTTAACGATTCGCCAGCGTACGGATTTTGGCACGACAAACAATAGTCCGTTTGGTGTTTTACGATAAAGTCTATGATTTTTAAGTTCGAACTGAGTTTTGATTTGTTTTTCTTGCGGAGATTTTAAGTCACCTTTGAGGACACGGATATTTTCACATAAAGATTGATCTTGTAATTGCATAGTCAAGAGCCAATCTTGACGAGTTGTGGTTACGTTTACTACAAAACCAGCGGGATCTATTTCGGTCGGATTTTCAACAGGATTTCGGCTGAGAGCATCAACATGAGGCAACAAGCTACCTTGACGATGGATACATTCAAAATTAAATTCGAGTAACCTAAGCCACCATCGCGCGATTTTCGGTTTAATTTCTTTATTGTCTTTCATTTTTGGAAGAGCGGAACAGTC
The DNA here is from genome assembly GCA_960531455.1 of Urophora cardui. Taxonomy (NCBI): domain Eukaryota; kingdom Metazoa; phylum Arthropoda; class Insecta; order Diptera; family Tephritidae; genus Urophora; species Urophora cardui. The sequence continues at coordinate 68,334,920 of OY482674.1, forward strand.
TGTAATTAAACGGAACGGTTTTCCGAGTACGTACATTCTAAAACGATCAAGAGTTTCTACCACGGCAAGTGCTTCTAGCTCGTAGCTATGATAGCGACTTTCGGCATCGGTACAGTGACGACTGTAGTAAGCTACGGGTTTCCAATCTTTACCGTCGTTCGATTGAAATAATACACCTGCGAGGCCAACACTGGACGCGTCGGTATGTATTTCATGCTGTGCATTTAAATCGTATAACACAAGTATGGGCTCATTTATTAGTTTTTCTTTTAATGTCACAAAAGATCGTTCTTGCGTTTCGCCCCATACAAAATTATTTATTTCACTTTTATGTAACAGGCGCGTTAATGGTTTTGCGATGAACGAATAGTTTTGAACAAATTTTCGAAAGAATCCGGTGAGTCCTAAAAATCTTCGGACTTCGGTTATGTTTTTCGGCGGGGAAAATTCATTAATCGCGATTAGTTTACGTTTTCCCGGGGATATACCATTTTCATTAATTACATGGCCCAAATACTCGATTTCAGTTTCAAGAAACTTGCATTTGTCCATTCGTAGCGTTAAACCATTTTGTTTTAAAATGTTAAGGAATTTTTCGAGTCGTTCGAGTCCTTCGTCGATAGTCTTACTAGGAATGATTACGTCATCTAGGTAAGCTAGAACTTCATTAGGCGGCATTTGAGAGACGATTTTGTCCATCATGGACTGAAAGAATGCGGGAGCGTTAACCAATCCAAACGGCATTCGGTTATACTCATAGTGACCGTCGGTGGTTACAAAAGCGGTATATTGTTTCGAGTTTTCGTCAATTTCGATTTGATGATAACCGGTTCGTAAATCGAGTGTTGTATAAAATTTATTTCCGGATAATTTCGCATACTGTTCTTCCATGATCGGCATGGGATACGGTTTTTTAATTGTCACTTTATTTAGACAGCGGTAGTCTACGCATAATCTATGTTCGCCATTCTTTTTCTCCACGAGAACTACAGGAGATGCATAGGCAGATTCGCTAGGTCGTATAATTTCGTTTCTCAATAGTTCACTTACGATTTGCGATACAATTGAGCGCTTCGCGAATGGTACACGGTATGGTTTGAGGTTTATCGGCGTATCGGTTTTCAATTCGATTGACATTTTGGAAATACCACATTTTCCAATTTCTGCAAGATTATTTGCAAACACGTTAGAGTATCTTTTTAACAAGTTTTCGAGTTTTTGTAGATCATTTCCGTTTAAATCATCTGTTATTTTAATGTTTTGAATATTTTCGATTCGGCACTGATTTTTTTCTATAACTAAACGTTTACCTTTTGAGCAAAGAACGTCTCTACCCAATAGTATCGGTTCACATAACAATTCATCATCGGTTAGAAGCATATCCGTCGGAATTTTATTCCCATCGATTTCGATAATAGCGTTTAATTTTTCGGTGCACACATATTGTCCTCCAGCAAAGCCCTGTAAAGTCGTTAGGTGCTTCTGCGGATGTCCAATTTTAAGCGCGAACGATTTGCGGATCAGCGTATGACTACTCCCGGGGTCAACAAATGCAATGGTTTCGCTTTCATTAACCTTGATCGGTTTATTTATTTTACTATCGTACGTATGGTTTTCGATTTTATTCACGGGATTGTTTACTTTCACTGTGCATTCGGTAGTTTTGTGTGTAGTACGTTTACATTTTTCACACCGCGCTTTACGTTGGGGTTCTTTACAATTAATTGAGTAATGCCCTAATTTAAAGCAATTATAGCATTTCACTTTTTCGAGTGGTACTGACTTTGATTGTATTTCGGTTTCAGTTAACGATTGTTTTTTATTTAAAAATTTTTCTTGCGGCACCTTATTAACGATTTTAGGTGGAACGTAATTAACTTCGTTATAAACACTGTAATTTGTAATGTCACGGAGTAGGTCTTGACAGCGCATATATTCGTTAGAAATTTTCTTTCGAAGATCAGAATCATTTATACCATTGATTATATGACGACATATGCCTGCATCGGATAAGCCACCTTTGGCTCCTAACGCAAGCATGCGGTAATAATATTCTTGAACGGATTCGTTGTTATGACGTTTTGTATGTGCCATCTTAATATGTACATCGGCTTCATTTATAAGACATGGAAAGTCTAATAAAAATTTATTCACAAATTTTGGCCACGTAACAAACACTTCTTGCTGAGAATCAACCCAATACTTGGCAGATCCTCGCATCTTTTGCTGTACGGCAAACAAAAGTGTGTTTTCTTTCCACTGATATACGTTTTTGAGGTTTTCAACGCGTTTAATAAATTGATTCGAATTTAGCGATTTGTCTGACGACGGGTCAAAATACGGTAAGAGTTCTACTATGTCGCGGACGTTTTCATACGGATTGTAGAAATGAGGTACAGATGGTGGAACAGCATATCCGTGCATATACGGAGCAGAGGGATAACCTAGATTTGTATATTCGGTGGCGGTACTGGGTATATACGTTGATGATTGCGAATGCGGATTCACGTTATGTATATTTGGCTGCGGACCAAACGTTACATGTCTCGATCGCGAAAAGTTAAAATCACCAAAACAACTTGGATTTTGCGCGGTTGTCCACAACGAATGTTGGCTATTAAATGTAGTCGGAGGTATTTGCGTCTGTGCGCATGTATATGTATTAGTCATTGTATGACTATTTTGCGTTGTTGTTTCCATTGTATTTACTGGTGACGAGGACATAGGCGGATTAAAATTTTCTATACGTTGCGTGTTTCTATTTTCCGATATAAATTCCGTTATTGTTTTTTCTAGCGACGAAATACGTTGTAACACTACAGTCTCGTTATTACTATTTTCGAAACTATTTTCATTTAAACGTTCAATTAATTTCTTTTTGGTACCAGTAATTGGTAAACCTGCTTCACGACATTTTTCTTTCAATTCACACACTTTCAACTTGTGTAGAGGCATTTTCGTATTTTTGTTTTGATCACTTCGTTCGTTTAAGATTTACATATTTGCAACTTCGCTTTTCGAAGTTCGATTTACGTATATACATGTTCTTCTGTTAAATTTCAAATGTTGTACATAATAAATATGTATTTACATATGTAGATACCCGACATTATATGTACATATGTATGTTCACGACGGTTAGCGGCTATAATGTTTTAAGTTCGAGTTTGATTGTATACGCATTAGTTGATACACAAGCAACTACATACACATACACTACGTTGTATGAGCACGGCGATGTTATTGCGAGCGATGTTTAGCGTTTTCGTTCGAATGCATACGCGTTTGTTTGGACGAGTGTATATATGTAAATACGCGACGTTATATTTGCACGACGATGTTTGCGTTCGACTGTGCGCGTTTGATTGTATCTTTGTACATATGTATGTACATACACGACTTTATTTTTATACGGCGATTACCGAGAGCGATGTTTTATGTTTGAGATCGACAGTATACGAGTTTCTATATGGAATTAACATGCGTTCGTTCGTTTAACGTTGCAATGTTCGACTATCCAATAAAACACTTGGCGTTTGTATGAGACTGCAACAAATATACGTATTGATGCCAACGGAGTCTCAATTATAACGGCACTTGTCAGCGGAGTCTCAAGCGTAAATTCACCCACCCCTTCTGAAAATTGTCACACATATACTTACGAGTGTGCAATTATAGTTAACGAATTCGAAATAATGAATACACGTAACAATTTAATAGTTTTATAATAGAATAGCAATATTATTTTATTTAATTATTGTTCAGCGGATAATATTGTACACGACACGTATATTCAGTCAGGATGCGGTTTGATAACTAACTCTCTCTTGTATGTAGGTTGTATTGGATTATATTGGATTGTATTACTGAGTGTCATGTGTGGTTGCCAGATCGGGTGACAATATGCTGTTTTCATTTGGAGACCTTTTCATCAGATTCATATTGACCGGTTAGAATCTGTGCAGAAATCATTCATAAGATTTGCATTACGCTCTTTGCGTTTTTCTGAACCTAAACCACCATATTGCTCTCGCTGCCAGTTGGTAAATCTTATGACACTGCAGAATAGACGAACGCTTCTATCAGCCACTTTCATGTTTGATATAATTTCCGGGAACGTTGACTACCCAGCTATTTTGAATAAAATAAATTTCAATGTGCCGTGTAGGCCTTTACGACATTTTGATTTCTTTTACGTGGCTGCAAGTAAAACTCTGTACAGTCTAAATGCACCGCTTAATAGAACTCTTTTGGAGTTAAACAAGCTCTTTGCTTCTTTAGACCTTGATCTCTCTATTACTAAAACGTGTTTTAATGCGCAAATAAAAATATTGCTAAGTAGGAACTGTATTCTGTAATTACTGTTACCTTCATATTGTACGTAGTCTGTAAGAACTGTAACTTTCATAGACGGTAAAAGAGATAAAATAAATAAATAAATGACAGCTGAATCCATTATACGCTTCATGGAGGAATACCTCTTTCACTGTTTCGGAGTACCAGAAGTAATTGTATCTGATAATGGCGTTCAATTTAAGTCTCACATTTTTAATGCGTTGCTTGAGAAATATGGTGTTCATCACTCATATACTGCCGTTTATGCCCCACAAGCCAATGCCTCAAAAAAAGTTAATCAATCTATACTATCGGCCATCAAAGCATACATACACCATAATCAGTCCAATTGGGATGCTTAACTCAGTAGCATTTGCTGTTCGCTGCTTCGAGTTTACACACAGCCATTAACACAACCCCTTATCGACTTGTATTTGGTCAGCATATGATCACAAACGGATCTACTTACAAATTACTTAGAAATTTGAATTTACTTGAAGATCGCTCAGTTGAATTCGATAGGGATGATCATTTAGCATATTAAGAACCAAAGCGGCTGATGTTATGAAAATCCAACATAGCCGCAACGAAAGATCTTACAACTTGAGGAGTCGAAACGTTTCCTTCGCTGTAGGCCAAGAAGTGTACCGTAGAAACTTTCAGCAAAGTAATTTTACCAAAGGATTTTCTCACAAGTTAGCAACTACTTTTCTGAAAGACAGAGTAGCCCGCAAACTTGGAAATTGCTATTATGAACTTGAAGATTTGCAAGGCCGCCCCGTAGGAAAATTTCACGCAAAAGACATAAAGCAATAGTTATTTATTTTAGCTCCAAGCGTGGATCACTCTTTGCTGGTTATTCCCCGCAAGTGTGATCTTGGTGGAGGGGACTTTTAGTGTTGCTTGTCGCCTGTCCATAGTATAACAAATGCTTACTAGGAAATTTTAACACAATAGTTGCTTACCGCCATCTATCAGTCATTTCCTAATATACCCAATGGCGTTATGTCATTCACGATTTTTCTTTGATCGAAAAGTTTATCGCTCTCTACCACGGTATATATATTGAGACGGTAATGCCAGTAGGCGAAAATGTCAAATACTGCTTACGTCACAGGGCCAATAAAGCCGCCATGACTCATGAACAACCAAACAAACAGCTGTGCCAATTGCAAAAGGAAATGACGTATGAGGACCTGATACTTTTTTCTAAAACCGAAAGAAATATGGCGGGCAGCGAACTGACAAGACCTTTTAACTAGATCATGGCTCTCTACACTTTGTCTGTCAAATCTATCTGGGAACAGTTTTCTCCATATGAGGTTTTCCGCTTTTAGGAAAAATCAACCTCAACCTTTTACATCTTGGATCTTGAGCAGATAAGTTGTGTGAATAAAAATAGTTTTCTTTAACAAGTGTTAAATTACACTACCCGACAAAATTTCAAAAATTTTTATATCCTCGACATTTGATACATGATTCCCATGTAGAATTTTCTGCTGATTCCAATCATATGGTTCAAAAGTAGAACAGTTTTCGAGATATTTTGAAATTTCAGTTTTTGAGATAAGAAAAAAAAGTAGGATTACTTTTTAGTCAATATCTCCGCCATTACCGTCTCGATTTTTACGTTATTAAATTTTGTTTTGAGAGGATGAAATACCCTTTCCAACAAAGCTAAAATAATTAAAATCGACGTTAAATTCACGGAGTTGTAGCGATCAATAGATTTTTTTTAATGAAAATTTTCAGTTTTTTTTCCGACATTCATATACTTTTTTGTAATTTTTTTAAAGAAATATTAAATATCCTCCTGGTTTCACACTTTGAGTCAACAGCCTATTTCTTAGTGAACATTTCGGCACTTTCCGGATTATAATCCGTAGAAAAATTACAATGCTATAAGAGATTTAATGAACAAACCTATGTTTATTTTTTATCACAATCTTGTACTTAACCTCCATTTTTTTTATTTTTATGTATATTAAAAGTGTTTAAATGTTGATAGTTTTCGCCGTTTTGGTACATTTTGTTCTTCTCGAAGAAGAAACCAGCAAAAATGGCTCATCATTCAATGTCCCTGACATTCCAATGGCCTTGGTATCGCAATCCCATGTTTTTTTTTATTTCTCCGTGAGAACGCTCACCGTTGTAAAAGTCATCCGCCGCTAATTTAACACTACCTACTTAAAACGTTCTACATATTCGTCATAATCGTCAAAGAACGTAAATCTATAAGAAGGGAGAATTCACAAGTGGAACTTAGGGTGCGTTTATGTCGGAGCAATAGAAGAAAGAAAGAAAGATAGCGAAGAAAATTGTAAACGGGAATTCTGTACTTCTGTTTATGTCGGAGCTGCGATAAGCGCTAAGCTCACCACAGATAATAGCAAATAAAATACCTTACGGAAATCACGTATAGTGTTTATGTCGAAGCAATAGAAGAAAGAGTGATACTAGCAACGAAAATTGTAAATGGGAGTTCTGTACTTCTGTTTATGTCGGAGCAGTGGGTGACTAAAGAAATTCACCACATTAGCGCTATTATCATAGCAGAGAAAATACCTTATGGGAAACGCGTGTAGTGTTTATGTCGGAGCAATAGAAGAAAGAGTGGATACTAGCAACGAAAATTGTAAATGGGAGTTCTGTACTTCTGTTTATGTCGGAGCCGCGCTATAAGCGCGTATCAAAGTATAAGAGCGAAGAAAATTAATTCATTGATTTTCTTTAGTCGATTAGCGCTATTCATTATGGACACAGAAACTTTCATCAGTGCAATTTTTTTTTTTTTTAAAAGGCAACCTTTGTGGGATCAAAGAAATCCAAATCATCCCAATAGGCTTGTCTTTGATAAACTGTGGACGGCCGTAGCATGTGAAATGAAGTCCACACGTAAGTAAATATATACGACTTCATGCATAAAAAATAAAATAGGTTTTAAAAATTTTTAAGTGACATTTTCATAAAATTTTTCGATTTCGAAAATTTTATAAATCTATTTTATTTTTTATGAATAAGAGGGACATTGTTTATGTGTTTTATTACTTTTTACAAGTTACAAGCTTTTATTTAACTTCACTTTTTGTATGTATGTCGTGGAATTTTGCAACGAACATTTAAGATACTTCTAGTTGAGCTAGGTACTTGAAATTTGGAACATAGTTCAGGACCCGAAGACAATGCAATGTGAAATAAAAAAAAATCCGATAGATGGCGCTGGTGTCGAGATATTTGTAAAATTCGTATTTACCGACCGAATTTGTTCATATTCGGTATATATATTGCCTATGAGAAAGTAAATACATCCGAGGAAAAAAATCGCCGCTAGGTGGCGCTGGTGTCAAGATATTTGTAAAATTCGTATTTACCGACCGAATTTGTTCATATTCGGTATATATATTGCCTATGAGAAAGTAAATACATCTGTGGAAAAAAATCGCCGCTAGGTGGCGCTGGTGTCAAGATATTTGTAAAATTCGTATTTACCGACCGAATTTGTTCATATTCGGTATATATATTGCCTATGAGAAAGTAAATACATCCGAGGAAAAAAATCGCCGCTAGGTGGCGCTGGTGTCAAGATATTTGTAAAATTCGTATTTACCGACCGAATTTGTTCATATTCGGTATATATATTGCCTATGAGAAAGTAAATATATCCGTGGAAATAAATCGCCGCTAGGTGGCGCTAGTGTCAAGATATTTAGAAAATTAGTATTTATGAACCAGATTTGTTCCTATTTTGAACACGTATTACGAAGTAATCTATTCACAAAAGAGTATAGTAAAACCAGATATTAGATGTAATATGCATTGTAAAACTAAAAAGGCAAAAATAAAACAAAGTAAAAAAATTTTTTTAAAAAAGCTTTTATTTAATATTAATATAACAATTTACTAAAAAGGAAAAAAATAATTTTTTTATATTTTTGAACAAGATTTATATTAGTCCTTAGTTCATTTGGATCTTAATTTCAATCTAAACATACATTTAACGTATTTCTTCAAAGCATTTCTGTATATGTATCAACATAAATAAAAGCGCGGGTACTCATTACATATTCATGTTATAAAACCGTATTGGCGAAATGGAAGGAAGCGATAAAAACTTTAAATTCCAATTACGTAAGATATGCATTACGTAAAGAGCACCCGCGCTTTTATTTATGTTGATACATATACAGAAATGCTTTGAAGAAATACGTTAAATGTATGTTTAGATTGAAATTAAGATCCAAATGAACTAAGGACTAATATAAATCTTGTTCAAAAATATAAAAAAATTATTTTTTTCCTTTTTAGTAAATTGTTATATTAATATTAAATAAAAGCTTTTTTAAAAAAATTTTTTTACTTTGTTTTATTATACATAATTTTTATATAACCTTTCAAATTAAAAAAAATTAAATATATAGATAAGTATGTGTGGAGCAGAAATATATGTAAATATTTATTATGTGTAAAATAACAACGTCTCTTCTCCTTTTCGGTTACTCTAAAATTTTTATTTAAGTACCACAATACACTTAAGACAAATCTAGTACCATAGCTTCAATATACGCAGATAACAGCGCTATTCCACTCTTTGCTAGCTTAGCTCCGACATAAACACTCAATAGCGCTATATGCTTTGGTCGAACAGCGCTATTACCTCCGCTTATTGACCTCTTCGCTACTATTGCTCTTATCACTGCTCCGACATAAACACTCAATAGCGCTATTCCGATAAGCGTATATCACGCACAGCTATCTTTCTTTCTTCTATTGCTCCGACATAAACGCACCCTTAATCGAGCGAGTGAAGCTGGGGTTATAGATACTTAACATAGCATGGAACAAGTTGAGAAACGGGCCGCTTTATGCGCGCTCCGTAAAAATCTAAATGAATCAGACTTCTATGTTACGCTAAGTGTGCATAATCAAATGTACTCAAACCCCATTGAACAGAAATTTTGAGTGAGTTTGTTCATGCTACGTTAAGTATCTATAACTCCAGCTTGATTGTGCATGACCGGCAATCCAGGAGTTGCCTCGCACTATTTTTCGTCTCCGCGAAATAGAAAGAACCCTGCTAGAATTGTGTGACCGAAAGTACTAACACTATTACAAAAATATAATATTACCAACACATTTGCACTCGTATGTGTTTCTAGCCAAGTTCAAAACCAATGAGATAGATAAGGATAGAATGGAATTTGAAAATACACATACGGGAACGTGATGAATGAAACGGTCACAAATGTTCCCGATGCCCTTAAGAATGTGATAGGAAATATCCCAAAACTTTTGGTCATGCCTGCCGGTCATATGACTGGTCAAATGACCTCCACAGTTCTTGCAGGGAAGTATATGGAGGAATAAATGGAGGCAGAAAGAAATGGAATGAAAGAAACACGATGCCCATGACCCCTGTTGGGAAAATCTCTAGTTCATAACTCGTGAGCAGCTAGATCATTTTTCGACACTACTAGTGCGAGCACAATCTCTTTTGCGTCATGCAAATTGCATGTTAGCAACTGGTGAATATAACACGGGGGTGTAAATTATCCACCGCTGGATTACCTATTCGATAGTTCAGAACTGGTTAAAAATTTTTGCAAATTCTACAGTTTCACATCTGTTAACTATTTATTGATTTCCCTACAAGGACGCTACAGGTCTTCATACACATCTATATGTACATACATCCATGCATATCCATATGTATATCCCATAAACATTTTCCTTAATTCTCAACTTCTGATGCATTTGAGAACTAACATTGTTTGACATATTTTGATCTGATGTTTATTGAATATGTACATGCAAACTACTGCATATGAAGACAGCATTTGGCATAAGTTATAATTTTTAGGTTACCTACCCAAAATATGTACCTACATAATTTTGTTATCATAACATTTTCTCAAGGCTTGACAAGGGTGGAAGAAAATTTCAAATAATGAAACCCATTTTTTGAAATGGTAGGTAATTCATAACTGAATTTATATTAACATCAGAGGATTTCTTAACTGGAAAACAAATATGATGATCATATAGAAAATATGCACTTGCTTTCGAATGGATTTCTGCCCCAATTAAAGTACAATAAAAATTGGAAAAAGATATATTCACATTAATTTTAAAGATAAATGTTTACTGGGTATATTTTCATACCATCGTCGTTTGAAAGCAAAACCGCATATGCACGCATACGTACAGTAGACTGATATGCTGTTTTACACTTTAAGGGACAACTTGTGACACAAATACAGATGAAATAAAGATTTCTTCGTACGTACGAACAAAACATGTACATGAACAAGAAACTACCCCATTGATGGATGGCTGAAAATGAAATAATTAGGAAGGAGAACGCAAGTCAAATATGAAATGTCATGGAAACATGAGTGCAAAGGAATTTGACAGCTATCGATACGAAAACAAAAACGAAAGGCTAGTGTGCGTGTGTATTTTGAAGAAGAGGAAGATGTCAGCTCATCGGATGAAGTCTCCATTAATTACCCATGAGCCCGACTTCAAATTTTAGAATTTTATAAAAATCTTGATCTGTCCAAAGACTCTGTTGCCACTTTTATGCTTTGTTGCGACATTTCTATTTTTATGAATGAACCGCTTGTAGTATTTTACACTTGCTTGTCCTTTTTTTTATGGTCTTTGGTGGTTGATTTGAATGTGCATATATGTATGTATGTATGTATATACCCTGAAAAAATGCGATTAATCCGGGGCGTGTCCGGGATCAATCGCAAGGGAGCATGCGACTAATACAATTTTACATCTCTTTATATGGAGTGAATTGATCGCATTTGTTCGAGCATGTCCTATGAAGAGACTAATTGTTCAACTTGTATACCCGAACGGGTACCAATGTAGATTAATCACTAACATACCGAACGGGTACGAATGTAGATCAATCGCTTTCATCCCGAACGGGTACAAATGTAGATCAATCGCTTTCATCCCGAACGGGTACGAATGTAGATTAATCGCTTTCATCCCCAACGGGTACAAATGTAGATCAATCGCTTTCCGCACGAACGGGTACAAATGTAGACTTTTCCTTAAAAAATTGTAAATGTTCATGCATATTTAAGTAAAGATTATATAATGTTTTACTTTTGTAAAAAAATCTCAATAAATAAATTTAAAAAATTGTAAGTTTTGAGTATGCATTATATGAGCGTAATGAAAAGGATTTTTTCATAGGATATTTTAGGCAACATTTTGTTAAAATTGTTATTAAACAAGTAAGGAAGCCTAAGTTCGAGTGGAATCGAACATTAGATACTCAGCTGTATGCTTTCATTGTTTGTTTGCGTTTGTTCGATATAGGGTGTATTTTATATAAAGCGAGTGCCGCATAAAGTGGGCGTAGCCACGCCCATTTTTAACATTTTTATCAGTCATCCAACTAAGCATATGAATATTATTCTTTGTGCAAAATTTCATTCCTTTATGACTTCTAGTTACAATGAAGTCTTGTTACAAATTCCCAAAGGGTGTTCCAGAAATATCTTTGTTAAAAAGTAGGCGTGGTCATAAACCGATTTCAATAAATTTTTGCGCGTCTATTAACACAAGTTATAAAAGTGTATAAACCAAGTTTCGTCATAATATCTCAATTATTTGTCGAGTTATGGGCTCCGAAATCTCGTTGATTCCTTTGTCTGAAAAGACGCGGTGCCACGCCCATTTTCCGAAATTTTTCTATTTTTTGGTTCCGATCTATTGTAGAACTCATGCCACAAAATTTCAATGAATTATCTTTATATTTGACAAAGATATCGCTTAAAATGTTTTTATTAGGCCACTTTATGATACCCATATATAAAAGTGGGCGTGGTCGTCAACCGATTTCGCTAAAATTTTGAACATGTATTACTACAAGTAGTGAAAGTGTATAGACCAAGTTTCGTCATAATATATCGATTATTTGTCGAGTTATGGGCTCAGAAATCTCGTATATTCCTGCTTCTAAAAGGAGGCGGTGCCACGCCCATTTTCCAAAATTTTTGTATTTTTTGTTTTACGTCCATAGTTGGACACCTTCCATAAAATTTCAATGATATATCTTTATATTTGACAGAGATATCGCTTAAAATGCTTTTATTAGGTCACTTTATAATACCCATATATAAAAGTGGGCGTGGTCGTCAACCGATTTTGGCAATTTTTCGTCCAAACATTTGCCTAAGTAAGTATATCACGCCTACCAAATTTCATCGATATATCTTCAACGGTTTCTGAGTTATGACTCATAAAACTTTCAATGTTTGCCCCTTAATAAGTGGGCGTGGCACCGCCCATTTTCCAAAATTTCACCATATTTCTTCATAAGGGCCTGAGCTCAATACGTGTGTAAAATTTTATCACTCTAGCTCTATTAGTGACTGAGATACAAAATTTCCGATTTTTACCATATAGGGGAGGTGGGCGTGGTCATGGTCCGATTTCGCCCATTTTCAATACCATCCGTTCCTGTCTTGATACCAACTTACATTTCAAATTTCATCAAAATATCTCAATTTTTGCGCGAGTTATCGTGCTCACAGACGGACAGACGGACGGACATGGCTCAATCGATTTCTCTTTTCACCCTGATCATTTTGATATATATAAGTCTATATCTATCTCGATTATTTCATTCTGTTACAATCCACCGTTAGGAAATCAAAACTATAATACTCTGTGTACTAGTACAGCTGAGTATAAAAAGGGTGTTCAATTCGTTTTACCGGTTGTTCTACAATTTTTTAAATACATTGTATATTTCTGTAAAATGTCTACATTTAAGGAATCTAGATTTGTACCCGTTCGGAATGAAAGCGATTAATCTACATTTATACCCGTTCGGGATGAAAGCGATTAATCTACATTTATACCCGTTAGGGAAAAAATGGTCTACAATTAGTCTACATTTATACCCGTTCGGGAACAATTGGTCTACAATTAGTCTACATTTATACCCGTACGAGAACAATTGGGGACTAATTGTGGACCGATTTTTCTCGAAAGAGATCAATCGAGGACAAATCTCTTTCGGGATTGATCGCACATTTTTTTGCAGGGTATTTTTGTGTTGGTACATATATGTACATACATATATATGTACGTGCAAATGAATAAGAATAGAATCGAGGCACATAAAGGAATAGAATTGTGAATTTGTCGCGAATATGGGTTCAAAACAACTCCTGTACTGAGTTTCTGTAACTGAACTCTATCAATAGTTTCGACCGAGTGACGTCATAATGACGTCAATCGATAGATTCTCACTTGCTTTTTAGGTGGTGACAAAGTGTGGAACGTATTAATGTGACGTCATTTTGATCGACAATTTTCGCGATTTTGTTACAGAAACTCACTTCTGGTTTGCGCGTCACGATAACGAGAATGCCTATTCGGTATACTTTCCAAGTAGCGAATTTTCCCTTCTTATAGATTCATCTAAGCCACCCCAAGAGACTTCAAAATTACCGCATAATCATTCCAGCATGTTCCAGCAGACAGACTATAGATAATTTTAATCAAATAGCCGTCATATCGTAATTAACCATATCGCCGATTTTTTTTTGTTTTCTTCGAATCACGTATAAAACCGTCTAATTCTTAATATGTACATGTTCTAAGGCATTTTTTTTTGGTTCGAGAAGTTTTCGATCCATCCTAATATCATTTAAATATTCGTAATGAATTTGTTTGTTAGATAGAAAGCATTTCCATAAGTGAAATTAATTGCATAGAAAAGAAGTTCTATTCAACATAACTAATCTAAGCTAAAGGCATAAGAAGAAAGATTTGAATTAATGGATTTTAAGATTTAAAATGAAAAGTTAAATTAGTTTTTGTAGAAACATAACTTAGAGTAAAAAAAATCTGGATTTTTGTAACATAGTGTAACCTAATGTAGGAACATCTGTTCCCACTGCACTTTTAGGGATTTAGTTTATTGCTTTAATATTTATAGTTAAAGGGAGAGATTTTTCTTCATCTATACAATTAAACATATTTGAACATACATACATATGTAAGTACAAACAGGTTTTGAGCGGCGAAAATTAAAGTGTAGTAAAATGGAAATTGCCAATATACATAATTTGCCTACTCACTAGTCAATTCCAGCAATATCGCTCATCAAAAGTACACACGCACCGAAAGATCTTTCGTCGTGGGACACATGATGTATGTGAAGTGGTCTCTTTATTTATTAATTATTAGGGCAACAGAAGATATGCAAATGCATATTTTTCTGTTGCAGTCCTATTTACATATGATAAATATATGTCGGCGTTTTAGCTCAAGACGAAGAGAATAAGCCTAACTTGTTAGGGCATATTTTCGCATATTTAGGTCAAAAGGCTTATTTTTGCATATCTTGACTTATTTGCATATTTTTGGCATATTTTGCTATAAATTCATATTTTTCCTTCTCGCTCGTAAAATTGTTCTTATTTACATTTTTTACTCTGGCAACTTTGTTTTGTATATACGTATACTATTTGCCATTCCTCTTTGTCTGACAAGTTCAAGGCGAATTTAATAATTTTCGCAATGCCAAGGCAGATATACCAGGTAGGCGCAGAGTCGAATTCAGAAAATCCATATGTATTTTGTTGTTGTAATTGGTAGAGTGTAATGTCAAAATTATATTTCGCCGTGGTTAAAATCTGAATTCGCTTGGGACTCGCTCATTCCTATTGGCCATGATTACAATTCGCTTGGATTTTGACATTACACTTTACCTTTGGAAATAAAAAAAGTAGTTTCTGAATTCGCCCATGCGCCTACCTCTAAATTATTGTACCATGGGCAATGCTTCATTCAAATGTGCTACACGAATCAGCTGTGTATCTACATACCTAGGCGTATGTCAGACGGTCAATATATATTGATGAAATCCGTGGATCGCGATTCATATTGACAGTGTAGTATCGAGTATTGATTAGAGATGAGAGAAACTGCGATTTTTCGATATCTGTGATTTCGGTGATTGCTATTTTTAAATCACTGCGATTTTAAACTGCTATTGCGATTGCATGGACTGCTATAAAATCATCAGTTACCGGTAGAGATTAATTTTGCGTTTTCTGAGCGATATAACCTGTCTTCATTTTATGGCAGCAAAATGATAGCAATAACAACGTATTCCGCAGTAATTTCGCTGTTTGTAAACATTTTTCAAAGATAAATTGTAAACTCAATAATTTTTTTTTCTTATATTTCTATATACGTATGTGGTCTGGTCAAAAGTATAAACAAAAATAAATTTATAATGCTTTTGCGATTGCGATTCACATAGGTGAACTGCTTACTTGGTACATCGATAGCAGTTCCCAATAAGTAGTGAACTGCTATTTTGAAAAAGTGATCGCAATTGCGATTTGCGATTTTTTATTCACAGTGAAAAAATCACCGTTTGCGATATATCGCTCATCACTAGTATTGATGGATCGCGATTCTGGATCGCAAAATGTTTAGAGCCTATACACACTTGCGACTAAATCGATTTAGTCGGGCCGGATGTAGTGTGAATACGTAGAGGCGGTGCCACGCCCATTTTCCAAAATTTTTCTATTTTTTATTTCCGGTCTATTGTGGAACTCATGCCACAAACTTTCAATGAGTTATCTTTATATTTGACAAAGATATCGCTTAAAATGTTTTTATTGGGCCACTTCATAATACACATATATAAAAGTGGGCGTGGTCGTCAACCGATTTTGGCAATTTTTCGTCCAAACATTTGCCTAAGTAAGTATATCACGCGTACCAAATCTCATCGATATATCTTCACTGGTTTCTGAGTTATGACTCATAAAACTTTCAATGTTTGACCCTTAATAAGTGGGCGTGGCACCGCCCATTTTCCAAAATTTCATCAAATTTATTCATAGGGGCCTGAGCTCAACACGTGGGTAAAATTTCATCGCTCCAGCTATATTAATGACTGAGATACTAAATTTCCGATTTTTTTTATACAGGAAAAGTGGTCGTGGTCATGGTCCGATTTCTCCCATTTCAATACCAACCGTCCCAGTCTCGATACCAACTTGCATTTCAAATTTCATCAAAATATCTCACTTTTTGGGCGAGTTAGAGTGTTTACAGACAGTATAAGACGGACGAACGGACGGACGGACAGACGGACGGACATGGCTCAATCGATTTCTCTTTTCACCCTGATAATTTTGATATATATAAGTCTATATATATCTCGATTATATCATTCTGTTACAATCCACCGTTATGTGATTAAAACTATAATACTCTGTGTACTAGTACAGCTGAGTATAAATACTGGGTTTACTATTGTGAAAAATATATCTTCTCAACTTTCTCAAACAAACAACCAGTCGTCAGTGTTTGAACGATACACGTGACTGAAATTCTTGCTTTTAAATACGCCCCGATAACTTCAGTTGACGTGGAAAGATCTTTTTCTACGTTTAAAAACTTTTACCGCGACAATCGGCATAGTTCCCTATTTGAAAATTTATCGCAAAATTTTGTAGTTTACAGCAATAGCAATTTGAATAAATAAGTATGCAAGTTTTGCACTGGAATTTTGATTGCCATCAACACATAAAATTTAAAATTCATGCACATATGTAAATATATATCTATATGTATGTACTTATATATATTTTCGTATTTAAAAATATTTGTTTTCTTTTGGTAACGAAGATGTGTTTCGCAAATGTGAATTTTTTTATTTCGTCTTTTGTACCTATAAAATGTACCTTTAATAAAAATAATTTTCTGTTACCAAAAGTATTGTAATTTAATAAAATGTGAATTTTTGATTTCGCTTTTGTACCTATTTCAATTTTATTTAAAACTAATTTTTGATATTTGTCCTGGCCAGGGTTTGAACCTGGAACCTCTTGCATGAAAAGTGAGCACACAACCTACTATGCCGTAGATATATCTTTTTATTAAGTATATAACAAAAATTTAAGGACATATTTTCAGTGCTTAAACCAAGTTTTAAGAGCATATATTTAGCGCTTAAATCATATTTTTAGCGCTAAAAACGAATTTTTTAGGGCATATTTTCTGTTGCCCTAGTCATAACATTGCGGTTTGCAAACAACAATAGCAACAAACACATTTGTTAAACATTTTACCAGCTTATTTTAAGGTATTAGATGAAAAAAAAATGTTATCCCGACGAAATTGTAGTAACAGAAACATATGCTGCTGTTAATTTGCAAAGTTTACTTGATCACACAACAAGAAGACTTATTGATACTTTCTCAGCAGAAAAGTTGAACTCCTTATCATGTTATGAGTTAATCCTTACTAGTAAATGGGGCTTATGATTTCTAGGCTTACGTTTTCAAGGAAAGTGATAGAATTTCTACCAATACAGATGTTATTAATCGATTACTGACATGTTCTGATAATTATAAAAAGTCCATAAGACGACAACCCAACAAAAAGTGTGTGGAATTGGATCCTCTTGTCAAAGATATGCTAAATCATTAAACATTTTTCTTATATTTGTTTGTTTTTTCTTTCCATATATACATACATAGTTATATTTTCGATTATATGTATTATAAATATAATCATTAAGTACATCAAATTTTTACAAGGGCTCTTTTCAGTTACTGAAAATGTATATCTTCATTTGTTTTTGAATAAAAGGTGTAGGAAAAGTGGGCGTGGTTGTTTGCCAATCACGCCTATATTTGGTATTGTCGATATCTTTCATGACAGTAAATTATGCGCCAAGTTTCGTGAAGATATCTTACTTTTTTGAGCTGAAATTAAAATTTTTCTTTAAAAATTTTTACTATGGGTCCAGGGGAGGTACCCCTAGGGAGTGGCCGATTTCAACATTTTTTGGTGCTGTCAATGCCTTTAATGAGGGTTACTCTTGGTACATAAGTTTTGTGAAGATATCTTAATTTTTTTTAGCTGAAACTAAAATTTGTATTTAAATCATTTTTTTATAGGTCCAAGGGAGGTACCCCTAGGGGTTGACCGATTTCAACCATTTTTTGAAAATTTCTTAATTAGCTCACATATAACCTCTGTGCAAAATTTGAATGGCCTAAGACCACTCCTATTTTTTTCCGCAAAATGTATGGGGCCGAACTACTGTGCGACTCTTCAACTGTGTTTACGATATTTGTAAACACGTTTACGATATCTATTTCTCTTAACTTTTATTTGGCGAAAAGCGAACAAGTTCAAAGCTACGTATTACCAGCGATGGTAGAAATGATAGCTATTTCGAAGAAAACCAATTCTTCATCATCAGATTTCTTTTCGGGATCAAGCCGGGAATCGAACTTAGACCCACCGTGAGAAGGTGTAAATGTTAGCGACGCGCTAACCCACTCACCCAAACACGGCCTGGTACGCAGTTGAACTTTTTGTCGCTTTTCTTTTGCCACCTTTACTCGCCCAACATTATTTTTATGTACTCATGATTTTCATGAGATAACACAAATTTGTTGAGTAATTTTAGGCGGTCTATGCTTCGGTTAGCCGGAAGTAATGTGCATTTGCAACACCCTGCCTTTTTATTTAATTTTAATTGTTGAATTATTGTGTGGACACAGAAGATTTTTAATTAATTTTTATTTGGCGAAAAGCGAACAAGTTCAAAGCTACGTATTACCAGCGATGGTAGAAATGATAGCTATTTCGAAGAAAACCAATTCTTCATCATCAGATTTCTTTTCGGGATCAAGCCGGGAATCGAACTTAGACCCACCGTGAGAATGTGTAAATGTTAGCGACGCGCTAACCCACTCACCCAAACACGGCCTGGTACGCAGTTGAACTTTTTGTCGCTTTTCTTTTGCCACCTTTACTCGCCCAACATTATTTTTATGTACTCATGATTTTCATGAGATAACACAAATTTGTTGAGTAATTTTAGGCGGTCTATGCTTCGGTTAGCCGGAAGTAATGTGCATTTGCAACACCCTGCCTTTTTATTTAATTATAATTGTTGAATTATTGTGTGGACACAGAAGATTTTTAATTAATTTTTATTTGGCGAAAAGCGAACAAGTTCAAAGCTACGTATTACCGGCGATGGTAGAAATGATAGCTATTTCGAAGAAAACCAATTCTTCATCATCAGATTTCTTTTCGGGAGCAAGCCGGGAATCGAACTTAGACCCACCGTGAGAAGGTGTAAATGTCAGCGACGCGCTAACCCACTCACCCAAACACGGCCTGGTACGCAGTTGAACTTTTTGTCGCTTTTCTTTTGCCACCTTTACTCGCCCAACATTATTTTTATGTACTCATGATTTTCATGAGATAACACAAATTTGTTGAGTAATTTTAGGCGGTCTATGCTTCGGTCAGCCGGAAGTAATGTGCATTTGCAACACCCTGCCTTTTTATTTAATTTTAATTGTTGAATTATTGTGTGGACACAGAAGATTTTTAATTAATTTTTATTTGGCGAAAAGCGAACAAGTTCAAAGCTACGTATTACCAGCTATGGTAGAAATGATAGCTATTTCGAAGAAAACCAATTCTTCATCATCAGATTTCTTTGAGTGGCTCAAAAAATAAGTACCCAGAAAAAAAATTCACCGCTACCGCATTGATTGAAAATCTAAGTGATATTGCGGTATTTAGTATTGTTTACACCGCATACCGCAAACACCGCATAACGCAAACACCGTATACCGCAAACACAGCATATCGTAAACACCGTATATCGCAAACACCGCAATCACCGCAAACACCGCATTTGTTTATTTGTATACTATTAAGTGTTGCCGGAAATTTTTCACACACTGCAAAGGTATAGGCAATTGAAAATTCATTTTTGTTTGTACATAAATACATAGATATATATGTGCATCTGATTACAGCAAATTTTTTCTCAAGTATTTTTTTTTTATTTTTGTGTTCTTTGTTTTTTGTGGCAGTTTTTTGAATACATAATAAAATATTTTTCAATAATGAAATAATCAAAAAATTTCATTTTTAAATCCAATACGACTAATAGGGCCGTCAGAATGAATACTTTTCCGTTAAACTAGCAATCCGTTTAATTGACAACATAGTTGAATTAAATGCATTTAAGTGACGATGGACACATTCAGTACTTCAGCTTTGCCGTAAAAAATACATCTAATTCAACTATGTTTCTCAGCTAAACGAATTGCTAGATTGACGGAAAAGTATTCATTCCGACGGGCGCATAATGTATAAAAATAAACATGTGTATTGTTGTTGCTCAAGTAAAATGACAAAAACTTCGGTTTCAATCAATGTATCGTAGCCAATTTTGTCGACTGAATGAATGCCTCGTTGGAAAATAAAGAATTATGTCACAGACAAACAAAAGAAGCCATAAATGTAATTCAAGGATTTTAGGAAAAACTCTATTTCATGTAAATAGTACATATTTTTATCTTGAAATTCATTAGTCAAATTATTTTGAATGTAAACAAACTCTAAATTTTAAGTGGCCCTTTCAATGAAAAAATTTAAAAAAAAACCAATCCTGAGAGTTTTCCTGTATAGATATTCTTTGGTTAAAATCAATTTGTAATCAGTAGTATTTTTCATCAGAAATCCATAAGACGGTAAAAATTACAAACAAAAAATCGCACTGGCAACATTGTAAATATCTCTATTTGCGATATGCGGTGTTTGTGGTATATGGTGTTTACGATATGCGGTGTTTGCGGTGTTGTGATATCCATACTACCGTATACCGGAATTGATCAAGAAAATACGGTGCGGTGTTTATTATGATCGCATATTTTGCGGTTGCGGTCATACTCCCACCGCATTTTTTATGAGTATACTCTAAATCACAAAAAATGTATCGCATGCTGATCTCTGATACCCGGGTATCGAGCAATTCGATCTGATCGTTTTTGTTTGAAGCCCGTTTGTTGTTCAAATGCCCGTACAAACATTCGAACATTCGAAAAACAAAAATAAAAAAAATACATATAAAGAAAAAAAAAAAATAATAATAAACAAAAGAAAAAAACCAACTTCAAAATACCCGAATTGTTCAAATGCCCGTACAAACATACGGGTAATAAACAAACAAACAACTCTTCGAGCATTTGAACAACAACTGTTCGGGCTACTCGAAAATGTTCAAAAAAAAAAATCGAGAGCTCTACTTTTAACACAAATTATTAAAATTTTGCATTAAACAAGCAATTTGGAATAGATGTACACAATAAAATATTTCTACCTATGTGCTACGGTTATAAATAATAATTTTCTTATATAATTTAGTTTTTTAATATTCCATTTTGACAGACAATGGGTCTTATTAATAAAAGCCAAGCATTTGCTTTTGCTTAAGATTTCACACCTTTTGCTACGCCCCCCCCCCCCCCCCCCCCGTTACTACGCCACTGACAACAGGTGTATTTAATGCAATCACAGTTGTAAAAAGATATTTGCAAAATATTTAGTATTTTGAAAAATAAACATCTTAAATAACATTAACAATTCATTTTCATTGAGATTATACATATGTGTCCATCATTGAATTTTTTGGAAATTTGAATTTAAATTATCGAAACAAAAAAATGTTGAAACACAAGTGGCAGAATAGCTGTGCATTACATGTTATAAAGAGAAGCCATTGCGCACTATGATTTTTCTTCCGGACTTCTTCTTTCCCCTTACGGCCAAAGCAGAAGCTTACAAGAGGCAAATTTAAAATTTGTATTTACATATATTTTATATTTTAAAAATAATTTATTTTATAGTTGTAAAATTGAAACAATCGTCAGAAAAAAGTGCCGAATGTCAAAAAACCTAAATAACAGCTGGCTCATTGGTTTTTAACCGCCTAGATGGTATTTCGCTGCTTTTTTCCAACATAGCTTACTCCCTTGCACCAACACAAAACTGTATTTGACCACCTCTTTCACACAAAAGACCTTGTAAGTTATCAAAAGTCAAATAAAATATTTAAAAAAAAATAAACAAAATAATAATAAACAAAATAATAATAAAAAAACTAAATATCCTGTAAGATTAGCTCTGTTCAATAACAAAAAATTTTTACGGACAGATCGCTATATAAAAATGACACCTTTTAAGAAAAATTCGTAACAATATTTTGTTATTTAACACAGGTATTGTGTATGTGATTTAATAATAATAATAACAAGTAAGGAAGCCTAAGTTCGAGTGCAATCGAACATTAGATACTCAGCTGTATGCTTTCATTGTTTGTTTGCGTTTGTTCGATATAGGGTGTATTTTATATGAAACGAGTGCTGCATAAACAGGGCGCAGCCACGCCCATTTTCAAAATTTATATCAATCATCCAAATAAGCATACAAATATTATTGTTAGTGCAAAATTTCATCCCTCTATGACTTTTAGTTACAAAGACTTCACGTTACAAATTCCAAAAGGGTGTTCCAGAAATATCTTTGTTAAAAAGTAGGCGTGGTCATAAACCGATTTCAATACATTTTTGCGTGTCTATTAACACATGTTATAAAAGTGTATAAACCAAGTTTCGTCATAATATCTCAATTATTTGTCGAGTTAAAGGCTAAGAAATCTCATATATCCCTTTGTCTAAAAAGAGGCGGTGCCACGCCCATTTTCCAAACTTTTTTATTTTTTGTTTCCGGTCTATTGTAAAACTCATGTCACAAAATTTCAATGAATTATCTTTATATTTCACATAGATATCGCTTAAAATGGTTTTATTAGGTCACTTTATAATACACATATATAAAAGTGGGCGCGGTCGTCAACCGATTTTGGTAATTTTTCGTCCACACATTTGGCTAAGTAAATATATCACGCGTACCAGATTTCATCGATATATCTTTAACGGTTTCTGAGTTATGGCTTATTAAACTTTCAATATTCGCTCCTTAATAAGTGGGCGTGGCACCGCCCATTTTCCAAAATTTTTGTAGTTTTTGTTTTATGTCCATAGTTGGACTCCTGCCACAAAATCTCAGTGATTGATCTTTATATTTGACAGAGATATCGCTTAAAATGTTTTTATTAGGCCCCCTTATATTTCCTATATATAAAAGTGGGCGTGGCCGTCAACCGATTTTGATAATTTTTCGCCAAAACATTTGACTAAGTAATTATATTACGCGTACCGAATTTCATCGATATATCTTCAACGGTTTCTGAGTTATGACTCATAAAACTTTCAATGTCTGCCCCTTAATAAGTGGGCGTGGCACCGCCCATATTCCAAAATTTTTGTGTTTTTTGTTTTATGTCCATAGTTGGACTCATGCGACAAAATTTCAATGATAGATCTTTATATTTGACAGAGATATCGCTTAAAATGGTTTTATTAGGTCACTTTATAATACACATATATAAAAGTGGGCGTGGCCGTAAACCGATTTTGATAATTTTTCGTCAAAACATTTGTCTATGTAAGCAAATTACGCGTACCAAATTTCATCGATATATCTTCAACGGTTTCTGAGTTATGACATATAAAACTTTCAATGTTTGACCCTTAATAAGTGGGCGTGGCACCGCCCATTTTCCAAAACTTCATCAAATTTCTTCATAAGGGCCCGAGCTCAATACGTGGGTAAAATTTTAAAACTCTAGCTATATTAGTGGCTGAGATACCAAATTTCCGATTTTTTCTATATAGGAAAAGTGGGCGTGGTCATGGTCCGATTTCGCCCATTTTCAATACCAACCGTCCCAGTCTCGATACCAACTTGCGTTCCAAATTTCATCAAAATATCTCAATTTTTGCGCGAGTTAGAGTGTTTACAGACGGACGGACGGACGGACGGACGGACAGACGGACGGACGGACGGACGGACGGACGGACATGGCTCAATCGATTTCTCTTTTCACCCTGATCATTTTGATATATATAAGTCTATATCTATCTCGATTATTTCATTCTGTTACAATCCACCGTTATGTGATTAAAACTATAATACTCTGTGTACTAGTACAGCTGAGTATAAAAACGAAAACGATAAGGTAAATAGAAAAGGTAAAACAGTGCCAGTCTTTCGTCTTGTCATGCACACGTATTTATACATACATTCTTTTTTCACTTAGCTATTACCTTTTTCCATTGTTCCGCGGTTTTGCAAGCTCTGCGAGTTAGGCACTATTCGGCCCACTAAATGTTCCCATCCGACTTATTTATTGGATTTCATAACTTCCATGAGCTTCACTTTTTGCAACTTGGAAATCTTCCCACTTATAATTTTATTCTACAAAACACAAACTAATGTAATAAATAAAAATGCAAGAAATTTAATACAAACCTCACTTATTATTTTGAAATGTATCTGTTTTCACTACCCTCAAAAGCTGGTGATATGAATATCGCAAGAAATAACGAAAACCAAATTTCACCACACTTACAGAAACACTACCTTGCGATAAATATGAAACAGGGTTGTATTTTGCGTTATAATTCATATCGAAAAGTTACAGAAACGGGCTACAGGTCGAGCCAATTTTTTGTTCCTTTTTTTCTTTTTTATTAAATAATTTTCTTTATAATTTTTTATTAAATAAAAGTGCCACCCGAATATCGGGGGTTACATAGATACTAGTTAATTATTAAAATAGAAACGACCAAACAACCAATATAAAAACCAATCGGATGAGCTTGCCGATAAACAAAATCTAATAACAAGAACAAGCATTGCCTTTTCTATAAATAGAATTTGTACAAACAAAAACACACAACCACATGTATGTACATGCGATAGTTTTCATTGCAATATCCCTGCAAAAAAATGTGCGATTAATCCCGATATACATAGATTTGTCCCGGATAAATGTAGACTAATTGTGGACCAATTGTTCCCGAACTGGTATAAATCTAGATTGATTATATGGGTCATTATTTTACAAATCGTACGGATTTGTTGAAAAAAAAAATTTCACATTTTTAAAAGACACCAAATTTTTTTTCTTTTCAGAGATCTGCATGTGTAAAAATTCGATGGTTAAGCAAACATGCCCACATTCAAAATTGCATATCTTTGGTTCGGCTCGTCGTATCTTGTTCATTTTTTTTTTATTTTGAAGGTAATAATATTTACTTTATAACTGCGTTAAAGAAATATTTAATTTTACAAAATCAAAATAATGAATTCAAACTAAATTTTTTAAACGAACGAATATTTTCGAAAAAATATACATAATATGCGCTGAACTTTCATCTAAAAAACGCATTTAATTTCAAGGTGGAGACTTTTATGGTTCAAAAGATATTAACTCATTTCTGACATGACCTCGAGCAACTTGCCTACGTTCCACTAAGGGTGTACCGCCAGCGTGTGCCTGTGCGCATGCATGGTGATGTTAACCACCGCATACATACCTATGTACATATGTATGTGCATGTAATTCAATCTGCTTATCACTTAATAGGTATGTAGCTAGTAGTTATATTTTACCAAATCATTATTGTAGCACAATAGACGGTCTAGTAAAATAGATAATACAACTATTTATGTATTTAGGACCAAGGACGATCATTAAGATGAATATATTATGTTATAGCATTTTCAGGTCAAATGAAACGTTTTTCAAGTCAAGTGAAACTTTTTTCAAGTCAAGTGAAACCTTTTTCAAATTAAGTGAAACCTTTTTCAAATAAAATGAAACCTTTTTCAATTTAAGTGAAACTTTTTTCATTTAAAATGAAACTTTTTTCATTTCAAATGAAACTTTTTTCATTTCAAATGAAACCTTTTTCAAATTAAATGAAACCTTGTTTAGTTAATACAATAATATTCTTATATGAATTTTTTGAACACGGCTTTCTTTTCGAAAGTTAACAATTCAAAATATTTTACACAATTTGCACTCTAAGCTAGCAATATGTATAAAAGTTCGACATCACCTCAGAACTTTTTGCATTTCAATGTTTTTGTTGTTTTATTGTTTGTATCCCAGCAAACATTCGGACTCATATAAGCGTCAGTAAACATTTCTTAAGCTTATATACCACATAAGCCGCTGTGGTGCTGTGGGTAGAGTGCTCGCCTGCTATGCCAGAAGTCTCGGGTTCAAACCACAGTCCGAGCAAACACCAAAAAAATTTTCTAATTAGTAAAAATCCAATTATTGGGTTTTTTAAGAGCAGCAGTCTCTCGGCAGTGGGCGGCATACCCTCCAAATGTATTCCTGCCATGGAAAAGCTTCTCACAAAAAATGCATTCGCCGTTCGGAGCCGGCATAAAATTGTAGGTCCACCCAATTAGTAGGAAAAACAAAAGGAGCACACCTCGAATTGGGAGAGAAGCTCGGCCATAAAACTCGTCAGAGTTATAATAGCGCCATTGTATTATATTATTATTATTTTATACCACATATGTCACACCTATATATTTCGGACTCATATCAGACTCCAAATTATGAGAATTTCAAGAATGTTTGCTGGGCTTAAAGAGCTTGATCTACTTAATTTTAGTACATATATAAATATATCATGTACATATATAAAAATAATGAAACCAATAACAAACCAAAAAATTAAATTGTTGTTGCGATTATTTTGCAAATATATATATATATAGGTACATATATATTGTTGTACATAGTTACCACTACTAACATTCAAAGTTCAATAACTTTCGATGTGTAAAAGCCGTGTACAAAAAATTTATATAAGAATGTTATTGTACTAACTAAACAAGTTAATACAAGCAAAATGCAAGGCGGCGGTAGCCTAGTGGTGATGCCATTAGACTTCCAACCGGAAAATCCGAGGTTCGATCTCGGCGGACGCCAATGAATAAAAATGTTAAAAAGAAGTCTGATGAAGAGATGTGGTGGTCTCCGAAAGGGATCTATAACTTCTACCAAACAAGTATTAATCTTTCATACCAATTTTTCCTTAAAAAAAAAAAAATGGTCTTGAGAGCTCAATAATAAAGTAGTTATCAAAATAAAAACGACCAAAAACCAAAAGTAAGGTTTCATTTAATTTGAAAAAAGTTTCATTTGAAATAAAAAAAGTTTCATTTGAAATGAAAATGGTTTCATTTGAAATGAAAAAAGTTTCACTTAAATTGAAAAAGGTTTCATTTTATTTGAAAAAGGTTTCACTTAATTTGAAAAAGGTTTCACTTGACTTGAAAAAAGTTCCACTTGACTTGAAAAAGGTTTCATTTGACCTGAAAATGCTATATACACATATTATATGTTATGCCTGCGAGCCAGTACCTTTAGTTTAGTGTAAGTAGATATCAGATTCTAAATATGAAATCTGACAGGGAAAAAATTAAATTTTCACTTAAATATTTTCGTGAAACTGGCTGTAAATTTTTAGTAATATTAGATATACTTATTTTATTACGAAGGTTTTGAAGTGTACATCCCTAATACATTTGTCAATGAAAGTAAAATTTATAAAAGCATTAAAATAATAGAAAACATTTATTTACTTATTTGAGTCCATATATATATATCAGGGTTGGGCAAGCTGCATTCAATTTTGATTGCATTCAGCCTTGCAGCCCCAATCAATTCAGTAGTGAATGGGAATACAAATGTGATTTGCACTACCATTCAATAATGAATGCGAATGCAAAGGTGAATGCATTCCCATTCATTGCATTCCCACTGCAAATGTGATTTGGACTACCAATTAAAAATGAGTGCGAGGGATTTGGACAACCATTCATAATTTAATAGCAGTTAAAACCTGTGACCATAGTTAAGGTATTAAGTGGCTAATCTATTTATTAACGGAAGGAAGTTTATGGGATATTATAAATATGGAATTAGGCTTAGCAAAGTAAAGGGAAACCAACACGGCATAGTAATATGTACATATGTTCTATGTTATACCTGTATGTAAAAGTATTTCTTTCAACTTCTGAGGCTATAATTACACAGTTCAACAAATTTGCAAAAATTTTACTCAACACGAACAAACGCTAGTTATTATGAAAGAGGATGCCTCTCAGACCAACTTTTCCGAATAGAGTACTAGTCCAGTGCAAATCACATTTACAGTGGGAATGCAATGAATGGGAATGCATTCACCTTTGCATTCGCATTCACTATTGAATGGTAGTGCAAATCACATTTGCATTACCATTCACTACTGAATGGTAATGCAAACCACATTTGCATTCCCATTCACCACTGAATGGTAATGCGAACCACATTTGCATTCCCATTCACTACTGAATGGTAATGCAAACCAATTTTGCACTACCATTCACTATTGAATGGTAATGCACTTTGAATGGTAATGCAAAAATGCCCATCCTTGATATATATTTATATACATATATATACATCCATATACTAGCATCTTTGATCACACTACAGCCTCACGAAATGTACAAGAACGTCGCGCACACCCCTGCACATATTGCTTGCTGCAGGTATACATATGTATGTATGTACATAAATACATAGTTGCATTATCTATTTTACTAGACCGTCTATTGTGCTACAATAATTATTTGGTAAAATATAACTACTAGCTACATACCTATTAAGTGATAAGCAGGTTGAATTACATCAGTGATAGGCAAAATTGAAATGCAACTGTATTAGTGAGAGCGCCGTAATAGCGCAAATCAATTGGTTCCTTTTCGTTTAGTCGCTTGCTGGCCCTCAATGAATGCGGTCGTTTATAAAAACGACAAGCATACGCACATATGTATAAGTAATTATGCTTTTACATATATAAATATGCGCAAACAAGCGACATTCACCCACGATGTTGCTGCGCCACTTGCTGAACGACGACTAAATCGTTTACAAAAGAAAGAGCATAACGTGTCTGTGTGATTTGAGCGCGATCAATTGATCTATGAAACGCCTATCACTGAATTACATGCACATACATATGTACATAGGTATGTATGCGGTGGTTAACATCATCATGCATGCGCACAGGCACACGCTGGCGGTACACCCTTAGTGGAACGTAGGAAAGTTGCTCGAGGTCATGTCAGAAATGAGTTAATATCTTTTGAACCATAAAAGTCTCCACCTTGAAATAAAATGCGTTTTTTAGATGAAAGTTCAGCGCATATTATGTATATTTTTTCGAAAATATTCGTTGACCCGATCAGTATGTAATAATGCTTTAAAAAATTTAGTTTGAATTCATTATTTTGATTTTGTAAAATTAAATATTTCTGTGGGGTTCCATAGCAAATAAAAACACACACGTGCCGTTCCTTTTAATTTCGACACCATTTATTGGCAATTTTAATGTCTAATAGTATTTATTAATTTAACTTTTAGCTTATTCTTAGTTTAAATTATTATTTCACAAAGTTCTTTAAAATATGAATGTAGGGCGACTACTCGCGGCGACGGCTGACAATAGAATAGAAGAATGAAAATGAAATGGCATATTCGAATAGAGCGGCCATCGTTCGTTAAGTTGGAAGAATTGTCAAAACTGGCATTGCCAGATTGATCAGTTTTGGTGCTGCCCAAACAGGTACCGAGTACCGAGTGCTTATGTACCAAGTACCTAAGTACCAATTCCCACATTCGGTCCTCCTGACTCATCATTCGGCGCGAATGATGGCACGCATGGCGACTCAGAGGCAGGCTCCCATTTTTTCATATGTTCAGCAACGGTTGTCGTGCTGCCCGGACCCTCGTGGTCCCCTACCTTACGGACTTCATACCTGTCACGGGATAAAACTTTAGTTATTTTGTAAGGACCTAAAAACTTTCGTCTCAACTTTAACCCAGAGCCGTATTGTGTGCGCTTAATGGCGACTAGCTCACCTAACCTGTACTTCATAGCCTGCTTCCTGTTCTTATTAAAATACCTACGATTCTCCTCCTGAATTTTGGCAATGTTTTCGCGCGCTTCCTTGCGGACTTCCTCTCGCTCGTCATCTAAATCCCTGATGGCGTTCTCCTCCAGAAACTGCTGCAGCTATGGTATAACACTAACACGCATCTCAACGCCAAGCAACCTGAATGGCGATACCTTCGTGCTCCGAGGTGGCGTACTGTTAATGGTCTGTTGAACTGCTTCCAAGTGTTTATACCACTGACCCGGCTTATCGTCGGACAACTTTGACAACATAGGGACGATTATTTTGTGGATGCGCTCCACTTGGCCATTTCCTCTAGGAACACCGGTAGCTATTAAACTATGCTGTATTCCTTCACCTTCACAGTACTCCTTAAATGCTTTGGAGGTGAAGGCTGAGCCACTATCGGAAATAATGCGTCTCGGATTTCCAAAAACTGCTGCCTGCGATTTCAGTTGGCTGATCACACCTTCGGCTGCCGTGTTCCTAGATGCGTAGAGCCAAACAAACTTGGAGAAGGCATCAACTACGACGAATATGTGGGTATATCGTTTGGATGTCGTGTCCATCGGGCCAAGGTGGTCAATATGGTACGTTCCTAGTGGTTTGTCTTCTTTGCTTATCGGCGTTAAAAACCCCTCCCTTTTCCCTGACTTAGCCTCCGCAACGATGCACTCAACACAACTCTTCACTACCGTCGATGCTTTATCAAACAACTGTGGAATATAGAATGTCCTCTCAACGGCTTCTTGGGTCCTTTTTGCTGAGAAGTGACCTTGATTGTGAGCAACCTTAATTATTTCTGTTTCCATTGACGTGGGCACAACAATCAGTTCCTTGATGGGATCTTTGTGCAGCACCCCGTGCTCGACATAAAAGTCCTCATATTCGCCACTCTCAAGTGCCTTCAAGACTGCCTTAATCCACGGATCTAACAATTGGGCCTGTTGCAACCGATGTCGGAGAGAGTCTTCCAACATCAAGCACGAAACTCGACTAAGGGCATCGACATGCCTCATCCTGCTCCCACTACGGTGCTCGACCTCGTATTGAAACTGGTCAAGGTATAGCGCCCAACGAGACACCCTTTCTGGAACATCCCGTTTGCGTATTGTCATCGCGAAGGCATTACAGTCCGTGATGATCTTGAATTTCAGGCCCAACAAGTAGACCCGCCACTTCTTCATCGCTGCAATAATAGCTAGTGCCTCCAACTCATAGGCACTGTATTTCTCTTCGGTCTTCGTTGTCTTCCGGCTCATGTACTGTACGGGGTGAAATTGTTGGTCGTCAACATCCTTTTGAAGAAGGACTGCCCCATAGCCGTACTTGGACGCGTCTGTATGTACTTCCGTCATCGATTTAGGGTTATATAAACGCAAAACTGGCGCATTCGCCAAAGCTGCCTTCAATTGCTCAAATGCCAGCAGCTGGTCTTCCTTCATGGAGAACTTCGCATCTCGCCGTAAAAGATCAGACAATGGTTTGGCGACCACCGCGTATCCTTCTATGAACCGCCTGAAGTATGAATTAAGGCCAAGGAAACGCTGTACAGCTTTGCGATCGCTCGGTACGGGAAACTGTGCAACAGCCCTAGTCTTTGCTTCTGATGGCTTAATGGTTCCCCCCTCTATTACGTACCCTAAAAAATCAATTTTTGTCTGGAGAAACTGGCACTTTTCCCACTTAAACCGCAAATTGTATTGTTCTGCCCTACTTAATACCATTTTCAGCTTGTGGATTCCCTCATCTACATCCTTAGCGGGAATGACGAGGTCGTCCATGTAGGCGATTACTACTCCATCTTTAATCAGGTCACGAAAGACTGCGAATATGAAACGGGAAAACACAGCCGGTGAGTTGGAAATCCCGAAGGGAACGTATAAAAAATCGTACTGATCGTCCGGAGTTACAAAGGCGGTGTATTTTCGCTCGACGGGAACGTGAAAGAATCCGTTAACGAGATCTAATGTGGTGAAAACATCAGCCTTGTGCAACTTCTCGGTCACGTCATCAATAAGCGGCATTGGAAAGTTGTCACGCACGATTTTTTCATTCAGTCGCCGGTAGTCGCAACAAAGCCGCTTGCTCCCATCCTTCTTGGGTACCAACACAATCGGCGACGCATACTCCGACGTACTGCGCTGAATAATTCCCTCTTCCAGCCACGATGCCACTTGCTCTTCAACTATACCTCTATCCGCGAACGAAATACGTCTGGGGCCAGTGTAAACTGGTACGTCGTCGACCAACAATATCTTCATCTCCACGGGAGATTGATGCACCCTCTTCGGCTTGTAGCTATTCACCAACGCTTTCACCACCTCCCCTTTCTCCCAACTAAGGTGACATAACCCTATCTCTCGCTCACGTTCCTCGGCTGCTAGTGCCATGCACAACTCACCAAATTCACCTAACAAGTCAGACGCCACAACTTCCGCCATTGAAGTAGCGTGTGGTGTCTCAGGGTTCGACGACCTCGGCTTAAATCGTACCGAATCTTCGCTAACGACCAATGTTACCTGCTTCAGGATATCATTACCAATTACAGCTGCGTAAGTCATGTCCTGCTCTCTGGTCACATGGAACCTAACTTCCAACTCCATGCCGTCAACCCTAACTTTCCTGACAAAACTACCCAACGTGGTTAAACCGCCCTGGCCTACACCTACCAGGCGGCGTTTGTCCTTGTCCAACTCGATATCCTCGTCCAACATGAGCAAGGTATCGTAACGAATCAAACAGAGATCACACCCTGTATCAACTAACGCCGAGAACGTGATATGATCACACGTGACGTAAACAAAGACATATCTACCAGCTCTACTTATCTTAAAATGTATTTCGTCACCCAGAGGATTTGCGTTGTGACTTTCCATCTTTATTGCAGGAGGGGCGCTGGGACAGTCGGCTGCACGATGCCCTGGTTTACTGCACCTAAAACATTTAAAGGGCTCGCGACAATCTTTCGCCAAGTGGGAAATGCTACCACACTTGAAGCATTTCTTCCCTCCTTCTCTACGTGCACCCTGGTTAGCAGCTCTATTAGCCACGCTTGACTGATTGGTATTCGATGTAGTCACTTGCTGGCGGCTATTTCGAATTTTCTCATAAACTACAATCTGCCTTTTTAACTCGACTATGGATTTCGCTTGATATAAATTTATTTTATTTTGCTTCGTGTCAGGAATGCCCTCAATAAAATATTCAATCAGACTTGTATCGTCTATCTCTATTGGCTTCGCAATCTCAATCAGAGAATAAAGGTATTCCCGGGAATCTTCATCACTACGCTTGCGTCTATGCATCAATGCCCTATGCACATCGATCGCAGATACCCTAGTACCAAACTCTGACCTTAATGCCTGTACTAATGAACCCCAACTAGTTACATTCCGCCGGCTGCGTATAAAAATTTTTGCAGCACCTTTCAAAAGCTGTTTCGCGTAAATAAACTTTTGCAGCTCGTTCCATTGAACAGCACTGGCATTTTGCTGAAATTCGTCAAGCCACTCCTCTATTTGCGGCGAACCTGACCCACTAAAAGATGTCATCGAATCTTCTATGTCACGTAAGGTAAAGGGAGTACGGGTGTGTAAGACGTTTGGTAATTCCCTTGATGGGGACGCACCGGCATTGTCGTAAACAGAACCTGAATCATCATCACCACTGGCACCATCATTCTCGCTATCAGCATTGAGGCCGAAATGCTCTAATAATCGGTCTTGTAAAGTTACCTTCCTTCCAGTAGTGGCTAAACCCAACTCTGCCAACTTTTGTCTAAGCCCTACCATATTAAGTTCTAAAATAACTTCTCGCTCCATTGCAAATCGTTTCCGCTTACACAAAATACTTTTTAAATTAAATTGCCCTTTACAAAACAGAATTTCGTTATAATACGATTTACAATATTATGGTTTATCTCTATCCAATTCTCAAAATTAATATTTTACTTTTAAAATCGTAGTCAAGTATGCATATGAAACATGGTATTATCATTAACAACACGAATTTAACTTATTTTTTACATGTGTACAAATTCATGAATACATAAATTACATACATACAAACATGTTTGTCAGAGTTTTCATACCTTGCTGTACATGGCAAATACACATGTACATAAAACACCGTCACCTGTGATACCTCTGTTGCTGCTGGCTTCCACTGCTCTGTTGCTGCGTTGTTTCGCTGCTACTGCTCTGCTCTGCTGCTGCGTTGGTTAGCTGCCGCTTCTCTGCCCGAAATTTCTACGTCTCCAAAATAGCGCTACTGGGGAACCGTTACAGCGGTTCTTCGACTTACGGGATCTCGGATGGCGTGGTACAGCTTAATGGCTTCGTATGCTACCAAACGCTAACGATCTATAAAAGCGTGGTACAGCCTCCTGGGTATTTCGACCTGGTACACTTAGTGGTCGCCACAATTAGATATAACAATTTTGGCTGCGATTCTTCGGGGTGCAAGGCGAATTAAATGTCCCACACATGCACATTTAGCACATGACAAATACATCAATTAATTTAGTCCAGTAAGTTCCTCGTCTTTATAACTTTCAATCTTTCGCGTTAAATTTTATTATTAGATTACATATTTGTTTCGACCGCCACAATTGAAATTGTTATTTGTATGGTTTTTTTTTTCTCAATCCGTCACCACTTGTGGGGTTCCATAGCAAATAAAAACACACACGTGCCGTTCCTTTTAATTTCGACACCGTTTATTGGCAATTTTAATGTCTAATAGTATTTATTAATTTAACTTTTAGCTTATTCTTAGTTTAAATTATTATTTCACAAAGTTCTTTAAAATATGAATGTAGGGCGACTACTCGCGGCGACGGCTGACAATAGAATAGAAGAATGAAAATGAAATGGCATATTCGAATAGAGCGGCCATCGTTCGTTAAGTTGGAAGAATTGTCAAAACTGGCATTGCCAGATTGATCAGTTTTGGTGCTGCCCAAACAGGTACCGAGTACCGAGTGGTTATGTACCAAGTACCTAAGTACCAATTCCCACATTTCTTTAACGCAGTTATAAAGTAAATATTATTACCTTCAAAATAAAAAAAAAATGAACAAGATACGACGAGCCGAACCAAAGATATGCAATTTTGAATGTGGGCATGTTTGCTTAACCATCGAATTTTTACACATGCAAATCTCTAAAAAAAAAAAATTTGCCAAAATCCTGATATAGGTGTTTGCTAATTTCGTGCAAGTAACTTAAAAAAAAAGTTTGAGCCGAATCAGAAATATGAAATCCCAAAAGGTGTACGATTTGTAAAATAATGACCCATATGTAGAAATTTTACAAAAATATTCAATGTGTGTATTAAAAAAACATTAGGTAAAACTAATTGGACACGCTTTTTTTTAATAACAATGATGAATAATAATTTTGGCAAAATTTTACCAAAAATATCCATTGAAAAATCAATTACGATTATACACTGAAAACTGACTATTTAAAAAATTTTAATTTATTGAATAGATAGATTTTTTACAAAAGTAAAACTTATTGTATAATCTTTATTTAAATAGGCATGAACATTTATAATTTTTAAAGATTGTTATAAAAAATAGCCTTGGCTAGCAACTTTGAAAAATTCCTCACATATCTTTTACTCTCAAAACTTTAAATATTTGGAGAAAATACTGAATTTTTTTTAAAAGATTTCACTACAAGATGAAATCTAATCGAATAAACTCTTCTAATACATATAACAATTTATAATTTTTAGACATTTTCATAAATAAATAATAGCTGAAAAAACTAAAAAAAACACGCTTTATTCTTAAAAATCGTACTAAAAATTGAGAAATAATTTAATTAGATACAAAATGATGAACGAAAATATAAGTATTTAAGGAAAAGCGTCGGGTGCTCAGTATGTCAAAAAATATTTAAAATCGCTGTTTTTTTGCTAATATTTTTATTTTGACTTTTTTGAGATTTCATACAACGCACTCTTTAATTTCGCAACTAGGTATGTATATTTTTGTACTAGTTGTACGAATCGAATATTTTCATGTTCAAATAATATTGAGCACCACCACGCTTTTCCTTAAATACTTATATTTTCGTTCATCATTTTGTTTCTAATTAAATTATTTCTCAATTTTTAGTACGATTTTTAAGAATAAAGCGTGTTTTTTAGTTTTTTAAGCTATTATTTATTTTTAACTTTTTAGTGAAATTTTTCATTAAAGGATGTTTTATGTAGACGCAATAATAAAAGTAAATTTTTCACATACATTTTTTCCTTATAAAAAAAAACATTGGTCATGAGAGCTCAAAAATGAAGCCTAAACGAAAAAATATCAACTAATATGTACTATGTGTATCGAAGCAAATCTATTTCAGTTTTTAATCGGAGATATGCTCTTCCTTATTTGCCTGTGCATATTCACAATAAACAGTCGGCGCTCCAAAATATTCTCATTGTCCTATAATCACTTCCATATTTTTCTTGTATAATAAAAATAGTAAAGAACTTCTTGAAAATAAAAATAGCCAAACGGATGTGAAAGTTACCAAAAAAGCAACAGCGAAAAAATAACCTATTTTGGTAATTACCAATTTCGGCAACCCTGCTATAAGTGCTATAATTTATAGCCTATAAATAGAATTTGAACAAAGAAAAACACAAAACCAGTTCTTGCTTTGCATACGTATGTATGTACATGCGGTTGTTTTTATTGCAAACACAACAACAAAACAGAAAGCTTGTTACTTATTGGCCTGCATACGGGAGTGAATTGAATGAAATTCATAGAGGCTATTTTGAAGAAAGGTAACTTAAAAGCCTCAATGAAGCATGGAATATAATGTTGAATGTCCCACTATATGATGTCGTTGGGCTGAATTTTATGTTGAAGTCATATTTCGAATCCGGAGGGGAATAGAAATAATAGAATAGAGAACACAATAAAAGTAAAGTGAATATTTCAAAAAAATAATTATTGAGTTAAACGTTGGAACTTTTAGGATGGGATGAAGTTACATACATACATACATACAGGTGAAGCTAATAAAAGCGTGTTAAAAATAGCCTTGGCTTACAACTTTGGATGAAAGCGATTAATCTACATTTGTACCCGTTCGGGTATACAAGTTGAACAATTAGTCTCTTCATAGGACATGCTCGAAAAAATGCGATCAATTCGCTCCATATAAAGGGATGTTAAATTGTATTCTCCCTTCTGATTGGTCCCGGACACGTCCTGGATTAATCGCATTCAGGGATGTATTTTCAAATTCGCTTCTCATATAATATGTATATGAAACTTGTTACTTGTTGCTTTCGAGCCAATATAAATTGAAAACACAATTATTTGTAATATTGAACAAGATGTAAGAAGTTAACTTCTATCACGTGTACTATGCTACACGCGAGTTTTTTTGTTACGATTGCAAAAATTTGTTAAAGTAAATAAATAGCCCAAAGGTCATAATTATTTCACAATTTATGAACATAAATGGAGGAATACACAAATTTCAGACAAAAGCTTTTTTGGTTTAGGAATAATTCGCTTTTAAACTTTAAAGTGAGACTGAGAGCTCACTTTAGAGGATTAGGGTTAGAGATAATCAGCTTGAAAAATTAAGATTATATGGCAGGTACCACGCCTCCTTTTCCGATAACCTACACTTTTATGCGCAAAAAATGTTTTTATATCATATATGTAGTTCTGTACCAATTTACAGGTCCCTGCCTTAAATCCTTTTAGAGATATTCAGCTTAAAAAATTAAGTGTGTAAGGGAGGTGCCACACCCCCTTTTTCGATAACCCCCACTTTTATGCGTGAGAGTGGTTTTAATATCATTTAGCTCTATAGCAATTTTCAGGCTCCTGTCATTTATTC
The DNA here is from genome assembly GCA_960531455.1 of Urophora cardui. NCBI lineage: Eukaryota > Metazoa > Arthropoda > Insecta > Diptera > Tephritidae > Urophora > Urophora cardui. The sequence goes on from OY482674.1 coordinate 68,372,884, forward strand.
TTTCTGATATATTCAGCTTCCAACGCTAAGTATGTATGGGAGGTGCCACGCCCCCTTTTCGTATAACTCCTATTATTTTGCGTTCATATGGAATTGTTATCGTTTGTCTCCACACCAATTTCCAAGTCCCTACCTTAAACATAATATAATAATAATACAATGGCGCTATTATAACTCTGACGAGTTTTATGGCCGAGCTTCTCTCCCAATTCGAGGTGTGCTCCTTTTTGTTTTTCCTACTAATTGGGTGGACCTACAGTTTTATGCCGACTCCGAACGGCGAATGCATTTTTTGTGAGAAGCTTTTTCATGGCAGAAATACTCTCGGAGGGTATTACGTCCACTGCCGAGAGGTGACCGCTGCTCTTAAAAAAACCCAATAATTGGATTTTTACTAATTAGAAAAATTGTTTTGGTGTTTGGCTCGGACCGTGGTTTGAACCCGAGACCTCTGGCATAGCAGGCGAGCACTCTACCCACTGCACCACAGCGGCCACATCACCTACCTTAAACAATTTTAGAGATATTCAGCATGAAAAATTAAGTTTGTATGGGAGGTGCCACTTTTATGCGCAAAAAATGTTTTTATATCATATATGTAGTTCTGTACCAATTTACAGGTCCCTGCCTTAAATCCTTTTAGAGATATTCAGCTTAAAAAATTAAGTGTGTAAGGGAGGTGCCACGCCCCCTTTTCGTATAACTCCTATTACTTTGCGTTTGGTTCAGCCGTTTACAATTTTTAGCGTTACAATTAAAAACCCAATCATTTTTATATATATAGACTAGCTGACCCGGCAAACTTCGTTCTGCCCAAAACAGATTTTTTTATTAATTTCATTTCAAAAATTGTTATTACACCGGTATTATTTTTAATAGAAAATTAACGATTTTTCACTACTTCATTGTGTATACAACTTAAAAAATATATAATTTTAGTATTCAGTTTAAGGCTGCACGATACACAACATTTTTAGTTTTCTGTTCCGAATATTTATTTTCACTGAGTATTGGCTATTTTCACTAAGTAAGTAAGAGGATTGATATAGTATACCTCCATAATGGTTTTCAGGCCCCTCCTCCAAACCTTTTAGATATATTCAGCCTCAAAAGTTTAGTACGTATGGGAGGTGCAATGCCTCAATTTTCGATAAATCTTTTTTTTTTTTTGGTGAACATAGTATTGATATCGTATATCTGCATAGTGATTTCTATGTACGTGCCATGAACGCTTTTAAGGATATTTAGCCTTAAAAATTAAGAACGCATGGGAGGTGCCACGCCCCCTTTTCCCAAAACTACTGTTTTTTCATAAGCATGCTATTGATATCGTAAATCTCCTGATCAATTTTCGGTCCCAACCTCGCACGCTTTTATAGATATTCAGCTTGAAAAATTAAGTTTGTATGGGAGGTGCCACGCCCCCTCTTCCGATATCCTACACTTTTATGCGCAAAAATTGTTTTGATATCATATAGCTCTGTACCAATTTCCAGGTCCCTGATTTAGATCCTTTTAAAGATATTCAGCTTAAAAAATTAAGTGTTGTTGGGAAGTGCCACGCCCCCTTTTCGTATAACTCCTATTATTTTGCGTTAATATTGCGTTATCTCCACACCAATTTCCAAGCCCCTAGCGTAAACAATTTTAGAGATATTCATCATGAAAAATTAGGTTTGTATGGGAGGTGCCACGCCCCTTTTTCCGATAACCCCCACTTTTATGCGTGGGAATGGTTTTGATATCATTTAGCTCTATACCAATTTTCAGCTCCCTACCTTGAACTGTTTTAGAGATAATCAGCTTTAAAAATTAAGGTTGTATGGGAGGTGCCATGCCCCGCTTTTCTGATAACCCCCACTTTGCTGAGTGAGAAGGGTTTTGATATCACCTACCTCTATACCAATTTTCAGATCCCTACCTTGAACTGTTTTAGACATAACCAGCTTTAAAAATTAAGGTTGTATGGGAGGTGCCACGCCCCCTTTTCTGATAACCCCCACTTTTCTGAGTGAAAAGGGTTTTGATATCACCTACCTCTATACCAATTTTCAGATCCCTACCTTGAACTGTTTTAGGGGTAATCAGCTTTAAAAATTAAGTTTGTATGGGAGGTGCCACGCCCCCTTTTCTGACAATCCCCACTTTTCTGAGTGAGAAGGGTTTTGATATCACCTACCTCTATACCAATTTTCAGCTCCCTACCTTAAACTGTTTTAGAGATAATCAGCTTTAAAAATTAAGGTTGTATGGGAGGTGCCACGCCCCTTTTCTGAGTGAGAAGGGTTTTGGTATCACCTACCTCTATACCAATTTTCAGCTCCCTACCTTGAACTGTTTTAGAGATAATCAGCTTTAAAAATTAAGGTTGTATGGGAGGTGCCACGCCCCCCTAACATTTTTAAATTTTTTCTTCGACTAAACCTTCGCGAGGTAACAACAAACAAACCCCCCTAAGGAAGTATTTGATTTGGTTCAGCCGTTTTCAAGTTTTAGCGTTTCAATTAAATACCAAATCATTTTTATATATATAGATAATAATAGTTGAAAGCGTTAAAGGTAGATGAATTATCATCCAAAGAATATTTCCTGAAAGTTTCACTGAAAAATTCCCAGTAGTTTGTAAATAAATAAAATTGGTTCACTCTACCCAAGCTTAGCCGGTGTTAATTTCCGAATTACAAGGTATTCTCGCATGAAACTTGGTGACAGTATTCTATAAATGCCGTTTTCATATATGTTGGCACTTTTTTTTATAATAAAGAGCAGTATTTTAAAAAATTTAATTAAAATTAATGTCCAAATTCCTTTGTTCTTCCATTTATTTTTCGACTAAAAAAGCTGCTGCAGCAATGGAATCTATTTTTTAACCATTTAATATATTCTTTCTGAAAATTTAATCTAAAACTTACTGAAAATATAAATTTGCTCTCAAAAAATACATATGATTTCACAAAAACGCTACCTAACACTGATTCGAACATAGTTTAACACTTAACAACACTTATGTTCAAAACGTCGTAAACCAGAATACCAATTTTGGTTTTGTCGTAGCAGTCGGCGTCTCCGCGATCGCAGTTCCGAGGGATGCAGAATAGCTGTGCAGAACAAGAAAATTGTACGCGGCCCAAGACGTGTGATGACTGCCTGCTATGGATGTATGTCATAAGTAGTTCTGAAAAGAGAGAAAGAAGTGAAAAATTCATTAAAACTTGTGCAAACCACATAAAAAATTACATGTGGGGTCCATAACCTGAAAATAATTAAAGAAATAGAAAATTACTACTTACCCACGTCTTTTCTCGTTGCTGGCCGGAATTCCATTGTCACACCCATGATCCAATAATTCTATATGGTCGTTGCACTGAAAAGAGAATAGGCGATTACCGTTGAACGGCCGTAGATAAAACTGTCAAAAACAGAAAAAACGCCAGCGAACATACAAGCGAACACACAAGCTATTTCCACGAATAACACGTGCAAGAGGGCAAAATCAAAACAAAAGACGATAATTTGACAGCTTACTTTTCCAAAAACAAAATAGCCGTCCTCTGCTGCGTCCACCATTTATTATTGCATCATGGTCACACCATTGACAATAGGATTGGGCGATATATATCGATATATCAATATATCGATATTTTTAAAATAGTACAGCCGATAATATCGACGATATTTTGAATTACCGTGCATCGATAATCGATAATTTTTTGCCATTTCGAGCCAAATTCGATATTTTCCATAAATTTCTGATTCGCTTTGAATTTAACACCAGAATATTTTTTAAGAAGTGTTATAACCATAATGTTCGGGTGCTTGAATTTACATTACTTTCTTCTTCAAGCAATTCTTAATGATTTTTATGTTTATACTTCAGGATTCGTAGAATATCTGTAGACCCATCGAACTTTAACAACAAATATCTAGTAAACTATAAGTCTCCGGCAAGTTTGGATTTCAGTTTTGAGATATGTGAGAGCACCTCTAACCCCGTGAAGAAGTGGTTTTTAGCGGGACGTGGTTCCTTAATGTAAAGCCGCCCCTTTCGATATATTGATATATCGATGTTTTTACACGGCATAAATCGATGTTTTTTGAAATATCGATATAATATATATCGATATATTTTTCCAATTTGTCCATCCCTAGTGAGAATTAGTGTTATTTATTTGTTATGAAATTTTATGGTCATAGATGAAAATTAAGGGCTTTATTTAAAAAATATTGTTGCTTTAGTATAGTAGCTTACTTCCATATATAGCGAAGAAGACATAAATTGGTTTTTTTAAATTATGACACTAATGAAGTAAATGGCATCGGAGTTCGAAAGCAATAGAGCGAGAAAAAACTGCAAAATTAGCGATTGTACAGCATTGCCGCTGAGGCCACTAAAGTGACAATTTGATCCTTTTTTAAGAGCCAGGCTACCGGACCCCAACTTTTTGAAAATATGCAATATTTGAACCTTTTTAAACATTTGGGCCACTTTTGGTCCCTTTTTACTTTCAAACCTATAATGTAATAAATATTTTTTAGTTTTTTTCTTAAATATAAAAAAAGCTTTTTTACGTTTGTTTTTACATGGCCGTTTTCTGCTACTGTTGTTGGTATGTAGATTGTAATAAAAGGAAAATTGAGAATTAAGCAAAACAAAGCTGACGGCGGTGGTAGCTCAATGGGATGCTATTGGCTTACCAATCGAAACGACTTAAGTTCGATCCTCGGTTGAGGCCGCCTGAAGAAGTCTGATGAGGGAATGTGGTGGTCTCCGAAATGGATCCATAACCTCAACCAAAAAATTTTTTTAAATTTTTCTTAATTAAAAACTGGCCAATAGCTCATATAAAATTCACATAAAAAAGCATCTTTGTTACCTTTTCACTTTCATTAGCAATTCTCCGCTGCGAAGGAAACCCCCGAAAAAGTTATTTGGGAGTAAAAATTTTTAGAATGCAAGAAAATTATTTTAACAAACCGAAATAGAAGAGTTTTCGCACAACGTGGGGGAATGAAAAACAACTTAAATGAGAACTAGTTGTGAATTTGTTGCAAATATGTTAACGCTGCCAGCAGTGTATCAGCAGAAAGATTATTTTCAAAACTTTCACTATTTAAGACCAAGGGTACAAACCGCTTGCAAATTGCTTTAAGCATTAAATAAACCACAAAAATATATAAAAATGTGTTTCTAGCTAAAAAAAAATTTGGGAAACACTTTTTTTCCTTTTTTCGGCTACTTTTCGAAATTTTTTAGCGGCAACACTGCACATTTTATTATTGGTGAATTCCTCTCTCTATATAAAACAATGAGGTCTTCATTTTTAGTGTTTCCGTACGCGCTGTGCGATGAACATCACTTAAGGCGGAGTGTACATCAACTTCGATATCGCCTTAGCTCCCCTTTCCCCGGAAATTATGCAGTGCCCCCGAAAGCCCATGATCGCCCCTCTGCTGCGTTTATGTGCCTTGCGGCGCCCATCCCTGATCTAAACCCTGCAGGGAACTCAATAACTACCCTGCAGGGAACTCAATAACTAGTGAGCAAAATTTCTAGTTACGAACTAGCGAGAAGGTGTCAAAGGGGAACTAGATCAATTGTAGTTAGACCCTCACCAGTTCAGAAGGAGTGAATTGAGTGACCATTATAAGACATACTTTGATTTGTATGCAATTTCGAAGTAACAACAATTCTATGAAAATTTTTCGTTCGTTCAGTTGCCGTCGGCTTTGTATTTTTCTGCAATTCTCAGATGTTTAGTGAAGCATTTTATATAAAGAGTTTTCTATTTGCATCTTGTATGAAATGAAATGTTCCCCTAATTATGCTTTTCCGATCCCTCAGGCTTATTTTTAATTTTTTTTATTTTATTACTTTTTAAATATTATTGTAAATTTTTATTAAATAAATAAATAAAAAAATATTAGTTAAAAAAAAAAAATAAAAAAAAATTATCATCCACCTTGACACCGACAAGATTCGAACCTGCGCCCCTCAGATTGAAAGGCACATGCGTTAGCCAGTCGGCCATCGCGCCACTTGCATGAAGTGTGTCAAAGGCTGCACTTAAGCGGCAGATGTAAAACTGTAGAATTTGTAGTTACTTGTAGCTAGTTCAGAACTATCGAAATTGTGCCAATAAACGAACTAGTGTAAACTGTAGAATTTAGTACTAGTTCGGAACTATCGAAAATGTAGTGCAGAGGGTGACAATTGACACCGCCTAGGACATTGCCGTGTTAAATTCGCCAGTTGATAACATGCAAAAGAGATTTAGCTCGCACTAGTAGTGTCGAAAAATGCACTAGAAGCGACCTAGTTCGGAACTAGAGATTTTCCCTACAGGGAATCAGTGTTGAACGAAAGAGCAATACGGAGCAAAACGGAGCTGCTCGGCTACACATACGAGCAGCGATGCCGTTCCAAAATTTATGAGCGGAGTGAAAATTGACATATAGCGGAGTGTTTCGGAGTGACGGACGAAAGAGCGGAGTGAAATTGCGGAGGGATGTCAAAAATAAGGAAATCAACAAGAAATGTAAATATGGGAAAGCAAACGCAAAAATTAAAGGACATATGTATTTACTAGAAATGAATTTAATTAAATTAAAATTATGTTTTTATTCATAGCACATTTGTTTATAAACTTTTGTATACATAATTTAGTGCATGTTATGCATTAGATAAATGTCTTAGATATAAAAGTACAAGTATGTATATATAAGTAGGATAAGTTTTTTTTTTTAAATAAATTATGTATTTTGTGTTTTTGTAAAGACAATTCTGCCCTTTTATGACCATAAGAATTGCCATACCTTTCCAAATCAGAAATATTATTTCCCAACAATTTTACACAAATTTTACAGAAGCTTTTCTCATCTTTGTTTTCTAACCAACTAAATTTCATCTTCCATTTATCGATGAATTTTTGTTTGAACGGCTTTATTTTCACTGTCTTTGGTGTGAAAATCGCAGAAAACAGCGGCACTACAATTATTTACCATACATATGGTGTGAAAATAATTCATAGCAGCAGCACTACAATCACCCGAAACTATAGCAGCATCGAAGTCACTCGTACAGACGGCAGCAGCCACAGGATCCAAATCGTATACATAAGTATGGTCATTTGCAACAGCTACATCATAGGCCAATTTCTGTGTTGTAGCAGCAGGGGAATTTTCTTCTTTGATAAAATAGCTGGGAAGAGAATATGAGGTTATGAAATATGGCAAAGTATCCTTTAGAAATATAACTTACCTGTCAATGTACCTTTTTTGCATTTGGTCCAGGGCAAACTTTTCTGATGAAAACAAAAAAATGTAAAAAACCAGCTAATGTGTTTTTATAAATTTTAACTCAGCTATTCATTTTAGAGCAATTGATTTGAAATTTTCCATGGAAGCGCGCACAAAACAAAGATCAGTGAAAAGTTGCCACTGCGGCAGAATTATAAGACGTAAACAATAACGCTGCCAGATTGTAATTTTATACATACAAAATTGAAAGTTGATTCAAAATTTCTGAATTATTTCATACATGAAAAAGTGGGAGTGATTTAGTCCAAGAGGGAGTGGCGGAGTGAGGAGGTCAAAATCGGAGTGAAATCTTCCAATTGGAGTGACAGCGGCATCGCTGCATACGAGTCGTGTGTGTGCTGCTAGCAAGCAATTGCGACGCCTACAACCAATTACTGTGTAACCTAAATCAAACGCACGCCGTCAATTTACTGTCAAAAATTTCTCATGCCCATACAACTTGTATGGGAGTAACCGAAATTGAACGGCGTGCGTAAAAAGCAAATTCGACGCCCAATTTTTGTTTTGCGTGACAGTTGAAATTAAGCATTGTGGGTGATTGTTTGCAAAAAAATTGACACTTGCTTTTGATATCGTGTCTGTTAGGTACATATTCCACAAAATAACAAGATTTTCTCTGATTTTCTGTATTTTTCTATTTCTTTATCTGAACACGCACGCAAGTCAATTTCGGTTCAACGCATATGGAAAATTTGCGTGCGTGCGTTAAATTGACGACTTGCGTTTGATTTAGGTTACACAGTTAGTCTGCGCTTGAATTCCATGCTGTGTACATCGATCGCGCAAAGAATTTTTTTCTTTTTTCTGAGCAATAGGTATGCGACATCTGCTTATACGCGCACACTAATGCAAAAATATGTTGCGCTTGTGTAAGTAGCGCAGTCGGCGGTGTGCATCACTGATCTAAATTAAGACACGCTCTACTTGAAAACGCCAAAAACGGGAAAATGTACTAAGTCGACTTAGTACAGTATTGTTTGGAAGCGTCGATATGTATGATATCTTTGACCATGTTACTACCGATTGAGGGGGCGATACAGGCATTTAATGAACTTTTAATTTTTTCATACAAATTAAAAGCACTCCAAATGGACATGTAATCACAGCAGTAAACAGGTTTTTGCTGTAGCATCGAGACAAACAATGAATTGTGCAAAAACAAACGTGAGTAGTCTGCGCTGTTCTGCCGCGCACGACTGCCATGCTCACACTAAAGAGTGTGGTTGACCAAAGAATCTGTCTATGCTTGCGCTTTGTTGAGTTTTTCTAAATTTTAAAACCGGGAAAAAGTTATTAAACTCTCAGAAATGCTCAAAATAAGATATACGGGAATTCTTACCATTTATGACATTTTAAAAGAAGAATTATTAAAATCGGTCAATTGGTTTTTGAGTTTACCCGTTACAAACATTTTCCATATAACCAATTTTATATAATTAGTATACTAGATTTGATTACACAAAAGTTCTAGTAATAATATTAAAATTGCTAATATAACCAGTTACATTTTTGCTTGATCGAAATCTCTAAACAGGAATACCATCCGAAGAGAATTTTACACATCAGTTGCACTACCCTCCTGATAACCCTCATCAAGGGAATTGCGGCTGCTACTCGTCAGAACACGCTTCAGCGCCGTCACAGGTGGCAAAACTGGCATGCCAACCTTCTGCCAAACGCGTATTGTCTTAGCATTTACCGCTTGTCCATTTGACAGAATCGATGTTCGCGCTTGCCCCGTTACGCCTTGCGTTACGGTCGTCGCAACAATACTCCCGGTCGCTGAAAGCGCTGGCGCTGGTGCTGACGAAGATCTCGAACCGCTCATACCAAATCTGCCGTTATTCCCATGTAACCGCGGCAAAGTTTTAATGCTGAGAGGCGTACTACTCTGATTACTTACAGTGCCCCACTTTGCTACCGCTGCAATTTCCATTTGTTGTTGAAACTGTTGTAGTGGATGCATTTGGAATTCATGATTGTGTTGAGGTTCCGCTCCGGGTACAAACGGTAAACCATAATCATTGGGATAGCCATCGCTGCTCGATGATACCGAAAGGTTTGTCATCGTAGTGGAAGCGTTAGAATGCATACCACCACCGATTTCGCCATGCATCAACGCTGTCGACGACGATGTTGATGGCAGATTCGATACCATGCTAGCACCCACCGTTACAGAGCAACTGTTATTCGCGGTCATCATTGCGCTAATGTTAGTAGCTTGAAAACTATTATAATGTGTACGTGGAAAGGTCTTACTGAAAGAGTCGACCGTGCATTGGTGTAGATCGTGTAGCTGATTCGAATCTATTATAGGTGTTTTATAGGTATAACGTTTCATAAAAAGATCATTAGCCGAATTAGTGACCGCTGATATATTATCCCACAAACCTGAAGGGTCACAATCACCGGCACGATGATATTCACCACTTGAGTTTCCTCCCTCAGCGTACCAACTTAAGGGCATCGTAAGAAAATCGGTAAATTCATCGCTTCCAAAACGTTTCGTATCATTTATCAAATCTGGACTATTGCCTGCCGAAGCAGTGGGAAATGAGAAGCAAGATGCGCTGCCCGACTGCCTGCCGTTATTATCATAATCACCAGATGAGCCGTTTGATACATCCTTCAGACGAGGTGTTTTCTGTACCAAACTCGGAGAACGCGATTCATTCACCGACATGGCATCAGCGCTTCTTTTACGCTCAAAATTGTTCGCTGAAGCAATGCAATTCGGAAAGTTGCCATTTACTGTAACCATTCCACTTATGTTGCCATTTCTCATGATCGGCTGTATTTTATTCGATAACGAATTTTGATGATTTACACATGTCACTACCTCCACATGGTAAACTGTTTTACAATCTGTCTCGTACGATTGCCGTTTGAATCGCAACACCAAAAACATAATCGTCAACAGAATACAAAGGATAAGCGCGAGTAAAGCAGTGCTGAGTCCGACAATTTGGTCGCTACCTAAGGAGGACATGACAGCGGGGCGCATAATAATATGCAACGAAAAGTTGGCTTCTGCTATGCCTGCGCGATTTTCCGCCACGCAATAAAAATCGCTCGAATCAGGCTCCTGCGCATTGGTTAACACTAAACGGGAATTTTTCTCAAAATGGCCGTCTTCGTACATGTATACACGCTGAGAGGAACTAAATGAGCTATTATTAGCCAAAAGTCTTCCGTTCCAAAACCAATTTATCACAGCGTCAGGTATTGCTTTGACGCGACACACCATCGAGACGTTTTCACCCATTGTCGCCTCTATATAGTGATTTGTCGGCAACAATACAGGGCGGCAAGCGAAATCTTCAACTTGTAATTCGGAGAGAGTCCGATCGATGACACGTTCCGGACCTCTAGTACAGAGAGGCGCCACTGGATAAGGTATATTTTTCTGCATGAGCCACAATTTAGCATCGCGCATGCGACAGTCACAGCACCATGGATTATCATGGAGTTCGATGCCATGCAGCTTGCTCAGAGTTTCTAGTGTGCGCGGCAGTAGCACGCTGAGTTTATTGCCATTCAGTCGTAAGATAGTTAACCCCTCCAGTCCATCGAAGGCCAGAGGCGCTAGTGTCTGTATATCGCAGTGTGAAAGATCCAATTTATTTAAAGCGGGTGTACTCGCAAACGAGTTCGATTCGATTTTGTGTATGTGATTTGATGCGAGCGTAAGTTCGCGTAATGATGGGATATAGCTAAGTGCCAGTGACGGCACTACCACTAACAGATTATGACATAAATCGAGTTCGACAAGGTTCGTCAGCCCTTTAAAGGTTTCCGGCTCAATTTCAACAATTTTACAGCTGCGCAAGTATAGTTTTTGCAAACTCAACAAGTTTGCTCGTATAAATTTCTCATTTGAAAGAGTTCGTAGCTTATTTCCTGACATGTCCAACACCTGTGTTGATGGATCAATATTATCGGGTATTTGTATCATCTGACGATCTATACATTCCACCGTCTGTTTTCCACCTTTCCATTTACAAGCGCAAACCGTTTGACAGCTGCTCAGCGGTGGATGTAGCAGATAGTTTTTCTGAAAAGTGTCTAACACAGTTATGGTTGTCGATGGCATCATAGATGCAAAGAATGGCCGCACATGCTGATGGGTATGATAGTATGGTCGCAGTATTTGTTGTTGGATTGGTGGTGGCGTACCAACTGGCGAATCAGGTTGCTTATCAAATTTTACCACAAAATCATTATCCACCACTTGACTTTCGGTCACCGCTAATACGTGTTTATTTATACTGTTGTTTTTGTTGTGGTTGGTGCTGCTAGTAACCGAATAATCTTTGCCATCATATAAACTATAATGTGTTGCTAGACTGTTCGCGCCATCAGTGAAGCCAACTCCGATGCCCCCAAAAGCAATATGGCTCTGACTTCGGGGAATATAATGAGTAGCTAAGGAGGCGAGCGATTGATCGATGAGCACGAGCAGCGATAGAGCGAGTAGTAGGTGGTAGTGCGGACGTTGAAGGCAGTGGGTGTGTTGAGGTGGTTGGTTACAGCGAAAAATAGTAGGGTACTGATTTGTTTGGAGTTGCATTTTTTGTTGTAGGTATTTTATGCCTTGTATGTGTTTTTGCCGTTAATGGGAGCGGGTTTGCTGAGGTCGTTGGCTAAAACCACAGATAATAGGATGGATGATGGTTTTGTTGGTGTTGCATTTTTTTGGTATCTTCTCTTGCTTCTTGCTGTGGTCTTTTTATGTTATTTTCAATTATTAAAGACGATATCAGACATTTATTTTCAGTTTTGCGCATTCTCACTTAAATTCATGTTCAAGAACTGCTGAATATTGTTTCTCTTAGTTGTATTCTATTGCTTATCTACAATAGGCTCATTAGAAGCCACATCTACTGTTGCAAATAATTTCGTCTGGACCATGAATTACCTCAGTATAGGTTTCAGTAATGCTAACGACGTGGTCCAACATCGCAATGAACTCAAAGTTTTCCTAGAAGTAACAAAATTAACATAATTTTAGTGTTTGAACCCCATCCGACTGTGTTTAATAATTTTAGTATAGATGGCTATGTGTTCTATAACACTGTGGTACAAAAACGAACTTTTTTTCTGTTGGATAAAAAATCGCGCGATTTTTAGTTCCAATTTTTCTTTTTTTAAATATGGTGTATTATTATTAAAAAAAAGTGGTGCAGGCGAAAAATTGGAATAAAAAATTGCACGATTTGAAATTTTATCACCCCAGCTCTATTAGTGACTGAGATACCAAATTCCCGATCTTTACTATATAGCGAAAGTGGGCGTGGTCATGGTCCGATTTCGCCCATTTTCAATACCATGCGTTCCAGTCTTGATACCAACTTGCATTCCAAATTTCATCAAAATATCTCAATTTTTCCGCGAGTTATCGTGCGCACAGACGGACAGACGGACGGACATAGCTCAATCGATTTCTCTTTTCACCCTGATGATTTTGATATATTCGATTATTTCGTTCTGTTACAATCCACCGTTAGGAAATCAAAATTATAATACTCTGTGTACTAGTACAGCTGAGTATAATAAAAATTCTTGTTCATAGTTATGAACAGTCCCTGCAAGAATTGTGTGACCGAAAGTACTACTACCCAGCAGGGTTTTTCCATTTTAAAATTATTATTTTTTCGCTTACCGGTATTGCATAAAATAAGCGAAATGATTTGGAGTACTGCCGTTATTTTTTTGCAAAGACTACTTTGATCCTTTATTCGTTCTGTTTGCTATTTGTTTTCGGCATAAATTGCTCACTCATAGTTTTAAAATTATTTTTTGGCTTACCGGTATTGCATAAAATAAGCGAAAAGATTTGGAGCACTGCCGTTATTTTTTTGCAAAGGCTTTGCTTTGATTTCAATTTTTATACTCAGCTGTACTAGTACACAGAGTATTATAGTTTTAATCACATAACGGTGGATTGTAACAGAATGAAATAATCGAGATAGATATAGACTTATATATATCAAAATGATCAGGGTGAAAAGAGAAATCGATTGAGCCATGTCCGTCCGTCCGTCTGTCCGTCCGTCCGTCTGTAAACACTCTAACTCGCGCAAAAGTTGAGATATTTTGATGAAATTTGAAATGCAAGTTGGTATCGACACTGGGACGGTTGGTATTGAAAATGGGCGAAATCGGACCATGACCACGCCCACTTTTCCTATATAGAAAAAATCGGAAATTTGGTATCTCAGTCACTAATATGGCTAGAGTGATGAAATTTTACCCACGTGTTGAGCTCAGGCCCCTAAGAAGAAATGTGATGGAATTTTGGAAAATGGGCGGTGCCACGCCCACTTATTAAGGAGCAAACATTGAAAGCTTTATGAGTCATAACTCAGAAACTGTTGAAGATATATCGATGAAATTTGGTACGCGTGATATACTTACTTAGGCAAATGTTTGGACGAAAAATTGTCAAAATCGGTTGACGGCCACGCCCACTTTTATATATGGGTATTATAAAGTGACCTAATAAAAACATTTTAAGCGATATCTCTGTCAAATATAAAGATAATTCATTGAAATTTTGTGGCAAGAGTTCCACAATAGACCGGAAACAAAAAATAGACAAATTTTGGAAAATGGGCGTGGCACCTCCTCTTTTTAGACAAAGGAATATACGAGATTTCTTAGCCTATAACTCGACAAATAATTGAGATATTATGACGAAACTTGGTTTATACACTTTTATAACTTGTGTTAATAGACACCGAAAAATTTATTGAAATCGGTTTATGACCACGCCTACTTTTTAACAAAGATATTTCTGGAACACCCTTTGGGAATTTGTAACGTGACATCTTTGTAACTAGAAGTCATAAAGGAATGAAATTTTGCACAAAGAATAATATCCATATGCCTAGTTGGATGACTGATAAAAATTTTGAAAATGGGATCGGCTACGCCCACTTTATGCAGCACTTGCTTTATATAAAGTACCTACACCGTGTTCCATTAAACGCAAACAAACAATGAAAGCATACAGCTGAGTATCTAATGTTCGATTCCACTCGAACTTAGGCTTCCTTACTTGTTTGTAAAGCAATTTACCCTCATTCTCGTTTATTTTGGCAGTTTTCATTATAAAACTGTCATATTTAGTCGCGGTATTCCATCGCCGAAAATTTTTTAAATAAGCCAATAGCTGTGCAAATACATAGTAGTGTAATAATTATTATTATTCAAATAGTGTGTTTTTTTTTTTAAATACATTTTGCAAATAAAACTATCCTGGTTTGTCGCGTTATTTCATCGCTGAAAATTTTTTAATTAAGCCAATAGCTGTACAAATAGATATTGTAATAATTATTATTCAAATAGTGCGTTTTTTTTTTTTAATAAATTTTTGCATAAACATTTTTGATTCTTTATTCATTCTGTTTGCTATTTGTTTTCGGCATAAATTGCTCACTCATAGCTTTACCGTGTGAATTCAAAGCACGCAAATACATTCAATTAAAAAAAATGATTAGTAAAAGACACCAAAAGCGTTTAGTAAAAAAAGAATGCGATCGTTTAAAAAGATATATCGAAAGCTTACCAGATAAATCAAGCTCGGTAAATACGGAAGTGCACGATTTCCCCGAGACATGTCAAGACAGTGTTGGTTCTTTTACAGATTCGGAAAAAACATTGGCACAAGAGCTTCAGGAGTGGTGCCTCGAGTTTTCTGTTTCCAGATCCTGCTGCGAAAAGCTTTTATCCATTTTGAAATCAAAAAGAATTGATGTTCCAATCAGCATGTCTGGGTTGTTAGGAAAAAATAAATTTTTCAATATTCGTACCGTATCCCCTGGGGAATATATTCATATAGGCATTCGGAAACAATTGTCCAAAATAGAAAACGAATTGGAAATAGCAGAAATTAGTGAAGTTGTGATAGATATTGCCACTATACAAAAGTTCATCGGTGGGATTATGGCCAATTTTAGGACGGGTGGTAAACATTCCAAATAAGTATGTTTTTTTGATTGGAAGCTATGTTGGAAAGCAAAAGCCGTATGTAATTGAATCGTATTTACATGAATTTGTAGCAGAAGTAAAACATTTATTTGAATTCGAATTTCGTTGTAATGCAAAGACAGTGGAGTTTAAAATACGAGGCTTTATATGTGATGCACCTGCACGTTCGTTTATTTGTTGCGTAAAAGGTCACTCATCGCTATCGGGATGTAGTAAGTGTCAACAAATTGGTCAAAGAATTGATAACGTTACAACACATAGTCACAAAGTTGGGCCACTTCGCGATGATGTATCCTTTAGGAACAGAGTTGACAAAAGTTTCCAACAGCCCTCACATGTTGATATGGTACATTGCCTAGAAAATGTAAACGTTAAAATGGTATCGCAATTTTCTCTACATGCAATGCATCTTGTGGATCTAGGTGTGACTAAAAAGATATAAGTAATCTTTTTTAAAGGAAAAAGTTTCATAAAAATGTAGCCTGTAAAAAAAATTGAAATGTCTGCTTTGCTAACATCTTTAACACCATATATTCCAAAAGAGTTCGCCCAAAAGCCAAGATCGTTCGATGAGTTGCTTCGGTGGAAATCAGTGGAGTTTAGGCAGTTTGTTTTGTATACCAGCTTAGTGGTTTTTAAGGAGTTTTTTTCAGAAGAAATGTTTTACCATTTCCTACTATTTACATGTGCATACAGAATGCTTCTTTTCCCGAAAAACTATCGTTCAAATATACAAACTGCCCATGAAATGTTAGAATATTTTGTCGAGAATTTTACAAAATATTATGGAAAAACAAGCATTTCATACAATGTGCATAACCTGTTACATCTAGCGGACTCAGTTAGAAATTTTGGTTGCTTAGATACTTTTACAGCTTACGATTTTGAAAACTATAATAAAACCCTTAAAAAAATATTAAAAAACCACAACAAATTCCACAACAACTATACAACAGGTTTTATAATGCACCTTTAAATTATGTAAAACCTTTTCAAGGGCTTAAAAAATATAAAAGTGGTGCAACAATGTTTTTCGCATCCAACGTAATTTTCAGTTCTGTTTTTCCCGATAACTTCTGCATGATGCTGAGGAAATGTTTGAAATAAATAAAATTTTCAGTAAGTTAATTTATTTCCCTTACAAAAATCGTGCACTTCTGATTCCACTTGTACACCCCTGTTTATAATAACATTTTAAATTTGAACCCTAAATTAAAAATTTACTCAATAGTCCTGTAAAAACAAACGTAAAGTCCTGTATTTAATTGAGATTAAAACGAAAATCAATAATAAATAAAAGATGGCAGAAATAAATGAATGGAAAAGGCGAAAGCCTTCGAAAAAAGAAGACACGACACTCAATGAAGAAGAACGTATTGAAGAAATGAAAGGTAAGCATACAAATTAAATTGGTATCTCTAAAATTTAAAAACACTTATTACATATAGTCGACCTCTTGCCAGAAACATCTTGACAGACATCGAACCAACAAAAATTTTCGCATTCATGTTTCTGGCAAAGGCCGACAATATCTTGACATCATCCTAATAGCTGTGGTTGACAACATTTTCTTACATTATACCTACATGATTTGCTTATCTTACATTTGTAGTTTGCTTATCAGCTATAACAGATGAATTGGCGACAATAAGAAAGGAAAATAAGCATTTGAAGGACGAGTTTCATGACCTAAAAGGTAAAACTAAATTTAAATATTTATTTGACAATTTGTACATAATTGAGATATTTTGGTCAAATATGCGCTAGTGCGAAGGAAAACCCCTCTTTCCATTTTTTTGCCCGACGTTTCGCTAAATTTCTTAGCATCCTCACCGGACGTTTCTTAATTAAAAACAACATAAACTGAGAAACAAACAAAATGAATTAGATACGTGTTTTTACTTATGTGCTTTATACCCGTAAGTGATTCTTTTTTGTTTTGTTTATAAATAAAGAAACGTCAATTAGGATGCTAAGAAATTAAGCGAAACGTCGGGCAAAAAATGGAAAGAGGTGTTTTCCTTCACACTAGCGCATATTTGACCAAAATAACCCAACTATGAACAAATTTTGTCAACTTATTTTAAAATTTAAATATTTATCGTCGCTTAAAGTGCAAAAGCATGTATCGATCAAGTATAATACAGCGTAAGTGACACTTTTGCCAAAAATGAGATTTCCCCAAAAACACATTACTGGGGTCCGTCCCCATCCATTCATACAAGAATTTTTAAATTCGAGCAACGCGTCAAAATTCTTGTATGAATGGATAAGGACGGAAACCAGTAATGTGTTTTTGGGGAAATCTCATTTTTGGCAAAAATGTCACTTACGCGGTATTGTACTTGATCGATACGTGCTTTTGCACTTTAAACGACGTCATGATTACAGTATTTCTCACGTATATTTATACAATACATATTTATTAATTTAGGTACATTCGGTGTAAAAATGGAAGGAATTTTAGAAGTTTTAGCTGCACAAAACACAATGCTGGAAAGTTTGTCCAAAAATTTATTCACAAAACCTGCGTTTTTAAGCAGCATTCCTATCAAGACGCTGGAGGAGTTAGATAATTTGGAGGAAATCAGTGGCGTAGTAAGAGAATTTTTTTGGGGGGGGAGGGTTAAAGCCAATGTAAACAATTTACCAAAATTCAAATAAGAATTACCAAAAAACTACAATTTTTTTACAAATGATAAAAATGTAAATTTTTGTGACTACATATAATTTAACAGTACACAAATATCGCTTATTATACATATATCAAACTCTTAAGGCCCTTGGCCACTTAAAATCTGGAATGTTAAGGAGTGTATATGTGTGAGTGTCGGGTGATTGACGCAAATATCTAAAAGATTTGATTATCATCAACGAGAGCCCGACAACAAGAACGTGTAGCACGACGACTCCCGATTGCACTAACACCCAAAAAAAAAAAACTTACACATACACACTGCTTGACATGCCAGATTGTCAGTTGCCAAGAGCCTTAACTATACTTGAAAAGTAAGTCACATATTCTCCTCTGGAAATCTACGGTTATAAATAATAATTTTCTTATATAATTTAGTTTTCTAATATTCAATTATGACAGACATTAAGTAAAATCTCAAGTTCAGATACTCTTATAAATTGCATATTTATTCCCATTGTAGTTTATACTACTTACTTACTTACTTAATTGGCACGTAACCGTCTAGACGATTCTGGCCGAGTTCAATAAAGCGCGCCAGCTATTTCTGTTTCGTGCAGCATGGCGCCACTTGGGAATACCTAGGGAGTCAGCATCACTGTCCACCTGATCTTCCCAACGCAGTGGAGGCCTCCCTTCTGCGTTCAGCGGGTTTCGATAGAAATACTTTCTTGGCTGGAGCACCTTCGTCCATTCTCACGACATGACCTGCCCAGCGCAGCCGCTGGATCTTTATTCGCTGAACAATGTCGATGCCTGCGTACAGCTCGTTTCAGTAAATTTTTTTAAAGAAGAGGAAGGTAAAGAAATACTTATGCATATAGGACGTATTACCATTCTGTGTTGGTTTCCGTTCACTTTTCTAAGCCTAATTATATGTGTACAATATCCCATAAGCTTCATTGCAGTTTATAAATTGATTGGCCTGTTGCAAGTCAAATTTGCACTCGTATTAATTATTGATTGGTAGTGCAGATCAATTTTTCACTACCACTCTCTTTTAAATGGTAATCCGCTTTGAGCGGTAGTGCAAAAATGCCTATTCTTGCTATATATGTACATATGTATGTATACGAACCTTATTTTATAACATAAAACACCGGGCTACTTTATATTCAATTGCACGAAATCTAGTTTGCTTAAGTGCACAAAAAAAATTAAATATAAAGTATTTCTCCATAGTGCAACCATTATAACTATTTTCCACGTTTCGGCCCTTTTTTCCCTTCAGGAAACTATGTCCTGTGATCTATGCCCTCGCCTACTGTTGTACGAAAAATATTGAAAGAATTACATGAATTGAAAGCATTAGTTAGTATGGGAGGTACCACTCCCACTTTTCCGATGATGGCTATATTAAGTCTTACGGCTTCACGGTATTATAGTAAATAAGAGTACTTAACGTCGTGCGATTCCGTACCACGGTTCAAAAGTTATAAGCGTTTAAATGAACAGATTTTCATATTTCAATTTCATATAAAAAATAAAAATTTTTTTCCCTATTGCGATCCATTTTTTTGACTTCTGTATATTATAGGGGTAAAATTTTGCACATGCGGCTATTTTTTTTTTATGGAAAGGAGAGCGAGAACACAATTTTTGCGACCATCCTTCAAGAAATTTCATAAGAATTTAACTTAAAAAATTTTTTTTTTTAAATATATGTTAATAAAAAGCTTTTAAAAACAAAGAAAATTATGGTTTAATTGTCAAAATCGGTTGGGAGATCGTCTGCAATCGCGTTTTAAAAAAAGGTAAAAAAAAATAATTGCTTATAAGTATACTTATAACAAAAAAAATTTGTCGCCAAAAACGAAATCATGTGTTTATTGGTGTCGCAAAGAGCTTTCCAAAAACGCCACTGCCGACCAAAACGGAAATATTTTATGTTTTGGGTGGCCCGTTTCAGAAATTCTTACCCAATAATTATAATTATTTATTATTATTAAGAATAATTATTCTACATCTCTGATAATTACATTAAATTCTATTAATTAATATAATTCAATTTATCAGACTGCAGCCTCTTATCCATATACGCTCTTTGGTTCAGCCTATCTTCACCAGTTGAATTTCTTATCCAATTTTTATTGACATTTTTGGCGTTACTTTTCTGTTATTAGCATGTTAATAACAGCAATACCGTATAATAATTGTAGCGTTTGTTAAGCCGTAGGAAAGTGCAGGAAGCGTAGGAATTTTACCACAAAAGAGCGAATATGAGTACAAAGAATGTAAATTGTGGTAAAATTCCTGCGGATCTTGCACTTTCCTACGGCTCAACAAACGTTACAATTATAAATAATACTTCGTAAAAAGCGCTAAATTTCGAATTACCAATTTCGAAAAATTACTATTCTCATTGATTTTTTCCTGAAAAAGAAATGTATGCTAATAATTTTATGCGAATATATTTATGGTCAGATCAATTTTATACAAAACGAATCTTTCTACCCCAATGGAGGAAATCATCACAGATGAAAATAAAAATGAAATGGTAAGTATTTTTTAAAGTCTCCAAATCCTTAATAAGCACTTATTATACTCATATATATTTATTATATTTTTCTTCTTTTCAGATTGCTACGATACAGCAATTGATTTAACGTGGAGGGTTTGAAAAAAATGCGGATTGCATTTCTTCTAAGGATCTTATTTTACAATTTAATTTGGATGGCAAACAAAATAAAAGGAGGCTTCAAAACTGCAAAAAGTTAATGAAAATTTTATATGGTAATATTTTACTTTAATTAACATTTTATACGCCTTTTAATCAGGCTTTTTCTCGATTACTATTACTTGTGATTGTAATTGAAATATTTCAATTACAATTACAGTAATTATAATTGAAGGTGTAATCAATTATAAAATGTAATTGGGGGTGCCCAGGTCTATTTTACTACAGCTTCAATGACAACAAATTTTATTTTTTTTTCAGGCGCAGTTGAAATGGATGGTATCAATGAAAAGACATTCTTGAACTCATTAAGGATAGGGCTCAAACGCGTAAAAAGTCGACATTTTAAAAACATATCCGTACACAAAAAAAGTCTTAAATTTAAAATTTTAATTAATTAACACTGTTACACAAATTGAGGGTTGTTGTTTGGGGGCGGAATAATTCCCACTATCCAAGAAGTAAAACCCTTAATGTTAATTCATAATCATTAAAAATTACAAAAAAATTATATTTGTATGAAAATATTAAATTTATTTATATTATTTATTTATAGTGAATTTTTAAAAGCAGGACGTAAGTATTAAAGACGGATTCATCGTTCGAGTTCTGAACTATAGTTGAATTTGAGTTAACTAAAAAAATAGTTTAGAACTTTTCGGAATTCCTCTCACACTCCGCAAAACAACAACAATCACATGGCAGAAAAGTTCTGAACTTGAACGATGAATCCGCCTTAAGACCCCACTCCATCTACAAACTTGGAAAAAACCTTAAACAGTTTTGTGCAAATGATGCAAGATCATATGAAATCAATGCAAAATATGATGCAAGAATTAATTAGGAACCAAAGCCTCCTATTACAAACAATCTTAACAAGACCATGAATTCACTCAATATAGGTTTTTGGAATGCTAACGGCCTAAGCCAACACCGGAATGAACTCCAAATATTTCTAGAAAGACAGCAGATAGACATAATGCTAATCTCTGAAACTCATTTGACGGCCTTTAATAATCTTAGTATTGACGGCTTTACGTTCTACGACACCAAGCACCCCGAAGGTAAAGCTAGAGGTGGAACCGGAATACTTATTAGAAAACGGATTAAACATCATCTACTGGGAGATTATTGCAGGAATTATATACACACATCAGTGCACGTAGAAGATAGCTCTGGAGGGCTCACTGTAACTGCAATATACTGTCCCCGTTTCAATATAACAGAATCCCAATTTACCGAATTCTTTACCAAATTCGGCCCACGGTTTCTTGCAGCAGGTGATTATAACGCTAAACATACATTCTGGGGTTCCAGACTGATAACACCAAAGGGAAGAAACCTATTCAAAGCAATTTTAAGCAATGACCTAGACATTATTTCCACTGGTCAGCCAACATATTGGCCTACTGATAGAAGCAAAACCCCCAATTTAATAGACTTTGGTGTAACTCGTGGAATCGAAAGAGAATTAATTAAGATAAAATCGGCTTTTGATCTATCATCTGATCACTCTCCTTGTGTTACCACTATTGATATAATCCCATATTTCAACGAATTGAATTCGAGCTTAACCAATAAATTTACAAACTGGCTTAAGTACAAAAAATTTATCAGTCTCATACCAACTTAAATTCAAGCCTTAAATCAGCAGCCGAAGTAGACTCCGCGATTACTGACTTCACAAATGTCCTTCAAGTAGCAGCAAAGGTATCAACGCGCCCACAGCCTAACACTACCCAGAGGAGTGTCCCTAGTTATTTCAAAGGAAACGATATCACCGATCTCATCCACAAGAAAAGGCAAATTAGAAAAGACTGGCAGAGGTAACGCTCGCCAACTTTGAAATACGAACTGAAGAAATGCACGAAAGAGCTCCAGATGCTATTGCAGGACAAAAAAGAAGCAGATTTCCAAACAGAATTAAATCCTTGACAGCCACATCTTCTACAGACTACTCATTGTGGCGGTCACTGAAAACTTTCAAAAGGCCAGTTTTGCAGGATCCTCCAGTACGAATCGAAAACGGTGACTTTGCTCGAAGCGACCAGGAAAAAGGAACCGCATTTGCAGCCCACCTTTCGCGGGTATTTACTCCTAATCCAGGGAGCAATTTCCTCCCATAACATGCCCTTCGCTTACCAACAGTCTCTCTCCAATTCAAGATAAATGACCTGAATAATGTTATCTGTAACGACATCCAGAAAAATAAGGCACCCGGACACGACAGAATAACCGGTGAAATGGTAAAACAACTCCCTCCAGTTTCTACCAAGTTATTATTATATGTTTTCAATAGCCTCCTGCGACTAAACTACTTTCCTGAATCTTGGAAACTTTCCGAAACCTTTATGATTCCAAAACCAGGGAAAACCCCAACCCTGTTAAACTCTTACAGGCCAATTAGTAGCTTAATTTCAATATTTTCCAAACTATTCGAAAAATTGTTGCAAATCCAACTGTTTCAGTCGTTCGACTAATTGAATGTAGTGTGAATGCTTCCATACATTCCCATGCAAATCAAAGCCCGACTAAATCGATTGAGTCGCAAGTGTGTATAGGCTCCTAGTGTGCACTCAAATCCCTCAACGGCTGCCAGACGGTTGCAAAGCCATCTAAGAATTGTATAACAATGGATTTCAGATTGGAGAATAAAGTCAATGAATCTAAGTGTATACAAGTCACTTTTACTCCAAAAAAAGATACCTGCCCCTCTGTCTCAATTAATGGCAAAATAGTAACCCAAAAAAATTACGTCACCTACCTTGGTGTTACCTTAGACAGAAGGCTTACTTGGAAATATCATATTGATAATAAGATAATGCAAGCAAAGCTGAAAATAAGCAATTTACAATGGATCATTGGTCCAATATCTAAATTAAGCCTAGACAACAAAATACTTTTATTTAATATGGTGATAAAACCATCCTGGATATATGGAATACAGCTTTGGGGTTCAGCATCAAAATCCAGTCTAGAAAGAATACAAAGGCTACAATCTAAGATATTAAGATCAATATGCCGGGCGCCTTGGTACGTGAAAAATTCCGCTATACACAGGGATCTAAAGATTAACACAGTTGTTGAAGAAGTAAAAAATATACAAACTAACTACGCCACAAGACTAGGCAATCATCCAAACATACTGGCTAAAAGCCTGTTAGAACAGAGATACCCCAGGCGGTTAAAGAGAAAGGATATTCAGCTAAATTGTGACCAAGGCTAGAGCCACTAAAATTAAAACTTCGAATAGCCTATCCTATTAGGCCGTAAAACCTCTAAATTACAAAAAGCAGCTTACTGAAATTCCTTCCATTCAGAAAGCTACAACAGCATTTACTAATACACATGTATAACATACATATGTATGATTGTGTTCCGGACGAGCCTATCCCATTAGGCCGTAAAAATTCTTAAGTCATACACGCAGCTTTCATCCAAATGTTATTTGTAGCAGTGGTAACGAATAACGTCATTGTATACTAGGTTAAGATTTTATAAAAATTGTCATATTCTCCAAGAATGATACAATAAAAACTATATCCGAAAAAAAATTTTGGCATTAATATTAATATTAGTTTTAATAAATAAAAGGTACGTATTTGTATTATTTCAAATATCTTAGAAAAAGCAAAAAGAGAAAGATGCAACAAATACACAAGAATAAAAATATATGGAGAGTTGCCAGAGTTACAAGAATTTTAAATCAGTGATGTGTAAACAACACGTTGAGTGAATAATAAACTTAATTTCTGTGGTACATTACTTGAATCTTATAATATTTTTTATAAAATGAATATCGTTGAAATTATTGTACTTTTATCGATATTGTACGCGTAGGATTGAGGATTGAAAAAGGCATGAAATTATTGTACGTGTACAATAATTATTATACGGTTGCTGACACTGCTTCTCCTACACCTTCCGCAATTAAGAAATTGTCACCTGCTAAACAAATTTTCTCTTTGTGCTCTTTAATTGAAATAAATAGATCTCTGTTACTGCACATATGTGTTGTTGCCCCGCTATCAAGAAGCCACGTTGAGTCGTTACATAGCTCAGCTTCTGCTGACGCTAACATCGCAAATAAATACTCATTTCTTTTTGCTCCCTTATGCTCATTCCTATTACCTTTTGAATTGCAATTTGCAGCATATTGACCGCACTGTCCACACTTAAAGCATTTGCCACTTTGCATATTTTTATTTCTCCTATTCGCAGAATTTTCCCCTCTTTCTGTACTCTTTGGCCATACAGCATAAGCTTGCGATTCCCCTTCGCATAAAGCGGAACCACGTTTCGATTGCTTTCTTCATTCAAATTCATCTAGAAGCTTAACCTTCAAATTCGTCAATGTCGGCAACGTGTCTCTTGTCTCCATTGCAACAACAAAATGTTCGTACTGCTTTGGTAGACTTGAAAGTAAAATAATTGATACCAATTCGTCTTGGATTTTAATGCCGACTTCGCACAATTTTTCGACAATAGATGAACCAAGGGCACGGTCTTGTTCCCCGAGTGTCCAAATTACTTACCCTCAATTCGCTGAGCCTCTAGCAAGTACTTCCGCAGCTGGAGCTCAAAATAAAACTGGCGATACCATAAAAATGGTAGATAAAAACGCCAAGAAAATAAATGTGCAAGCTGGTTTGGATCGCTATAGCCTTGTAAAAAGAAATCGAATGCCAGAAAAGAATGGGAAATCGAATCCCTCCAAATTAATCAAAGCCAGCCAGCAGAGCCAACGAAAGAGACACCGAAAATAACATTGGGCAACAACAGATTCAGTGTGCTCGCTGAATCTCAAAACTTTCAAGTCGAAAAGCCACAAAAAAGTTCCAAGCCCCCGCCAATATATTTACGAGAACAAAGCTCTAATGCATTAGTAAGGAAACTGAATGAGCTAGTACGTCCTAAAAACTTCCATGTCGTACCTGTAAAAAAAGGAAAAATACAGGAAGTTAAAATTCAAACTTATAGTGAGGATTATTTCCGCAAAGTAACTAAAGACTTCGAAAACAGGAAAATAATTTTTTATACCTATCAGCTAAAAAGTAGCCGTGGCTTGTCAGTTGTACTAAAAGGAATAGAAAATTCAGTAAGCCGGGCAGAAATAGAGACTGCATTAAACGAGGAAGGTTTTAAGGTCAGATATGTTTACAATATCAAAAATAAAGCCAACATACCGCAACCGATGTTCAGGGTCGAAATCGACCCAGATTCCCCGCTTTTAAAGACGCATAAGCGAGTGGGACCCGTACAATGCCATAATTGTCAGGAGTTCGGGCATACAAAACGATATTGCACATTACCTAGCGTACATATGTGTAATTTGCGGAAATTTGCACAGCTCCAAAAAGTGCGAGAAACCTAAAGCAAACCCAGAAAATAAGAAGTGCAGTAACAGCGCTGAAAATCACACTGCTAATTATAGGGGTTGCCCAGTATAGATTTCTTTGAAAGAAAAAGGTAACAAAAAACCTAAAAATGTCCCTGTCGCACAACCTCAAAATGTGCCAAAAACAAATATTGGGTGAGTTTCTAAGAAACAGCTGCTCCGCAACTGTTGAGCTGAACAGTTGCCAACAGTTGTGTAGCAGTTGAGTTAAACAGCTACGTCTTAGAAACGGTTTGATGAATTTATCAGCTGTTTGGTTTACACAACATGTTGAGCTCAAGTAGCGAAGAAAATTTGTGATGCAAAAAATGGCGAAAAGTTGCCAACTGTTGAGCTGAGCGGAATTACTCAACAGTGCGTTTCTAAGACAAACACTCAACAGTTGCACAACAGCTCAGTCTTAGAAACTCACCCATTATTACAGCTCCGCAGGGAAATCTAGGAACGTACTCATACGCTCAAGTTTTAAGAGGCACACAGCAAACCGAAAGCCATGACGATTCCACTCCAACAACATCACTCGAAAACACTCTAAATAGCTTTGTTCATATAATGCAGGACCATATGAAGTCAATGCAAAACATGATGCAAGAATTGATTAGGAATCAAAACCTCCTACTTCAAACAATTTTTTCAAGACCATGAATTGTTTCAATATAGGTTTCCGGAATGTTAACGGCACAGGCCAACATCGCAATGAAGTCCATGTTTTCCTATCCCATCTGACTCTGTTTCATAATTTTAGAATGGATAGCTATGTCTTCTATAACACTAAGCACCCCGAAGGAAAAGCTAGAGGCGGAACCGGGATACTTATAAGAAAGAGGATTAAGAACCACTAGAAGAATATTGCAAAGATTATATACACTCAACATCAGTGCACGTAGATGATATCTCTAGCGGACTAACCGTATCTGCAATATACTGCCCTCCCCGTTTTAATATAAAAGAGTACCAATTCACTGAACTCTTTTCCAAGTTAGGCACGAGATTTCTAGCAGCAGGTGATTAAAATGCTAAACATACTTTTTGGGGATCTAGGTTAATAACACCAAAAGGAAGAAATTTGTTCAAAACAATCCAAAGCAATGGTCTAGACACTATATCAACAGGACAGCCAACATATTGGCCCACAGATAGGAGCAAAACCCCCGACCTCATAGACTTTGGGGTAACTCGCGGCCTCGATCGGGAAGTAGTTCAGATAGAATCACTTTTTGACCTATCATCTGATCACTCTCCTTGCGTCATATCCATTAAAACCCTTCCAACTTTAAATGAACTGAACCCAAGCTTAACTAATAGATTTACGAATTGGCTGAAGCACAGAAAATTTATAAGTTCGCATATTAATCCAAATGTGAGCCTTAAATCAGTCGCCGAAGTGGAATATGCGATAAATGACTTCACAAACTTACTGCAAGTGGCAGCAAAGGTTTCAACGCCCTTACGTCCTAACACTACCCAGCAGCAAAGCTTTAGTTCTTTCAACGAAAACGATATCATTGAGCTAGTTTCCATGAAAAGGCAACTTAGGAGAGACTGGCAAAGGTTGCGATCTCCAACTCTGAAAAACGAGCTAAAAAATGCACGAAAGAGCTCCAAATGCTCCTAGAGGAGAAAAGGGAAACAAAATTTCAAAATTGGATTAAGTCCCTCACGGCCACATCCTGTACAGATTATTCCTTGTGGCGCTCTCTCAAATATCTAAAACGGCCGGTCCAGCAGGGTCCTCCAATACGAATGCAAAATGGTGAATTTGTTTGAAATAACCACGAAAAAGGAATAGCTTTTGCAACCCATCTTTAAAATATATTTACTCCAAATGAAGGCCAAAATATTCTCCCAGAAAATACTCCACAATTACCAGCAGTGCCATTTGGATTTAAACTAGACGACTTGAATAAAACAATATCCAAAAACATAGAGAATAAGGAAGCACCAGGGTATGACAGAATAACAGGTGAAATGTTAAAAGCTCTTCCCATAGTAGCTATTAAGCAATTACTATACATCTTCAATAGTATCCTCCGATTATGTCACATTCCTAATCCATGGAAACTATCTGAAATTATTTTGATCCCAAAACCAGGCAAAGACCCGACAATAGTAAGCTCCTACAGACCAATAAGCTTAATCTCTATCTTTTCCAACCTATTCGAAAAATTATTGTTGAAAAAATTCAGCCCATCTTAGAACTGCACAAAATCATACCAAGTCACCAATTCGGATTTAGAGAGCAGCACGGTACGATAGAACGAGTGCATAGAATAGTTTCAGAAAAAAGGTCAACTTTTGAAACCAAACGATATTGTACTGCCCTATTCCTAGATGTGGCACAAGCTTTCGATAAAGTATGGCTAGAAGGGCTCTTGCATAAAATAAAACAAACACTTCCTTATAATCTCTGCGGGATCCTAGAAAGCTTTTAACAGGTAGAAAATTTCGAATAAGACACAAAAGTTTTACAACCGAAAGCCATACAATTTCTACTGGAGATCCTCAAGGTAGCGTTCTAGGGCCTGTATTATACTTAATTTACGCAAGCGATCTTCCAACTAACGCGAGCCTTGTCACGTCTACCATCGCAGATGATACGGCTGTACTGAATGTGCACGCAAATCCCACAACTTCTACTATCCAATTGCAGAGACACATAAAAACTTTAGAAGAACGAATCTAAATATGTACAAGTAACTTTTAGCCAAAAAAAGACACATGCCACCCAGTCTCAATAAATGGAAAAATAATAACTCAGAAAGACTTCGTTACGTACCTTGGAGTCATATTAGATAGAAGAATGACTTGGGAAAATCACATTGAAAATAAGCCATCTGCAATGGTTAATTGGTCCAAGTTCCAGACTGGGCTTAGATAATAAGATATTAATATTTAATTTGGTTTTAAAATCAATTTGGATGTATGGAATTCAACTATGGGGCTCAGCATCGAAATCTAGCGTAGAAAGAATTCAAAGGCTACAGTCCAAGATTTTAAGAACAATATGCAAAGCGCCTTGGTATGTGAAAAATTCAATTATACATAGTAACCTAAAGATAAATACAGTGACCGAAAAGATAGAGAAAATGCTAACAAATTATGCGAAAAGATTAGCCAACCATCCTAATTCATTAACAAAAAGTCTCCTAAAGCAAAGCTATCCTAGGCGGTTAAAGATAAAGGATGTAAACCTCAATTGTGCATACCAATATCTCGAGAGTAACCTTAGATAATGATGAACGTCGCCGAAGCGATAATAATAACAAGTAAGGAAGCCTAAGTGGCCACTGTGGTGCAGTGGGTAGAGTGCTCGCCTGCTGTGTCAGAGGTCTCGGGTTCAAACCACGGCCCGAGCCAAACACCAAAACAATTTTTCAATTAGTAAAAATCCAATTATTGGGTTTTTTAAGAGCAGCGGTCACCTCTCGGCAGTGGGCGGCATACCCTCCGAGAGTATTTCTGCCATGAAAAAAGCTTCTCACAAAAAATGCATTCGCCGTTCGGAGCCGGCATAAAACTGTAGGTCCACCCAATTAGTAGGAAAAACAAAAAGGAGCACACCTCGAATTGGGAGAGAAGCTCGGCCATAAAACTCGTCAGAGTTATAATAGCGCCATTGTATTATATTATTATAAGGAAGCCTAAGTTCGAGTGGAATCGAACATAGATACTCAGCTGTATGCGTTCATTGTTTGTTTGCGTTTGTTCGATATAGGGTGTATTTTATATAAATCGGGAAGTGGGCGTAGCCACGCCCATTTTCAAAATTTTTATCAATCATCCAACTAAGCATATAAATATTATTAGTGCAAAATTTCATTCCTTTATGACCTTAAGTTACAAAGATGCAGGGTACGGAAAAACTCGCTCACGAACGCTCAAAAATACACACAATCAAATATTCAAAGAAGAAGTATAAACACTCAAATAGCGAGCGACCTAATAGCCCAGTTAGTCGAGAACGTAAACCCGTGTACCGTGTCAGCTGATCCAACCTATTTAATGGGATTTGTATGTAACCGATTATTGAACGACGTACGACACAGAAGCCCGTACCGCAGAAATCAAAATCATTTTGATTTTTTACGTAAAAACGTGGCAGCTGATAGCTCGCATGGTTGCAAGGTAGAAGGGTTGCCAGTTGAACATTTTTAGTTATTAAATATTTAAACAGTAATTTTCACAGCATTATACAACTAACTCAACAAGATTCTAAAATGTTATCGAATATACATATATGTGTTCACATGGAAAAAATAGTATGTCTGATACGCTGTTTTGACAATTTGATTTTTAGGTTAGGTTGTAATTGAAATTTTTGAAATTGGAAATGAATGGAAATAACTGAATTAGGAAAACAAAATTCTACTTTGGCTATTCCACAACATCATCAAGATTCGTTTTTGCGCTAACTTATTTAGTACACAATTAGAAATTTGCGTTTAAAATGTTTGTATATTTCCAATTGAAATTTTTGTGATCATATATTTTTGACACTTATATTTTTTTTAAAGCTGCTAGTAGTTGCAAGTGAAAATTTTACTTGCAGCGTTTATCAACTCTCTCGAGGTCTTACTCTCTCAATTTGGCTCCCTTTTGCGAATTGAACATTTTGGGTTATTGAACATAAATTCGTAACTATTCGTACAAATATGTAAAAATTTTGAGATATTATACACTCCTAATAAATGAAGATATTACTGAAAATTAAAGCAAAATTGTATTTATCCACAATGGTGGCGGTATTTTCTTAATTGATAACTCTTGGTGGTCTTCTTCTGCAATTTGTCTACATTAAAAGGTTATAAATTGCCACAATAAATCTGAGTTTCTGTAACAAAATCAATTAAAGTGATGTCACACTAATACGATCCACACTTTGTCACCACCTATTTATACTAGAAAAGATATGAGTTACAGAAACTCAGTACAGATTTCTTAATTAAACACAGATTTTTGTGAGAATCTTGTTGCTTCCCAATATAATTTTTTATGGATTTTCAATTGTAAATTTAATGTTCTGACTGTGTTTTTTGTTATTTTATGTTTGAGCCCTTGATAACTATCACCAAGGTGTGATGGAAATATATTGGGCAGCAACAAAATTACAAGAAAAATGTGTTTTAATTACCAACTAAAAAAGTAACTAAATTAATAAAAAAAAAGTCGTCAACGACAACTTTAAAAACGATTAAATTAGTATTTTCTTGTCATTTGGCAAATAATGCACAGTTGTGTATTGAAGAGTAATCCGCATAACACTTTGAAGATTAGTAAAAATCTTGTTTGCTCAAAAATGACTAAATGGCAACCCTGTCAAAATGTAAACAAACTTTCTATATATGTAAATATGTGTGAGTAAAACAGCTGATTGCTACGGGCTCAAAAAATCCTAAAAATTGCATACGGGCGTTTGCGTCAACGAGCGGACCACACGTTCTCGACTAACTGGGCTTTAACGCACTACAGCATTCGATCGCTCATAGCGGTGGCGATAAACTCAATGCATAAATTCACTCAAAAATGAATTATCGTACAATTCTTCTGGTAAATTCGCTCTTTGAGTTTATTATTTTATGCGTTCATGAGCGCTCATTGAGTTTATCATTTTATGCTTTCGCAAGAGTTTTTTGTGAGGTTTAAGCTAATGGAATTATGGAGGCGTAGTTTTTTAATGATGGCGTGCGTTTATTACACCATAAATATGATGTATGTATGTACAGTGTACATGTATGCATGTGTGTACGTATATATGTATCTACATCAGTGTTGAACGAAAGAGCAATACCCCTGCAAAAATTCCGAGTACTCCAGTCGCTAATCCATGGAGTGCTCGCTATGGACCAACCGATTACTCCATAACTTGCCACATTTCATACAAAAAATATGGTCCATTTAACATTGCATGTCATTGCAATGGAGTATATACTCCAGCCCCGCATAACAAACAAATTAATCCATGGAGTAGCTACATTGGATTAATTGATGGAGTACCTAACAGTTAGAGCGCTTTCACATTACTCGGTGCGGTATCGGATCGACATTTTTGGTTTTTACCGAAAGTATACCGAAACCTTACCGACCACATGTATTTCAATTGGCACTTTCACATTAGTGTTGCATACATGAAATCGGAGCGGATTAATTTCGGTATACCGCAACGCGGTAAGACCGGTCAGTAAAATTTGAGGAATTACTGCAAACATTTTTGCGGCGTAATAAAAGAAGAAGAACAAAGTCAGTAAAAAACTCGTTTCGGCTATAAATGTAGCAAGTTATAATGTCTTCGTCTTCGCTAGAAGACATTATTGTTATTATTGAGTGATTTGTTGAAGTTAAAAATTTTGTTTTGCAAATTTCGATGTTTGTTTTCCTATTTTCTGCCGATTACGCACCGAAAGTATTCCCACAAGTGTGAAAAACACAGCAACGCGGAATCGTTTCGGTAAGCTGAAAATACCGAGCAAAAAATGTCGATCCCATGTCGTACCGAGTAATGTGAAAAGGCCCTTAGCCGAATATAACAACAAAAACAAATGTTTATCGCGACGACGCAGAATGACGTGTATACATACAAACATATGTATATATGTAGTTATATACATATGTATACACATATCGTCGTCGTCGCGATAAAAATTTGGTTTTTGTTATGTTCGGCTAACTACGAACCGATGCAGATACACGAATCGGTCGTTTGGGATATGTTAGTGGTCAGTTTGAAAGTACTCCAACCTACCACAAATGGAGCATATAATCCAATGACTTTGCAGGGACGGAGCAAAACGCAGCTGCTCGGCTACACATACGAGTCATGTGTGTGCCGCTAGCAAGCAATTGCGACGCCTACAACCAATTAGTCTGCGCTTGATTTTCATGCTGTGTGCATCGATCGCGCAAAGAATTTCTTTCTGAGCAACAGGTATGCGACAACAAAATGACCGAATTAGAATTCAAAGTTCAATCGGAATTGAAATATTTTTTTTATTTGAACCCTTCTAATGAGCGTCAATGTATAATTTGCTTTAAAATTTTTAGTTCAATAAAATCATACAATTTTAAACGCCACTATGAGAATCACCACAGCGAAATTCTGGCAGTGCTCTGCTTATACGCGCACACTAATGCAGAAATATGTTGCGCTTGTGCAAGTAGCGCAGTCGGCGGTGTGCATCACTGATCTACATTGTGTGAGTTTCTAAGAAAAAGCTGCTCCGCAACTGTTGAGCTGAACAGTTGCCAACAGTTGTGTAGCAGTTGAGTTAAACAGCTACGTCTTAGAAACGGTTTGATGAATTTATCAGCTGTTTGGCTTTACACAACATGTTGAGCTCAAGTAGCGAAGAAAATTTGTGATGCAAAAAATGGCGAAAAGTTGCCAACTGTTGAGCTGAGCGTTTCTAAGACAAACACTCAACAGTTGCACAACAGCTCAGTCTTAGAAACTCACCCATTTATAATATTTTAAAACACCTTCGCTCTCATAGCGATATATATTTACATATGTTTGTATATTTAAGTTGCATTTTAATAATTTTATTATGTATTTATTCAATCTAATAAAATTATTTAGTTTATTTAAATTAATATTTGTAAAAATTTGTATATTTATGTATATATGTATTTACATATGTACATATTTGTGTTCATATCGACGGCTGAGTAAAAGATCGCCCTATTTCAAAAATTGTTTCAATAACGTCCTATTTCCGATTTTGATTAAAAAACATATGTACATACATATATACCCTGTAGGGAAAATCTCTAGTTCCGAACTAGGTCGCTTCTAGTGCATTTTTCGACACTACTAGTGCGACCTAAATCTCTTTTGCATGTTATCAACTGGCGAATTTAACACGGCAATGTCCTAGGCGGTGTCAATTGTCACCCTCTGCACTACATTTTCGATAGTTCCGAACTAGTACTAAATTCTACAGTTTACACTAGTTCGTTTATTGGCACCATTTCGATAGTTCTGAACTAGCTACAAGTACCTACAAATTCTACAGTTTTACATCTGCCGCTTAAGTGCAGACTTTGACACACTTCATGCAAGTGGCGCGATGGCCGACTGGCTAACGCATGTGCCATTCAATCTGAGGGGCGCGGGTTCGAATCCTGTCGGTGTCAAGGTGGATGATATTTTTTTTTTAATTTTTTTTTAACTAATATTTTTTTATTTATTTATTTAATAAAAATTTACAATAATATTTAAAAAGTAATAAAAATAAAAAAAAAAATTAAAAATAAGCCTGAGGGATCGGAAAAGCATAATTAGGGGAACATTTCATTTCATACAAGATGCAAATAGAAAACTCTTTATATAAAATGCTTCACCAAACATCTGAGAATTGCAGAAATATACAAAGCCGACGGCAATTGAACGAACGAAAAATTTTCATAGAATTTTTGTCACTTCGAAATTGCATACAAATCAAAGTGTGTCTTATAATGGTCACTCAATTCACTCCTTCTGAACTGGTGAGGGTCTAACTGCAATTGATCTAGTTCCCTTTTGACACCTTTTCGCTAGTTCGGAACTAGAAATTTTGCTCACTAGTTATTGAGTTCCCTGCAGGGTATGTACACACATGCATGCATATGTACATATGTACATACATACATCATATTTATGGTCTAATAAACGCACGCCATCATTAAAAATGCCATTAGCTGCTTAAACCACACAAAAAACCCTTGCGAACGCATAAAACGATAAACTCAATGAGCGCTCATTCATGAACGCATAAAATAAATTCATTATACTCAGTTTTACTAGTACACAGAGTATTATAGTTTTAATCACATAACGGTGGATTGTAACAGAATGAAATAATCGAGATAGATATAGACTTATATATATTAAAATGATCAGGGTGAAAAGAGAAATCGATTGAGCCATGTCCGTCCGTCCGTCTGTAAACACTCTAACTCTCGCAAAAATTGAGATATTTTGATGAAATTTGGAATGTAAGTTTGTATCGAGACTGGGATGGTTGGTATTGAAAATGGGCGAAGTTGGACCATGACCACGCCCACTTTTCCTATATAGAAAAATAGCTAGAACGATGAAATTTTACCCACGTGTTGAGCTCAGGCCCCTATGAAGAAATTTGATGAAATTTTGGAAAATGGGCGGTGCCACGCCCACTTATTAAGGGTCAAACATTGAAAGTTTTATGAGTCATAAATCAGAAACCGTTGAAGATATATCAATGAAATTTGGTACGCGTGATTCTCATTCTTAGGCAAACGTTTGGACGGAAAATTGTTAAAATCGGTTTGACGGCCACGCCCACTTTTATATATGTGTATTATAAAGGGACCTAATAAAAACATTTTAAGCGATATTTCTGTCAAATATAAAGATCTATCACTGAAATTTTGTGGCATGAGTCCAACTACGGACATAAAACAAAAAACATAAAAATTTTGGAAAATGGGCGGTGCCACGCCCACTTATTAAGGGGCAAACATTGAACCTATCAAATTCAAATCGTCCTACCAACCTACCAAAAGGAAAAAACCTACCAGTTTTGGTAGCAAAAGCCCAAAAGTGGCATCCCTGGTGATAATTCGTTTGAGTGAGTTTATTTTGAGCGTTCTTCGCACCCTGGAAAGATGTCTCGTTAAAAATTCCCAAAGGGCCAAAAGTGTTCCAGAAATATCTTTTTTAAAAAGTAGGTGTGGTCATAAACCAATTCCGGTAAATGTTCACATGTCTATTACCACAAATGACAAAAGCTTATACACAAAGTTTTGTCATAATATCTCAATTAATTCTCGGGTTATGGGCTTCGAAATCTCGTAGATTCCTTCGTCTAAAAAGAGGCCGAGCCACGCCCACTTCTCAAAATTTTTCTATTTTTTGTTTCCGGTCTATCGTGGGACTCATGCCACAAAATTTCAATGAATTATCTTTATATTTGACAGAGATATCGCTTAAAATGTTTTTATTAGGTCACATATATAAAAGTGGGCGTGGTCGTCAACCGATTCTGACAATTTTCCGTCCAAACATTTGCCTAAGTAAGTATATTACGCGCACCGAATTTCATCGATATATCTTCAACGGTTTCTGAGTTATGACTCATAAAGCTTTCAATGGCGTGGCACCCCCCATTTTCTAAAGTTTTTGTGTTTTTTGTTTTATGTCCGTAGTTGGACTCTTGCCATGAAATTTCAATGATATATCTTTATATTTGACAGAGATATCGCTTAAAATGTTTTCATTAGGTCTCTTTATAATACACATATGTATATAAATGTGGGCGTGGCCGTCAACCGATTTTGATACTTTTCTGTCCAAACGTTTGCCTAAGTAAGTAAATCACGCATACCAAATTTCATCGACATATCTGCTACGGTTTCCGAGTTATGGCTTATAAAACCTTCAATGTTTGCCCCTTAATAATTGGGCGTGGCACCGCCAATTTTCCAAAACTCACCAAATTTTTTCATAAGAGCCTGAGCCCAATATGTGGGTGAAATTTTATCGCTCTAGCTGTATTAGTTACTGAGATACCAAATTTACGATTTTTTCTATATAGGAAAAGTGCGCGTGGTCATGGTCCGATTTTGCGCATTTTCAATACCAACCGTCCCAGTCTTGATACCAAATTTCATCAAAATATCTCAATTATTGCGCGAGTTAGAGTGCGTGCGGACGGACGGACGGACATGGCTCAATCGATTTCTCTTTTCACCCTGATCATTTTGATAATAAGTCCATATCTATCTCGATTATTTCATTCTGTTACAATCCGTTAAGTCACAGTTTCAATTAGATGTTATTGAAAATAAAGTAGTTTATAAAGTGATTTAATATTAATTGAATTTCCTACAGGGTAATGATCCAACTCTCATTCATTCTATACGTTAGGCTGACAATTGGAATGCAATTTTTAAACTCACTTTTTTTTAAAATGCGCACTTTGCTTTTGGTTCTGAACTCGGATTCTTTGTCACAAAGGACCATGTTTTACTGCTGCATTTTTACATTTGCTACTTTTTTGTGCAAATTAAAAAAAATCCATTTTGAAAAAAAATATTTAAAAAAAAGAGGTACGTTTAGTTTTATACTAAAAATTAATTTTTTAAAACATCTAGTTCCAAAAAAAAAAACACTCATCGATTATGTAAGCTTCACTTAATGTTATGGAAAAAGCAGAATAATAAAATTTTATAACCTTCTCTTACACCAACTATTTCAAATACACATTAAAATTTCACACTTTGGAAAAAAATTATTTTTTGGAAAATTTGCCATGTTTGTGTATGGATAACTCTAAACTGAAAAACGATAGAAAGCTGAAAATTCTGCCAGAAGTGTAGAATTTTATAGGGAATAATACTGGGTTTTTATTTTTTTGAAAAACTCATTATTTAAAAACTGAATTTTGAGCACGCTCGGCCCCAGTGTGCGTCGTGTGGATACTCATGAAAGTTCTTTGAATGATTTGACACTTTCGGAAAGCACTTTCATTGCATCGTTTGGCAGTACCTTTATACAGTAACAGTATCGTTATAAAACAGCTGATTAACCAACGTTATGGGAAACAACGTATTTGATTAGTGATTCGCTATCGGTAGCAACCAGCCGTAACGCTAACCAGCTGAACGATTGTTTGTTTCAGTTGTTCACTGTCATGACCCAATAATAATATGGTCGTATCAATCAAAAGAGAACATGCAATTAGCGTTAATAAAAAAAATTTGATAATTTCACAACCTAAAAAACGAAAAGAAGAAGAGCGACTCTATTGCTATGGCCACCTTTACTGGGCTATGATCACTGTTCAGCTGTTTACTATTACTCCACCAATAATCGACCAAATTAATACCGATGCTGTTACTGTTATGGAAATAAAGTTAACGCATAACTAATTGAATAACCGTCAGCCGGCAGAATTATCTTTCTAGAGAACATTAATATTATAATTTAATAATAGTTGAAAGTGTTAAAATTAGATGAATTATCATCCACAGAATATTTCCTGAAAGTTTCACTGAAAAATCCCCAGTAGTTAGGTTCATTATATCCAAGCTCAGCCAAAGCAATTTTTAAATAATAACTAAGTTTGACCTTTTACTCGGTTGTTTATTGGCTAACGTACTGTGTTATGGTCTGTCAGTTTATTCAGCCGGTCACAACTGCATGAATTTTGTCACTGCTCTTCATACTGCTGCTATTTTTTTAAGCGATTTTAAGTTCGACACGGTATTTTCCAGTCTTCTATGTACATATGTATGTGTACATATGTAAATGTATATACTTCATTTCATAAATTGCACGAACTAGATACGAAAAGTATAAAAAAAAGTATAAAAAAGGCTAAACACGATTCAAATCTACGAAGGATTTTCACTGAAAAATCAATAACAATGTTAATACTCTTCACTCTTTATTCTAAATACATACATATATTAATTTTATCACTTTGCTTTTGAGTAATTCCTTCATTTTTTCTATGAAATTTATTGCTTTTCTCAATTTTACCGTTGGTAAACTTTCATTTTAATAAGAAATTTCTCCGATTACAAAAATTGATTTAACCACTAACCATGGTTAATCAGTGTAAAATAAAGAACAATAAATTTATCGCAAGCTGAAAATGCTCCAAACAAAAATTGCCACTCGTCGTACGCGAAGAGAGAAAAGAAACCTCCAGAGAGAACAACATATGTACATATCGTCGGCCTCCTGCAAGAACCACGAATGTGCTAAAATGAAAATGTTGGGAAATCGAGTTTTAAAGTTTACTAGTATCGCCGGTGGTCGAAATTCGACCATGCAATTTATTTTTTCAACTTTGTATTGGTACAAAAATTATTCCTTTTCGCGGAGATAAGCAACACTTTCCAAATTCCAGTTGTACCGCAACACTGATTTGCCTTTTTTATCACGGTCCGACGCGAAATCATGGTCAAAATCAAGGCAGATCTAGGAAAGTAGGCCCGGTGGTGAGCGCTTTTAAATTAAAGCGACTCTTTAACTGTGTTTACGATATTTGTAAACACGTTTACGATATCTATTTATCTTAACTAAAAATTGTATTTATTAATTATAAAGAAATTAAATAATTTATAGAAAAAAATATATGCCTATGCACTGCTGCTGACTCATACGAACACATCCATATCAATTTTATGTGGATATGAGTATGTTAAATGTGCAAAACAGCCTGGCAATTGTTTGTATGGGAAAAATGTTAGCCTATTAATATATAGAAGATAGTGGGCACATTTGCCAACGAAGCAAAAACGAAGTAAATCAAAAATGGTACAAAACTAAAAACTTTATTTATTAATTATAAAGAAATTAAATAATTTATAGAAAAAATTATATGCCTATGAACTGCTCCTCACTCATACGAACACATCCATATCAATTTTATGTGGATATGAGTATGTTGAATGTGCAAAACAGCCTGGCAATTGTTTGTATGGGAAAACTGTTAGCCTATTAATATATAGAATCTTCTCGCAAAATTTGAAAAATTTGTTTCTAATATAAAAGTATATCTGCAAATTAGAACCTTGTTTAGCTCGATGTCCTGATATAGTTTTTATGCTTCTATTCCTTCTAATCTTCGAGATTTGGCACATTCGTGTTTCTGGCGCAACAAAAATAAAAATAAAATCCTTGAAAATAAATTTCCAAAAGTAAGTAAAACAAATACATTCAATTCAAACTCATATTTTATTTGTGGAACTATTCCTAATCTTCAAAATCAGAGTCTTCTGAAAGGTCAGGCTCAGGTATAGCATCGCGAACTCCGCTGTTAGCCTTCAAATTTTTATAAAAATTGTTGAATTCCTTTGGAATCACCAAGGTTTCGCAAATTTTATTTAATCTTTTGCTTTCGCGTCAGCGATAGGCTATATCTCCGAATAAACGGGCGTGGGTTTTATTGCGGAGAGCCACCAATATTCAATGGCAAATAAACTACTAAAAATTTTGTTTCAGAATATTTTTTTTTTGTAAAAAATGTTGTAGAGTTAATCTTTTATATACCGTCGTACCATACGAAAACTAGCATACGATTTTTTGTGGCTGATGAAAGGTAAAAATTTTGTTTAAACAACAACAATTTTAATGTATAAACAGTATATAATTAGTCAAATGTGCTACTTTTCGTACAGAATGGTTTAATTGCCAGTTTCGTAAGAAATTTTAAATATGTTTTCGTATAGTACGACGATATGCACCTCGACCAGCAAATATTTCGAAAGGGCAGTTTCTCCTTGGTTGAAATAAATAAAGTTTAATAAATCGTCGCACACTGGGTGATAGCGGCCAAAAATAAAATCGAAATTAAAGTATTAGCAAATCAAATTTTTTTGAAAGTGATTGACAGATATAACAATTTGTAAAAAAAAAGCTAATATAAAATTTTTTGAATCTCGTTTTGTTTAGCCGTACAGGGTGTTAAAAACTGAGCAAAAAATAGGTCCTTTTATTTCTCAACAATTACACCTTATACAAAATGCTGTAACTCATTCAATTATTAACGTATGTAATCGAGTGATACATCATTACATAGATATTGATTTGGCCTTTTAGAAACAATAAGCCTTTTGTAACCAGCGGTAACTCTTAGATTTATATGAACTTTCAAATATTGACAAAAAAAGTCGTAAAAAAAAATTTTGCTCAACTTTAAACAAAAAAATAAAAAAAATAAAAAATATGACCTCCCCAATTTTTTCATATGTTTTGAAATGATATATTTTTAATCAAACTGCATTTTAATTCTTAAAATCCACCTGCGCTTTTCGCTTAAATAATCTTTTTCCCATTTGACTAAAAGTGCCTTTTTCAAAACGCAATAATTAGGCTACTTTTGGCATTATGAAAAATCTTATTCTTAGGCGACTAATCGAATAGTTATTTCACCGTGTTGTAGGCAATGGTTCACACTTTCAAATTAATAAAGAATTTTTTTTATCAGCGTTATCATTATTTTTTTGCAGCCTTTTTCTTTTCGAACAGAAAAAAAAATTGTGTAAAAATTGGAAAATTTCAACATGAAATAAAAAAAAAATACAAAATATGACCTCTCCAAATTTTTAATATTTGGTGCTAGTGAACGTGCTTTATAAACAGGTGAAGAAATCTTAAAAATTCGTTTGCGCTTTTTTGTTTTATGAACTTTTTTATGGAGTGAGTTTTTCTAAGTTTTCATACATTTTTCCCATACAAAATCCCCAAAAGTATGCTTCAAAAAGTATTAATAATTTTGTATGGGGAAAATTTGCCAAGTTAATGAAACTTAAACAACAATTTCTCCAATTCTAATAAAGATATCTGAAAAATTTAAACGCCATATTCAGGGGGATGGTTTATGCTTTCTAACGGTGTATTTGATTTTGAATAAAAAAATATTACATACAAGATATTAAGCAGGGAATATAGTCAAAAACATGTTTTTTTGCCTAATTGGACATGAATATCTCAAAAACTAGAACCAATTTGAAAATTCTGACTTCAGATTCAGATTCAGCACACTGAAATCCTTTAGAAAAGTATAGTTTCATTTGTGGTATAAAATTTTTTTTAAATGTGATTTTTTTGAAGGAAAATTTTATGATGAATGCTTATAAAATGCTCAAAAGTGCATATATTTTTAATTTTAAAACCATGGAATACTTTGCGCTTTTTCCAAAATGATTACTGTATATTATTTATATTTAAAAAATGTGTGCTCTTATTAAAATTGAGCATTTTAGCTATAATAGTTAACAAAATATTGAAATTTCAAAAATACCGTTATATGGGAGGGGGGTGTATTTGTGGGCCGATTTTGTTCAAATTTTCACAGTTTACTATCTTCAATCAAGAAAGCTTAAGTTCCGAGTTTAAAGTTTCTAGCTCAATTATTACTATTTTTGGCCGCGTTTGTATGGAGGTGCCCCCACTGTGCGTCGTGTAGTTGCGCATGAACTTGAAATGGTTTTGGAGATTTGCGTTGT
Organism: Urophora cardui; assembly: GCA_960531455.1. Taxonomy (NCBI): domain Eukaryota; kingdom Metazoa; phylum Arthropoda; class Insecta; order Diptera; family Tephritidae; genus Urophora; species Urophora cardui. Next base: position 68,414,938 of record OY482674.1, read on the forward strand.
ACATCACCATTTTCAATGGTATACATATACCGACAGTTTTCGAAGGTAAATATTTGTCCAAAAGGTACTTTTGGCGTATTTAGCACTGATTGCTAATAAAAAAAATTAGTTTACGGAATAGCTTTGTCGTCATCGCGCAATCGGCGAACTAATATTTTCCGTTCAAGGCGCATTTCATGATTGCCTCTTTGCCACTATTTTTATAATAAGCATAATCCTGAGCCTAACTTTTCAGAAGACTGCGATATTGAAGATTAGAAATAGTTAAATATGAATTTGAATTGAATGTGTTTGTATTACTAACTTTAGGAAATTTATTTTCAAGAAATTATTTTAATTTTTGTTGGGCCAGAAACACGAATGTGCCCCATATATTTTCTGAAATTTATTTTCAAGGAATTTTTTACATTTTTTGTTGGGCCAGAAACACGAATGTGCCCCATATATTTTTTGGAAATTTACTTTCAACGATTTTTTTACATTTTTTGTTGGGCCAGAAACACGAATGTGCAACATATATTTTTTAAAAATTTATTTTCAAGGAATTTTTTACATTTTTTGTTGGGCCAGAAACACGAATGTGCCACATTCGTTTTTCTGGCTCAACTTTTTATAACTGATCTACACATTCGTGTAACTGGCATTGAAAATTTTGGTGGTTTCCAGTGCACAAAGGAACTGGGGGTTTTACTAAAATGTAGAGCATACACAGATTAATCAGGAAAACCGCTTAACTCAAAATTGGAAAAATTGCACATTCGTAGTTCTGGCAGGGGGCCGACGATATGTATGTGTAACACCAAAAGCAAGTACGAGAAAGAATCAGGAGCATCGTATTTTGAAATAAATGTTGCAGAAACCAGCGAAAATTTCATATTTTGGTTGCGTTCACGTACAGTGTTACCACGACAGAAATTTTTTTTTAACAAAATCCAACAAAAAGTTTAACATATCTCGAAAAAAATTTTTTCCAAATGAGGATATATGTACATATATTAAATCATAAAATGACACAACATAATTTTTTTTAAATCGGGGTTTTTCAACTAGGGATGATAACTTTGTACTTCGCTTCAAATCAGAGCTGTAAAAAGCTGCAATCATTCTTCCCAGCAATCATTGATTGTTCTACCAGTTTTATTGCAATGAAAATTTATTGTAAAAATTACAATTTTAAACAATTTGTGTTCCATAGATTGCAATAAACATTTATTCAAAATTTTTTATTGTAAAAAAAAACTACAATCAGCAATAATTTACTTTCCATTTATTACAATAAACGTTTATTGAAATTTTTGAGGATCAAGTTCATTGCAATAAAATTTCAATACAAAAATTTCATTGCAATAAACATTTCTCATAAATCATTTTCATTGTAAAAATTACAATAGCAATAATTGTATTGTAATAAATTTTTATTTATTGTAATAAAATTTTATATTGATTGAAAAATGTTTGATTGTAAGGCTTGCAATAGCAATCATTTTCCGGTTATAACTTTATACACATGCATTGGGACTGATGAAAGGCAAGCGCCTGGGTAATTTGAGTAATACCCGGCATTTATATAACACGAAAATGGTTTTCGTAAAATTGCTATACACTCAACCTTCGCTGTAAATAGTTCTTGAATTTCTTTTCACTTACCGCCAACAATTAAAAATAAGCACTAAAAACTCTTTCAAGTAAAAATTTTTAACGTTGTTTCATATAAAAAAAAATACCAACAACAAATGTTCATTGCGAACTGCCTACAACAAAAAATCAGCACGTTTAAGTTGAATATATGAAAAAGCATATACACACAAACGTTAATGTTGAAAATGGAAAAGGCAAAAGTGGGAAAAATTCAACAGCTTGCACAAAGTCTCAACGGTCCAGCGCGTAAAAGCGTTTATACATTGCGGCTGAAGATGGAATGTATCACGGGTTCGTTCCCCGTGAGGAGCGTCCACTTCTGAAAAGAGTGCTGATGATCGAAAATGTTTTTTCGTGAAATAGCTATACACTCAACCTTCGCTGTAAATAGTTGCTGAATTTCTTTTCACTTACCCCCAAATTTTTTTTTTTAAATTATTGTAATTGTAATTGTAATTTTTACAATTAAAATGATTTACTGTGAAAGTTGATTGCAATAAAACTTTTGTAAATTATTGCAATTCTAATATCTGAAACCAAAATGATTCATGGTGAAGGTCAATTGCAAAAACATACTTCTAAATTTTTGAAATTTTTATTTTTACAATCAAAAACCTTACTAGCAATATAATTTACAATCAAAGCTGCTTACAATATTATACACTTTTTATGATTGCAGTACAATCTGATTGCAGCTTTTTACAGCTCTGCTTCAAATACATACATACATACTAGTCATGGGTGACAAAGCTGAGCTCTAATATGTCGGAGCAGTGATAAGAGCAATAGTAGCGAAGAGGTCAATAAACGGAGGTAATAGCGCTGTTCGACCAAAGCATATAGTGCTATAGAGTGTTTATGTCGGAGCAATAGAAGAAAGAAAGACAGCAATGGGTGATATACGCTTATCGGAAGCGCTGTTATCTGTGTATATTGAAGCTATGGATTTGTCTTTAGTGTATTGTGGTACTTCAATCATACAAGATCTACGATTCAGATGAAGATGATTCTGTATTCTTATAATAATAATAATAATAATAATAATAATAATAATAATAATAATAATAATAATAATAATAATAATAATAATAATAATAATAATAATAATAATAATAATAATAATAATAATAATAATAATAATAATAATAATAATAATAATAATAATAATAATAATAATAATAATAATAATAATAATAATAATAATAATAATAATAATAATAATAATAATAATAATAATAATAATAATAATAATAATAATAATAATAATAATAATAATAATAATAATAATAATAATAATAATAATAATAATAATAATAATAATAATAATAATAATAATAATAATAATAATAATAATAATAATAATAATAATAATAATAATAATAATAATAATAATAATAATAATAATAATAATAATAATAATAATAATAATAATAATAATAATAATAATAATAATAATAATAATAATAATAATAATAATAATAATAATAATAATAATAATAATAATAATAATAATAATAATAATAATAATAATAATAATAATAATAATAATAATAATAATAATAATAATAATAATAATAATAATAATAATAATAATAATAATAATAATAATAATAATAATAATAATAATAATAATAATAATAATAATAATAATAATAATAATAATAATAATAATAATAATAATAATAATAATAATAATAATAATAATAATAATAATAATAATAATAATAATAATAATAATAATAATAATAATAATAATAATAATAATAATAATAATAATAATAATAATAATAATAATAATAATAATAATAATAATAATAATAATAATAATAATAATAATAATAATAATAATAATAATAATAATAATAATAATAATAATAATAATAATAATAATAATAATAATAATAATAATAATAATAATAATAATAATAATAATAATAATAATAATAATAATAATAATAATAATAATAATAATAATAATAATAATAATAATAATAATAATAATAATAATAATAATAATAATAATAATAATAATAATAATAATAATAATAATAATAATAATAATAATAATAATAATAATAATAATAATAATAATAATAATAATAATAATAATAATAATAATAATAATAATAATAATAATAATAATAATAATAATAATAATAATAATAATAATAATAATAATAAATAATAATAATAATAATAATAATAATAATAATAATAATAATAATAATAATAATAATAATAATAATAATAATAATAATAATATAATAATAATAATAATAATAATAATAATAATAATAATAATAATAATAATAATAATAATAATAATAATAATAATAATAATAATAATAATAATAATAATAATAATAATATAATAATAATAATAATAATAATAATAATAATAATAATAATAATAATAATAATAATAATAATAATAATAATAATAATAATAATAATAATAATAATAATAATAATAATAATAATAATAATAATAATAATAATAATAATAATAATAATAATAATAATAATAATAATAATAATAATAATAATAATAATAATAATAATAATAATATAATAATAATAATAATAATAATAATAATAATAATAATAATAATAATAATAATAATAATAATAATAATAATAATAATAATAATAATAATAATAATAATAATAATAATAATAATAATAATAATAATAATAATAATAATAATAATAATAATAATAATAATAATAATAATAATAATAATAATAATAATAATAATAATAATAATAATAATAATAATAATAATAATAATAATAATAATAATAATAATAATAATAATAATAATAATAATAATAATAATAATAATAATAATAATAATAATAATAATAATAATAATAATAATAATAATAATAATAATAATAATAATAATAATAATAATAATAATAATAATAATAATAATAATAATAATAATAATAATAATAATAATAATAATAATAATAATAATAATAATAATAATAATAATAATAATAATAATAATAATAATAATAATAATAATAATAATAATAATAATAATAATAATAATAATAATAATAATAATAATAATAATAATAATAATAATAATAATAATAATAATAATAATAATAATAATAATAATAATAATAATAATAATAATAATAATAATAATAATAATAATAATAATAATAATAATAATAATAATAATAATAATAATAATAATAATAATAATAATAATAATAATAATAATAATAATAATAATAATAATAATAATAATAATAATAATAATAATAATAATAATAATAATAATAATAATAATAATAATAATAATAATAATAATAATAATAATAATAATAATAATAATAATAATAATAATAATAATAATAATAATAATAATAATAATAATAATAATAATAATAATAATAATAATAATAATAATAATAATAATAATAATAATAATAATAATAATAATAATAATAATAATAATAATAATAATAATAATAATAATAATAATAATAATAATAATAATAATAATAATAATAATAATAAAATAATAATAATAATAATAATAATAATAATAATAATAATAATAATAATAATAATAATAATAATAATAATAATAATAATAATAATAATAATAATAATAATAATAATAATAATAATAATAATAATAATAATAATAATAATAATAATAATAATAATAATAATAATAATAATAATAATAATAATAATAATAATAATAATAATAATAATAATAATAATAATAATAATAATAATAATAATAATAATAATAATAATAATAATAATAATAATAAATAATAATAATAATAATAATAATAATAATAATAATAATAATAATAATAATAATAATAATAATAATAATAATAATAATAATAATAATAATAATAATAATAATAATAATAATAATAATAATAATAATAATAATAATAATAATAATAATAATAATAATAATAATAATAATAATAATAATAATAATAATAATAATAATAATAATAATAATAATAATAATAATAATAATAATAATAATAATAATAATAATAATAATAATAATAATAATAATAATAATAATAATAATAATAATAATAATAATAATAATAATAATAATAATAATAATAATAATAATAATAATAATAATAATAATAATAATAATAATAATAATAATAATAATAATAATAATAATAATAATAATAATAATAATAATAATAATAATAATAATAATAATAATAATAATAATAATAATAATAATAATAATAATAATAATAATAATAATAATAATAATAATAATAATAATAATAATAATAATAATAATAATAATAATAATAATAATAATAATAATAATAATAATAATAATAATAATAATAATAATAATAATAATAATAATAATAATAATAATAATAATAATAATAATAATAATAATAATAATAATAATAATAATAATAATAATAATAATAATAATAATAATAATAATAATAATAATAATAATAATAATAATAATAATAATAATAATAATAATAATAATAATAATAATAATAATAATAATAATAATAATAATAATAATAATAATAATAATAATAATAATAATAATAATAATAATAATAATAATAATAATAATAATAATAATAATAATAATAATAATAATAATAATAATAATAATAATAATAATAATAATAATAATAATAATAATAATAATATAATAATAATAATAATAATAATAATAATAATAATAATAATAATAATAATAATAATAATAATAATAATAATAATAATAATAATAATAATAATAATAATAATAATAATAATAATAATAATAATAATAATAATAATAATAATAATAATAATAATAATAATAATAATAATAATAATAATAATAATAATAATAATAATAATAATAATAATAATAATAATAATAATAATAATAATAATAATAATAATAATAATAATAATAATAATAATAATAATAATAATAATAATAATAATAATAATAATAATAATAATAATAATAATAATAATAATAATAATAATAATAATAATAATAATAATAATAATAATAATAATAATAATAATAATAATAATAATAATAATAATAATAATAATAATAATAATAATAATAATAATAATAATAATAATAATAATAATAATAATAATAATAATAATAATAATAATAATAATAATAATAATAATAATAATAATAATAATAATAATAATAATAATAATAATAATAATAATAATAATAATAATAATAATAATAATAATAATAATAATAATAATAATAATAATAATAATAATAATAATAATAATAATAATAATAATAATAATAATAATAATAATAATAATAATAATAATAATAATAATAATAATAATAATAATAATAATATAATAATAATAATAATAATAATAATAATAATAATAATAATAATAATAATAATAATAATAATAATAATAATAATAATAATAATAATAATAATAATATAATAATAATAATAATAATAATAATAATAATAATAATAATAATAATAATAATAATAATAATAATAATAATAATAATAATAATAATAATAATAATAATAATAATAATAATAATAATAATAATAATAATAATAATAATAATAATAATAATAATAATAATAATAATAATAATAATAATAATAATAATAATAATAATAATAATAATAATAATAATAATATAATAATAATAATAATAATAATAATAATAATAATAATAATAATAATAATAATAATAATAATAATAATAATAATAATAATAATAATAATAATAATAATAATAATAATAATAATAATAATAATAATAATAATAATAATAATAATAATAATAATAATAATAATAATAATAATAATAATAATTAATAATAATAATAATAATAATAATAATAATAATAATAATAATAATAATAATAATAATAATAATAATAATAATAATAATAATAATAATAATAATAATAATAATAATAATAATAATAATAATAATAATAATAATAATAATAATAATAATAATAATAATAATAATAATAATAATAATAATAATAATAATAATAATAATAATAATAATAATAATAATAATAATAATAATAATAATAATAATAATAATAATAATAATAATAATAGTAATAATAATAATAATAATAATAATAATAATAATAATAATAATAATAATAATAATAATAATAATAATAATAATAATAATAATAATAATAATAATAATAATATAATAATAATAATAATAATAATAATAATAATAATAATAATAATAATAATAATAATAATAATAATAATAATAATAATAATAATAATAATAATAATAATAATAATAATAATAATAATAATAATAATAATAATAATAATAATAATAATAATAATAATAATAATAATAATAATAATAATAATAATAATAATAATAATAATAATAATAATAATAATAATAATAATAATAATAATAATAATAATAATAATAATAATAATAATAATAATAATAATAATAATAATAATAATAATAATAATAATAATAATAATAATAATAATAATAATAATAATAATAATAATAATAATAATAATAATAATAATAATAATAATAATAATAATAATAATAATAATAATAATAATAATAATAATAATAATAATAATAATAATAATAATAATAATAATAATAATAATAATAATAATAATAATAATAA